>CM067358.1:44037042-44202042 GCA_034190875.2 Urechis unicinctus | reverse complement strand
TCATACCTCGCTGAACTGTGGATGTCTATATTTTGTGCGAAATGTGATTGCATCCATCAGGTATTTGTTTAGGTACGCATACAGAAGTGTCGTATTATTGTCGCGACATGGAGGTATGTGCTTGCATACAATACGCATTATCACGCTATGCCTTTCATGAAACTCGTTTTATGCTTCATAATAATATTCTGGATATGCTTGATTCATACTGTTAAAACTGCCCAGCGGATTTGAATTAAGGATAAATAACTCAGTATTCCAGGAAATATAATGCACAGTGCTGCTTTAATTGCAACGACCGTTTTATGCCAACAATTCAATCTGCGTACACCGCCAACATTTATTGTTGCATCACCTAGTATTTAACGGGTCAGCAAATGCCTCCTTTATCAAGATATTTAGTCGATCTTGGGCTGTTATATATGGTTGGTGCACATAAAAAGATTTCCAATTGATGATCTGGCGATGAAAGTCCAGCTGTGGCCGTTCTCTGTTTCATTTATTATCATTATCATAATTTTCGTCCTTTGTACTATGACCTTGGTATATATCAGAAGCTGATAAGTCAGCTATTAAGCCGCACCCTTTAAGAACACATGGTGACCACTTCTCTTCTGCTCAATAGCGGTCACAGCAAATCATTACCGGAAATGGTTGTTATTATATCATACCATAAACCCCAAATCATGCTTAATTGTGAAGTAGCGATAGCCATATGGCTTTTTGAAGGCATTTACTATTGTATGAGTCACATCGATGCATCATTAAGTGGTCAGTATGGTTAAAATCGATATATAGACGCAATGTATTATATATGTATAAGACTTATGAAGCGTAGAAACAATGCGACATGAACCAATTCAGATAATAAATAACAAGAGGGTGTAGCTACAGTAATTAGTAAGCAGTTAGATCATTGAAAGCATGCTTAATTCGTTCTGACGCAATATTGTATCTCATATAGTTTCCTTTTTACCTCCTCCATTAAGATTGCTTGATACGTGCATCTTAATAACAGGAATCGACATTATCGAGCTAATGCAAGATAATTAATGCTCCGTTACGATGCCCCATTACAGCTAACGAAGAATCGGCCATTCGTGTCAGCGATTAGACCATCAATGATAATCTGAGGGAAGAAATGAATCACGGCATACACTGACGGAGCCAAGCATCCTCGCCCGATGAGCAGCTCATTGTATAGGTCATTGCACTCTAATGTAACGCAAGGCGAAGTGATGATTAAGAGCAAAACAGGAATTGCGATGAAACAGTTCATTACATTGATGTAACGTTGCGTGTTATGTTAGCACGTTAGCCCACCTGCCTGGCTAGAGATCGTACAAATGCTATGTCAAAAGAACAGAACCGGAAACAAATGGATCACCAGTTATCTTGCGAGCGACGAGTTTTCCTGGCCGAAAATACTATTTGTTGTTTAAGCTGCAATTTTGTTGGGCAGAATGGTTGCATTTATATGGACGCTATCATCTATATTCGGGCCCACATTAAATTAATCGCTGACTACATCGAAAATGTAAGATGTTATCATCTATTTCTGATTGCAGAAGCTTTACATGCAACCCCCATATTTGCTGATTGCAGAAGCTTTACACACCCCCATATGATCTCGGTTATGATTTGCTTTATTTGTCGACTGATCCGTGTTATGCCGCCAGTTGCCTTGTTAAACAAATACCGTGCCGTTACCCCTATCGTATGGCAGCGTAATTTAACTACTGCAACACAGAACATATTGAGAGCTAGAACAGCTACAGATAGTTGGAGAAATGGGACCATGCGTCGATACTACGACAACACCCAATTGCATGCGACAACTAACTTGTACTAAAGCTCTGTCATGCACATCAATAATTTTAAACAAAGCGTATATCTAGGAAACGATTGGCCGAGAATGTAGAATGTCCGCCAATTTGCAATAGATGGGACAACGAGTAGTCACAAGGCTTCCCATCCATCAATCTTAAAGCTCCCAATCACATATAATGTTTGTAGTCGACTACTGCCCTGCTGCTTCTGCGTTAAGTCGAATAAATCATGAGGGGCCTGCAGTGTAATAAGCCTTCCAGTAGATAATGTAGTCCAAACAGTTGACACTACTTCGTTGGTTGGTGGATATGCAATCTGCATGTTTGCCGAAAATTACAAAAGCTATTTAGCCAGGCAACGCTATTTGACAATTTATGAAGAACAAACGAGCTGAAATTGATAAGTCAAGCCACTGCCGCACGAGTATATATGGCCAACTGTGAAGCACGTAAAATCGATCGCATATTGATTGCATGACACAGAAACAAAAAGTCCCACCACACAGTGAAGTTTACGTTTTTAACGATGATATCTGATTGATACTGCAGAACTCGCAATATAATCACCGAGCTCGCATACACTTAATTCAAGGGTACAACGAACAACCGCAACAATCCTACTAAGTAACTTCTACAGGTCGACACTTACGTACGTGCTAGGTATAGCTGTCCGAAGAATGTAACTCAAATGATAATTAATTCTGCTAGCTAGACAATTAACGCATTGCCATATCTAAAGCGTTACGTACATTCATCAGCTGCCATTGAAGTGTTCAAATGATATATAACCTTTTCATCATGGCTCTACCATATTTTCGAAATACTTGTAAGATTAAATCAATAGTTGAACTATGCAAAATCATAAACTACCAATTTCATTGTATATTACATTCTGTCGAACGAGACATGACGACATTTGTTAACAAAAACACCTAACACGATATTGCGTTATACGGGCGTAGACTCATTAGCATTAAAAGAAGACATTATCGCCAGTCATTCAGATAGTTGTCACAAAACATCTAGGTTTGATGACTCAGTTGAAGACAGTCTGTCTGTCTATCAGCAGCTGAACTGCTGCATATCTTTTATAAGTGTGTAGCTGTTACGTGGTTGATAATCTTAAGTTTTTGATTATTTGATTATTCATACAGATCTACAGTTACTATTCTCGACACCTGAAAGAAACCTATCTTCTATCAATAGCGCGAAGCGTGGTACTACGTCGTTATTGCTTTCCTAGCAGTAAATTATAGGTTATTTTAAGCCTTGCAGCGAAGCAATTTAGCTTAAAACTGCCATAATCTACTGAGCAGTATCTGAAGCAACCTTGTGGGTGTTACGTATACAAGATCTATAATCTTGCTTGAAGCAAAGATTACATCAGTATTTGCAAACTGTTTATGTTGTAGGGCGTTGCATCAGATAAGGCAATATCAATTCGAGTTACATTAATTAAGAATGTAGTTTCGACAAATTAACAAAAAATCTGAGAAAAGTTTTTCACTTTTTAATGTAATTTTTTTTTCTGTGATACTTCAAAATGATTTATTAACAGGCTTCATCGATAGTGGTAGTAGTGGCGTATCCTTCCTCTACAGTAAATTTGATCATAGGCGCTAAATTCGGACATTGGTTAGCAGCATGGAGCTAATAATCATTTAGACATTGTCGGATATTTTAATAGTAATTATGCTGGTTATTTGCATGCGTTGTGCACTAAATGTTGTGCTGAATTTATAACAAAAAACCAACAAAGTAAAAGGCAAAAGAGACCAGGTATATAGTTGAATCGGAGATCTTTCATTGGATTACACAAATAGCGAGCAGCAGTTTTTATTGCAGATGATGTTACAAAGCAATAATATCATCAAGTGAATATTGCTATAGACAAAATAAGATAACATACAGTGCATGAGTGTTACAACATAAACCATGATTCACAAAATTCTCATTACGCATGTTGCACAATCAATAGAAGAGCGATAACCTTGGCATTATCATTGGATAATAACGTCCATCGGTTAATAAACTTGCCGGAGTAAGCATTACCTGGGCAGCGGAAAGGCTCTAAAATACGTCATTTTCTCGCTCTCATCAACCGCCACCAAGCGCCTGTAGTGTATTATGATTAGTACAGCCATCACGACAGACCCATTCAAAGGGAACCCTCTTAGCGTAGCTGTAAACTCTTTCGTCATACTACGAGCATTGTAAGGTAGATGGGAAGTTCCTCAATAAATAAATAATCTATACATTTGCTATCTGACTTGTCATTATGCTTTTGTGCACGGCTCAGAACTAATCGTTTACAATATTACGCCGTGGGCTGTGCATATGCGTAGACACATACCTCGCATACGACGTATGGTTTTATCACATAATCTTTGCTACACGGTTCGGTAATTGAGCTGCGCTAAGATTCACCTATGTGTCGATTCAAATTGCAGGAGAGCAGGTTTGTTGATCTCGAACGTTGTAGCCCTCTGATCAATGATGCTGGCATGGATCAATCTAGACATATGCGTCACCAACGTAGATATAAATAGCTAGAGACCGTCGTTTCCATTGGCAAATGGCATTATATATCACATTAGGCCACGGAATTAGTTGCAATGATTCCTGCTAACACAGATTGACCAGTGTCTATTACTTTGCATTAACGGGTACAGATAATTTGGCTGAGAAAGACCATGAATGTTTCTGAATTTAGCGGTTACTTTGCATTAAAGGGTACATCTCTTTAATTTTTGTTTTGCTGCGCATACTTGCCTTATATTTATTCATCTGAACTGAATATGGTATACAATTATGGTGTTGTTTATACAGCTCGGATATACTAGAGGATGATTATGATACGCCTTGTGTAATCCATGTAAGTTTTTTCGACGAACGTTTTACTTGGAGTTAGGCATCACATCATTTATGGCTGTAGTCGCTATGCGGTCAAATGTGTTGTATGCTTCATTTAACTCACATTGCCTCAGTGATTGCCAGTCGACATCAGCATGAAATTTTTGTTTCACCATCTCAAATCGATTTCTGCTACAATTTCGTTCATTGACCATATCTTGTTTACTATTCAAATTAGTGTTACCGAGCCAATTTAAAATAGGCAGGTGGTCTGATATAGCTAGTGGTGTTACAAGGCTATCAGTAAAGTAGATATTAATTGTGAACGTTGAGCGTCTTCCTATTTGGGCTGGCTTAGTAATCGTTGGTATTAGTCGATTTCTGATACATATTTTTCCGATGGTCTTGGTTAGTCCATCCGTAAAATGTTTACATTTTGGTCGCAAACATTAGTTGGTCAACATTTGTTAAGGATTAGTCAACACTTGGATACAGATAACCGCACAGTAAATGAGTCGCTAATAGTCCCGAAAATTTTCGGGTTCGATAACATTGCGGTAGACATTTTATAACTTGAGAAGTCCAATAGGAACACTTGGTTGTTTTTTGTTTGAAAGTATTCCCATTCAAAATTGGTATAATCAATAATTAATCAACTGGTTGCGTTACAATAAATAACTGAATTCGTTGTTATTGCTCGTTGGTGTAATCTGATAACCAGATGTTGCTGACTGGCTTATCCTAATCTCCCTTTAACGTGTTCTATCTTTATGTGGTTGTCAAGGTTGGGCTTTTCCACTCCCTTTCTCCCGTACTGTCTTGATTGATATTTTAAGAGCATGGGCTTCTGCCGTTTTGTCTGGTCCTAAAATTGTTATGTTGTGGGCCCAGCTGCTCTGTTTGTGCTTTACCAGGACAGATGCAATCCCTCTTATTATTACTAGAGTTGAGTCAGAAGTCCATTTTATGACTGAAATGTCTTTGTCCTTTGCTTCACATATGCAGTAATGAATTCGTGGTTCGTTTCAACTGCTTTTGCATATCTGATATGAATTCGCCCGCTTCGTTGCGAAGTGAGTTGATGGAGTCTGATAGGCCCTTTAAAGTAGCTTGTATTCCTTAAACGTTTCCTATATATTTGGGGATAATATCTTTTTCCATGCAATCATGTATTACGTCCCGGAATGCCTGTGCGTTGTTTCCTTGATTTGATGCAAATATCGTTTGTCGATGAACACAACTTCCATGTTCATAAGCTCGACGCTTATCTTCTTAAAGAATGGTTAATTCCGCCCGCTGTTTAAACCACTGTATATGATACACGTGCCTTCTCTATGCATTACATATACAGTGAGCATATCTAAATCATGTCATTGCCTTCCGAGTAAGGTTATTTTGGAAGATATGATATTTAATATTTACATTTTCCGCTGACAATACAGCAATGGTTTAATTTCATTTCCTTACACACACACAATCCAAAATCATTCCAGCAGTGTATTATATGACTCTGGCGTCCAGTTACAGCAAGTCACATTGAATTATATGCTAAGTAGGTTTCAAATGTGCACGGGTTAGGCCTTTACCCAAATCATTGTCTTATTTATCACCAATTTACTGAAAGTTGTACCGGCAGAAGGGAATTACAACTATGCATGTAATGAGACCTCGTAACTACATATACGCAAATTAGTGGGAGCCAATAAATGGACCTGTAATCTTATTATCTTGATTTGGGTTCCACATTTAAGCGTTTGGCTCCTTGGTTGCCGTGGAAAAGGCTAATAAACTACTCTTAAGCTAGGCATATATCCGTGAAGGTTTCGAGACAAACTGGCATGGTTATTTCAATCGATCGAAACCAATTTGTCTCCTAGGAATTAACATGGGTATCTGGCAAAATGACAACTCGCAAAATTATAACATAGCTCTTGTTTGGAACATGTGACTCGAAATCCCACGAAAGTAGAGAAAGTGTTCTATCCATACATGGTAAAGATTGCCAGAGATTGGGATAAGCCCAGCGAAGTTATATTCTACAATCGTTTAGTGTTTGTGATAAATACCCGAATACATGCAAACAAGGCGTTCTTTTCTTATGTGATGACAACACTGTACTCGAATGTTTCTTTTAAATAATAAGAATCGCCCAACTAACCACCGTTATGTGTGATGGAACGGCTATGATTTCTAAAGCATTCGTGTTTTGTCATCATAAAGCGGACAACAGGCAATGATTTAGTTACGTCAGCAGAATTTGCAATAGTCAAATCGATTCATTCATGCGTTGACCATTAGTGATAACTGCAAACGTTTTAATTCCAGCTCATTACAGTAGGTTACAACATATTCTTAGTAATTCAACCTTTTATTAGATAACCAATGGTACTTCCTGCAAGAGGCAAGAGAGTGCCATCGATCATTTGCATATGAAAGATAATCAGTCACGCTTATTTTTATCAAATGATTTCAAACAAAACTCGTCCTTGTGACGAATGTATAAGATAATCTGTTGCGCATCGTAAAGTAAAGCAATAAATCTGCTGACAAATGCAAAAAAAAGCTGATATGTTTTAGGTCAAATAAAGGAACCGATTTGAAAACAGATTTCAGCTGATACGTTAAAGAATTTATAATCGCCATAGCTACGTTATATTTTTATTCGACAAAGAATAACAGACAGTGCGTAAGATATGAGCAGAAACCAAGCAGTGATATCAGTGGACGAGATAATTATGCAGCATTGCATACCTGTTACTAAGGCACTATCAGGATTAATTAACTTCCAACCAAAACCTGCTGGAACTTCAAGCGACCAGGTTCATCTCTATGACGCATCGAAATGTAAACGCTCCTACTTAAGCTTATCCAAATTTGTCCTTCATCCGTCAATCATGATTTAATATTAAGGTACATTAACCTGGTTTTTTTTCTCTATATTTGTATAGATAAGTGAACATCTGCTGCTTTTAAGTTCTAATAAGACAGCATGTAGATTGCGTTGTCATAGCTGCAGCTAAAATTAAATGCTGTTGTCGAAAGTGCAGGGCAGCGAATGATTCCAAAGTCGGTCTCGAAACTGCTGAGGCTATAGACAAATCATAGCTTCATGCTGTCTTAGAAAATAGGTAAACCTGGAAAACTTAATACAGACGATAACATCTGATGAATAACTCGACACAAGTTCTGGCCTGTCATCCTCTCGGAAGTAATCGTATATTCCGTGTCTCACAATTTATCGGCTACTGCTTCAGATGGATTCCTATATGCAGATTCCACATAATGCACACCTTATCACATCAAAACTGGCAATATTCTTTTGTTTCAAAGAGGCATAGACTATATCATATTACTAGTATTAATCTTTTGATTCCTTTCAAAGGCAAGTTGCAGTATATTTGACAATTATTAGTACAATTTGTGATAAATATTACCCTGACCGACCTACGGAAGGAGTTCCAGAAGATCTTCTGGTCAAGCAACGGTTTAAGTAAATGCAGCATTCAGAAAGTAATAGCAGGTTGCATTTGTGTTGGCGGAATGTTATTTAACAATACGCCAAGTCATGGCGTCGGACTTAGCTGGAGCAGTGAATGGAAATCTCATAGCAGATTTATCAGAGCTTGAATGTCTTGAACGGCGTAATAATACGATATATTATTGCTTGACTATCAATTAATAATCTAAGTAAAACCAACTATATTATGACATGTTCTTCATTTGCAAACCCTAATGTCGGGGTAATATTGGTTAGTATACTATAAACATATACCAACTGTCAATTTTCGAAGCTGTATGCTTCTTATAACAACATGTGCCGTCTATTGTTATCTGCTTTGTTATTGCAATATAAAATGCAGTGTAAATATCCGAAAATGTCTCTTAAACAAGCATGTTCTTTGTGTGCCTGCTTACGTCCTAATCAGATTTTCAGATTTTTCTCCATCGAAGAGTAGTTTTGCAAATGACAAAAGCCATTTTGTGATCTCTTAGCAAACTAGACACCCTACGTGTCTGTGTGGTATATAGACTCTAAACTGAATAAAAGCATTTCACGTGCAGCATGGGCGAAAGCGTCTGTTCACATGAGCAGCACAACTGCGCTACCTTTGGGTGACCGTGTAATAGCTGATAGTATGATCATCATTTGGCGTAATATACAGAAAAGAACCCATGTTTTTGGCGACTGCGCCCTTTCAGAATATCACTTTACTCGTAGTCCTGTGAGACTGGCTTGCAATTCGAATAAAACGATATAACACAATGCCCCTCAGGAAAATGTTGGTAAATATTTTCGAAATAAGAAAAATGTTTCAGGAATATTGTCAGATGTAGGTGGTAGGTTAATCTCAGGCACGAAATCTGCAGCCAAGGCAGTTTTTTTCACTCAAGGCAGATATCATTGGTACGTGATTGCACAGACATGCGAGCAACGAGCTATGCTGTATATAGCGCCAGCTCGCAATTTACTTCGATAAATGGCTTTATAAATCACATTATGCACAAGAGATTATAGAAAAGTCTCCTGGCGCCACCAAAGATTTCCCCGTTTTGTTCCCCAAAGATTCTATTGTAGAGAATTTTCCGGGCGTATTCTAAGTAACAAAGAATATAAATCGGCTAACCATGCATATCTTTTCCAATAACGTTGGCCAGAGTTGACATTCCGCAATTCGCTTCGATAAATCACACCCTGCATCTTGGATTATCGCAATGTATCCTAAACTCACAATAGATCTCTGCGTTTTGATCACATAACTTTACACTGTAGGGATATCGCCGAGCATTTCCGAATAAGTATAAATTGAAATCGGCAACCCATGCATAACTTTTCTGATAACGTTAGCCAAAGTTAATAGCGTTCATTGATATTATCACAATTCGTACGTGGGATACTGTGCATAAAGTCTGCACATTTGTACAAAAAGTATCTGCTCTTTTGATCTCAACGGGTTTTCGTGTTCCATAAATATGCGGCCAGGGTAGTTTATTACTCAGGGCACAAAACATCGGAACGTATTTATGCAGACATGTGCGCAAAAAGCAAAGATATAAATTTATCTTAGACCGCAATTTGCTTCGATAAATGGCTTTATAAATCACACAATGCATCAGGGATTATCGCAATGTATCTTGACGCCACCAAAGATTCCTCCGCTTTGTCCCCAATGCATTATATTGTAGAGAATTCGCTTAGCTCATTCCAAATAAGTAAGAATCGTAGTCGGTTAACCATTCATATCTTTCAGAATAACGTTGGCCAGAGGTGACATTTAACATTGATATTGTTCAAATTACGTTGGATGCTGTAATACACAATGTAACACAATGAATGGGTTGCATCGGACTTTTTCTGTGGTTGATATGTTGATTACAATCACTTATAAGCAGTGTTTCACTTTAGGCTAACAACTCTCGTGTACCGATACGTGCGAACCCTATTCTCTCAGCTTTCATGTTAATGTTGCTAAAACATTTTGATCGCTTGTAGAATGACGATGTCACGACAAGGAGCAATTGAGAACCTGGCTGCAAGACTTTTTCTTTCCAAAGTGTTATCCTAGTTTTGAAGAGAAAACTTTGTGTACTGCGTACAGATTGTCAAAAGAGTCCACACACAAACACACACACACACACACACACACACACACACACACACACACACACACACACACACACACACACACACACACACACACACACACACACACACACACACACACACACACACACACACACACACACACACACACACACACACACACATATATATATATATATATATATATATATATAGAGCATATATATATATATTTATACATATATATAAATGGGGTATATATATATATATATATATATATTTATATATAAATATATAAATTTATATATATATATATAGCTATCTATTGATATATATATAAACATATAATAATTTATATATATATATATTCATATATATATACGTATATATGTATTTATATATACATATATATATATATTTATATATAAATTATATATATATATATATATATATATATATATATGAATTAATATATATTTACACACACATATATGTATATATATACATATACATATATATATATATAAATATTAATATATATATATATATATATATATATATATATATATATATATATATATATATATATATATATATTATATATATGTGTGTGTATATATATATGAATAAATATGTAGCCCACTATACCACCCTGCTGTTTTTAATTATATTTTTACAAGCGCCAAGATAAGCAAGAGCTTAGGGTGGTAAAGAAGGACAGATCGGGTCCAAATAAACGGATAGAGGCAGATAGGGGAGCGAAAAGCTCAGAGGTTGACGACTGAGTGACGACAAGAGAGGATTGTGAGTGAGATGAAGCTAAATAGGCACGAATGTCATGGCACACCAGAAGTGACAAACAGCAATACTACACCACATGATTGGTTAATAACAACGCATGTTTTGCAGACCGTTCCGATGCTAAAGACCGATCAAACTATCCGGTGTATGAATGAGTTATTGTCAAGCACGAGACAATATACCATGATGCAATTTATTTTGCGACTGTGGGTTACTCTTCTAAGCAACAAAAACACCTTCTATACTGCTGCAAATCATACCACGTGAGGTGGTGTAAATATGTACACTATTGAACTGTGTGCGACTTTGAGCTGCAAAGTAACCATTTAAACGACTACACCGAACCTTAACTCACAGTGAAAGTTTTGTTCCATTGCGCGAATGATAATGTGGTTTTTTTCTGAGGGCTAACAACGCTGATGTGTCTTCGCTTGCATGGCATTGACTTGGCGCATGAATTCGTCGTAGCATTATAGAATCGTATCAAATGAACCGTGTTAAAGTTCTATTTAATGTATTAAGAACATTTTTTCTCTACCATATTCAACTACCATATAAAATATTTTTGTATATATGCCCACCCTTTTACCCATCAATAATGAACCAGTAAGAATTCAATGCAATACGGCAATGCGTTTCCCGCAGAGTGGATTATATATTCTTGCGCAACACTGGCCTCCATTTATCGTTGTTCCATGATATACTGCTGATTTATTTACCTATCAATAGTCACCCACCAGTCTCGCAGAGACTATGAAATCGCGGATCGGCAAATCATATTCCGGAAAATAAGCTTGGTATGCCTGGCCGCTAGCAAAAAGCTCAGCGCCAAATGTAGTCACTCTTCAGATTATGTACATCATATGCGGTAGTAATATAAGTCCATTTTTGATTGAGGAACAAACGTCATTACGGTCCTGTGAAAGCAAACAAACTCCTCCATGTCCCCCAAGAGACGAGTAGCTTAACAATGACATTGAGTCGTGGACCTCGTTGCGGGCGCTCTAGTAATGCTTTGAGGTTGAAAATAGTATTTTTGGACGGATCAAAATAGTACTTCATGAGCCACGAACGGCCTGTGAAGGTTGAGAAAACAATTGCTTCATATTGTCCTGTTCAACACCACTTAAATGTTCCTGGTAAGATAATTATATCAATAGCATCATCCACTAGATAACATATTAACACCAAACCACAAAATGCAAATCCGTTTTTACAATTCAGTGTTTCAGACAATCGAATGTACAGACTATATTTTACTTGCCGGTCCTAAAGCACTAAATGAATGTGATAAGAAGTATTCGCCAATCACCAGACAATATAGTAAAGTAATGATTTAATTCTGGTCAGCGAGGAAAACGTAGCCTTCGAGCTCTGTTTATATAAAACGCACATGCATTTCGACGAGTGGTAAAGTTGTTTGCAGAATCAGCTAACTTTAACCACGTTTACACTTACAGCGTTTGTTACCGATGATCTTGGAATAGGTCTTGCATTAGCGTTTACATAATGCGATTATCATATAACCGGTTTATTAATCTTGTATACAAAACAAATTCACTACACATTAGCATCTCTCATAAGCAATCAATATAGTCTCGGAGGTTGTCAATATGAATATTATGTATATTATTGATAGCAATTATCATTTGCATAACCTTTGAAAACATATGTAGCCTGTACACTCAATACCACCAATACTATGCATGCAAGAGATGGCAACAAATATGCAAGCATCAGCAGGCAACATTCAAATTTAGTCGCTAAGAACTAAATTACAGTGATTAAAACGGCTAGCTAAAACTGGCGTCAAATTTCCAACGCGCACTTGTGATTTCTTCATCTAAACTATGCTTTATTTCATCACTGGTAGAAAAGGGTGAGCAACTAGGCCTGCAATCAGCTCTCGACTCCAATTATGTAAATTAGTAGGCGTTAATCAATGTTGTTCACCCATAATTACCATGATATGTGCCACACATCAAAGTGAACAGTTTATGAGCATACCAGATACTTTTTTTGTGAAGGAATGGGAAGCATAATGAAGGTACTAGGATTTAATAGCCTTCGTGTAAGCAATCAATCAATTGTCGTCAACCAGTGGATCATGAGTTAAATTGTACTCCCTTTTTACTATACGTTTCATTATGCGCGGGATACTTAGTTATGTGTCTATTGATTCTATGTGTCTCATGCATTATGTGTTCATTAAGGATCATGCCCCTTTAATGCCCGAAACATTACATGCAGTTAGTCTTCTCAAGATAAGTAGCTAGTGTCAATGAATTAACCGCACATTGAAAGGCACATATAGGCTATCACCACTCCTATCTTATATTAGGTGCCTAATGCTCTATTGTAAACTGTACGCTGCGTGAACGTAATTCACCATTGAAAAAAAATGTTTGTGATTGTCTATTTGCATCATGTCCCACAAGCATGCGAGATGCACAGTAGCTAATGCTTCCACATTTTGGTAATGCAAACGTAAAACAAAGCGATGCCAATATGCTCAATTAACATTCATGTGACCATTCAGCTGTTAGGGGATATTCACAAGGCACATTAAATACAGTGATGTTTACAATGCTTCAAATGTATATCGCATAAAACGATGTATATTCCCGCTCCTGCTCATGCTGTCGTCTCGTTCATTGAAGATGGGATTGTATCTCTCAATCTGCCACCTGATTTATAAACGAATAAACTTCACGATGATTATGTACATCCTCGTCAACGATCGTTTTACAATCTGTCTATCATTCATAAAATGGAAATGTATGCACCTGCACTGGTTGTACACTATAAAAGCCCCAGCTTTCGGCGATATTCCAGGCACATTAGTTAATATTCGTGCATGATCATCCGTTGCTACGCAAACACGCCCGCCGAAAGCAACGATATGATGAACGACCCACCATCATTTGCTTTTCTTATTAGCTTTGTCACTTCCATCAGATGGACAAAAGTCTTCCTGCAACCACATTATATTTGTCCATTTTGCTATAGTTCATTGCACTGTGAGGATATTAACATTCAACCGGTCATTTATCAGAAAGTAGTTTTATTTTACTTGCTTGCTCAGATGGAAGTATCACCGAATTACAGCAATGCATTTTTTTCACCCAGCCCATTACCAAATTTTTATTCAGTGCTACAAGGATATGATTGATGAACATTGTCCCAATCGATATTAATACATAGACGTTTTTTAATAAATGTGATTACCATATGTTAATAACACATAGCAACGTCAATAACGCTAGCGAAATCTTATTTCAGTATAAATAATACATTTGAAGCCACCGAGGCTCTGCGTAACCTATCATTTATGCTCAATATATAATGATCTGTGCAGTTAGTGTGCACATTGGTGACACGTGTTATGATAAGGCTTGTTACAATAGCCGTTATATGAATGTAATCGCATACAATGTTTTGGCAATATTCCCACCGTCTTTTGAGAAGTGAGATATCAGATATATGATAATATCTGCAGACACCAGCAAAAACTCGCTCATAATAAGTGAGTGAGGATATTATTTTTGTTATAAGAATAAACACAATGCGCCTCAGACGAGTAAGAAGAGTTTGACATTGTGCTACAAGCTTCACAAATGCTTTGTCTACGCTGAATAAATATGGCGCTTGCTAGCCTGATATAGACTGTACGACTGCAATGATCCGAAACAACTGATAGGTTATTAATGACGCCCTTGATATATGTCGAATAAATGACTGATCAGACCTACATAACCTGGCTTTATACTGTAGGTAAAGAATATCTACGTGCGCAATAAATCAATTATCATTTCCCAGAGCAGATGCCTAACCGTTGATGAAGCCGTCAAATTGCATTCAAGTGCATTGAATGATCTACTGGTTTCTTTTAAAATCGTTTTGACACATATCGTCAAGAAGGCAACAACTACATACCCGCTGCTCTTTGGCCCGGAAGGAAAGACTTTCATTTGTAAATAATTTGCTAAGCAGATACTGACATTGGCATAGTCAGATTCTTTTGATAAGATCCATGGTCAATGTCGTGTGACCTGTCTAACGTTTAGCTGATTAAGGAGCGACCTGGAAATTACACGTGGCTTAGGTTACGATTATAACCACGTTCGTGTAGATGACAATGAAAAATTCCTAGGAGTGACATGCTACATAATGCTGTTTTAGTTTGTCTATGACGATTTCCATCTTCATGACAGTTGAAGCGCATTAATGTTTAATAATGTCACCGTTTTTCATTCTCAATAAGTCAGGTTGTGTCTTTTGTTGTAATATGGAGTATGCATATATCGGTGTGACTTTTAGTTATGTCACTAGAATACCGGCTTATCTAATTAAACAAAAAAAAGGTTCTACCAGTGTTTGCAGTCCCGCAAGACGTCGTGTGTTACGTTCGCTGTATCTATTTCAGAAGTTATCCTTTAAGTGGCAACAGATAAGTTTAACAATGAGAAGGCATTTGAACTGGGGTATATACGTTTACACTCTACGTTTATCGTTCCCTTTAAACACGATTGCTGCTGTCATATAAAGCTTGGTGTCAATAATCGACAGAGTTTGGATTTACTTGTAATAATTGTGTTCCTAATTCCGATTTTCTTCGAAAGGTGCAATCAAAAATACAATTTGCAAGGTAGATGCATCGTTCACTTTACAGTAACAAGTGTTATAATTATTGCAGAAACACGTGTATGTTTGGCATTAAAAGACCCATCACAGCGACCATAGGCAAATGCAATGGTTACAGAGCATTAATATTGATTATAAAAGCACGATCGCTCTATCTGACTCGTAGCTTTAACAGATTAAGCACATGAAGGTGGTTTTGTTGCCTTCTTACAACGAATTGATAGCCTTATGTGCAATGACTCTATTACTTTTATAACAAGCCATTGCCAAATGAGATCTTTACAAAGCCAATTATAATGGTGTGCAGTAAAAGACTAAAAGTCGCGTGTCGGTGTATATAAAGAAATAGAGTTGTGTGTTCTAGTCGTAGAACAGGTTTCAGCGATATTAAATACTGAGTCCAACTAGGTTGCAAATTTACCTATACCTTAGTCCACCAAAAGCAACCGCAATTATCCAGCACGCAAAAGTTGTTGCTAATTGGTAAAAAAATTCTTAGTCCAGCCAATTGCTAAGCAAACTTTGTCGACGGTGAGATCGAATAAATTCTTTGCACTCCATGACCACTGTCGAGTGATTTGTCAATAATTGACTACTTAAGGAACACCGGGGTGCATAAGTCTAAGTGGGGCCCCTAAATGAGTAGCTTTGTTTCACCAATTACTTATGCCACTGCCTATGAGACGAGAAGATATACCACGAGAACTGCACTGACCATACCTCATGTTGGGTTGTTGAGTAATACGTGTTTTCATGGACTGGGTTTATCATACTCAACGCATTGCACTATTGTGATAATTTCCTTAATAGGATTGTCGACCTCACTTGAAAGATAGGATGCATTTTAATGCAATGGGTAGGATGTTCCGTGGTAGGTATATTGATTGTTTGCATCATTGATTCATGATAATTTCATAATATCTTCACTTGACACTCCTCAGTAATTAGCCTACGCAATTTACGCTAGCCTATTGCTAATGTTACAGCTCACCTAAACCGCCTGTACGAGCTATATATCTTTTACCGTTTAATTGCTAGTTTTGCCAGGTGCCGAGTTTCGTTTCATTCGATTTATAAATGAGGCTGATAGTCAGCGGCGGGATTACATAAATATTAGTGAGCGGAATATTTCGCCGCCTACACATCACAAAAAATAGTTATTTATTGTTATACCCATTGTGTTGTTGCATTTGGGTAGCCGATACGTTGCCAGATAAAGCATATGTAACTCTAATTAAATGATGACCGATGAATATTTTTTTATAAACATTATGTTATAAAAATTATAGGTTGATAGCAATTGCCGAAGACATCGCTATGTGACAAAAACTTTGCTGGATGTTATGTTTTGTTTGACGATTCAAAAGAATTATGCCAACTCCATAGAATATGAAGAGCGTGCAAGCTTTACTTTATAGTTTTAACCTGCCGTGCTGAACATATGTCGACCGTGGAATCAATGTTAAAAAGAACGCATGGGATCATTTTAAATGTTTTCTCTGCGGCCTCCCTCACGCAATGTTGTCCTTCATCTTTCATCCAACTTCTAGTTTGTATATACATTGCACAAGTTTAAGGCTACCACTCTAACTAGGTACCTCTTTTATATCTCATTAAGCAAAAAAGGATTCTCGCGAGGTTGGTTGTCCTGGCGACCATTTGTGGTAACATCAAATTATTAATACCATATAAGATTAACACGGAGAGGACAATTGAACTAGAGTAGATTAAGCGTTCTCTCTAAATACGACTGCCAATGCTATGTGCCAATGGGGGTAAATAATCGACAGTTTTTATTCATCAGTCATGATTGCTTTCATCATTCCTGTTTGTTGGAAAGGTGCGATCATCTTTTATGCAGATACATCGTACCGATTTCATTGACCGTTTGAGATGGGTTGTAGATCAAAGTTGCTGCACAAACTTTGTCAAATAAAACATCGAATGAATGTGACGAGGTAAGATACCGCTGTCAAATCATTTGTAGATTATTGAGCTGAAATGCCATGGTACCTGAGTCAAAGTGGTGCTTCTTAAAAAGTAGGTTTTTTTTTACAGAATGCCACTATCTATTCCTATGCCTCTCAGTGTAATGAATAGAAGCTGTATCATTTGTGTTTGTTTCGCGTCTCATTTGCTTGTTTGTACTATGTAAAAGGGAAAACATAAATGTTTAATCTACAAATTAATTCTCATTCATTGACATACGAAAAAAGAGCACAAGAAAACAGAGATCGACGACGATAATTGAAAGGGAAAGATTAGAGGTTATAGTATATTGTACTTGTCGAAAGGATATAAAAGTGATTCGAGGGTTGAAACATATAGCCTGGTTCAGGATGTTTTTGACTGCATAACATTGCAATGTGCAATGTGATTAAACCGGCATCGCTCAAAACCATTTTACTTACATTGTGTCTCCATTAACGATTAAGGGTAAGAAAAATTTATAGTTATTTTGACTTAAATAACACAACTTTTATGCATGAGATAGGTGTAGACGAATTTGTATAAAATTAGGCGTATTCTGTTGGTATAATTAACCACCCAACCATGACAGTGTAGGCAGTGGTGGTGAATATGATGGGTAGCTGATACATTCGCTGATTGCCTTTAATGCATTATATTTGGTTAAATAAGATCCCGAGGGTTAATGGCAGCAGATCGATTCCTACTCCATCTTGATGATGCAGATGTACTACCATATTTTATTACAACAAGGTAATTTGAAGCATAGTAGTTGCCTGGAGTTTTGCTTTTAAGAACCCCCTTTGAGGATAGCATTCGTGCTTATGTCACAAGACATACTCATATTGTATTAATATTACAGAGGTAGCGTATCGTAGATACATGATTTCTAAGTTTCAGCACATATTCTCGACATCTAATGTTACATTCACAATTATTGCATTCACATTTGCGTATAATTTCACAGTCCAACACTGTGCGGAGGAAACACGATAGCATACACTTTCAAAGCTCGTTTGAGGTAGTTTTAGAATGGGCGATGAAAACTCTTAGTGCAGTACCCATGCATGTCCACATCGGCTAATTCTATTAATGAAGCACACAATAGTATATATCAGGCATGAATCAGGAAAGTTCTTTTAGGAAAACTAGTCGATCATATCTAACTTGCAAAAGAAAAAATCTACCCGATGATCGAAGGCCGATCAGTCGACGCATAATTCAAGGCCGTTTCGGGAGCACCATGACATTGCAAGAAATAAATAAGTTGCAAGAAAATAATATCAATAACTTTAAGTAATGCAGCAACAGCTGCTTACGAATTAATACCAACAACAGAGCGTCAATACGGGTGGAAGGATCAGACAAAGCAACTTTTGGTCGAATTGATCGCAGATATATCTCTCCGGTCATAAGTGCACCAGCAAAATGCAACTTTCAAACAACAATTTGTTTTGGTTACACCGACACCTCGTACGTCTATTTGCTCAATACAAACAACACAGGTTGTTCAAACAGACTTGTATTCAATCATTTATGACTCACGCCGTCAACATCCATTCACTCAACACAGTCAAGCAAACATAACATACACAAAGCAGGTTTACCAGACAATCTCGATCTTTGGCTCACTCTTTCGTCATCGTATCCATTCATCACAATGCAATCCAGCCTAACCAACAGAAACGTTTATTACTTCTATACTATTCATTTCATCCGATTGATCAGTAAAGCATCTCCTCGTGATGGTAAAGGTGAGCTGCCGCCATGTTGACGTGGGAGTGGGGTTACTAGCCGTGGATAAGCCTTAAACCGCATGCCTTGCGACATATAAGCACCCCAAATAAGACGCAATAACGTTATTGGTTGTAATCATTTACGACCACACAACTATGCAGCAAAACCCAACGCATATTTATTGTGACCAAACCATAGGTCAGACGGCCATAGGTCCTCGACTCATTGATCATAATTGACTAGCCGTCAGCATCTGTTAGGCGATCTATATAGCTACTGATTAGACTATTGACACGCTTGCCCTGCGACTTATCACAAGACCGCCTATGAACTGAATGTCATCTCGGCATGCAGTTGGCATACTGAATTTTATCGGCAAATGAAAGAGCAAAATGCGCCCGTATTTAATAACACATGGTCAAACATCCTTCGTCCGTGTATGCTGTGAAATGATCTTCTCTCCAAAAGTACAAACTCGCAGTTGTTTGGAGTTGTTGATGTAGCATAAAATGCAGAGAGCAATATTATTTGATCCACCGATCGGAACCTTAAAAACACATGTTGTAGCTTGTATAATAGACAATCAATTGCAAATACTTAAGACCTGTTCCTAACTACCTTTACAATTTCAAAGAACAGAACACATTTATCGCATGCCTCGGCAACCTCTATTGAAATCATATGCTACTGAGTTGGTCAGGCCGTAATCTTCTGACCGGAAACTTCTCGTTACGTCTTGTTAATTTATTAATAGACCTAGCGGAGTTAATATCCAACGCTTTCTTCAAAAAGTCCCAAAAGCTTTGAAATGGTGAAATCGTGTTTTTACGCAAAGTATTTGACGAGTAATGACAGCCATATTTGGTTCATTATATCAAGACCAATTGGTAAGCTAACTCGCTCTAGAAATGCTTTCAGAAAAGCTTATGCATCAAACAATGTAACTGACGTATGCATTGTCCTCAGACGAAGAAGTAAGATTCCATCATCCAAACATATTGCTAATAACTTGGCATCGATTTGAATATCTGTCACCCAGAACTACCGTCACCAAAAAACATAGACCCAGACATAATGAATACTTTTACTTCCACTGTCATTTGTCAGGCAAGGCTGTGGTTTGTCAAACGCAAAGAGAATGCCATGTTTGCAGATTGAGGAAAGGCCAATTTGTCAGGAGGGGCGAAAAAATACTGAGATGCCTAAATTGAGTGTATGATATGGTCTTCGTTCAAAATATCAGGTTTCATAGGTATCAGGTAAGGTGCAATGTCAGATTTGTCACAAGTTGCAAGGCGAGTCACCATACCCAGAAACGCTAATGAACTCGCCGCTAGGCAGCAGAGTGGCGTTACTTGTATGAGCTGATAAAATATGCAGCAGCGGTATTCTGTGCTAATCCCATTGTTGTTAATGTTCTTAGCATACAAGAAATAATTTAGGAAAAGACAGATAACCGACATAAGTGAGCTTAAGGGTTAGCGCGCAGATTGGGTAAAACTCGAGACGAAATAGCTATGGGACACGTGTTCAATTGAATGCCTATCAATAATGCCAGGTGAAACTGTGTTTGGACTCGGGAGTACATTTTTCACAAACTTGGCTGAAACGCAAACAGTATGCACTGGCGCCTGCAAGCCCCAAGAAACGTGAAAAAATTGCCGTTGGTAGCTCTGCATACTGGCAATTCCGTTATTTGCACAAAGCGTTTTGCCGGTACCCGTTAGAAGCGGACATCGAGTATTATGTATAACGTATTAGTGTTGTTTGATCAATAATAGGGAATGTATGACCCACTGACATGACATGATGAGCATCGAATTCGGTATCATCGTGCGCGACCAACATGGCTATGAAAACCTAATCACTAGTGTCTTTGATTGATTGATAACCGCTTGTAGCTGAAGTTTTACAATCACACGTAAGTACCATTCGCGTCTAGTTCCATAGCTAGCAGCAGATGATTGCTGGTCTTATGCGGAAATGCCATATGACCTGCAATTACAAGCAGCAAATTTTATGTCCCTAGCGACCATATTGACATAAATTGCGCAGGATAGATGGCTATATGCGAATTTTATTTCAAGTCCTTTGATGGGTTCTCTGTAAACATATTACCACAGCATTGGGATTTGTATTAGCAGTAAGGTCTCTGAACATTGCCCTACAAAACAGTAATAAGTATACGATATATAGTCGTGCAATTCATACTTGAAAACATCGCACAAACCGTTAATTTCCCAACCAACTATCATTCCATGGGCTCGTGTTACTTGGAGCTATAACCTCTTAGCACTTGCCTGCCGTACAATCCCTTCAAAGATAGTGACTAATAAGCACTTGTTCAGAGCGTCTGACAACTGACGAATGCACAATATATCATCGATAACAGAGGAGAGCGTTATCCTCTGGAACGCTTCAGCTATCTCTAAGCTAACCGACGCGTGCCTACAAGACAATAAAAACAACATTACATTTTGGAGTTGCTAAGACATTCGGATATGCGCTACACGCTTAAAAACTGTATGCACCGTTCGTTATTGATTCCGAACATGATGGAATTAGCTTAAATATGGCCAATATACCCATATTCGATAGCCAATCAAGCAACAGGCTGACGTTTGCAGACATGAATATCTTGCATAATCAAAGTGCCATTACATAAATAAGAATCTCTATCATTGCTCAGTCCACGGCAATAGTTTGCGACATCATTACCATCATTCCGTATGCATAACCGCATGCACAAACAACACACGAAGACCAGTCAGTGTGCAAAATTGCGGGCTTTCGACTGTGGAGTGCCAATTGACAAAAAACCCTGCCCATACTCATGACGTACCTTCGCTATCATCCGCAGATGTTGATTACAAACCCCAAACACGAGTGACGTATGTGTCACATGTTACCTCCACCCTCTCTTTATGCATACCCAATATCCCAGAGCCACATGCCATCCTGCCTAGGTAACGCCCAGATGCCCGAAAAACTCTCAAGCCCCCACTGACCAGGCTACGGCATGTCTATGAGTATTAAGACAGCGTGCCTTAGATTCACTTAAACATCTGAAGCATTAAGGCAAAGCTTCATCTCAAATAAAAGAAATCAGTTAAGGCAATATTTATTAAGTTCTTCTAAACCATGCATCTGGAGTTCCATTTTTCCATCATTACATCAAGTGCGTATCGTGCATTTCGCTCCACCACAATTCACGATATGCCGTTATCACATTATCAAAGTATTTGTCAATTGCCGCAAAATCGGTAGGCTCCTCTTAAATTCCTTACATATAGAATCCAATGTTATTGCATGTTATTGCTGGCGGACGCTTAATGTGGCGCAGTATTCTCTGTTTCTTAGCCTTATGAACGTATAGGAGAGTTGTACAGAGAAATGATGTGTCGGTTCGCAGTTCTAACGAACCTGTCTGTTACTGTTTTGATATTATATTTGTTTGCGATATAAGATTGCTTTGATGCGATGTTTTCAATACGGCCAAGTCAATATCGATTGGTTTATATGTCAAAAAAGTTATATACATCGTTTTATAATTGAAAGGAAGCATTCCTTAGATGTAGTTTTCATGCAAGCTTGGCCTCTTTAATGGCTCTGTTCATGAATGTGGACGCAGTAGTATGAGTTCTTGGTAATTTCCCACTTCGTACCATTCTCATTACCTTTCATTCAGTTGGCGGAAAGAAAAATTGTGGGAGAGGATTTTGTCGTATCCAGACGATAGGTTATGTAAATGCAATTTAGTTTAAGTAGGCCTAAGCTTACTTCCCGATTGTACAAGCTAGTTATCATCGTTACCCCTGTTTATATTTTATAACTACACTAACCTGCGGATATATCCGTGAAATACACGATTAGTAGGTAGGTTTCATTCAATGATCCACTGCTCATATTTGTAACATCCATATCCATTGAAAATAATATGCCAACTCCTTGTCATTAAAAGACAATTATTTAAGCCCGTCTGTGAAACATATTAATAATAATAATAATCTTTTTATTCGACACCGCAGGTGTACAGGAACATTATTAGTTGATACAACAGCAAAAAACAAAAAAACAAAAGAAACAAACACACAAACAATAAACACACGAGAACGAATAAACAAATAAATCTGTTACGATAAACACAATTCCTTTAACAGAGCTTCAGCTTCATGTCGGGTAAGCACTGATAATGAATCCGCATCTCCAATAGAAATAAGCTCCTTTATGAGCATGGCAATATTCTCATATTCAGAAGTACCTTATAGCTGGAGTCCTTAATGCATTCCCTATGCTGTAATAAATAACAATTATTGATGTTCAGGGCATGCATTATTGTTCGAACATTATCGATAACAATTGTTCTGCTATGGAAACAACATCTACTTACATAGGATACCAAATCATTGGGGCTGTTCAGGCACTTATGAAAGCGAACATCAGTTGATTTCTAAGGGGCAATTTTCCCGAAATGAATTGTAAATACTTTGAACATGTTCTGGACTCTAATTTTCATATAGTTCGTATACACCTCCTCCAAACACTACACAATTTGACCAGCTGGTTGGGTCTTAAACGCCACATCACCGACCCATAAAAACTACTAAAGAATACTTCAAATAGTGAGCTTCTAATAACAGAGTTGCAGTATCCATAGCGAGACATAATCATATTCGTTTTTGCTATCAAATCCCTACATGCACGCTGAGTATTTTTCAAATTCGCACCATAACCAATATTACTTCCCGAGTGAAAAGGTTGTTTATTTTGTACAATTAATTCGTCGTTTAGTGATAAATATAATGGACTGTCGTAAGCATTGAATGCAAGCAAATGGCTTTTTTGCAGAATTAAACTGCACTCAGTATTCTTTAGAAAATTCCTCGCATATTCTGAGCATTGTCTTAGCCGCTGTGACTGAAGGTGCAATGAGTGAAACATCATCGGCATAACTCAAAGCACCCATATAATGATGGCCCATGTGACATCCAACATTAGCTTCACGAAGGCACCTTATTAATTCATCGATATATACACAAAATAATAATGGCGAAAGAACTACGCCTTGCTTAACATCATTCGTGCAAATAAAAGGCTCAGAGCTAGAAGCATTCCATCGGACTTTCGGGTTCTGACGTGTGTACATATTAATGAGTAATTTACATATTGTTGGACAGAGTCTTTTTTGCCTGAGAAGCGCCAACAATTTCACATAATTCACACGATCAAATGCTTTAGATGCGTTCAATGAATAACAAAACAAGATTATCCCTGAGTGATCAACAGTCTCTTGCAAAACAAGCGTGCATTAAGCGGTAGAGTGTGACTGTTTGAAACCGAATTGCAGATCACTAGTTTTCAGTGCGTCATTCTGGGATGTTTAAATAATATCATTCAGTAATTTTCCCAAAATACCACTGATTGCTATGGACCTGTAATTATCACTATTATTCAACGATTTCTTTATATTCTTTGGTATATGTATCAGCGTAGAATGCAACATACCCGGTGAAACATATGCATGCAAATGCATCGCATTTAACAACAGTGAGAAATGAACAAACAAAATATTGGTATATGAATGTGCTGCAGCAGGCTTGCAACCAATATCCGTTGGTTTAAAACGAAGCCACGGGGATAGCAGACTTGATTTTGAACTTGTTTTATTCATAGAATAGAACATCAAGCTGGACCTGGCACTCAGAGACTCTACGAGGAAAACCAATATTCGCATTACACTGCATAACAAATACTGTTGATTTTTATTGACCGGCCTTGCAACGCATCATTAGTGCATTTTCGAAGAACATGTAATGGAAGGCCTATCGCTGTCAGTAAAACTATTGCAAAACGGGTGTTTCAGCAATATGATTCAGAACAGAACGTAGGGGTCATTCGTCGTTTATCGTTACTGTTATCCCACCAAGAGTAACATTAATCTAGCCAGCCAATCAATGAGTAATACAAGGTGCCTCCATCGGGATTCCAATGAAGCCGCTCCCACATCCACTATCGTTGTGATGGACTACTCTAAGCATACACTGACTCTGTACACGAATGATGAATCATTTGCACAGTATCAGTGAATTTCTTGATACCTGAATGGAAATGTGCGACATCCGTGTCGAGTGTTTTTATAATGTCTAGACGCTAAAAACATTGGTGCCAGGCTAAGAGGTAAAGGCTAATTCTCAGCGCTAATCAATACCGACAGGATATCCAGGCCAACCAAAGCGAAGCATATGGTCGGTTCATATTTCATTGATATGAAAACAAATCGAGCAACAATGCAGCGAAGCTGGTCCACATTTATGTAATACAAATTATAATTATAGACGCAAATTATCAGAGCTTTGTTATTTTGAGTAGCAGGAGTGTTGACTGTAACATTCCTAGACGGTCCAAAATATTTTCAATGCAACCACCCTTATTGTGCAGTATACTCCATTCGTGAAGTCACTTTCTAAAATCACTTCTCTCTCACTCTCTCTAGGTATGCATGACCCTGCTTTAGTGGTTAAGCAATAATGCCACATTTAAGAGAGTTTGTCTGATGCTCTGCATAGCCAATTCAATGTTTATATAATAATAACTTATGCAAACAGAAAAAGCTTTGATTTTACATTACGTTGTCTTAGAATAGTGGATGTATATTAACATCGCAACATGCTTGTTTTCAGGAAGTTTCTTTCAAAAAGCATTGTAGCGGTGATGCAGGATATTGGTGCCGGATATCGAGTAACCAATTTTTTATGATGAATCAAGCCCCCAATTATGTGTGCTCATTGTCAAACTATTGCTTTACCAATAATCAATCCGTTGGCTGTTGCTAGCCGTTGTTGTAGCACTTTTACCCTTGTTTTAGTTATGAACATCATTGATGGTTGCCTTAACATAAGGGGAACTATAAGCACAACCTTTAACATTGACGTATTGCACAATAATGATTAATGATTGCTTATTTTAAGCCCATTCCATCGGCATCTCAGCAGGCTGTACATCAGTATATGAATAAATATATATAATAATATATATGATGCATAAAGATAAAAGTGTACATTTCGGACTATATCGATTGAATAAATAAAATATCACAGAGGGTTAAAATGTTTTCTGAAGATGTGCCATACACAATATACGAGAATGACTGTTTAATGGCTAGACTAATCTAGGCCGCAAATATATGCCCAAGCCGACAATAATACATCTTTCAGTCCCAGTGTAAAGTTGCCTTTTCAATTCTTACTGATGCTAGTTGAAGAACTGACAAAACAGAACAGCGTAGCCGCACGGTCGTCAGCTTGATCAACTAAAGCAGACACATCAAATAGCAAACGGAAAGAAGAAATCTTTATAATTAAAAACTAATTATAGTTTCAAATCGCGCATGGTTTGTCTTTCTGTTTGGCAGGCTCAAAACTGAAACAGAATCAGGGTACAGGTACTGCACGAATATGTTGGCGCATATACTGAAAACAAAAAACACGTTTACGGCGCATACGATACATCAAATGGCTTAATTATTGTGCTTCGGTAAATTGTACCTGGATGATTGCTTTTATTATTTAGTAACGAGCATCGGAATGGTTAGGCTGTATTCTAGAAGATGCAGCCACAAAGTCTCCCTTCCTAAACCCTGCCTATTGATGTTTGCAAGTAGTTTTAATGGCACCTGCTTCACAATCCAGGATAAAATTAGCACCTGACCGTAGTTGGCTTCGCCAGATGGCATAATACATTTCATCATGCAGAACATTCCGCTTTTCTATCAGTATCCGCTACATTACACAGATGATGTCACTGGTACTGCCGTGAAACAGAAAAAGAGCGTATCCTTATATGAGGCGGTCATTCATATCAACTTAATTATGCTTTGTGATTACGTGTCGCATTTTATTCGTCCGACTTATAAGCGTATTTGCATTCAGCGTGCCGAGACTGCAATTACTCTCGATGATGCTAACGCATATATTTAGCAACAGGTTCTCGAGCATGTATTTAGGTTCTGAATATGTTCTCTGCGCCACTTTGGGCTTATGTATCGGACATCAGCTAAACTCATGCAATATAAACCCGTTATCGAAACCTTTCTTAGTAAATTCGATTTGCCAATCATCACCGCCTTTGAGTGAAGCGTTTGGGTTTATGCTAACAGCGCATTGTCGCAGCTGTTAAAGGCAAATCGAAAAACCGGCTTTCCGGCTTAACATTAACCATTTCATTTGCATTAACCTTTTGAACTTGGTTGTCCAATAGTCACATCGTCTTGCATTAAGGTAAAAAGCAGGGACACAGGAATCAATGAGCTTTTTCATATATATTTATTATGGTTGTGCCTTACAAATGACAACCAATCACGCACAAATCTGTCGTTGATCTTTGTCTGTACATTCTGTTATCAATCAGAATCGACACAATGAAATCTATCTGATGTGGCATGTGATGTATCAAATAGGGGAGGTATTAGTTACACCAGTTGTGATCGAGTCAGTATGCAATTCCTTGATTACATTTGAAACCAAGTCACTAGACATCCAAGCGTTATGTCATTTGCACACCAATTCCTTTCGAGAATTTATATATCTAGTGAACTAAACAACTAAAATAGAACAATGAAGTTATAAAATGACTCTGGAGACTCACACGGCGTTGGTTTGCGAATGGCTTGTAAATGCTTGATGTGCGCATTTCATGCAATTGTTTCGCTCAATAGGCCAAGATGCACCAATCCATAACACAATGCGACAATCCATGTTATCCTTTCATATTCCTCCACTAACCGACTGTGTCATGAATTTTTCATGGCTACTGGTTGGGCTATTGATACGCTTTTACCAAAAGTGTATTTTGACCGCCAAATTATTTACATCTGTAATCACACGAAATTTTGCAAGTATATATATAATGCTTGAAAGACTAGCTACAATGTTTGGACACGTCTCTTCATAGAGGTTGTAAATTGTATTTTACCGGCAAATAGTTGTGCAAGTTGTGTCGACATTTGCCAGATCATGGGTAAGTATTAACGCCCAATAACTGGAAGATAAGTAAAGACAATAAACCACTGCAAAGTGCCATAGCTTGTAGGGTACAGCCTGAGCATTGCCAGACAAAACATCATACAATGTGTTTAGCTGGGGTTTTCTTTGCGCATAGTAGCGGACAATATGAGCATAATTATCTCAGAAAACAATTTGTCAACTATTATAAAACACCAATAATAAATAAAATACTAGATAATATGTCATTAAACTATTACCAGGGTACTGCATGACATGTTCGGAGTCATGCAGAAGGATGCATGTTCTAGAAAACGTCCGTTGTGATATCATACAACGTGCCGAATGTTTGAAATGAAAATATCATCCATTCGTTGTGATATGATATAATGTCAGCGACCAAAAACACTATCGATGATTGCGTGTTACATTAGTCACGGAAGGACTGCTACTGAGCGTTCAGCGTCTTTTAGTGAATATTAGAGACCTCTTTCCTATTTGCTGTTTGCGATGTGGCAGACACAATATGTTATACGTTGCGGTTGATATAGGTGCAATGATCAACGGTAGGCAAGACAAAAGGGACAGAATGTAAAAATGTCATGCGCGTTCTTACATAAACCGATTTTCTGGTCTTGTCCCTGACCATACGTTATTCAATATCCTGCCAGGCTCAATCATGTAATGCCAGAATCATGCCAGCAAGCAATGTATATCAATCAGAGAGGGGAAACACGCAATATATTTCTATCAAAGCCTGCATCAACGGTCAATCATTCGGCTTGATTCGATCTTCCGCAAATTAGGTGACTCGTCTGTAGCTCGTTATGGTTAGTTGAGAACTTGAATATTTCGCTCGTATCGCATGAATGGCTAGTTCCTATTTCAATTCTATATTTATTAATCTTTCTTGTATATATCTATCAGTTCTACTGATGTAACGTCGCGTATTATATTGTCACGTTAGGCAAGAAATAAAACTAATGCGATATCTAAGGAATGCAGATGTTGCTTGCAGGTTTTCTATTGATGTATCAAAGAGCATTCAAAAGGCTTCCAATCAATTAAGTTTATAACTTTAACCACAGAAAATATAATTGGCTGATCCATGATGTGTTGAAATACAGAGTTCGTATGCAGCGTATCAGAGGCGATTCATTATTATAATTAGTTACGTAATCGTCCGTCCGAATCACGGTGGTTGCCAAGTGGCAAGCAAATGTCACATAGGTTGTATTCTGTCAAACAAGACTGAACAACATTTTTCCAGGAAAACCCTATCATCACCTTACAAGATATTGCGTTATCCGGGCGACTTAGGTAGCATAGACCCATCAGCATTGAAAGGAAAACATTGCGCCAGTCATTTAAGCAGTCGTCATAAAACCTCCAGACTTGATGACTCGGTTCGTGACAGTCTGTCTGTATATTAGCAGCTGAACTGCTAATTATAAATGCAAAGATTCATAGAGCTGCATATCGTATATTAATATGATGCTGTTACGTGGTCGATAATCGTAAGTTTCTGATTATTCATCTGAAAGGATTGTAACTTTCGAAGCATGGCACTTTCGAAGAATATACGAAGCATGGCACTACATCTGTATTACTTTCCTATTGGTATGTAGAGCAGTATGCCATAGGTCCTTGTAAGACTTGCAGTTTTGCAGCTGAGCTCATAACCATCATAATCAAGCCTACAGAGCTGTATCTGAATCAGTCAGCCTTTTGGGTGTTTGACATAAATGATCAATAATGTAGCTTGAAGCAAAAGTTTCATCAGTATTTGGAAACTATATAATGCTCTGGGTTGTTGCATCAGATAAAGCCCGGTCATTTCGAGTTACATAAGTCAAGGATGTATAATTAACTTTTGACAACCGAACAAAAGTGTGCGATTGTTTGGATCATACATTAGAACGGTTTTTACAGAGGGTTCACTGATAATAAGTTGCGCATTTATCCCAAAGAAGCAATCAGGTGTAGCCATATACTGTGGCCAAGCAGATCACATCCACTGCCGTCAAATAAGCCATTGTTTGCGAGTGTTTTGTCCTTGATAAAACGAAGTTGCTGAAAGCGACACCGCTGTATTACCCTTATCGTAATTCAGGAGTCACGGCCACGAGTTGGTTTATTCCGTAGATTGCGTTAACCAAGAAGTGCACTGCAAAGTACCATGTATTGTATGATTCTACGCTGTCAGTGACGTAATCACTGCATCACCCAATGGCGTAATTGCAATTAGCCGAGAGATGTAGTAAATAAGATAGCAATACAAGCGATCCGCCAACCGGTTATTATCAAAAGGCCAGCCACAATTGTCCCGGCTTCAGCCAGGTGCATGCAATATTGCTAACATATACTCATCTCTGGTCAAGGGTATCATGAAAAAGTATTTTTATCATTGATTGGTTGCCCCATGGTCTCGCACAACTGGCTGCAAAAGATTGTCATTTAGTATTTCCTCCTCCTGCCGCAAGATAATGAAATGTATAGTAATATAGATATTAAGATTGCTAAATTGACAAATGTATGGAATTAAAGAGTGGACTACCTGTACATGTGGCATAATAGTTAAGTTGTCTCACTTTTGTGGCAGTTAGATTAGTAATACGCGTTTTACAAGCTATGACGTTTTTATTCTAGGCATTGTCAGCTAAAACAGGTTTTTTTCTATACACTTGGTTTAAGACACTTAGTGTGGAGATGATAATTATTTTGACATTGTCGCACATTTCAAAAGTCTATGGGCAGGCTCTTTGTATGCGTTGTTCATAAGCTGCTGTTCATGAGAAAAATATATCAATCTTAAACATAAATTTAAGTAATCTATAAAGCAAAAGAGACCAGTTATATAATGGAACCAGAGAGCTTTCGCTGGCTAATACGAAGGAACCAAGTAATAATGTTATCAATTGAATATTGCTTGATACAAAAATGATAATGTACAGTCACAAGTGCATTAGAACATAAATCCTGATCTACAAAAATCTCATTTCGTATATTTCATAAGGGCCTGATACACTGAGAAGTTTCAAATGCTGAATAATATCATTTAACGCTTGATTACTCGCAATCAATAGAAAAACGATAAAAGCGTGGTTGGCAATGTATCGTTGAATGCGGTATGTTCGTTGCAAATCTGGCCAGACGAGGTATCTGAAATGATATTCAGTTCTTCGCATTACAATAACTGAGGTATCTCATGTGAGGCATGAAATAGGGTTAGTGATTAATTTTGTTGCATCGGAAATTAGACAGTTCTGCAAATACAATATACAAGAACGAGAAGCTTGTTACTGATTTCCTCAGTTTTGTTTTTCTTGGTATAGCAGTATATTTGACATGCTCAAATGAGACACATATGTATAAGCCCTGGCATTATTAGTGGTCAGTATTGCCTATCAGTTGTTGAACTTGCCGGAGTAAGCATTACCAGGGCAAGAAGCCTAAATGTTCAAAGGTGCCAAGTCCCAATACGAAGAGAGATAAAACGTTACACTTGTATCATGCACAAATATGCAATTCAGTAAAACGAGTTCGATGCCATTTGTGGCCTGTATTTATCATCTCATTATCGGTCTGTCTTGCACTCAGCTTTAACATACTATATCAATATCTCAAATTAAACCCTAACGATCGCATCTTGTATTCAAATCTTCACAAAAATTATACGCTTTGTACAGTTATCGCGGTACCGACCAGGCGTAAGCCAGGTCTATGTACCAGCATTTTGAAATGCAACAGTATGATTAATTTTTATATGCAGCACAGAGGGAAGTGTCGGCTCTCTTGAACGCCATAGCAGCAGGAGCATCATACCAAAGAGCTCATAGCTTCTTCAATCCCCATGACGTCAGCCTTGTAATGCAATGTGCTTTGTTTATTTCACGGTAGCGCGCTGAGCAATTGCAGTGTATTATGATTAGGGCAGCGATCGCTACAGAACCTCTCAGAGGGAACCCTTTTAGTGTAGCTATAAACTCTTTGATCATTACTACGAGCATTATACGGCAGATGAATTGACAATTATACTTATTGATATCTTGCTTGTCATTATGCCATTAGTCCATGGGCTAAGTAACATGGATCGATAATTGAGTTGCGATAATTTTGTCTTTGCGCCGACTCGGATGGCAGGAAAGCAGGTTCGTTGATATCGTACCTAAACGTTATAGCCCAACAGGCTTTCCCTCCGATCAATGATGCTGGCTTGAAGCCATGAAGACTTGTGCGTCACCAGCGTAGATATAAATAGCTACAGATCGTCGTTTGCTTTGGCAAATAGCATTATATATCACATTAAGTAGGGGGTTTATTGCAATGATTCCTGTTGCCACCATATGTTTCCAATGTTTGTTACTTTGCATTTACGGGTACAGATAATGTGAGATTTGGAACCGCTTGCTTAGTTCAACCTATCAATTATTGACGTAGTAATGATTAATGAAGTGGTTGCATTTAACATTAAGATAGCTAAACAAACTAACCAACGAGCGGAATCAAAACATTCTATTTCATTAGCATAGAATTAATGTAGTTCCGCAAATAAAAGTAAAATAAACGGTGTACTACCTGAGAACCGGCCACATGACGAGCATGGAATGTGGAGTATTTGTGGTCGCTTTGAAGAGTTCGGTTATCCGAGCTAGTAAACACAAAGATGCTGCTATGGATCTTTGTGGGTCCTTGTTTGTTGCCACTTTACGTACCGCTTTTCAGGTTACTATCATCTGTTCAACAGGTAGACAATGATTATGAAGCGCCAAGTTGTTGTTGCGTTAAGTACTCATGGTTTTCTGTAGTAATAGGCATTATATGGCTATTTACAACAAGCTGTAAGTCCTTTTTAATTACCTAATTATGTCCTGCTTTCCAGACTACTACCATCTGTGGAAATGCTCTCGCCCTAACTTCATCTTTTCTGTTTCGAGAATGTCCGATACAATTGCTCGTTGGTTGAATCTGATAATCAGATGTTGTTGTCTGGCTTGTCCTTATCTCCCTTTAACGTGTTCTATCCCAATGTGGCTGGCAAGGCATGGGCTTTCCCACTCCGTTCTCCAGCAATATCTTAATTGATATTTCAAGAGCCGTTTCCTATAGATCTATTATTGTTATGTTGTGAACTGCTATGTTCATGCTTTTCCAGGACCGAGTCAATTTCTTTAATTCTTACTTGGGTTGAGTCAGGATTTTTATGACTGAAATGTCGAGAGTTCTTCGTGTAGAAGCTCCACAGGTCAGATCTGAGTTCGCCCGTTTCGTTTTTCTAAGTGAGTCGATTTGTCTGATAGGCCCTTTGAGGTAGCTTATATTACATGCAATGTTTTTCCCATACTTTTGGGATAATTGTTCCTGTTTATAAGCCCCATGGTCTTTATATGGGCTTATTAGTCAGTCATCGTCTTAAAGAAAGGTTATTTCCGGTCGCTGTTTAAACAATCTGTATATGATACACCAGCCTCTCTTTGCATTACATATACAGTGAGCATATCTTAAACATTCTGGAAATGTATCATATATATGTTTGCCACTGACAATACAGCAATGACATTTGCAGTTCTAGTAGCTAGTGAGTGATTCCTCCAGATCGTGAATCACAAATGCTCATTACCACAATGCCTGATTGCTTTACTTTTTAACTCCATACACACACATTCTAAAATCTTTCATTACTGCTATGAATATAATAACTGTGGCTCCTCATCCAATGTATAGAGTCATATGATTATTTAAAAGAACAATGATGAAAATACATTTATATAGTTGTACACGATTCCTGAAATTTTACGACAGCTGTTCATTTTAAGTTGACAGATATAATGCAACAAAATATATAATTGCGCTGATTACCGCCACTTAAGTATCATCAGGAAAGCGCAGTGCGCCTGCCGTGAAAGTTGATTTTTATATCATAATATAATGTTAAGCTCTCTATAATATATCAAAGTCAACAACAGCATTCACTCATTTAAATAATGCGATAAATTTGAATGGGCATATACTGAGGATTCAGCGATATTTCAGCAAGTACCAACCATAAACATAGATATGTGACTACTTACAATGTCGTCATCTAGTGCAAATCAATTGCCATCAAATACGTCACTCTTTGTGACTAGGTAGCAGAAAGTTGCATTGTGCATCTATGCGGTCGTACAAATATTGGCATAAATCATTATTGACATCCATTGGTATAGGCTTAGAATATGCAGTGTTTTGAGGTGATCGATGAGCCTACCTAGAATATTGCATGGTGTATAAATCTAACTTGGTTGCATAAAAAGACAACATTATAAAAAAAATGATAATTTGACTTGGATAAATGTAATGTACCATATCAAGCGCCACAAAAAGAATGATTGCGTTATCACGATTTGAAACAGATTAAGGAGATTACACAAAGCCAGTAATGTGCATGTGCAGTCGTAAAAAACGATTGTGCAATCACCACTGTCTTACCATTGTCTTTTAATCAGTCAATGGTTGTTGATTGCACGTTGCTAAGTATAACGCTCCAAAAGTATTATGCTACTCTGTGCGGCGGTACAACCTACACCATAGCATCGTTTGCAACTGTGAACTGGTTCCCCAATCCTGCATAATAGCCATTGGCTGTGGTGTGCATAATAACACTTGCGACAAAAATGGTGTGTCCCCTCAGGCTAACTATGCGCCGGTGCTATTGCCTGACTAGACTATTCCCTCAGCCCGGACGTCAATGTTTATAAACTTCCATTTTGCCATGACCGGGTGCAATCAACAAATTGAATCTATGGCACATTTCAAAGAATCGCTGGGAAGTAATGATTGGGCCGGATTGCCTGGTCTACCGTTTTGAGGGAGAGAACGTCTCTCTTTGCTATGCATTTTGCCAACCAGCAAATCGAATCTCACTGCACCCTAGTTTTGCTATGCTTTGTGGGAACTACGATAACGGGCACTTAATGCTCTGCGCTTGATTTTAAGGTGTGTTTCCTCAGGCTAACAATGTGCTGGTGCTTTTGCCTGACTACACTATTTCCTCAGTTTGGACGTCAATGTCTATCAATTGCCATTTTGACTCGACGTTATGTGGCAATCACGAAAATGGATATATGGCTCTTTTCCAAGAATCGCTGGGATGAAATGATTGCACTGGAATGTTTTTTCCATTGTTTTAAGGGCGAGAATGTTTCCCTCTTTGTGCTGTGTAGTAATCCTTTATTGTTATGTTTTAGACACTGAATGAATTAGGGTTCGTTTGTGTATAATATGATTATGCACATAACAATGATGTTTACACTGGTAATTAATTGATCATTAAAGCATCATCCAACGAAAATTGCAAATGCCAATCAGCAAATCAAATCACAATGAACACTAGTTTGGCTGTGCTTTGTGGGAACTACGATCACGGGCACTTAATGGTTAACGCTTTATTTGATGTCTCAGGTGATAATGTTTTCTATTCATAGTGTATTGGCAAAGAAAGTACCACATTTTTTGGGTATGCAAAATTCATAACGGTAGGTTAATTTAGGTAATATACATGAAACCCTGACATGAAAGCAGTGAGTTCCTCTATGCCACCCTAGTACTAGTTGGTTGATGATAGCAAGACATCGTGGATCTCTAATGTTAACAGGCCTACTTGAACTGTCTTACTTAAAACGTGCCAAATATGGAATGGACCAAACCGCTTTATAATATTTCAGAAAATATTTTTTTTATCAGCATTTCGGTATTTATGCAAAGCAAATTGTTGCTATGTGCCCTTGTTTTTCTCTATTCTTTTTGGAATTTTGCATCGGGTAAACTAGTATCGGAATGATCAATGTTTCAAAATATACGGGATTCATGAGAATGAATCACTCATTCTAATTACCAATAACTGAGGGAAAAAAATACTTAGTTGTGACTGAGGCTTCAACATAGATATTTAAATTGATACACCACTGTTTACATACACCACCAACGCCACTATTGCACAAACTCGAAACAAGTTCGCTCACAGACACTTTGGCCTGCGGTGCTTACGTAAGGATACGGTAATGCACATTATATATACGACTATATGCGAGTGGTACCGACCAATATGGTAAAACCATCATGCAAAAGGCACTAATATAAATGAGGATAACCTTTTACAACGACTGAAACTACTAGGTGTCAGGTGACGCTGAATTATTTACATGTAGGCTTCAAATTTGCATTCGTTAGATCGTTAGCCAAATCATTGTCTTTTTTATTCCCAATATTACTGAAACCTGTTCCGACAGAAGGGAATAATATCTATGCCTATTATCTGACCTCGTAACTCTAATAACGCAAATTCGTAGGAGCTAATAAATGATTTGTGTTTAACATTAACACGAACTTAGCCAGTGCCTATTGGCTCCCTGTGGGCCGTGGAAAATGCGAATATGTAACTATCTAGCAAGGCATATATCAGTAAAGGTTTGGAGACCACCTGGCATGCGCATTTCAATCGATCGATTCCAGGTTTAGTCAATATGTCTACTGGAAATTAACATGGGTATCTAGCGAAATAATAACTAGGTTCGTGAATGATGTTATGGCACTCGGTGGTAACCTGTGGTTCGAAATCCCACGAAAGTAGAGAGTGTTCCATCCACACATGGGAAAGATTGCTGGGGATTCGGATAATCCCCACGAGGTTTATCCCACAATCGGTTAACTTTTGGTACATTCAACGACCATCGATTATTTTCATTCCCACAGAACTCACCCTTGTGACGAATGTATCTGCTTGGTATCCTTAAGTAAAGCCATAGAAATCTTATCAAAGGCAAAAAAAAAATGTTTTGTTTAAGGTCAAATCTAGAAACCGATTTCACGCACACTGATCAACAAGCTTTTTAATAACATTCAATCAATTACTCATTGTGATATATCAGATGCATAATAAAAGATGCATGTCTGAAATTAATAATTCGTACCTTCTTTGTGATTTATCAGTTAATTAATATGGTGGATATCATGGTCGTGAATTGGAGAAGGATGTTTAAAAGTTATATTAGCGAATATAACAATTGATGAATAGTAAATTGTGGAATTGTGCACGACTTGACGGTCATTTACAGCCATATTTTACTTTACAAAAATAACAAAAGGCGTGTGATGTGTGGTTTATATCAGGTATGATTCTGATACGTAGGGGTTGAACCCACTAAGGTTAATTGTACTCTAAGTCCATTGTTGTTTTGGTCCATGTAGCCAGTTACACAATCGAACATAGTACTTTTGAGCCATTGCCGGAGAAACTACATAAAGGACGAAAACATTTGTTTTACTCTATGACTATGAATTACGAAGTACTGTAATCAAATAAACTGCTTTATGACAGTGGTTCAGGCCGTTGGATCAGCGTGAACCTGATAGAGTGAATTATGGTCCATAAATGCACATGCACGCAGACAAGGGATGCAGGGCTCCGAAAACAGTGAAATAAAACATACCAGTTATTCAATAAGAATTAATTATTAGACAACATACTTTAACAACGTTTCTGCTTGGTAATATATTACTTATACTGTTGCAAGAAGTGCTTGAGAAGTTTACGGGCTGCTCAAAGATTATTTAAGCGTCTACCTTTTCATATCCTCAGCATAATCTGCCTCCAAACTGCAGCCTATATATTCTGCGGCATACAAATGTTCGGGTTTCCGTCCAATCACATATTCACAAGTCTCAAGACCACAAATAGCCTAAATGCTGTGAAGTAATCGAATATGCCGTGTCTCACAATTTGTCGGCTTCTGCTTAAGATTGATTCCTTTATGCACATTCTACACAATGCACATCTTATCACATAAAAACTGGCTATATTCTTTTGTTTCTACGAGGCAATGACTGTATCATATTACTAGTGTTAATACTCTGCCAATTCTGGGCTGCATCTATCCCGCGTTGCAAGTTATAGCGGAATAACGTCGTATGAAATGTCCATGATGCATGCCCTAGCACAAAGAGCTTGAATACTGCAGTTTATCCATAAAAGCATAGCCGGCCGTATATCTGAATGACCGTTTGGCTGGGGTGAAGACTCATCCCCAATGCTATTTGTGATAAAGGTTACCCTGACAGACATACGGAAGGGGTTCCAGAAGATGTTTCGGCCAAGCAACGGTTCACACAAATGCAGTTTTTAGAAAATAATAGCAGGTTTTATTTGTGCTGGCGGAATGTAAGTTTACAATAGGCCAAATCATCTCGAAATAAACAGGAGCAGCGAATCGTAGAGTTGCGTGCGAAGCCTATTCTCTCCGGTTTCATGTTAATGTTGATAAAGAATTTTAATGGCTTGTCAAATGACGATGACACGACATAGAGCAATTGAGAACCTGGCTGCAAGACTTTTTCTTTGCGAAGCGTCACCCTTGTCCATCGGGAATATCCCGACGAGACAAAATTCTTCTAATCTAGTTGTACGCAGCAGAGTGCAATACGGCTCTAAGTTACGCCTTAGGTGAGGTACACGTATAGAAAAAGTGTTGCCTCAGGGGTATTAAATAGACGTTCATGGTTAAAGTCAAGGTATTGGATCAAACAAGAACTCAGCGAGTAGAGACCTGTTTGAAACATTACCTTCATTTCCCGGACATGAACACGCTCAACATTACTTAGCTACATCTGCTACTAAGAAAACAACAATTACTGCCCATTAATATATAACTAGTGATCTCTTACGTTTCGACATTTGCATCAGTCTTACGGATCAGGTTCGTTATGAATAGAAGGATGTAACATTGATGCAACAGAACAATATACACACACACACACACAAAAAAATATATATATATATATATATATATTTATATATATATATATATATATATATATATATATATATATATATATATATATATAAATATATGTATAATATCTAGATATATATATGCATATACATATATACATATATTTATATGTATATATATTTATAATATCTATATATATTTATAATATCTATATATATGCATATATATATTTATATATATACGTATACATCTTTATATATGCATATATATATATATAAATATATATATTAACTTATTTATAAACTTATATATATATATATATATATATGTAAATATATATCTACATATATACATATAAATATATATTTACACATATATATATGCATAATATCTATACATATATATATGCATATACGTACATATATACATATATATGTGTACATGTATTTATAATATCTATATATATTTATAATATCTATATATATGCATATATATATATATTCATATACATCTTTATATTTATTACATCTTTATGTAAATATATATATATATATATATATATATTTATATATATGAATATATATGTAAACTTATATATATATTTATATATATATGCAAATATATATATATATATATGAATGCATATATGTATATATATATATATTTTATATATATATATATATATTTATATATATATATATACATATATATATATATTTATTATATATATATATATATATTTATATATTTATATATAAATATATTAATATGCATACATATATGTGTAATTACAACATATCTACTTTCATTAGGCAGTACAAAAGAGATTACAAAGTTAAACTTTACAAAAACATGCAGCATGTTTGCTCACGAGAACTGAACTTTGCTCGGTTATCTACACAACGTTTGAAAATAGTTTTTTACTCCGACTCAGAATATGCATTTAGGGAATATGGGAATATAAGCATGCTAAGTGCAATTTGTTAGTTCAAAAGAACGTTGCATTGATTATATAAAGGTTGCTAAGAAGCACGTGTTGCACAAACATTCAAATCTTAATGTTTTAATCAATGTGTATAATGGAAACAGTAGCAAAGAGGGAAAATACTGCTCGACATATAGTCAGACCTCGTAACTCGTCCCAATAACAATTTCAGCGCAGCAAATTTCCATGACCTTGTGAAGGTTCGATGCTCTTGCGACCTGTGCATTCCTTCACACAAATTATGTTTTATTTCATCACTGATTTAACAGGACACTGGTTCCGAAGCAATGAATACCTGTAGGCTTGCAATCAGATTATGAAAATGCGTTGGCGACAATCAAAGTTACTTCACTCTCATTATCTGAATCTCTGCAAAATAGACTTGGTCATGCATACTGACAATTTGCTTACGATGAAAAAAAGCGACCAAATAGCTGTTTTGCTCTGCCAATATCCATGAACTTTTAACACCTCATGGCTTTCACGTTCGCAATCTCTCGGTGTTATGATATGAGTCATTTATCGCAACGGGGCTCTAATAGTAAAAGCTGCAATATGAAATCAATAGTCGTCAATCAGTGCAATATGCGAATATGAAAGTGTACCTCTTATTCGCTTCAAACCTCGCTGTGCTTCGGACGCCTACTTAAAGCGCGAAATTTGAAGGAATCCTTCAGGCATTTGTTTAGGTATGCATGCAGAAATGCTATGTTATTGTCTCGACATAGAGGTATATACTTGCCGTACAATATGCATTATCGTGTTATGCATTTCATAAAACTCGATATATGCGTAATAAATATTATGGATGTGCTTGATTCATTCTGGTGAGACTGTCCAGCTAATTTTGTCATTTTTGTCCAATGCCAAATTTTTCCGATTATATATAGCTCTGGAGCACTGGTGGTATATATTATTTAGCGACCATCCGCTTACTGGTTGCTCAAGGGGCGATTTTGGTCATCTCTTCATATGAATTTACGCCAACAACAACCACGTCTCCATTCTGTTTCATTCCATTAGCCATGCTCCCATTTACTTATTAGATTTCGTATTCGGTAAACCGCCAGCCAAATATTGAGCAAGCATTGCAATAGGTTAATATATATATATATTAAGTTATTGTAGAGGATGCTAAATATTGTTTATAAGTTTGGTGACAACGCCCAAAACACAAACGTCTTTCATCATGTGAGGATACAGATTTAGTTTCATTTATCCATAGGTTATTCCTATGTGGCACATACGCCATTGATAAGCGAGATGTATTACCATAATTTGAAATCTAAACAGAATCACAAGGTCTTAAATCTGCCCGAGTTACAGAAGTCGGCTCTTATTGGCAACACAACCTTTTGTTATTGTCTATGAATCTAAATAGCAGACCAATATTTGATAGCATATGTTGTCACATGCAAAATAAGCAGTTATCATGCTCTAAGCGCATAAGCATTGTTTATTTGTTATAAACCAAGTAAGATACAGCTGGATGGTTAATCACAAGCCACTGGCGCTTCCAAGGAGCACCATGAATATATGTGTCATAAAACAAATATATAACATTCCAGGCCATAATTTGCTTCAACAAATGGCGTTATGTATAACGCTAAACAGACTAACTCGTCACATAACTCCCGGCTATCATAGCAAATCCTTGAACATCGTTCACATATACTGTCTCTGATCAAGCTGGTCAACACATACAAAAAAGTATACCCTGCATTAAAGGATTTCTCTGATAGATTTTTCTGGTTCACTGTGCGTGATGAAGTTTCGCCTTATATCACGTGAGTCTTGGTCGGCTTTCACCGTCTGCACCTAAAATCGATTATTTTAATTCCTCTATCTGCGTAACGGGCCAATCCAGCTGCCATTTAACGTGAAAGAATTTAATGAGTGTAGTTGCTGGTCATGCATGACGACTAAACGTCAACCCAGTCGGTTAGTTCGGTGAGCTGTTTAGACTATTTGTTGTCCGTGGATCATTTATCGAACACTATCACAATTCTGTTATATAAATATAATTATGGTTGATGTGTTATAATCTTAATGCTGGTATCCATCGCCTCAATCCTATGGTTTATAGGCACAGCCACAGTTAGGCTGCTTCAGGGCAAATTTATCTGAATATGGGATGGATATTTAATTGTTCAGGTAGCTAGATATTGTGCCTACAGGCGATATTTAAGTACCCGATCAATTGCCAATTATTTGATATAAATAACATGGCTTTCATGTGAAAGCTAGCAAGAGACGAGTCGCCATATTTGGATTTGTGTGAATCATTCATTATTGAGTCCTGCTGACGTAACTAACCCCAAAAACGTAGAATCTGAGGAAGTAGTCGTAGGGGACAGGAGAGGCGGGGTGAGTTAGGAGATAAATACATTACCTGCTATAAAGATTAAAATTGAGTTCGGTATAAAGAAGGCAAAACTGGCTGAAAACGCGTGTAGTAATACAGACTTCTGGCGTGAACTAAAAAGATCAATCCAAGCTGTAAGAGCGTACCTTCTGTTGTAGATAATGCAAGAGGACTAGTGCCTATTGCAAACCTTTTTCTTGATAAATACTCGGCGTTATTCAATAGTGTTCCCACAAAAGATTATGAAATGCGTGATGTGATACAATCGGTTAATGCTGGTATTAGGTATGACAGCGCAAGATATCGTGTTGTAACATCATCTGTTTTATCTGAATGTATAGGAAAGTTGAAGAGTAGCAAAAGCGATGGCAATTGCAACCTGTTTTCAGACCATTTGACCATTTGGGACGCCCAAATTTGTTGGTCTGTTAGGTAAACTATTCAATGCTGTGTTTCACATGGCCATACAGCTGATAATTTATTAAAGTCGTTAACAGATGAACAGAAGGCATTGGTCTGTACCCTTGTGTTAAAAACAATGATATTATGACTGATGAATTCGACGATGAAATGATTGTTTTGATGATACAAGATATTTATGCCTACTTGTTCTCAGTGATGCTGTTTGAAGAACCCAATCAGTTGCAATTGTGTAATTTGATAAACAAAATCACACATGATTTGCTTACAATAAGTCGCATGCATATTACAACAGTTGTTTTGCTGCATTCGGGTTACAACATATGCATTGTCAGACAGAGCATATGTAACTGTTTTTATATGATTTCCCTGTAGTTTGTCCTAACATATATCTGCTAGTCACGCAACTCGGTCCTTGATCTTTGATCGAACTTCTACTTGGTATTCAGTGTAGTCATTGTACAAGTTACAGGTTACCAATGTAACCAGGTTACGTATATTTGCAAATTAGTTCGAAAATGAGAAAGCATTCGAACTGAGGTAGGTAGGTTAATACTCTACGTTTACCGTTCCCTTTAAATACGACTGCATCTTTCATATGAGTTTGGATTCACCTCTCATGATTTTGTTCATCATTCTGATTTTCTTTGAAAGGTGCAATATACAAAACACTTTGCTTGGTAGATAGGTCGTTTACTTAACACTAACAAGTGTTCAGAAGCTCGTGTATGTATTGCATTAAAAGATCCATCACTGCGAATGACAAATGATATGGTTACAGAACATCAATATTTATTGTAAAAGCACGATTGCTCCATCTCACTCGTAGCTTTCGATCGAAGCTGGTTCGTACCTTCTGAACTCACCATTAATGTCTTTTAACACGAAGCTGGTTTGAATTACCTGCCATTGAAAAATGAGATCTTCACAAAGCTTGTTATTCTCGTGTGATGTCAAAGACTAACAGTCACATGTCGGTGTCCATAAAGAAATAGTGATGGCTTTTTTAGTCGTAGAACAGGTTTTAGCAATATAAAATGCTGGGTCCAACCCGGTTGCAAATTAACCTATAACTCGGTACACCAGAACGCAACCGCTTCTTTTAAGTACGCAAAAGTTTTTGCAAATAGATAAGAAAATCCTTAGTCCAGCCACTGGCTGAGCGCACTCTGTCGATGGCGTGATCGAATAAATTTGATGCGCCCATGGCCACTGTCAAGTGAATTGGCAATTGTTGAGCTGCTTAGGGAGCACCCAGGAGTCTACGTGGGGCCCCTAAATAAGTTTATTGTTGTAACCAATTACCTATGCCACTGCATATGAGACGAGAAGATATACTTCTGAAACTGCACTGATTATACTTCATCTTGGGTTGTTGAGTAATGCGTTTCTTATGGACTGCGATTAATGAACACAACGCATTGCCCAATTAAAAGTTTGGACTTAATGCCTCCACAAACTGTGTGTGGGTAATAGAACTGCATGAAACGCAAGAGTCAACCAGTTCGTTCATGATTGCGACATCGATAACATATTTGTTCTGTTGGCCGAAATAGCAGATTTCAATTATTTGAATAAAGAGGCAAAATTTGCAACTAATTAAGCATCATTCATTATTTTAGTATAACGATTTTGTTTCATCTATCAATAATTGATGATTCCTATGTGGCACATTAGGTTTGGATATGATACTGTGCATGACTGCATGTCATTATCCAAACTGAGCCACTATGTCTCACATGTGGCAAAATTGCAAACGTACGGACACCTTAGTAGCAAAGCTCTTTACAAATGAAAAATCATTGATGGAATATAATGTCACATGCAATAGCAATAGAAATGGCAAGCATGCTCTATGCGCACAAGCTATATATCTTGGTTTATTGATTAAATGGTGGCAATTTGTCGCCTTATGTCACCGAGTCTGATATAGCTGGATGGTTAATCGCAAGTCAAAGAGCTAGACCCAAGCAAGGGGCTACACAGACATATGCGTCATAGGAACAACTATATACAATTCCAGGCCATAGTTTGCTTCCGGCTCCTGGCTGTCATAGCAAATCCTTGGACAAATTTTACAGATACTGTCTGAGATCAATCTAGTCAAAGAATACATCCTGCATTAAGCGTTTTCTCTTATAGAGTCTTGTTTGTATTCCTCCGTTCGCACCTATCATCAATAATGTATATATAGTAAGCTGCGTAACAGAAGTCTATTGTGACGCATGACGACATTGACGTCTAGTGTGCTAGTACTGCATTAAAAGCACATCGTAACTAATAAACTGATGATCTGAGGAAGTGGTATTTGGGGACGAGGCAGATTTATATGCATTGCCAGCAATAAAGCTAGAATTGCCAATCACATCGTTGGATGTTAAGTTTGGTTTGACGTATCAAAAGAAGTATGCTTACTCCAAAAACTTCGTTGGATGTTAAGTTTGGCTTGATGTATCAAAGGAATTATGTTAACTCCATAGAATATGAAGAGCGTGCAGGCTTGACATATACTTCATAATATTAACCTACTCAACCTGGCATGACACAAATGCCGTGCTGAACATATGTCAACAACATGACAGAGGAATCAGTGTTAAAATGACCGCACGGGACCGTTTTATATGATTTCCTATCGGTCTTTCCTCACAGACGACTGCGAGTCACGCAACGTTGTCCTTGATCGAAATTCTAGTTTGTTCTCAGTATAGGCATAGCACAAGTTTAAGGTTACCGCTGTACCTAGGCTACCTCTTTTATATTTAATTGAGCAAAAACGGATTCTAACGGAATTTACTGACCCGCCAACCGTCTTGGGTAACATTTGCTGTATCAATATATAAAGAAGTATTAAATTAGATAAACGAGGAGAGGACAATTGAACCAGAGTAGATAGGTTAATATTCTACATTTAGCGTTTCCTTTTAAATACGCCACTGCTATATGTAAATGGGGGTCAATAATCGGCAGTTTTGATCTATCAAACATGATTGTGTTCATCATTCCCGTTTTGTTTGAAAGGTGCGATGGACAACATTATTTTATTTGTCAACTTTGTCAACTGTATAATCGAATTAATGTGATGAGCTACACAACCACAGTCAAGTGATTTGTCAATTGTTGCGCTGAAATGTCACCGGTGCCTGAGTGGTGACCCTAAATGAGTTGCCAATATATATTGGTTATTGGCTGATGGCAAGTTATCATTGTGGTTGTCTCGCGTCCTTTAGTCTCACTTGTGTGTTCGAACTACGCACAATGGAAAACGTGAATGTTCAATTTACTTATTAATTCCTATTTATTGACATAAGAAAAAAGAGAAACAAAAGCAACAGAGATCGACGATGATAATTGTAGTGGAAGGATTAGAAGTTTTCCTGACATAGCTTTTAACCTATTGTGCTGTGTAGGTTATGAATAGCGTCTGGGGCATAGGTCAGGAAAACGAAAGGGGAATTGGTGTTCAGGATAACCTTCATTGCCTTCCCCCATGGTATAGAATTAAAATTTTCTGATAGTCAGGCAAATCTGTAGGTGCAATCTAGTTTGCATTCCGCATTCCGTACACAACACTTGTAACATATCGGAGAGTGGTTTGGCACTGACTTACTTGCCCGAAGGCTCACCCTTCAAGTTCTTTTTAGAGGTGAGCATCCGTGCCCATGTCACAAGAAATATCCAATAATGTTCTCATTTTTCAGAGGTAGTATATGTTATCGTATTTTACACATTGTAGCAAAACAGAATGAAGCTGAATCGACAATCATAGACCTGGCGAAAAATGCTTCTATATAATGGATTGTATTTTGCCATAAGCGGTATCATAGTCGCCAAGGCAGATTAACACAACCTCACCCCTCACACGCCATAATGTGTAATCAAACATCTCAGTCACTTGTGGCAACAAACGTAAATATGAAATTCATGATTTCATCTGGCGGCTAATCCACTGTTATAAACACGCAAAATGTTCAAGCGTAAAAGTGAACCGATAATTCAATATTGGTTCATTTTAACCCTTGTACAATAATGAGTCATTTGGTTTTTGTAACCAGGAATAAGATGCCCGCAAATGTTGTGAACGAACATTACCTTTCGAAAGCTTGTTTGAGGTGCATGCAATTAGGATCACAGTGGTTGTGACCATTAATTAGTGTATTGCAGAAGGCATTTGTGCACATTCAAATTCAGTGATCCTTCAGCCAATGTCAACAAATTACCCCAAAACCATCGACATGTTACATTAGTTATTCAAAACATGGGCAATATGCTTGTCCATAGCAATTCATACGGCTTCCATTCTAATGCCAATTGAACCTCACCATCGATGCATTGAAATTGACTTAACCAATCGATGCATATGTGAAGTTTTAATTGATGTTGAATGAACGGATAAGGGCAATATTGCCAGATTAGGAAGCCCACCCCCCTATTTATTTCACGAGATACAGTGGGTGCTAGAAATAAGGTATGACTTTAATGATATATATCCATTAACGTGCAAACTCATATGTATTAATTGGTATTTTCAACGATATAAATCCACCGGTTAATGGGACAGCATTGCATATATTCCAAACGCTTACGGTAAAGCAGACCTTAGTTTATTTGGTGTACAGTTGATACTTTGTGATTTTATATATTAGTTGGCTGGTGATTAGGCCTTTGGTATGCTTACGCCCAAGATATCATCCTGGTACTGGACGTAAGCACACGGTTGTCAGTAGAAAAGTTAAACATCAAAATCGTTCAATACCATTAAGCTGGTATAGATAGATGGTTAGAGCATACATATATATATCCTGTTGATAAGATAGTATTTCACCTGCACTCTCCGCCCTGACCCTCGTTATAACAGCCGTGACTCATATTTTATATCCGCCTTACTCCCTTATTATATCTGCCTTATTCGCTGCCATGAAATTTATACCATCCGTGACGTTGATAACAGTCGAGTGTCTAAAGCATCGCATTACGAGTTGTCAACACATTTAAGCTTGTACATCGTTATTATCATCCTTACTGCCACGACTTTGCACTCAGTAATGTACACCACCAGAGTTCTGCTAAAGATTTGCATTGACAATAGTTGCAGCCATTCAAAAGTAAAAGATGGACATACAAACACGAAAAGGTTTGGGTATAAGAAAGCGTATGAGTCTATGCAGCGAAACTGGGAACTATAATCCTATTGTTTCCTTCGATGATATATGCCGCTAGGTTAATCAGAACAGGAATATCGTGTGATTGACGCGATATGACCCTATAAGACGACACAATTATTCAGACTTTATTTTGGGATTGTGCAATTGTAGTGAATGCTGTGGAATCAAATGTTCGTTTCTACCTAACCACTTATACATATCCATATATCCATAAGAGCTTGCGCGATTAATGTGCAGAGGACAGAGTAAAGGCCATTTTATAACCTTTTTATACCAGATTACTATTCCTAGGCATTAGTGTTCTCGATGTAATGTTCCAAAAGCCTTCACATGGTTAAATCGTGTTTTTACGCAAAGTGTTTGACGAGTACTGACAGCTAATCATGTACCATCATCTTCGGTTGATTATATCAAAACCAATTTGTAAGCTAACTCGCTCTACAACTGCTTTCAGATAAGCTTATGCATAATGAATGATAAAGGACGCATGCATTGTCCTCAGACGAACAAGTAAGATTTCATAATCCAAGCAAATTGTTAATAACTTAACACTGATTTTAATATCTGTCACTCCGGCCTACCGTCACGAAAATACATCGAACTCGACGTAATGAATCATTTTACTGGTGCTGTCATTTGCCAGGCAAGGTCGTTGTTTATCGATCGCGCTTGCAGATTGAGGAGAGACCGATTGTTACGAGGGGCGAATAAATACTGATATGTATAAATTTCTCATGAGTGTATGATATACAAAACTGCATTAGTTTTGTATGGTAAATAAGTCGTCGTTCACAATATCAGGTTTCACAGGTATCAGGTAAGGTGCAATGTCAGATTTATCACAAAGTGCATGGTGATTGACTATACCCAGAAACGCTATTCAACTCGCCGCTAGGCAACAGCGTTGCGTTACATGTTTGGGCTGATAAAATATGCAGCAGCGGTATTCCGTGCTAATCCCATCGTTGTTAATTTGGTTTACAAACAAGAAATAATCTAGGATATGACAGATAACCGACATAAGTGAGCTTAAGTGTTAGCACGCAGATTGGGTAAAACTCGAGACGAAATAGTTATGGGACACGTGTGCAATTGAATGCCTATCAATAATGCCAGTTGAAACTATATTTGGACTCGGGAACAAATAAATTTTTACTGAGTACGAACTTTGCACTAATCATCAACTTGGCTGAAACGCAAACAGCATACACCGGCGTCTGGCAGCCCCTAGTAGCGTGATAAATTGCTATTGGTAGCTCTGCATACTGGCAACTGCGTTATTTGCACAAAGCTCTTTGCCGCTACCCGTTAGAAGCGGACATCGAGTATTGTGTATAACGTATTAGTGTTGTTGGATCAATAATAGGGAATATTTGACCCGCTGATATAACATACTGAGCATCCAATTCGGGATCATGTCTTGCGCGAACAACATGGCTATACAAACATAATGACTAGAGTCGTTGATTGATTGATCACTGATTGTAGCTGAAGTTTTACAGTTAACGTACCATTCGCGACTAGCTCCATAGCTAGTAGCAGATGATTGCTGGTCTTGAGGGGCAATGCCATTTGACCTGCAATTGCAAGCAGCATGTTTTATGTCCCTAGCGACCATATTAACATAAATTGCGCAGGATAGATGGCTATATGCGAATAGTCCTTTGATGGAATCCATGTAAACATATTACCACAGCATTGCGATTTGTATTAGCAGTATGGTCTCTGAATATTGCATTACAAAACAGTAATAAGTATACGACATATAGTCGTGCAATTCGTACTGGGAAACATCGCACCAAATCATTAATTTCCACAGCCAACCATCATTCCATGGGCTAGTGTTACCTGGAGCTATAACCTCTTAGCACTCGCCTGTCGTAACATCCCTGGAACACTTCAGCTATCTCTAAGCTAACCGACGCCGTGCTATCAAGACACTATAAAACAACATTACACTTTGGAGTTGCTAAGATATTCGGAGATTCGCGCGACGCTTAAACAATGTACGCACCGTTCTTTATTGATCCCGAACGTGATGGAATTAGCTTAAATATGGCCAATATACCCATATTCGATAGCCAATCAAGCAACAGGCTGACGTTTGCAGACATGAAAATCTTGCATAATCAAAGTGCCATTCCACTTATTAGTAGAAATATTACCATTGCTCAGACCATGGCAACAGTTTGCGGCATCCTAACCATTTGCAAATACTCCCGATGATGCTAACGCATATATTTAGCAACAGGTTCTCGAGCATATATTTAGGTTCTGAATATGTTCTCTTCGCCACTTTGGGCTTATGTATCGGACACCAGCTAAACTCATGCAATATAAACCCGTTATCGAAAGCTTTCTCAGTAAATTCGATTTGCCAATCATCACCGCATTTGAGTCAAGCGTTCGGGTCGATGCTAACAGCGCATTGTCGCAGCTGTTTAAGGCAAATCGAAAAACCGGATTTCCGGCTTAACATTAACCATTCCATTTGAATTAACCTTTTGAACTTGGTTGTCCATTACTCACGTCGTCTTGCATAAAGGTCAAGATAAGGACAAAGGTATCGATGAGCTTTTTCATATATATATTCATTATGGTCGTGCCTTACAAATGACAACCAATCACGCAAATCTGTCGTTGATCTTTGTCTATACATCTTGTTGGCAATCAGTATCGACACAATGAAATCTATCATGTGATGTATCATATAGGGGAGGTAGGTGTTACACTAGTTGTGATCGCGATATTGCGTTATCCGGGCGACTTAGTTAACATAGACTCATCAGCATTGAAAAAAAACATTGCGCCAGTCATTTAAGCAGTCGTCACAAAACACCTAGACTTGATGGCTCGGTTCGTGGCGGTCTGTCTGTATATTAGCAGCTGAACTGCTAATTATAAATGCAAAGAATCATAGAGCTGCATATCGTATATAAATATGATGCTGTTAAGTGGTCGATAATCGTAGGTTTCTGATTATTCATCTGTAACTTTCGAAGCTTGGCACTTTCGAAGAATATACAAAGCATGGCACTACATTTGTATTACTTCTCTGTTGGTATGTAGAGCAGTATGCCATAGGTCCTTGTAAGACTTGCTGTTTTGCAGCTGAGCTCATAAACCATCATAATCAAGCCTACAGAGCTGTATCTGAATCAGTCAGCCTTTTGGGTGTTTGACATAAATGATCAATAATGCTCTGGGTTGTTGCATCAGATAAAGCACGGTCATTTCGAGTTACATAAGTTCAGGATGTATAATTAACTTTCGAAAACCGAACAAAAGTGTGCGATTGTTTTGATGTCATACATTAGAAAGGTTTTTACAGAGGGTTCATTCATAATAAGTTGCGCATTTATCCCAAAGAAACAATCAGATGTTGCCATATACTGTGGTCAGCCAGATTACATCCACTGCCGTCAAATAAATTATTTTTTGTGAGTGTTTGGTCCTTTGATAAAAGAAGTTGCTGAATGCGTCTCCGCTGTCGTGCTTATATTACTCTTGCTGTCATTCGGGAGGCACAGCCACGAGTTGGTTTATTCCGTTGACCAACAAGTGTACTGCAAAGTATTAAATAATATATTAATCTACGCTGTCAGTGACGTAATCACTGCATTATCCAATATCGTAATTGCAATGAGCCGTGAGATGTGGTGGATTAGATAGCAATACAGGCGATCCGCCCACAGGTTATTATCAAAAGGCTAGCAACAATTGTCCCAACTTCACCCAGGTGCATGTGATATTGCTAACAGATAAGCACCTCCGGACTAGGCTATTGCTACTCCTGACGTTTTTATATAATTTGATTGGCAGGCCCAATGTCTCGTTCTACTGCCAGTGACATAGTAGAGTGTTGTTTTTATGGCAAGGCATCCTCTAGCTTGTTTAGTTGTGATAGACATGTAAGCATAACTGGCTGCAAAAGCTTGTCTTGTAGCATTCCTCCTGCTGCCGCAAGATAATGAAATGTGTAGCAAGATAATAATGAAATGACAAATGTAAGAGTGGTATAATATAGATAATGGCAGTTAGGCTGATAAATTGTTGACAAGTTTTGTATGTAATGGATTAAGACCTAGGGTATACCTGACGCCATAAACGTATTTATATTATTTGCTTGGTAGTGATCTCGCACTCTCAGTGACATAGAAGAGGTTTATGACGCCTTATTTGTTTATCACTCGACCTCCAGCTTGTTTTGCAGACATGTAAGCACAACTGGCTGCAAAAGCTTGTCATTAATCATTTCCTCCTCCTGCCGCAAGATAATGAAACGTATTGTAATATAGATATTAAGGTTGATAAATTGACAAGTGTATGTACCTTCCCAAGCATACATAGCATGTTTTTATTTGTCTATAGTTGCAGTTAGATTGTCCCGTTTCACAAGCACTAGCGTTTTTATTATAGGCATTGTCATGCTAAAACAGGGTTTTTTATAGACTTAGTTTAATGCGCTAGGTTCGGAGATGATAATCCTTTTGACATTGTCGGACAAACGTCTATGGGCAGGCTCTTTGTATGCGTTGTACAAAAGTTGATGTACTTCCGAAAAAAATTTCTATCTAAAACACAAATTTATAAAGAGACCAGTTATGTAATGGAATCACTGGCTAACAAGAAGGAACCAAGTAATAATGTAATCAAATGAATATTGCTTGAGACAAAAGCAGATAATGTACAAGTGCATTAAAACATAAATCCTGATCTACAAATTTTCATTTCGTATATTCCATAAGGGCCTGAGTAGTTTCAAATGTTGAATAATATCATCTTACGCGTGATTACTCGCAATCAATAGAAAAACGATAACGGAGTGGTTGGCAATGTATCGTGGAATGCAATATGTTTGTCGCAAATCTGGCTAGACGAGGTATATGAAATGATATTATGTGCTTCGCATTACAATAACTGAGGTATCTCATGTGAAGCATGGAATAGGGTTAGTGATTAATTTTGTTGCATCGGAAATTAGACAGTTCTGCAAATACAATATACAAGAACGAGAATCTTGTTACTTATTTTCTCAGTTATGTTTTTCTTGGTATAGCAGTATATTTGACATGCTCGAATTAGGCACATATGTATAGACCCTGGCATTATTAGTGGTCAGTATTGCCTATCAGTTGTTGAACTTGCCGGAGTAAGCATTACCAGGGCAAGAAGCCTAAATGTTCAACGGTGGCGACCCCAATACGAAGAGAGATAAAACGCTACACTTGTATCATGCACAAATATTCAATTCTGTATAACGAGTTCGATGCCATTTGTGGCCTGTATTTACCATATCATTATCGGTCTATCTTGCAGTCAGCTTTAAAATACTATATCAATATCTAAAAATTAAACCTTAACGATCGCATCTTGCATTCAAATCTTCACTAGAATTATACGCTCAGTTAAATGTGGTACATGTAGGCTATAATGATGAAGCCCCAAGTTGTTGCTGCGTTAAGTACTCATGGCTTTCTTTAGTAATAGGCATTATGTTGCTATTTATAACAAGGTGTAAGTCCTTGTTAATTCCCTAATTATGTCCTGCTTTCCAGACTACTACCATCTTTGGAAATGCTCTCTCCCTAACGTCATATTTTCTGCTTCTAGAATGTCCGATACAATTGCTCGTGGGTTGAATCAGATAATCAGATGTTGTTGTCTGGCTTGTCCTTACCTCCCTTTAACGTGTTCTATCCCAATGTGGCTGGCAAGGCAAGGCTTTTCCACTCCGTTCTCCAGCAATATCTTAATTGATATTTCAAGAGCTTTTTCTCCCGACGTTTCCTCTAGACCTATTATTGTTATATTGTGGGCCCAGCTGCGATGTTCATGCTTTTTCAGGACCGAGTCAATTCCTTTTATTCTTACTTGGGCTGAGACAGGAGTCGATTTTATGATTGAAATGTCGAGGGTTCTTCGTGTAGTAGCTCCAGCGCTCAGATCTGAGTTCGCCCGTCTCGTTTCTAAGTGAGTCTACTTAGTCTGGTAGGCCCTGTGAGGTAGCTTGTATTAAATGCAACGCTTTTCTCATATTTTTGAGATAATTGCTCCAGTTTTATTGGTTTTTTTCTGTGCGATCGTAGATTACGTCCCGACTTGCACGGGTGTGGTTTCTTCGATTTGATGCAAACAATCTCTTGTCAATGCACCCCACTTCCACTGTATAATATTTTAATAAGCTTCATGGTCTTTATGTCAGACATCTTCTTAAAGAATGGTTCATTCTGCTCGCTGTTTAAACCACTGTATATGATACACCAGCCTTCTCTATTTATTACTTATACAGCAATCATATCTTAAACATGTCTCTGCCTTCCGAGAAGGTACATTTTGGAAGACGTGTCATAAATATGTTTGCCACTGACAATACAGCAATGACATTGGCATTTCTAGTCGCTAGTGAGCGATTCCTCCAGATCATAAATCACAAATGCTCATTACTACAATGCCTGATTGCTTTAATTTTTAACTCCATACACACACAATCCAAAATATTTATTCCTGCAATGAATATAAAAACTGTGGCTCCTCGTCCGATGCAAAGAGTCATATGATTATTTGAAAGAACAATAATGAAAATGCATTTGCATAAAAGGTAGGCTGTTCACGATTCCAGAAATTTTACGACAGCTGTTCATTTTAAGTTTCTATCTCGTTGTTTTGTTTTGACAGATATAATGCAACAAAATATATAATTGCGATGACTACCGCCACGTAAGTATCATCAGGAAAGCGCAGTGCGCCTGCCGTGAAAGTTGATTTTTATATCATAATATCATGTTAAGCTCTCTATAATATATCAAAGTTAACCACAGCATTTACTCATTTAAATAATGCGATAATTTTGAATGGGCATATAGTGAGGATTCAGCGATATTTCAGCAAGTATCAACCATAAACATAGATATGTGACTACTTACAATGTCGTCATCTAGTGCGAATCAGTTGCCACCAAATACGTCACTCTTTGTGACTAGGTACAAGACAGTTGCTTTGTGCATATATGCGTCGTACAAATATTGACATTGTTGTCATTAGACATCCGTTGGTATAGGCTTAAAATATGAAGTGTTTTGAAATGATTGATGAGCCTACCTAGAATATTGCATGGTGTATAAATCTAACTTGGTTGCAAAAAAGACAACATTATCCCAAAAAAGTGATAATTTGACTTGGATAAATAAATTATAGCATATCAAACGCCACAAAAAGAATGATTGCGTTGTCACACCCAGGCATGCAAAATAGATTGAGGAAGTTATGTGCATGTGTGCCTGTTTCTCAGGCGTACAAGATTATTGCGCGATCAATCCTGTCCTACCATTCTCTTTTAATCAGTCCATGGTTGTTATTGCACGTGGCTGAGTATAGCCCTCCTAAAGTATAATGCTACGCTGTGCGCTGGTATAACCTACACCATGGTATCGTTTGCGACTGTGAACTGGTTCCCCAGTCCTACATAATAGCCATTGGATGTGGTGTGCATGATAACCCTCAAGAAGAAAATGGTGTGTCCCCTCAGGCTAACTATGCGCCGATGCTTTTGCCTGACTAGACTATTCCCTCAGCCAAGACGTAAATGTTTATTAACTTCCATTTTGCCATGACATGGGGCAATCAACAAATTGAATCTATGGCACATTTCAAAGAATCGCTGGGAAGTAATGATTGGGCCGGATTGCCTAGTCTACTCTGTTAAGGGAGAGAACGTTTCTCTTCGCTTTGCATTTTGCCAACGAGCAAATAAAATCTTACAGGGACCCTAGTTTTGTGGTGCTATGTGGGAACTACGATCACGGGCACTTAATGCGCTTGATTTAATGGTTTGTCTCCCCATGGCTAACAATGTGCCGGTGCTATTGCCTGACTACACTTTTCCCTGAGCATGGACGTCAATGTCTATCAATTGCTATTTTAGCTTGTCACTCGACGTTCACATGACATGGCGCAATCAACAAATTGGATATATGGCTCTTTTCCAAGAATCGCTGGGATGCAATGATTACACTTAAATGTTTTATCCACTGTTTTAAGAACGAAAATATTTCCCTCTTTGTTCCTCTTAGCAACGACCAAAGCGCATCGTTATGTGTGTGTGTATCCTGTCTGTTCATCTGGAATAAACCAACATTAAAGGAATCCTTTATTGTTATGTTTTAGACACGTAATGAATTATGGTTCATTCGTGTATAATACGAGCCTTGAGTAGGTTATGCACATAACAATGATGTTTACACTGGTAGCATTAAAGCAACATCCAAAGAATGTTGCAAATGCCAACCAGCAAATCAAATCTTACTGTACACTAGTTTTGCGTTGCTTTGTCGGAACTACGATCACGGGCACTTAATGCTTAGCGCTTGATTTGATGTCTCAGGTGATAATGTTTTCTATTCATAGTGTATTGGCAAAGCAAGTACAATATATCACTTAGTTTTTTTATGCAAATGTCATAACGGTAGGTTGGTTTGGGAAATGATAACAAAAGCAATGAAATCCACTATGCCACTCTAGTGCTAGTTGCTTGATGAAAGCAAGGCATCCAGGACTTCTTATGTTAACAGGCCCACTTGCACTGTCTTAGGGTTAAAACGCGCCAAATATGGAATGGACCAAACAGCTGTTTAATATTTCAGAAAATAGTTTTTATCAGCATTTCTATATTTATGCTAAGCAAATCGTTGCTATTTACTCTCTCTATTCTGTTTGGAATTTGCATCGGGTAAACTAGTATCGCGATGATAAATGTTCCAAAATTTGCAGAATACATGAAAATGAATGACTCAGTCTAATTACCAATAACCGAGGAGTAGCAACATACTTGGTTGTAACGGCTGCTTAAACATAGAAATTTAAATTGAGACACCACTGTTTACAAACGCCACCAAAGCCACCATTGCACCAACTCGAAACAAGTTCGCTCATAGACGCTTCGGCCTTCAGTGCTAACGTAGAGATAAGATAATGAAATATATATACAAGACTCAATATGAGGGTTACCGCAAAAATATGGCAACACCCTCATGCACTAGGCAGTCAAAAATGAGGAAAACCTATTACAAAGACTGACACTACTAGGTCTGAGGTGACGCTAAATTAATTACATGTAGGTTTCAAATGTCCGTTAGTCCTTCACCTAAATAATTTTTTTTTAAATTACCATTGTTACCGAAACTTGTTCCGATAGAAGGGAATAACAACTATGCCTGTGATCAGACTTCGTACCACCAATAACGCAAATTAGTAGGAGCTAATAATGTACCTGTAATCTTATTATCTTGATTTGTGTTTCACATTAACACGAACTTTGCCAGTGCCTATTGGCTTCTTGGTTCCGTAGAAAATGCAAATATATAACTATCTAGCTAGGCATATAACCGAAAAGGTTTGGAGACCACCTGGCATGAGTATTTCAACCGATGGATTCAATTTGTCTACTGGAAATTAACATGGGTATCTAGCAAAATAATAACTTTGTTCGTGAATTATGTTATAGCACTCCGTGGTTACCTGTGACTCGAAATACCATGAAAGTGGAGACAATGTTCCATCCACACATGGTTAAGATTGCCGGGGATTCGGATAAGCCCCACGAGATTTATCCTTCAATCGTTTATTTTTGGTACTTTCATCGACCATCGATCATTTGCACATGGAAGATAACCAGTCACGCTTGTTTTCATTAAAATGATTTCCCACAAGACTCATCGTTGTGACGAATGCATTCGCTTTGTATCATAAACTTAAGAAAAAGCTAAAGAAAAAAGCTGCTGACGAATCCATGAAAGTGAAGTGCAGTGAATCATTGCGAAAAGGCAATGGGCAAGTCTATTATGATGCGTTGTGTACCTGGCCTCGGAATGGGATCAGCAATAAAATATGCGCCCAGAACATCCGAAAATATTACACGCACACTGGATAAGAGTTAATCCATCACTCTAGATCAAATAACAGTTGCGTATGTATGACCGCAATTAATGATTTGTACCTTCTTTGTGATATATCAGGTAATGAATAAGGTGGATATCATGGTCGTGAATTAGAGTAGCACGTTTAAAAGTTCAAGCCGTTGGATCAGCGTAAACCTGATAGTGGCCGATAAATGCCCATGAACGCAGACAAGGAAAACAGTGAAACAAAAGATACTAGTTATTAAATAAGAATTATTTAGTTGACGACAGACTTTAACAACGTTTCTGCTTGGTAATATATTACTTATACTGATGCAAGAATTGCTTGAGAAGTTTTCGGGCTGCTAAAACATTATTTAAGCATCTACTTTTTTATATCGTCAGCATCTGCCATCGAGGCAATGACTGTATCATATTACTAGTATTAATCTTTTGCTTCCTGTCAAAGGCAATTTGCCGTATATTTAACTATTAAAGGTACATTCTTAACATAATACCATTCCGAATAGCCGGGGGAACTTGGCTGCATTAATCGTGAGTATGCAAGTTATAGCAGAATAACGTCCTATGAAATGTCCATGATGCATACTCTACACAAAGTGCCTGAATAATTCAGTTTATCCATATAAGTATAGCCGAATATATCCATGCATACAACTGAATGACCGTTTGGCTTGGGTGAAGGCTCATCCCCAATGCTGTTATTGATAAAGTTTACCCTGACAGACCTACAAAAGGGATTCAAGCAAATGTTTTCAGAAAATAAAACCAGGTTTTATTTTTGGCGGATATAAGTTAACAATGCGCCAAATCATCTCGGAATAAGCAGGAGCAGTGAATCGAAATCAAATAGCAGATTCATCAGAGCCGAAATTTCTTGAGCGGCATAATACTACAATATACTATTGCTTGACTATCAATGAATAATCTATTTAATACCTCCCACATTATGTAATTTGCAAACCCCAATCTCGAGGGTAATCTTGGTTTGTAAATTAAAACCCACTGTCAATTATACAAGCCATATGCTTCTTATAAAAAGATATCCACATCTGCTGCTAGCAGCGTTATTCTGGCAATATAAAGATGCAGTGTAAATAACCGAAAACGTCTTTAGACATACTTGTGTTTTTGTGTGCCTGCTCACGTCTTTATCAGATTTTCATAACCACTATTCACCCCTGTCTCGTTAGTGTGGTTGCTTGATTAACTAGTAAACTGCCGGGTCATTCTTACAATTTCTACAACAAATTAACTTTATTTTCGCGGTGTACAATTGTAGGCGTTTTCTCTATCATAAACGAGTAGTTTTGCACATGCATTCTTTGTGACTATCCCCAGCCACCCATACTAGGTACGTTAGCGGCGTGTAGACACACCAGACGTGTCTGTGTTTCATATACACTCCAAACAGAATAAAAACGTTCTAAATTTAGAAAAAGCCTGCTCCCCTGAGCAGCACAGCTGCACGACCGTTAGGTGACCGTTTAATAGGGTGATAGAATTATCTTCATTTGCAGCAATATACAGAAAGGAAGCTTTTTATTTGACGACTGTACTCATTTAATATGTCACTTTACTCAACCTTATGGGGCAGGCTTGCACTAAAATCGATAAAAACGATATCAAACAATGATCTGCAAGAATATGTTGGTACATACCTATGAATTGCTAAACATATTTCAATTACATTAACATATATCGGTTTTTATTTCCAAGATAGTAATAGGAAGTAGGTTAATCTCAGGCCAGAAATCTGCAGCCAAGGTAGTTTTTCACTCGGGACAAAAAGCATTGGCACATGATTTCACAAGTTATGATATATGTAGCACCAGCCCGCCATGTTCTTTGATGAATGGCTTACAAATCACACAATGCATCAGGGGTTATCGAAATGTATCCTAAACTCCAAAAACATCACTCCGTTTTGTTCACTTTTCGCTACACTGTAGAGTTATTGCCTAGCATATTCCAAATAAGTAAGATTAGAAATCGGCCAAAAATGCATCGCATTTCCAATAACGAATAAGAAGTGTTTCAATTTGCTTCGATAAAAGGCTTTATAAATCACATCATGCATCAGGGATCACTGCAATGTATCCTGACGACACCATAGGTCCCTCCGTTTGGTTAGATATATATTACGCTGTAGATTTATCGGCGAGCATATTCTGAATAAGTAGGATTTGTAATCGGCTAACCATACATAATTGTTCCATTTAATATTATCATAATTATGTGTGATACTGTGCGTTTGATCCGATCCAGACTCTAACGATTTTTCGTCTGGATACCTGAAGAAAATTCAAGAGGATGCTTTCTATTTCACTAAACTAAATTGTTTGCTCGATTGCCTATTTTGATGTCATCTCCGCTCTATCATTGTCTTTGACTCCGTTGATGTTTATTGACTCCATGTGACTAATCACAATACCGGATGTTTTGAAGGGGGGGGGGGGGGGGTGGTTAGAAAATGTAGATAATACAACATACGAATGACGTTGTCACGACATGTGGCAATTGAGAGTCTGACTGCGTAACATTTCGTTTGCAAAGTTTTATCTCAGTTTTGAAGAGAACAGCTGCTGCGTACAATTGTTATAAGAGTCTATCTTGTCCCTGTGTCTATTTTTAATTTGGAATATCCGATCGAGAAACAAATCTTTTTATTCGGAGTGCAATAGGGCTGTCAGTTGTGCCTTTAGTAATGCGCACGTATATTATTGGTGTTGCCTCAGGGGTACTAAATTGCCGTTCATGGTGAAAAGGCAAGTTACTGAAACAAAACATGAATTCCGTGAATAACGACCTCTTGAAACGTCTGGAAAACATTACCTCTATTCCCTGTAAATACGTAGGCGACAATCAAAGTTGCTTAAACCTGATTATCTGAATCTGTTCCAAAATATACATAGAAAAACACCTGTCTCTACTGTATTCAATAATCACATGTGTCTTTGTGTCCACCCTTTGTTTATCGTTAGTACATCAGCAAGAAAATAATCTCATCTATTGTCGTAGCATGAAATGAACCAATTAAAAATATCAAAATCATGTGTATTAAGGCGCGTGGCGCCCCTAAGAAGACTTATCAAGAATTGTAACGTCGGTAAATGAATACGCCCTATTCTTCTCTGCGACCCAATTGATACTAATTAATTCTACGTGGCTACAGGTAGTGAATGTGGCAATTGAGAAGTTTGATATACGATTCTATTCAAAGTCAAAGTGAATAAAACAGTATTGTCGCCGCATATAATGAATGAATAGAGAATATTGAATATTAAACGTACTAGCGCATATAAAAACGTTTTTAATTGGAAACAATTAAGCCGATAAATGACTGGTTACACTGACCATATCAATAATATCAAGCACTTACAGCCGAATAAGCACCCTATCAATGAAGAGCTTTGTATTCCAAACAATATAATGTACATACATAAGTTGCTTCTAATTAATTGTCCGTTTTATGCCAAGGGTTCACTTGGACACCTCATACTAAAACCCTGAAAACTACTGTACACATGAGTATTTGACAAGCACGAGACAATGTGACCTGACGCAATTTATTTTGGAATTACAGAGCGCGCATAAAAAAGCCAACTAATATAATACTACAAATCTTACAACATGAGGTGGTATAAAGGTACACTATTGAATTGTGAGTCACTTGGAGATGCAAAGTAACCATTCAACCACCATGGATGACTGCATCGATCCTTTGCGGTTCATGAGTGTGTTAAAATCTCGCGAGAATAAGAAGCTGGTTTTCATAAGGCTAACAACGCTCCTGTTGCGCTGCGTGCATGGCATTTCTTTCAGCTTTCATGTAAATGTAGTGCAATTATGACTTGTAGCATGATTTTGTCGCGGCGTTTGAGAAACTTAACACATGATCCGTGTTAAAGTTATATTTAAAGTATTAAGCTTTCTCTATAGTATCCAACTACCATATAAAACATTTTTGTATATGTGCCACCCATCAATAATGAACCAGCATGAATACAATCACATATGGCAAGCGTTTGCCGGAGAGTGGATAATGTCTTATTTGGAAACACTGGCCTCTAGTCATCGCTGATCCTTATATATACTGATGATTTATTGACCTATGAAAAGTCGCTCACCCGTCTCCCAGAGACTATGAAATCGCGGATATTACGGAAAATCCGCACGGTATACCTGGCTACTGGTTATGCAAAGCGTCGCCAGATTAGCGTTATGTAACAACCCAATCTCAGCGCCAAATGTTGTAACTCGGATCTCCAGATTTTGTACATAATATGTGTTAGTGATATGTGTCAATTTTTAATTGAGGACCGAGCGGTCCTAATGATTCTGTGAACGCAAACATGCTCCTTCATGTCCCCCAGAGACGAAAAACTTAACAATGGCATGAAGTCGTGGACCTCGTACGGTTGCGGGCGCTCTAGGTTGCCTCGAGGTTGCAAATTACCTATTTTGGCCTAACGCTGGATCCGATCAGTACTACATTAGCCACGAACGGCATGTGAATGTTGAGAAAACACCGCCTCCGTCTGCTGCAAATGGTCATGTTCAACACTACATATTTTGCCATGCACCAGTCAATATGGTATAAAAATGACCACCAAATATGCAAGTATCACCAGGCAAGATTAATCGCGAAGAACCGAATTACTGTGAATGACTGCTAGTTAAAAATGACCTAGAATTCATGATGTCATGGTTCCAAATGAGCACTTTTTATTTCTTCATTCAAATTATGCTTTATTTCAATACAAAACACTGTGCCCTAGAAAAGTGTAAGCAACTTGGCTTGTAATCAGACCACGTACTCCATTTATGTAAATTACTAGGCGTTTCCCTGTAATTACCATGATCTGTGCCACACATCAAAATGAACAGATGATGAGCATACTAGATACTTCCTTGTGATGGAATGGGAAGCATAATGACTTTTTCGCTCCGCATTCATCCATGACTCTGTGAAGGTACTGGGTGGGACCTCACGGCCTTCGTAATAGTAATCAATCAATTGTCGTCAACCATTGGAACCTTAGAAAGTTGAATCGTACTACTCTTTTATTGTAAGTGTCATCATGCGCGCGGGATTCTTAGTTTAGCTGTGATATGTCTATTGATTCCAAGTGTCTAATGCATCATGTGTTCAGTAAAGATCATGCCACTTCAATGTCTTGAAAAACCCGGCCATTATATGCAGAGAGTCTTCTCACGATATGTAGCCAGTTGCAATAAATTAACTGCACCCTGAACGGCACACACAGGCCTTCATCACGCTAATGTTATATCATGTGCCTTATGCTCTACTGTATAACTGAGAGCTTGATTTGCATTTTAAAACAGCCATTTAAAAATATGCATTATGTTGGCAGAATGTTTGATTGCCTATTTTCATCCTGTCAAGTTTTCGAGGTACAGTAGACTGAACAACGCTTCCCTATTTCGTAAATCGCGATGCGAACACGAAACGAAGCGATCTCAGTATGCTCGATTGTTTAGTGCTCGATTGAAACCTAAAGCATAGATTGTTCGGCCCAATCTGCTTACTGGCTCTGTTGCGCTGGGACTTATTTTCTCTGGGAAATGTGATGCCCAATATGCGTACTGGCTTGTCCGTGGGCTTATTAACTATGGGAAATTGCATAGCGTTTCCAGGAAATAAACTGATCAATATAGTATTTGCATAGCGTTTCCAGGAAATAATTCACTGATCAAAGTCGCTTAAGCAGGCAGTTAATTGTTATAGCACTGACTTTGTTATAGCTTTGATTTGAATACATCAAGCGTATTTGCCGACGAACGTCGGAGGGAAGTGCGTTCCATAAACTTGGTGCGGCATTACTGAACGCTCTGGCACCGTATGACGGCATATTTGGGGATTTTGGGACTTGAAGAAGATACTTGTCCATCGATAGAAGTTCCCTTGTAGGTTGGTATTGAGCAGTAAGTTCTTGTAGGTAGCTTGGCGCGGTTCTAATAACAGCATTAAAGGTGAGCAGAAGAATTTTGTGTGCAATGGTTGTGGATTGGTTCAGGTACTTTCTTATGCTGCCTAATCTTCTGATCTGATGAAAGAGAGATTCAGTTGACTTCATAACATGTGGTTTTTCAATAAACTGTGAATCCATCAGATCACCGAGGTTTTTGGCTGTATATGATGCAGGTGCACTCATAACGCCAATACCAACTGGACCAAACGACGGCTGGCATCTGTACCGAGATGCGAAAAATAGAATTTCAGTTTTGTCCTCATTCGGTTTTAGAAAACTGTTTGCCAACCATGGTTTTATCTGTCGATGCGTAGGACTATATGTAAAATAGATTTGGGTGTCATCAGCATATTGGTTGTATTGCAGACCTTGTTCATTTAAAAGATTCCCAAGTGGTGAAATGTAGGCAGTAAATAATAATGGCCCTAGGACTGATCCTTGTGGCACACCGCATGTTAGTTGGTGTGTTTCAGAATACCTGCCTTCAACACAGACTCGTTGTGGCCAAATTTGGGCGAACGCCGTTTTGCAGCATGGTTCTCGCAGCAGCAATTATCGCATTGCCTGTAATCAATAGGTTGAATTAACTGTTTTTGTTGCTGATTCTTTTTATTTTGGATCTACACCAATTAACGATTAACACTATGACAATATTGCACATAAACTATTGCGTGACCATGAAATTTATCCGGATCGAACGAGAATTGTGAATGCTGCTTACACTCATGTTGCTTGTGAAACACACACTAGCATTTATGCAAACGAATCATTCCGTTCACATATCGCAACAAAAATGTACCATGTAACTGATGAAAATTATTTTCAATCCCTGACAAATCCCGGACTCAAATACACGTATATAGTTTAGAAAAGTTGCAATTGGTATATGTCCACGGAGCATGATCCACTTAATAGCATAGCATACTACATTGCATACGATATAGCTTTATAGCTCTTAGTATTCATCACAGTAGGAAAACTGTACCCCTGTGGAAAAGAGTTATCGCGGAATATAATCTGTGTTCGTCACAAACCTAGCTTTACGAGGTATCTTTGATAATCACCTCTGGCATGCATAAAAAAGTATAAGGGTTCTCGTGGGCGACATAATATTGTAATGTACTCAATCTTGGTGCATTTGAGGCCATATCAGATAATTTCACCAGTCGCAATACACAACAGCAAATACACGCGTTGTACGTCTTTATTTAGGGAATATACACAAGTCAAATTAAATGAAGTGATATTCACAATACTTAACCGGTATATCCCATAAAAAAAGTATATTCCCGCTCTCGCTCATACTGCCCTCATTCATTGAATACGTGCTTGTATCTCATAATCTATCACCTACTTAATAAGTGAAGTACGTTCATTTACAAACTTCACGATAAACTATCCTCGACAACGAGGCTCTCGTTATATCATTGGCAGCCTGTCTATCATTTATATAACAAAAAAGGTAAGTACATGCACTTGTTTTACATTATAAGCTACTTAATAAGTGTATTAACCCCATAAACAAACTTAACGATGATTTTGTTAATAAACTATTCTCGTCAACAAGGCCCTCGTTACATAATTGGCAGGCTGTCTATCATTCACAGAATGAAAATACAGGCACATGCACTTGTTTTTCATAATAAGTGAAGCTGCAGCTGTTAGTTATATTCTAGTCACAAAGTTAATATTCGTTCATGATCTCAGCCGTTTATATGCCAACATGCCCGTCCAAAGCCTCTATATGATGAACGCCAGACCATCATTTGCTCTCCATAATGGCTTTACACTTGCATCAAGTAGATTAAAGTCTTCCTGCAACCACATTATACTCGACCATTTTTTCCAAAATATTATACACTGCAAGGATAATATCACACAACCAGCCATTTACCTGAACATAGTTTTACTTAATTTTCTTGCTCAGATGGCTTTTCATCCGGTTCATAGCCATATTTTTATTCAGATTCAGATGCGTATCATCTTTTGACCCCATCTGTTTGTTAGGACATGCTGAAGTAAATATACAAACGTTCAACGTGTTATATTACCATGTGATTCAGTGATACTGAAGCCAGTAAAATGTTCAAGTGTGCATCAAATCACTTTCAGTGCTTCCCCATGTCAGATATTTTTTTACATTTGCGCTTTGGCAAAAGAACCGGCAAACATGACACAAACAAGTAAAAACAACCACTTCCTGCTGTACGTTGTCATTTAGTTTAAAAAGATCCTTATGGTTAATGACAACGTTGTGGTGCCTACTCGATCTCAGTGATGCAGTTGAAAGAACCCAAACTGTTGCAACTGAGTAATTCGTTATACAAAATCACACATGTTTTCCTTACAATAATTCTTATGCATATCACATCAGTTGTTTTGCTGCATTAGGGTAACAACATATGAATTGTCAGAGGTGTCTGCTAGTCAAGCAACTCTGTCCTTGATCTTTGATCGAACTTCTACTTTGTATTCAGTATAGGCATTGTATAAGTTACAGGTTACCACTGTAACCAGATCACGTATATTCATCTAATAGAACAAAACAAGGTTCTAGCAGGGTTGGCAGTCCCTTAAAACGTTGTGTGTTACATTCGCTGTATTAATCTCAGAAGCTATCCTTTAAGTGGAATCAAATTAGTTTAACAATGAGAAGGCAGGTGAACTGAGGTAGTAGGTTAATACTCTACGTTTACCGTTCCCTTTAAATACGACTACAGCTGTCATATGTAGCTTGGGGTCAATTATCGACAGAGTTTGGATTCACCTGTCATGATTTTATTCATTATTCCGATTTCCTTTGAAAGGTGCAATATACAATGCAATTTGCTTGGTAGATACGTCGTACACTTAACACTAACAAGTGTTATTATAATTTCAAAAGCTCGTGTATGTTTTGCATTAAACGATCCAGCACTGCGACCATAGGCAAATGCCATGGTTACAGAGAGTCAATATTCATTGTAAAAGCACGATCGCTATATCGGACTCGTAGCTTTGTCCGATAAAGCATATGAAGCATTGGCACATGATTTCACAAGTATTGATATATGTAGCACCAGCCCGCCATGTTCTTTGATGAATGGCTTACAAATCACACAATGCATCAGGGGTTATCGAAATGTATCCTAAACTCCAAAAACATCCCTCCGTTTTGTTCACTTTTCGCTACACTGTAGAGTCATTGCCTAGCATATTCCAAATAAGTAAGATTAGAAATCGGCCAAAAATGCATCGCATTGACGATAACGAATAAGAAGTGTTTCAATTTGCTTCGATAAAAGGCTTTATAAATCACATCATGCATCAGGGATCACTGCAATGTATCCTGACGTCACCATAGGTCCCTCCGTTTGGTTAGATATATATTACGCTGTAGATTTATCGGCGAGCATATTCTGAATAAGTAGGATTTGTAATCGGCTAACCATACATAATTGTTCCATTTAATATTATCATAATTATGTGTGATACTGTGCGTTTGATCCGATCCAGACTCTAACGATTTTTCGTCTGGATACCTGAAGAAAATTCAAGAGGATGCTTTCTATTTCACTAAACTAAATTGTTTGCTCGATTGCCTATTTTGATGTCATCTCCGCTCTATCATTGTCTTTGACTCCGTTGATGTTTATTGACTCCATGTGACTAATCACAATACCGGATGTTTTGAATAGGGGGGGGGGTGGTTAGAAAATGTAGATAATACAACATACGAATGACGTTGTCACGACATGTGGCAATTGAGAGTCTGACTGCGTAACATTTCGTTTGCAAAGTTTTATCTCAGTTTTGAAGAGAACAGCTGCTGCGTACAATTGTTATAAGAGTCTATCTTGTCCCTGTGTCTATTTTTAATCCATCTGGAATATCCCGACGAGAAACAAATCCCATATTCTTTTTATTCGCAGCAGAGTGCAATAGGGCTCTCAGTTGTGCCTTCAGTAATGCGCACGTATATTATTGGTGTTGCCTCAGGGGTACTAAATTGCCGTTCATGGTGAAAAGGCAAGTTACTGAAACAAAACATGAATTCCGTGAATAACGACCTCTTGAAACGTCTGGAAAACATTACCTCTATTCCCTGTAAATACGTAGGCGACAATCAAAGTTGCTTAAACCTGATTATCTGAATCTGTTCCAAAATATACATAGAAAAACACCTGTCTCTACTGTATTCAATAATCACGTGTGTCTTTGTGTCCACCCTTTGTTTATCGTTAGTACATCAGCAAGAAAATAATCTCATCTAGTGTCGTAGCATGAAATGAACCAATTAAAAATATCAAAATCATGTGTATTGAGGCGCGTGGCGCCCCTAAGAAGACTTATCAAGAATTGTAACGTCGGTAAATGAATACGCCCTATTCTTCTCTGCGACCCAATTGATACTAATTAATTCTACGTGGCTACAGGTAGTGAATGTGGCAATTGAGAAGTTTGATATACGATTCTATTCAAAGTCAAAGTGAATAAAACAATATTGTCGCAGCATATAATGAATGAATAGAGAATATTGAATATTAAACGTACTAGCGCATATAAAAACGTTTTTAATTGGAAACAATTAAGCCGATAAATGACTGGTTACACTGACCATATCAATAATATCAAGCACTTACAGCCGAATAAGCACCCTATCAATGAAGAGCTTTGTATTTCAAACAATATAATGTACATACATAAGTTGCTTCTAATAAATTGTCCGTTTTATGCCAAGGGTTCACTTGGACACCTCATACTAAAACCTTGAAAACTACTGTACACATGAGTATTTGACAAGCACGAGACAATGTGACCTGACGCAATTTATTTTGGAATTACAGAGCGCGCATTAAAAAGCCAACTAATATAATACTACAAATCTTACAACATGAGGTGGTATAAAGGTACACTATTGAATTGTGAGTCACCTGGAGCTGCAAAGTAACCATTCAACCACTATGGATGACTGCATCGATCCTTTACGGTTCATGAGTGTGTTAAAATCTCGCGAGAATAAGAAGCTGGTTTTCATAAGGCTAACAACGCTCCTGTTTCGCTGCGTGCATGGCATTTCTTTCAGCTTTCATGTAAATGTAGTGCAATTATGACTTGTAGCATGATTTTGTTGCGGCGTTTGAGAAACTTAACACATGATCCGTGTTAAAGTTATATTTAAAGTATTAAGTTTTCTCTATAGTATCCAACTACCATATAAAACATTTTTGTATATGTGCCACCCATCAATAACGAACCAGCATGAAAACAATCACATATGGCAAGCGTTTGCCGGAGAGTGGATAATGTCTTATTTGGAAACACTGGCCTCTAGTCATCGCTGATCCAATATATACTGATGATTTATTGACCTATGAAAAGTCGCTCACCCGTCTCCCAGAGACTATGAAATCGCAGATCGGCAAATCATATTACGGAAAATCCGCACGGTATACCTGGCTACTGGCTATGCAAAGCGTCGCCAGATTAGCGTTATGTAACAACGCAATCTCAGCGCCAAATGTTGTAACTCGGATCTCCAGATTTTGTACATAATATGTGTTAGTGATATATGTCAATTTTTAATTGAGGACCAAACGGTCCTAATGATTCTGTGAACGCAAACATGCTCCTTCATGTCCCCCAGAGACGAAAAACTTAACAATGGCATGAAGTCGTGGACCTCGTACGGTTGCGGGCGCTCTAGGTTGCCTCGAGGTTGCAAATTACCTATTTTGGCCTAACGATAAGACGCTGGATCAGAACAGTACTACATTAGCCACGAACGGCATGTGAAGGTTGAGAAAACACCGCCTCCGTCTGCTGCAAATGGTCATGTTCAACACTACATATTTTGCCATGCACCAGTCAATATGGTATAAAAATGACCACCAAATATGCAAGTATCACCAGGCAAGATTAATCGCGAAGAACTGAATTACTGTGAATGACTGCTAGTTAAAAATGACCTAGAATTCATGATGTCATGGTTCCAAATGAGCACTTTTTATTTCTTCATCCAAATTATGCTTTATTTCAATACAGAACACTGTACCCTAGAAAAGTGTAAGCAACTTGGCTTGTAATCAGACCACGTACTCCATTTATGTAAATTACCAGGCGTTTCCCTATAATTACCATGATCTGTGCCACACATCAAAATGAACAGATGATGAGCATACTAGATACTTCCTTGTGATGGAATGGGAAGCATAATGACTTTTTCGCTCCGCATTCATCCATGACTCTGTGAAGGTACTGGGTGGGACCTCACGGCCTTCGTAATAGTAATCAATCAATTGTCGTCAACCATTGGAACCTTAGATAGTTGAATCGTACTACTCTTTCATTGTAAGTGTCATCATGCGCGGGATTCTTAGTTTAGCTGTGATATGTCTATTGATTCCAAGTGTCTAATGCATCATGTGTTCAGTAAAGATCATGCCACTTCAATGTCTTGAAAAACCCGGCCATTATATGCAGAGAGTCTTCTCACGATATGTAGCCAGTTGCAATAAATTAACTGCACCCTGAACGGCACGCACAGGCCTTCATCACGTTAATGTTATATCATGTGCCTTATGCTCTATTGTAAAACTGAGAGCTTGATTTGCATTTTAAAACAGCCATTTAAAACAAATACAAAATATGCATTATGTTGGCAGAATGTTTGATTGCCTATTTTCATCCTGTCAAACAAGTTTTCGAGGTACAGTAGACTGAACAACGCATGGTAGTTAATGCTTCCCTATTTCGTAAATCGCGATGCGAACACGAAACGAAGCGATCTCAGTATGCTCGATTGACATTCAGGTGACCATTCAGCGGCTTAATATGCGCATCATCCGGTGCGCGCTGGTTCTGTTTAGCGCTGGGAAACCTAAAGCATACATTGTTCGGCCCAATCTGCTTACTGGCTTGTCGTGGGACTTATTTTCTCTGGGAAATGTAATGCATATGGCGTATTGTCCAACCGCATAACAAAACATATATAGTATTTGCATAGCGTTTCCAGGAAATAATTCTGATCAAAGTCGCTTAAGCAGGCAGTTAATTGTTATAGCACTGACTTTGTTATAGCTTTGATTTGAATACATCAAGCGTATTTGCCGACGAACGTCGGAGGGAAGTGCGTTCCATAAACTTGGTGCGGCATTACTGAACGCTCTGGCACCGTATGACGGCATATTTGGGGATTTTGGGACTTGAAGAAGATACTTGTCCATCGATAGAAGTTCCCTTGTAGGTTGGTATTGAGCAGTAAGTTCTTGTAGGTAGCTTGGCGCGGTTCTAATAACAGCATTAAAGGTGAGCAGAAGAATTTTGTGTGCAATGGTTGTGGATTGGTTCAGGTACTTTCTTATGCTGCCTAATCTTCTGATCTGATGAAAGAGAGATTCAGTTGACTTCATAACATGTGGTTTTCCAATAAACTGTGAATCCATCAGATCACCGAGGTTTTTGGCTGTATCTGATGCAGGTGCACTCATAACGCCAATACCAACTGGACCAAACGACGGCTGGCATCTGTACCGAGATGCGAAAAATAGAATTTCAGTTTTGTCCTCATTCGGTTTTAGAAAACTGTTTGCCAACCATGGTTTTATCTGTCGATGCGTAGGACTATATGTAAAATAGATTTGGGTGTCATCAGCATATTGGTTGTATTGCAGACCATGTTCATTTAAAAGATTCCCAAGTGGTGAAATGTAGGCAGTAAATAATAATGGCCCTAGGACTGATCCTTGTGGCACACCGCATGTTAGTTGGTGTGTTTCAGAATACCTGCCTTCAACACAGACTCGTTGTGGCCAAATTTGGGCGAACGCCGTTTTGCAGCATGGTTCTCGCAGCAGCAATTATCGCATTGCCTGTAATCAATAGGTTGAATTAACTGTTTTTTGTTGCTGATTCTTTTTATTTTGGATCTACACCAATTAACGATTAACACTATGACAATATTGCACATAAACTATTGCGTGACCATGAAATTTATCCGGATCGAACGAGAATTGTGAATGCTGCTTACACTCATGTTGCTTGTGAAACACACACTAGCATTTATGCAAACGAATCATTCCGTTCACATATCGCAACAAAAATGTACCATGTAACTGATGAAAATTATTTTCAATCCCTGACAAATCCCGGACTCAAATACACGTATATAGTTTAGAAAAGTTGCAATTGGTATATGTCCACGGAGCATGATCCACTTAATAGCATAGCATACTACATTACATGAGATATAGCTTTATAGCTCTTAGTATTCATCAAAGTAGGAAAACTGTACCACTGTGGAAAAGAGTTATCGCGGAATCTAATCTGTGTTCGTCACAAACCTAGCTTTACGAGGTATCTTTGATAATCACCTCTGGCATGCATAAAAAAGTATAAGGGTTCTCGTGGGCGACATAATATTGTAATGTACTCAATCTTGGTGCATTTGAGGCCATATCAGATAATTTCACCAGTCGCAATACACAACAGCAAATACACGCGTTGTACGTCTTTATTTAGGGAATATACACAAGTCAAATTAAATGAAGTGATATTCACAATACTTAACCGGTATATCCCATAAAAAAAGTATATTCCCGCTCTCGCTCATACTGCCCTCATTCATTGAATACGTGCTTGTATCTCATAATCTATCACCTACTTAATAAGTGAAGTACGTTCATTTACAAACTTCACGATAAACTATCCTCGACAACGAGGCTCTCGTTATATCATTGGCAGCCTGTCTATCATTTATATAACAAAAAAGGTAAGTACATGCACTTGTTTTACATTATAAGCTACTTAATAAGTGTATTAACCCCATAAACAAACTTAACGATGATTTTGTTAATAAACTATTCTCGTCAACAAGGCCCTCGTTACATAATTGGCAGGCTGTCTATCATTCACAGAATGAAAATACAGGCACATGCACTTGTTTTTCATAATAAGTGAAGCTGCAGCTGTTAGTTATATTCTAGTCACAAAGTTAATATTCGTTCATGATCTCAGCCGTTTATATGCCAACATGCCCGTCCAAAGCCTCTATATGATGAACGCCAGACCATCATTTGCTCTCCATAATGGCTTTACACTTGCATCAAGTAGATTAAAGTCTTCCTGCAACCACATTATACTCGACCATTTTTCCAAAATATTATACACTGCAAGGATAATATCACACAACCAGCCATTTACCTGAACATAGTTTTACTTAATTTTCTTGCTCAGATGGCTTTTCATCCGGTTCATAGCCATATTTTTATTCAGATTCAGATGCGTATCATCTTTTGACCCCATCTGTTTGTTAGGACATGCTGAAGTAAATATACAAACGTTCAACGTGTTATATTACCATGTGATTCAGTGATACTGAAGCCAGTAAAATGTTCAAGTGTGCATCAAATCACTTTCAGTGCTTCCCCATGTCAGATATTTTTTTACATTTGCGCTTTGGCAAAAGAACCGGCAAACATGACACAAACAAGTAAACAACCACTTCCTGCTGTACGTTGTCATTTAGTTTAAAAAGATCCTTATGGTTAATGACAACGTTGTGGTGCCTACTCGATCTCAGTGATGCAGTTGAAAGAACCCAAACTGTTGCAACTGAGTAATTCGTTATACAAAATCACACATGTTTTCCTTACAATAATTCTTATGCATATCACATCAGTTGTTTTGCTGCATTAGGGTAACAACATATGAATTGTCAGAGGTGTCTGCTAGTCAAGCAACTCTGTCCTTGATCTTTGATCGAACTTCTACTTTGTATTCAGTATAGGCATTGTATAAGTTACAGGTTACCACTGTAACCAGATCACGTATATTCATCTAATAGAACAAAACAAGGTTCTAGCAGGGTTGGCAGTCCCTTAAAACGTTGTGTGTTACATTCGCTGTATTAATCTCAGAAGCTATCCTTTAAGTGGAATCAAATTAGTTTAACAATGAGAAGGCAGGTGAACTGAGGTAGTAGGTTAATACTCTACGTTTACCGTTCCCTTTAAATACGACTACAGCTGTCATATGTAGCTTGGGGTCAATTATCGACAGAGTTTGGATTCACCTGTCATGATTTTATTCATTATTCCGATTTCCTTTGAAAGGTGCAATATACAATGCAATTTGCTTGGTAGATACGTCGTACACTTAACACTAACAAGTGTTATTATAATTTCAAAAGCTCGTGTATGTTTTGCATTAAACGATCCAGCACTGCGACCATAGGCAAATGCCATGGTTACAGAGAGTCAATATTCATTGTAAAAGCACGATCGCTATATCGGACTCGTAGCTTTGTCCGATAAAGCATATGAAGCTGGTTTTATTACCTTCTGAACTCACCATTGATGTTGTCATATAACGGACTGATGGCCTCATTTGCAATGACTCTATTACTTTTATAAAATGCCACTGCCAAATGAGATCTTCACAAAGGTTATTATTCTGGTGTGCAGTCAAAAACCAATAGTCGCATGTCGGTGTCCATAAAGGAAGAGTGATTGTGCTTTCTTCTCATAGAACAGGTTTTAGCGATATTAAATACTGAGTCCATCCAGGTTACAAATTAACCTATAAATCGGACCACCAGAACGCAACCACTTCTATCAAGTAGGCACGAGTTTGTGCTTATTGATAAGAAAACCCTTAGTCCAGCCAATAGCTGAGCAAACTCTGTCGACGGCGAGATCGAATAAATTGGCACTGCTTATTATTTTGGACTATTACCTTAAGAGGATTGTAGACCCCATTTGAAACATAGGATGCCTTTCAATGCAATGGGTAGGATTGGCGTGGTTGGTATATTGATTGTTTACTTCATTGCTTCATGATATCGCCGGTTTAGTCAGGAGCCAAGTTTCATTTCGTTCGATTAATTAATAAGGTAGATGGTAAGTGGCGGATGATGCAAATATAAGGCCACTGAGAATATTGTGTCTAATTTAACACTATCTATGGTCGGAATTCCGTTAAATTACGATTATACATAAAATCTGTACTAGTCTCACATGTGTTCATAAAGCATCAATATGAGCATAGGTCAGACAATAGAGGTTGAATGTGTCGGATGGCAACATAAAATGTCCAAGAATATTGTGTTTTTATTCAACGATCTTCATCACGCAGTACGCACCATTGTTGTCCGAATAGTTTGGATATACCATCGCTCCCCGCACTTTGTCTGGGGAAAATTCGGGTTGACCTTTGCAACAATACAAACGACGTTCAAACACTAGACTTTGCATAAAACGTTAACAATGCACAAAGACAAACACAGCTTATGATTATTTTTCTATTAGTTTTAACTACTGCAATGTGCATTTCATTGTGCTCTTGGAATTGTAAGAGGATGATATATATTGCTTATGAGTTTCGAGACATGCTATCAATGCCTGAACATTTCGTTATCAAACTTGCATGCCCCCACAAACAGTGTGTAGGTTGTAAAACTGCATGAAACCAGAATCAACCAGGTCGTTCATGACGACGACATTGATAGCATATTTGTTCTGGGGGTGGATAAATTAGCTTTCAATTATTTGATTAAAGAGGCGAAATTTGCAAGTAATTAAGTATAATTCATTATTTGGGTATAACGATTTAGTTTCATTTATCAATAATTGTGGCACATTAGTTTTCGATCTGACACAGAGCATGACTGCATGGCATTTTTCAAACTGAGCTATAATGTCTTAAATGAGGCAGAGTTGCAAACGTATGGTCACTTTAGTAGCAAAGCTCTCTTGAATTGAAAAATAATTGATGGAATACAATGTCACATGCAATAGAAATGGCTAGAATATTCTACGCGCAAAAGCTATATTTTATTGTTTATTAATCAAATTATGGACTTACACATTATGTAACCGAGTCAGATATAGCTCGATGGTAATTGCAAGTCAAAGGCAACATAAACATGTGCCTCATAGGATCAACTATATAAGATTCCAGGCTATAGTTTGCTTCTGGATCCCGGATATCATAGTCAATCCAAGACAAGTTTTACAGATACTGTCACCGATCAATCTAGTCAACACAAAAAAGTACACCCTGCATAATGCGTTTTCTCTTATAGACTAAGTTGTAATTCACTGTACGTAATGACGTGTCGCCTTACATTGACTTGTTGGTCTTCCTCCGGTTGCACCGCATGTAGATAGTAAGCTGCGTACAGGTAGCCGCATGCATATTATATAATTTAGTAATTTATGGTTATGTCCATTGTTTTGTTGCATTTTAGTAACAGATGCGTTGCCACACGAAGCATATGTAACTCAAATCAAATGATGACCAATGAATATTATTTTATACCCATCATGTCATAAACGTTATAGGTTGATAGCAATTGACAAACACATCGCTTTCTGACAAAATGTTTGACAAATTAAATGAAGTATGCTAATTTCATAGAATATAAAGAGCGTGCAGGCTTAACATATACTTCATAATTTTAACCTACCCAACCTAGCACGATGCAAATGCCGTGTTGAATATATGTCGACAGCACGACAGAGGAATTAGAGGAACGTTTTACATGCTTTTCCTGCGGTCTTTCCTCACAGGTGACTCCCAGTCACGCAACGGTGTCCTTGATCTTTGATCAAATTTCTAATTTGTTTTCGGTATAGGAATTGCACAAGTTTAAGGTTACTAGAAGGCAACCTCTTTTATATCTAATTGAGAAAAAAATAATATTAACGGGGGGGGGGATGTTGTCCCGCGAACCGCATTGGGTAACATTTGCTGTATCAATTTACAAATAGCATTAAAATAGGTTAACGAGGAGAGGCCAATTGAGTAGATAGGCAAATATTCTACGTTAAGCGTTCCCTTTAACCACGACTGCCACTGCCATGGGTAAAGGTGGATCAATAATCGGCAGTATTGATCCAACAGTCGTGATTGTGTTCATCATTCCTGTATTGTTTAAAATATGCTACCGTTAGCGTTATTTTATTAGTAGATATATCGCACCGATTTCACTGACGGTCTGAGATGGTTTGTAGATCCAAACTGCTGAGTCAAGTTTCTCAATTGTATGTTCGAACTAATGTGATGAGCCACATGGGCACTGTCAAATGATTTGTCTTTTGTTAGGCTAAAATGTCACAGTGTCTGAGTCATAGTGGTAACTCTTGAATGCTGCTTACACTCATGTTGCTTGTGAAACACACACTAGCATTTATGCAAACGAATCATTCCGTTCACATATCGCAACAAAAATGTACCATGTAACTGATGAAAATTATTTTCAATCCCTGACAAATCCCGGACTCAAATACACGTATATAGTTAAGAAAAGTTGCAATTGGTATATGTCCACGGAGCATGATCCACTTAATAGCATAGCATACTACATTGCATGAGATATAGCTTTATAGCTCTTAGTATTCATCAAAGTAGGAAAACTGTACCACTGTGGAAAAGAGTTATCGCGGAATCTAATCTGTGTTCGTCAAAAACCTAGCTTTACGAGGTATCTTTGATAATCACCTCTGGCATGCATAAAAAAGTATAAGGGTTCTCGTGGGCGACATAATATTGTAATGTACTCAATCTTGGTGCATTTGAGGCCATATCAGATAATTTCACCAGTCGCAATACACAACAGCAAATACACGCGTTGTACGTCTTTATTTAGGGAATATACACAAGTCAAATTAAATGAAGTGATATTCACAATACTTAACCGGTATATCCCATAAAAAAAGTATATTCCCGCTCTCGCTCATACTGCCCTCATTCATTGAATACGTGCTTGTATCTCACAATCTATCACCTACTTAATAAGTGAAGTACGTTCATTTACAAACTTCACGATAAACTATCCTCGACAACGAGGCTCTCGTTATATCATTGGCAGCCTGTCTATCATTTATATAACAAAAAAGGTAAGTACATGCACTTGTTTTACATTATAAGCTACTTAATAAGTGTATTAACCCCATAAACAAACTTAACGATGCTTTTGTTAATAAACTATTCTCGTCAACAAGGCCCTCGTTACATAATTGGCAGGCTGTCTATCATTCACAGAATGAAAATACAGGCACATGCACTTGTTTTTCATAATAAGTGAAGCTGCAGCTGTTAGTTATATTCTAGTCACAAAGTTAATATTCGTTCATGATCTCAGCCGTTTATATGCCAACATGCCCGTCCAAAGCCTCTATATGATGAACGCCAGACCATCATTTGCTCTCCATAATGGCTTTACACTTGCATCAAGTAGATTAAAGTCTTCCTGCAACCACATTATACTCGACCATTTTTCCAAAATATTATACACTGCAAGGATAATATCACACAACCAGCCATTTACCTGAACATAGTTTTACTTAATTTTCTTGCTCAGATGGCTTTTCATCCGGTTCATAGCCATATTTTTATTCAGATTCAGATGCGAATCATCTTTTGACCCCATCTGTTTGTTAGGACATGCTGAAGTAAATATACAAACGTTCAACGTGTTATATTACCATGTGATTCAGTGATACTGAAGCCAGTAAAATGTTCAAGTGTGCATCAAATCACTTTCAGTGCTTCCCCATGTCAGATATTTTTTTACATTTGCGCTTTGGCAAAAGAACCGGCAAACATGACACATACAAGTAAACAACCACTTCCTGCTGTACGTTGTCATTTAGTTTAAAAAGATCCTTATGGTTAATGACAACGTTGTGGTGCCTACTCGATCTCAGTGATGCAGTTGAAAGAACCCAAACTGTTGCAATTGAGTAATTCGTTATACAAAATCACACATGTTTTCCTTACAATAATTCTTATGCATATCACATCAGTTGTTTTGCTGCATTAGGGTAACAACATATGCATTGTCAGAGGTGTCTGCTAGTCAAGCAACTCTGTCCTTGATCTTTGATCGAACTTCTACTTTGTATTCAGTATAGGCATTGTATAAGTTACAGGTTACCACTGTAACCAGATCACGTATATTCATCTAATAGAACAAAACAAGGTTCTAGCAGGGTTGGCAGTCCCTTAAAACGTTGTGTGTTACATTCGCTGTATTAATCTCAGAAGCTATCTTTTAAGTGGAATCAAATTAGTTTAACAATGAGAAGGCAGGTGAACTGAGGTAGTAGGTTAATACTCTACGTTTACCGTTCCCTTTAAATACGACTACAGCTGTCATATGTAGCTTGGGGTCAATTATCGACAGAGTTTGGATTCACCTGTCATGATTTTATTCATTATTCCGATTTCCTTTGAAAGGTGCAATATACAATGCAATTTGCTTGGTAGATACGTCGTACACTTAACACTAACAAGTGTTATTATAATTTCAAAAGCTCGTGTATGTTTTGCATTAAACGATCCAGCACTGCGACCATAGGCAAATGCCATGGTTACACCAGAGTCAATATTCATTGTAAAAGCACGATCGCTATATCGGACTCGTAGCTTTGTCCGATAAAGCATATGAAGCTGGTTTTATTACCTTCTGAACTCACCATTGATGTTGTCATATAACGGACTGATGGCCTCATTTGCAATGACTCTATTACTTTTATAAAATGCCACTGCCAAATGAGATCTTCACAAAGGTTATTATTCTGGTGTGCAGTCAAAAACCAATAGTCGCATGTCGGTGTCCATAAAGGAAGAGTGATTGTGCTTTCTTCTCATAGAACAGGTTTTAGCGATATTAAATACTGAGTCCATCCAGGTTACAAATTAACCTATAAATCGGACCACCAGAACGCAACCACTTCTATCAAGTAGGCACGAGTTTGTGCTTATTGATAAGAAAACCCTTAGTCCAGCCAATAGCTGAGCAAACTCTGTCGACGGCGAGATCGAATAAATTGGCACTGCTTATTATTTTGGACTATTACCTTAAGAGGATTGTAGACCCCATTTGAAACATAGGATGCCTTTCAATGCAATGGGTAGGATTGGCGTGGTTGGTATATTGATTGTTTACTTCATTGCTTCATGATATCGCCGGTTTAGTCAGGAGCCAAGTTTCATTTCGTTCGATTAATTAATAAGGTAGATGGTAAGTGGCGGATGATGCAAATATAAGGCCACTGAGAATATTGTGTCGAATTTAACACTATCTATGGTCGGAATTCCGTTAAATTACGATTATACATAAAATCTGTACTAGTCTCACATGTGTTCATAAAGCATCAATATGAGCATAGGTCAGACAATAGAGGTTGAATGTGTCGGATGGCAACATAAAATGTCCAAGAATATTGTGTTTTTATTCAACGATCTTCATCACGCAGTACGCACCATTGTTGTCCGAATAGTTTGGATATACCATCGCTCCCCGCACTTTGTCTGGGGAAAATTCGGGTTGACCTTTGCAACAATACAAACGACGTTCAAACACTAGACTTTGCATAAAACGTTAACAATGCACAAAGACAAACACAGCTTATGATTATTTTTTTCTATTAGTTTTAACTACTGCAATGTGCATTTCATTGTGCTCTTGGAATTGTAAGAGGATGATATATATATTGCTTATGAGTTTCGAGACATGCTATCAATGCCTGAACATTTCGTTATCAAACTTGCATGCCCCCACAAACAGTGTGTAGGTTGTAAAACTGCATGAAACCAGAATCAACCAGGTCGTTCATGACGACGACATTGATAGCATATTTGTTCTGGGGGTGGATAAATTAGCTTTCAATTATTTGATTAAAGAGGCGAAATTTGCAAGTAATTAAGTATAATTCATTATTTGGGTATAACGATTTAGTTTCATTTATCAATAATTGTGGCACATTAGTTTTCGATCTGACACAGAGCATGACTGCATGGCATTTTTCAAACTGAGCTATAATGTCTTAAATGAGGCAGAGTTGCAAACGTATGGTCACTTTAGTAGCAAAACTCTCTTGAATTGAAAAATAATTGATGGAATACAATGTCACATGCAATAGAAATGGCTAGAATATTCTACGCGCAAAAGCTATATTTTATTGTTTATTAATCAAATTATGGACTTACACATTATGTAACCGAGTCAGATATAGCTCGATGGTTAATTGCAAGTCAAAGGCAACAAATACATGTGCCTCATAGGATCAACTATATAAGATTCCAGGCTATAGTTTGCTTCTGGATCCCGGATATCATAGTCAATCCAAGACAAGTTTTACAGATACTGTCACCGATCAATCTAGTCAACACAAAAAAGTACACCCTGCATAATGCGTTTTCTCTTATAGACTAAGTTGTAATTCACTGTACGTAATGACGTGTCGCCTTACATTGACTTGTTGGTCTTCCTCCGGTTGCACCGCATGTAGATAGTAAGCTGCGTACAGGTAGCCGCATGCATATTATATAATTTAGTAATTTATGGTTATGCCCATTGTTTTGTTGCATTTTAGTAACAGATGCGTTGCCACACGAAGCATCTGTAACTCAAATCAAATGATGACCAATGAATATTATTTTATACCCATCATGTCATAAACGTTATAGGTTGATAGCAATTGACAAACACATCGCTTTCTGACAAAATGTTTGACAAATTAAATGAAGTATGCTAATTTCATAGAATATAAAGAGCGTGCAGGCTTAACATATACTTCATAATTTTAACCTACCCAACCTAGCACGATGCAAATGCCGTGTTGAATATATGTCGACAGCACGACAGAGGAATTAGAGGAACGTTTTACATGCTTTTCCTGCGGTCTTTCCTCACAGGTGACTCCCAGTCACGCAACGGTGTCCTTGATCTTTGATCAAATTCCTAATTTGTTTTCGGTATAGGAATTGCACAAGTTTAAGGTTACTAGAAGGCAATCTCTTTTATATCTAATTGAGAAAAAAATAACATTAACGGGGGGGGGGGATGTTGTCCCGCGAACCGCATTGGGTAACATTTGCTGTATCAATTTACAAAGTAGCATTAAAATAGGTTAACGAGGAGAGGCCAATTGAGTAGATAGGCAAATATTCTACGTTAAGCGTTCCCTTTAACCACGACTGCCACTGCCATGGGTAAAGGTGGATCAATAATCGGCAGTATTGATCCAACAGTCGTGATTGTGTTCATCATTCCTGTATTGTTTAAAATATGCTACCGTTAGCGTTATTTTATTAGTAGATATATCGCACCGATTTCACTGACGGTCTGAGATGGTTTGTAGATCCAAACTGCTGAGTCAAGTTTCTCAATTGTATGTTCGAACTAATGTGATGAGCCACATGGGCACTGTCAAATGATTTGTCTTTTGTTAAGCTAAAATGTCACAGTGTCTGAGTCATAGTGGTAACTCTTGAATGCTGCTTACACTCATGTTGCTTGTGAAACACACACTAGCATTTATGCAAACGAATCATTCCGTTCACATATCGCAACAAAAATGTACCATGTAACTGATGAAAATTATTTTCAATCCCTGACAAATCCCGGACTCAAATACACGTATATAGTTAAGAAAAGTTGCAATTGGTATATGTCCACGGAGCATGATCCACTTAATAGCATAGCATACTACATTGCATGAGATATAGCTTTAAAGCTCTTAGTATTCATCAAAGTAGGAAAACTGTACCACTGTGGAAAAGAGTTATCGCGGAATCTAATCTGTGTTCGTCACAAACCTAGCTTTACGAGGTATCTTTGATAATCACCTCTGGCATGCATAAAAAAGTATAAGGGTTCTCGTGGGCGACATAATATTGTAATGTACTCAATCTTGGTGCATTTGAGGCCATATCAGATAATTTCACCAGTCGCAATACACAACAGCAAATACACGCGTTGTACGTCTTTATTTAGGGAATATACACAAGTCAAATTAAATGAAGTGATATTCACAATACTTAACCGGTATATCCCATAAAAAAAGTATATTCCCGCTCTCGCTCATACTGCCCTCATTCATTGAATACGTGCTTGTATCTCACAATCTATCACCTACTTAATAAGTGAAGTACGTTCATTTACAAACTTCACGATAAACTATCCTCGACAACGAGGCTCTCGTTATATCATTGGCAGCCTGTCTATCATTTATATAACAAAAAAGGTAAGTACATGCACTTGTTTTACATTATAAGCTACTTAATAAGTGTATTAACCCCATAAACAAACTTAACGATGCTTTTGTTAATAAACTATTCTCGTCAACAAGGCCCTCGTTACATAATTGGCAGGCTGTCTATCATTCACAGAATGAAAATACAGGCACATGCACTTGTTTTTCATAATAAGTGAAGCTGCAGCTGTTAGTTATATTCTAGTCAGTCAAAGTTAATATTCGTTCATGATCTCAGCCGTTTATATGCCAACATGCCCGTCCAAAGCCTCTATATGATGAACGCCAGACCATCATTTGCTCTCCATAATGGCTTTACACTTGCATCAAGTAGATTAAAGTCTTCCTGCAACCACATTATACTCGACCATTTTTCCAAAATATTATACACTGCAAGGATAATATCACACAACCAGCCATTTACCTGAACATAGTTTTACTTAATTTTCTTGCTCAGATGGCTTTTCATCCGGTTCATAGCCATATTTTTATTCAGATTCAGATGCGAATCATCTTTTGACCCCATCTGTTTGTTAGGACATGCTGAAGTAAATATACAAACGTTCAACGTGTTATATTACCATGTGATTCAGTGATACTGAAGCCAGTAAAATGTTCAAGTGTGCATCAAATCACTTTCAGTGCTTCCCCATGTCAGATATTTTTTTACATTTGCGCTTTGGCAAAAGAACCGGCAAACATGACACATACAAGTAAACAACCACTTTCTGCTGTACGTTGTCATTTCCGAATTGACTTTTTATCCAAAGCAACAAGATTGAGTTCCATTGAGTCTGTTGCCGATGGCACCACTGCTTGGACTTTGTCTAGCTAGGTTGCGGCTGCCATTGATTACATTGCGCAGTATCTCTCATTCAAAGGAGATCAATAAAACATCAAATCATATGGTGTAATATAACGCATAGACGAGCACAAGTGCTGATTTTGTGGATCTGGGTGTAGATTTAGATGATTTAATATTTTCGTGTCATTCCACTATGTCTCGTGCGGTATTCGTTTGATAATATATAGGCATTTACTATTCCCCTCTCAGTTATCATTGTCACTCTCTGCCCATCTTTGGCATCGAAAATAAACAAATGAAACAGTCGTGCTGTAGCTCTATTGCGCTTCTGTAAGTACATTAAAAATCATATTGTTTATTGGTGATTTATTTTCACCCGTGTGAACCATGTTTATAACTTAATATTGACCATTTCCAACCGGTCATTTTTAATCTACGATCTCTCCCAGCGCTATAAATCTCTTTTGGGGAGCAACTGTTATAGAATAAAACATTATTTGACAGTAGACTTTCCAAAAAACGTCAACAATACACGAAACCGATCATTTTTTCAATTAGCTTAAAATTACACAATGAGTATTTTATTGTGCTTTAGTTATTGTAAGAGGATGCTAAATATTGTTTATAAGTTTGGAGACAATGCCCGAACATCTCGTTATTAAACGTGCAGGGTTCTACTTACTATGTTTGTGAAATTGTAAATCCCTACACATCTTGCACAGATACTGTCTCTCATCCAGCTGGTCAACACATACAAAAACAATCTGCATTAAAACATTTCCCTTATAGATCAAGTAGTGGTTCACTGCGCGTGTTGAAGTGTCGCCTCATATTACTTGAGTGTTGGTCGGCTTCCATCGTCTACGCCTGTAATCGGTAATTTTAATTCAGCTATCTTCGAAGCAGGACGATCCAGCTGCCGTTCAACGTGAAAGAGTTAAATGAGTGCGGTAGCTGGTCATGCATGACAACATAACGTTGGTCCAGTGGGTTAGTTCAACATTAAAAGCACATGTGAGCTGTCCAGACCCTTTGTTTTATTTATCGAAAACTCTAACAATTTTGCTTTAAAATATAATCTTGGCAGAAATGAAGTTATCTTAATGCTGGTATCCATTGCCTCAACCATTTGGCTTATAGCAAAAGCAACAGTTGGGCTGCGTTATGGCCCAGTAAGGTGAAAATGGGATGGATACGTCATTGTTCAGGCAACACAATATTGTGTCTACAGGCAATATTTAAGGACCAGATCAATTGCCAATTATTTGATATGAGTAACATGACTTTCATGTGAAAAAGAGCAATAGACTAGTTACCAAATTTAAATTTGAGTGAATCATTCAATATTGAGTCATATGGCGTAACTAACCCCAAAACGAATGATCTGAGAAATGAGTGGTAGGGGAGGGAGATTCGGGGTGAGGTAGGGGATATATACATAACCTGCAACAAAGATTAAAGATATCATTAATGTGGTGCATTTAGTTTAAAAAGATCCATATGGTTAATGACAACATTATGGTGCCTACTCGGATCCTAGTGATGCAATTGAAAGAACCCAAACTGTTGAACCCAATTGATTGAGTAATTCGATATACAAAATCACACATGTTTTCCTTACAATAATTCTTATGCATATCACATCAGATGTTTTGCTGCATTAGGGTAACAACATATGCATTGTCAGAGGTGTCTGCTAGTCAAGCAACTCTGTCCTTGATCTTTGATCGAACTTCTACTTTGTATTCAGTATAGGCATTGTATAAGTTACAGGTTACCACTGTAACCAGGTTACGTATATTTATCTAATAGAGCAAAACAAGGTTCTAGCAGGGTTTGCATTCCCTTAAAACGTCGTGTGTTACATTCGCTGTATTAATCTCAGAAGCTATCTTTTAAGTGGAATCAAATTAGTTTAACAGTAAGAAGGCAGTTGAACTGAGGTAGTAGGTTAATACTCTACGTTTACCGTTCCCTTTAAATACGACTACAGCTGTCATATGTAGCTTGGGGTCAATTATCAACAGAGTTTGGATTCACCTGTTATGATTATATTCATTATTCCGATTTCCTTTGAAAGGTGCAATATACAATGCAATTTGCTTGGTAGATACGTCGTACACTTAACATTAACAAGTGTTATTATAATTTCAGAAGCTCGTGTATGTTTTGCATTACACGATCCACCACTGCGACCATAGGCAAATGCCATGGTTACAGAGAGTCAATATTCATTGTAAAAGCACGATCGCTATATCTGACTCGTAGCTTTGTCAGATAAAGCATATGAAGCTGGTTTTATTACCTTCTGAACTCACCATTGATGTTGTCATATAACGGACTGATGGCCTCATTTGCAATGACTCTATTACTTTTATAAAATGCCACTGCCAAATGAGATCTTCACAAAGCTTATTATTCTGGTGTGCAGTCAAAAACCAATAGTCGCATGTCGGTGTCCATAAAGGAAGAGTGATTGTGCTTTCTTCTCATAGAACAGGTTTTAGCGATATTAAATACTGAGTCCGAGCAGGTTACAAATTAACCTATAAATCGGACCACCAGAACGCAACCACTTCTATCAAGTAGGCACGAGTTTGTGCTTATTGATAAGAAAACCCTTAGTTCAGCCAATAGCTGAGCAAACTCTGTCGACGGCGAGATCGAATAAATTGGCACTGCTTATTATTTTGGACTATTACCTTAAGAGGATTGTAGACCCCATTTGAAACATAGGATGCCTTTCAATGCAATGGGTAGGATTGGCGTGGTTAGTATATTGATTGTTTACTTCATTGCTTCATGATATCGCCGGTGTAGCCAGGAGCCAAGTTTCATTTCTTTCGATTAATTAATAATAAGGTAGATGGTAAGTGGCGGATGATGCAAATATAAGGCTACTGAGAATATTGTGTCGAATTTAACACTATCTATGGTCGGAATTCCGTTAAATTACGATTATACATAAAATCTGTACTAGTCTCATAAAGCATCAATATGAGCATAGGTCAGACAATAGAGGTTGAATATGTCGGATGGCAACATAAAATGTCCAAGAATATTGTGTTTTTATTCAACGATCTTCATCACGCAGTACGCACCATTGTTGTCCGATTAGTTTGGATATACCATCGCTCCCCGCACTTTGTCTGGGGAAAATTCGGGTTGACCTTTGCAACAATACAAACGACGTTCAAACACTAGACTTTGCATAAAACGTTAACAATGCACAAAGACAAACACAGCTTATGGTTATTTTTCTATTAGTTTTAACTACTGCAATGTGCATTTCATTGTGCTCTTGGAATTGTAAGAGGATGATATATATTGCTTATGAGTTTCGAGACATGCTATCAATGCCTGAACATTTCGTTATCAAACTTGCATGCCCCCACAAACAGTGTGCAGGTTATGGAACTGCATGAAACCAGAATCAACCAGGTCGTTCATGACGACGACATTGATAGCATATTTGTTCTGGGGGTGGATACAGCAGATTTCAATTATTTAATTAAAGAGGCAAAATTTGCAAGTAATTAAGTATAATTCATTATTTGGGTATAACGATTTAGTTTCATTTATCAATAATTGTGGCACATTAGTTTTCGATCTGACACAGAGCATGACTGCATGGCATTTTTCAAACTGAGCTATAATGTCTTAAATGAGGCAGAGTTGCAAACGTATGGTCACTTTAGTAGCAAAGCTCTCTTGAATTGAAAAATAATTGATGGAATACAATGTCACATGCAATAGAAATGGCTAGAATATTCTACGCGCAAAAGCTATATTTTATTGTTTATTAATCAAATTATGGACTTACACATTATGTAACCGAGTCAGATATAGCTCGATGGTTAATTGCAAGTCAAAGGCAACATAAACATATGCCTCATAGGATCAACTATATAAGATTCCAGGCTATATTTTGCTTCTGGATCCCGGATATCATAGCCAATCCTTAGACAAGTTTTACAGATACTGTCACCGATAAATCTAGTCAACACAAAAAAGTACACCCTGCATAATGCGTTTTCTCTTATAGACTAAGTTATAATTCACTGTACGTAATGACGTGTCGCCTTACATTGACTTGTTGGTCTTCCTCACGTTGCACCTATTATCAAAAATGTAGATAGTAAGCTGCGTACAGGTAGCCGCATGCATATTATATAATTTAGTAATGGTTATGCCCATTGTTTTGTTGCATTTTAGTAACAGATGCGTTGCCACACGAAGCATATGTAACTCAAATCAAATGATGACCAATGAATATTATTTTATACCCATCATGTCATAAACGTTATAGGTTGATAGCAATTGACAAACACATCGCTTTCTGACAAAATGTTTGACAAATTAAATGAAGTATGCTAATTTCATAGAATATAAAGAGCGTGCATGCTTAACATAAACTTCATAATTTTAACCTACCCAACCTAGCACGATGCAAATGCCGTGTTGAATATATGTCGACAGCACGACAGAGGAATTAGAGGAACGTTTTACATGCTTTTCCTGCGGTCTTTCCTCACAGGTGACTCCCAGTCACGCAACGGTGTCCTTGATCTTTGATCAAATTTCTAATTTGTTTTCGGTATAGGAATTGCACAAGTTTAAGGTTACTAGAAGGCAACCTCTTTTATATCTAATTGAGAAAAAAATAATATTAACGGGGGGGGGGGATGTTGTCCCACGAACCGCATTGGGTAACATTTGCTGTATCAATTTACAAAGTAGCATTAAAATAGGTTAACGAGGAGAGGTCAATTGAGTAGATAGGCAAATATTCTACGTTAAGCGTTCCCTTTAACCACGACTGCCACTGCCATGGGTAAAGGTGGATCAATAATCGGCAGTATTGATCCAACAGTCGTGATTGTGTTCATCATTCCTGTATTGTTTAAAATATGCTACCGTTAGCGTTATTTTATTAGTAGATATATCGCACCGATTTCACTGACGGTCTGAGATGGTTTGTAGATCCAAACTGCTCAGTCAAGTTTCTCAATTGTATGTTCGAACTAATGTGATGAGCCACATGGGCACTGTCAAATGATTTGTCTTTTGTTAAGCTAAAATGTCACAGTGTCTGAGTCATAGTGGTAACTCTTAATGAATGGGGTTTTTTTTTAAAGAATGCCACTAACTACCTATTACTTTCAATATAATCGTTATTGGCTCAGAGCAAGTTTTCATTGTAGTAGTCGCGTTTCTTTAGCCTCATTTATGTGTCCTTACTACGCACAATGAAAACCTGAATGTTCAATCTGCTTATCGATTCCCATGTATTAATATACGAAAAAAAGAGCAACAACAAACAACTGAGATCGACGTTGATAATTGTAGGGGAAGGATTAGAGGTCATAGTATCATCACATGAATATTGTACTAGAAGGAAATAAAAGTGACTCTAGCCTTTGAAAATTTCCCCTGATTCAAGATGTATTCGAGTGCATAATATTGCAATGTGCAATGTGATTGAACCTGCATCGATCAAAACCAATGATAGGGAGCTGATATATTCATTGCCTGCCTTTAATGCATTTGGTTAAATAAGATCCTGATAGTTAATGGCAGAAGAGTGATTCCTTCTCTCTCTCGATGATGATGATGCAGATGTACGACTATGCTTTAAAGCAACTAGGTAATTTGAAGCATTGCATTACCTATAATTAGCTTGCAATTGGACATATACATATCATACCATTGTAACATGACTATCTTCTAACGCGCTATGGAACCATTTGTGAAGCAAGTGATATATAATATTTCGAGTGTTGAAATTCCAACTCATCACATCAAATCCGAGGTACAGAACCTTCAACCAACTGAGTTGTGTATGTTATGAACAGCGCCAGGGACATAGGTCAAGAAAACGAAAGAGGAATTTGTATTTAAAATAACCTTCATTACCTTCCCTCGCGGTATAACATTCAAATTTGCTGTTAGTCACGCAACTCTGTAGGTGCCATCTAGTTTGTATTCAGTACTGGCATTCCGCATTCGGTACACATCACTGGCGACAATATGGTTGAGGGGCTTGGCACTAACGTAGTTTCCCCTTAAAAACCCTCTCTGAGATTAGCCCATGTCACAAGACATATCCAATAATATTTTAATTTTACCGAGGTAGCGTATGCTATCGTAGATCTTTGATTGTGTTACATTTACAATTGTTGCGTTAACATTTGCGTACAGTTTGACAGTCTAACCCTTTATGTGGAGTACGCCTGATGGCATTGAAAGCTCGTTGGAGGTAGTTTTAGAAATTTAGAAAGCAGTAGTATATATACTAGCGGTTCTGGGAAACAATCTGTCCCATATGACTAATTCCCCCCTTGGCAGCTTATACAATATTTTTGCTCAGCCTGATATCGCTGTGCTATTACCAATAAAGGACGGAGCGTCGCCAAGATCGTACTTAACCGGTTTATACAAGATATTTGTTCACGCTAGGGCGCCTAGGCCCCGACCACCAAACGGGGCGAGGGGCCAGTTTGTTGGTAAACTAGTGTGCCTATAGGCTAGGGTATCCATGCCGTTCGCAGCTATCCACCGCTTTGAGTCAACGGGAGAGAGAGGCACCTTGTTGACGTGCAACTCATAGAGCTTATGACCCTCACTACGAAGCATGTTCATCCCATGGCGGAACTGTTTTTTATGAAGACAGACTCCATGTAATAAGCGTGGCGTAGATGCTTCTTTCACCACTACCTTCTTCACACCCTTAGCTCGTTTTATCTCGCCCTCATCAGACATCAGGATAGAGAACATCTTAGGGCGCAAACCTACGTACTCCTTGATGGGCAGGCCAGCGCACTCATCTTTCATCTTACCCACAAACTTTTCGTTTTTGTCACTGTGCAGGGCATGAAAAGGGTCAAAGTAACTAGTGTCAAAGAGATGCCCATCCTCCCTCATATCAGTATACACGTCAGAAATATATTTCTTCATATTGTTTGGGATACAGTTGATGTTCCCCTTCACTTTTCTCATGGCCTGCATCAAGAGATAGAAGTCATAGCCTGGCAGGTTATGGAACACCACAGGTACGGGCTTTGTTTTAGGGTTCAGGCTTGGACAGAACCGCTTTGATCTTTTGCTCCTCTTGCTGCAGAGCCTGTAAGAACTTCTCCACAGCATCGCTTCCTCCGTAAACCACAGGGGGTTCGGTCTTACCGTCACAACGAATAACCACATAACAATAACCACACAGATCATGGGCCAGGAAGTTTCACCGTAAGAGCCTCAAAGTCGGCGTAGATAATAAATGGAGCGGGAGGCTGCTTCTGCCAGTTCCTTCCTCGGGCATGTCTACTCGGACGGCAGTTTGCCCTATCCCCACACACTCAGGCTTGTGCTTGTTGAGCAGTTTCTCCGTGGTATAACCATGCAAGCATCACTCGCAGAAGAACTTGCGGTGTTTATATTTACTCTGATCATACAGCAAGTGGTTCAGATCTTTTATCAGAGTGTAATGCAACTTTTCATTCTCCTCAATTAACATGAGGTTTATGCATGTACCAGTCTGTTAACTGATACGGTGAACGATGGTGGCCTTCCCATCCCAGCCAGCCCAGGCATCCCCTTTAAGAACATCATAAGGTCCGAGCTATGGGGGTGAGACTCAGGAACATACATCACCCATCCACGCAATTAGTTTTTAACAGCCCAGTCTTCTTGAAGGCAAGACGCTCTGTGGGGACTGGCGACTGACTTGCAGGGTCTGCTCTGCATGGGGCAGGGACTGGTCTGCATGGGGCAGGAATTGGTCTGCGTGGCGCAGGGGTAGGGACCACCAGTTGCAAAACTTTTGTGTACAGGGCCTGTTACAGGAGTCTTTCTCTCTGAGTAATATCCACGAGCACTTATTGTCATATACTACCATTGTTATGTGTATAGATCTCTAATGTCGAAATTGGTAATACCATTTGGTGCAACTGGGTATCAGACGTCACCACAAACAGCTCCTCCTTTACAAAGCCACGGAGAGGTCCATCCAGCAAATACTAAAGTACAGGCTCGCCAGATTTAGTGACAGAGCGTCCTATCCGGTAAACATCGAGTGACCACACAGGGTCAGTGGCCCGCCGGTGCTGGTCGTAGCGAACGCCAAGATCGGATTGGTGAACCTCATTAGGGACAGGGACATCAAACTTTAGCCTGGGAATGTGTTTTGGCACTGGCAGGTAGATTTGCCATATAGCTTGCTTTGTTAGCCACCCCCTGGCAACTTCCTCAGAAACCCTGAGGGCTTGTAGAAGTCTGAAAGCTGCGACTCAGAGCCCAGCAGGTCGACGGTTTTATTCGTAATCAGGGAGTACTCACGCATATCCTCGTCCACATCCCTAAAAGTAAGCTTGGCATGTCCCTGGTGGCACAGTTGCTCATTGATGTCTAAATGCTCATTTCTCTTCTTGGCCCATGCTTCCTGAGCAGATTGAAGCTGCTCGATTGCCATATCATGGCGTATCACGTCTACTTGGCTGCCTCATAATTTAGAGAATAAAAAGTTGCCCCCAGAGAATGCAAGGGCGTTAACAACAGCACCTCCAACAAGATACACAAGTTTGGCCATTACTTCAGTATATCAACTGGTAAGATTCCTTGTTTAATTAACATATTCTTTGTGGCCATGGTTAGTGATACATCAGCAACGTGGGGTGAAATCAAGACGTGGCACCCCACCACCCAGAGCCATCTTAGCAAGCTTGGCATATCCTATTGAAATACCGGAAACAACTGCACCGTGGTACAGAGCATTGACGAGTATTTTTCCATCAGTAATTGGTGTTGTCATCTTATTCCATATAAAAAGGATCATTAAATGAGCGTCCGCAGGCTTTTGTACCACAACCTGTTTAGGGTGTGAGGCTACCATCTGGTGCCTGTAGCAATACAATGCTAATCTAAACACCCCAACAACCAAAGGCGCAGACCATGTTGGCCACGGCCACCTTTCCAGAGGCTTGCTGGTTGATATTGGCTCGATAGTTTCGTCTTTAGCATCTGTAAGCGGGGCCTTAGCCTCTCAGAGCTCTCTCAGAAGCTTATTTTGATTGGCTTTCTGAGCTGCAGCACCCTTTTGTCCTGCCTCAACCCTTTAAGCGTTTTTCGTAGTGGTCACTGACCTTATCTCCACCGCTGTTGTTTCCCCTTGATTCGAGTTTGTTTCTTCCATGTTTATTTACTAAATGTATTTGTCCAATTGACAGCTCTTGATAAGCATCTGTTATAGCGGAGTAAAGCCCCGGGGGGGGCACTTGGCCTTATTCTGGATAGGGGTGTGCCGCGGGACCTCGAAAACCCGTACCCGTCGTACAAGGTCAAAGTGGCCAAAAGCATACCCCGTCGTACAAGGTATTATGCAAATGTATAACCCCTCGTACAGATTGAAGCTCAAAAACATAGCCCGTCGTACAAGTATGAGGCCAAAAAACCCGTCGTACAAGTCAAGAGGCCGAAAAAACATACCCCGTTGCGCGGCACATATGTACTACCTCTATACCATTAAGTGCCCCCCCCGGGAGTAAAGCAACTGTTATAGCAAAGTTAAGCATCAGTTATAGTGTAGTTAAGCTCATGCTATAGCGGAGTTAAACACATGCTATAGCGTGCAAGTGGTGTCTTCCTCTCCACCAGCCCCTGTTGTTTCGGTGCTTGTTTTTTCAAATTGACAGTGCTTAATTGTTGTTAAAGCAGCGGTTCATGGAGCTAAAAACATACTATAGCGATGATATAGCTCACAAGTGGCAGTGCTTAGCGCTTGCCCAAAAAATGGGTCAGTCTCTAGGTCTGTAATTAGCTTTGGCTGGTGTTCTGGTGGGATTGCTAGAAACATACAGGCAATACCTGAGTATAGCTGTCGCAATGATTGACCTAGAGTGCGCGTCATGCTAGTGCCTAGCCGAGCCTCGTATCTCACATACAGTTTTATGATTTCTTCATCAGACATTGATTCAACCTGGTCAATTGTAAGGCGCTCCAAACCAAGGTACTGACAGGCCTGACCGCTGGCTATGACGGCAGCAAGCCTATCTCTCTTAGAAGATATATCTACACCAAGGGTGCAACTAGGTTCCACTCCCCCAGACTTTGCCTCCACTAAGCTAGTGGTGTGCTGTTCAAGGAGTTTATCAATAATGGTATCAGGATCCATGAATATACATACACGCCTTCGAGCTTCAAACTAGTGCACCGCTACCCAGATGAAGAAAACTAAATTGGTTACTGAGGCAGCTGCTGCTCTCAATGCCAATATCACTTCAATCGACGGCATATGCAGTAGGTTGATCAGTCTTCAGCAGCGGTTTTGCGTGCTTGGTCTTTGCTAGTGGTTTGCGTACTGTGGCACGTTCCTCCTTGTTGGAATTACATCATTTTCATGTAAGGCGTCTTCAAACGAGTCACGATCCTTGGTGTGAAAGTGCATCATCCAGCGAGTCTGCTCACGTAAGTCCTTCAGCACAGAGTTGTACTTTTGGGTGAGAACCCTGACACTTTGCTGAGAATGGCGACCGCTAAAGGCCAGTTTGGATAACATGTCTTTTTTCTTGGTAAGGGCCTTTTGTTGCCAACAGTCATCAATAATGTAGAGGGTAGGCTCACCCTTAAAACAATGATAGAGAGCCCTTCAGGTGGTCATGGAGCCGCTCCCCTGGATCACCGACGTAGACCTCTGAATCATCCCACACCCATTACTGCGTCTGATAGGCCTCGTTGAAACGTATGGTAGGGCAGAGGATTACAATATGTTCGAAGGCACTGAAGAAGGGCCTTTCAAGTAGGTCGAGGATGAATGCGGTTTTCGCACATCCTGTCTGCCCACAAACAATTGCCGAACAGGGACCATCTGGAAATGTAAACTCAGTTTTTACGGTTAAATCCAAACCTGGTTAGTAGACTGCGCTGACGAACCTGCCATCTTTAATATTAAGCTGTGCATTCATTACAATATACATATAAACGTTCAATGCGCTGGCCGGCTGTGATTTTTTTTGTGATCTGAATGGTAATACCCTCAGACGTATTATCCACGGCCCTGCCACTAAGGTGCAGCTGGTCGTCATCACTCGTCCTTAAGTCGAGCCACAGAGCATACTTACTTGTTAGATACTCTCCTAAGGAAATGTCCGACAGTGCCAAGTCTTTTGCAGCTATTGCTACACTGGGGTGTCGTTTACTCGTTGCTGCAAAGGCCTTCTTCACCTCATCTCACTGCTGGTAGCCACGAATGCCCTTGGCATAGAGTTGGTTGGTGATGCCCTCAATGGTCACTCTGTCTTCCTGGCAAATGAGGTACCCTGTGAATCTTCAAAGAGCAGTAGGATGCCCTTCATGCTGTGAGCCTGCACGTTCAGGTTTATGTTCCACAGTTTATCTCTTTTATTGTATACAAGCTTCCTGTGATGAAGCACACGGTCATACAGAATCGAGAGCCGACCTGTGTACTGGGTGCGTATCATGCGGCCCAACTCTATTTGGATAACCAACGAGATGCCATCAATTTAATAGCTGGCATCGGTGTCGCCTGTGGCGTGAATCACACCATTGTAGTCGTTGAACCTGAGCTTGTATTCCAATCTTTCATTAAGTCAAGCCGAACGTAGAACCTGTTACCATACACATCGACTATGGCCAGGTCCTCTTTCTCGGTCTCATCCTTGTCTCCTATCCCCATTTGTATCTTAGTTGTGTTTCTGTCATCTGATGTGTCAATGCCCTGGTACTGGAGGCCCTTTATCTCCTGTGCAGTCCGCCACAAGTTGTGGTAACAGTGATACACATTGCTGTCATCAATTGACATGACCTCATTGCCAGAAATCTTGATTGTTATTTTCTTAACCACTGCACGACCTAGATTTTAGCACAACGCTGCGGTTAACATCAGCCGAGGTCAGCGTGATTGTAAAGGCCAGCCGTGCTGTCCCTGAAACAATGACGTCGTCTGCACCTAGATTGGAGAAATGAGGCAGCAGTTGTTGGTTCTGGTCAATAGTGCTTTGATTGCTTGTAACGACTACAGACTGTCACACGCCCTTTACCCTGAGTGGCTCACGTATTCGCGCGGTGTGGGTTTAATTTGCGTCCGTAAGTATTTGTCATGTTGAATGCTTAATTACAAATATATCTTTAACACACCGACATGGAGTTAGATATCCCAGCATTTGACGACCTAGAGGAGGAGGGGGCTATGGGAGGGGAGAGGAATGAGACTAGCTTTGATGAGGAGGAGACTCTCCCAGAGACCTCTCTCCCACCTGTTATAGAAGGGGACATTGGGATGTATAAGTCTATACCACAGGGAGGCCAACTCGTTATAAGCGCTGTCAATGATTGTTACGATGCATTAGCTAAAACAAGTCACATACCAACCCTCGGCAGCTATTATACAAAGTCTGAACTTGTTGGAGGACAGTTACGTTTGAAGGACTACCCTGACTTAAGTATTACAAATTCTCGTACAAAAAAAAAACGCTTTCACTTGGAACAATAAATATATCTAGAGGGGGGCATAAGGCTGTCCGTGATGGTTTGGGGTTCACAGAGTGGTCCTCACAAGCGGTGTCACGAAAGGAAGCAAAAGCCCTCCAATGCGTTGACCAAGCAGCTGCTAAAGTTGCAGAGAATTCAGAAATGAGCGGCTCAGAAGCCGTGACAAAGCAAGGTGGTGTGGAAGAAACAAGCTTCATAGAGGACGTTCATAACACCATCCAAGACCTAGGTACACAAACAGACAACCAACTACCACATGGAAAGCTTATTGGGCTTGACAAGGCTATGCAGACTCAGAGGGGTGAGCTGGTCAATAACCTAGCTAAGATAACTGAGATGGAAAGGGATATAGACCGACGGAAAGCTAAAATGGCAAGCCTGGAGGATGAAGGGAGGGGTGATAGTCGAGCATGGAAATTCCAAGCAAATGAACTTGCAGAGCTTAAGGATCAGCAGAGTGCCCATGTTGAGGCTGCCTCTGTAAACCGTGAACGTCTGCGAACCCAAATTAACCGCATCAGGGAAACGATCAACTTACTTCTTAAAGAGGACACAACGCTAGCTGAGCGTGTACGCACCTTGTTCCGGGAGCAGGGCTTAACAATCACCTCTATCTCACTGCAAATGGATTGGCAATCTCGACCCTGGTAGTTGCTTTGACGGGTGAAGGGAGCTGTGGCACAATGCTTCGTCTATCTGGAACCACCAGAACCGAGTTGACTTAAGTACTGCTGCCGATCTGCTGTTCCACAGTTGCGATAGTAATCAGATTGTTGTACCCAGCAACGTTTCCAATGGTGAGGCTCATATCCGACGGAGCCATGTACAGGCCCGTTCCAAACACATAATCAACATTTGAGGAAGCTTTCTGGAGGACGTTCTGATACCAGCTGATAGATGGCATCCTCAACGTTGGCCTGAAATTGCTTTTGAGCATCAAATGATGTGCCAACACCTAGTATCGTTGAGCGGATCTGAACCTCAAGAATGGCCCAGACATAAGTCCGAATGCTGTCGTTAATTCGCTCAACGCCGGTCTGTGTAAAGCCCTCAGACGTGTCCAGTATGAAGGTACTCCAGGCCTCGTCTTCTTCAGGTCCCTGTGCTAGATGTAGAACAGCACCCATTTTCTCCTGAAAGAATTGTAGTTTACTCACGTGGGCAAAACCTGGCTTTGTATCTTTTTCTGCCTCAATGGCCATCCGTGTAGGGTCATAACGAACCTTTCGACCAGCCACCTTAACAACACTCCTGTAACCATCCACATCATGTGCATATAAGACACCAAGGCCAATATTAACTACGGTTGCCTTCTGGCGCCAGTCTATGTTTGGTTGAACACCAAAGTTAGTGCAGAGTCTCTCATATGCCCTCTTGTCATATGTATTGTTACAGGGGTCATAGGCATGATCCTGAGGTAGTGGCGCTTGTAGTTCTGCCAATAGGCGACGCACTGTGTAATAAAGGTGATATGTGTATAGAGCTTTCACGAGTGGAATCCCAGCCTCGAGGTGGTCGTGGGATGACGCCGCAGCCAGCTGTTTTACACCACACTGCAAAGTTTAACTAGTTCTGCCAAAACTGCATTGGATTTGTCAACCAGTCTTTTACTAATTTGTCCGCGGTTACCATCTATTAATGGGACACTTCAATTGGTAGAAATAAGTAAGTCTGCTGCTGTAGTATCTTTTGACCAGCCTTTACAGCTAGAACAAGGCGCTGTTATTAACTTTTATACAACCACACAAAACAGAAGGGCATCTTGGTCTGTAGTATCACTCCTTGTTGAACTTACTTATAGACTTATGTGCCTATAACGGTAGCATGAAAACAACACCCGCCCATTCCTTCGGAGCCGCCCGATGAGAAACCAGGCCACTCCTATTGGCTAAAGCATCTTTGCCATTGAGTGGGCTAAGAATGACCCGCCTAGACAAAAAAATTTTTACACAACAACACTGCTCTCCAGTTTCAGCAGGACCACAGAGGCCCCGGGATTTCCCCTGCGACCCCAACTCCACTGAAGATTGGGTTGTATGTTATCTGGCCAGACCTACTACTCATTCCTATCCTCCACTATAGGGGAAGAGGGTGTTATAACTAGTAGGTGCAGATGTATAAAGTATAGAGGCCCCGGGTAACCTCTTCACAATACGCGAATGCAGTAGCACTTGACATCTCAAGCACCTGCAGTGTCATACCAAGAGACAATCTTAGTATGATAACTTTGTGCTATATAAGGATTAGAGCTTGAGCGTAGCACAAATATGGGTGTTTACAAAAAAATTTTATCACTCTCTAAAGCGGTAAATTGCGGATGCCACTTGGATAGACTGCCTCTCCCAATACATGGCTAAAATGGGTTGTTTTAAGATGTTTTAGATTTCATTTACAGAGACTAATTAGTTTAAATATGCTGTGTACACCCCGAACCTAGTGGCCCAGCTGTGCGAATCATACCGTGCACACTAATCATATAACAACGCTATGAATAACAGCCGCCAATCATAACGTGCACATATGAATCAGCCTATGAAAGACGAAAAAACAGATCTGGTGTGCTAACTGAGTGATATAGAGACTAAGTATGATTACCTTGTGGAACTGCAGGACATGGTGAGAGTTCTGGAGGTTAAGAACAATTATCTTATGGAGCGAGTGGAACACCTGGAGGACCGTGTTAGCAGGTTGTTAACGACACACTAGTTTACCTACAAGCTAGCCCCTTGGTCCCGTTTGGGGGTCGGGTCCGAGGCGCCCGTAGGGTAAATATCTTGAGTACGATCTTGGCGACGCTCCGTCCTTCATTGGTATTAGCGCAGCGAGATCAGGGTGAGCAAAAATCTTGTATAAGCTGCCAAGGGGTCAGTAGTATACATGAGAGAGGTTGTGTCCCAGAACCGCTAGTATATATACTACTAAAGCTCTTAGTGCAGTACAAATGCATGTCCACGTCGGCTAAGTCTATTAACGAAGCAAACAGAAAGAATATCTCAGGCATGGAGTCTAATCAAATTCCAATGTTTGCCCAGGAAAGTCCTTTTAAGAAAACTAGTCAATCATATATAACTGCCACAGACATCACGGCAATGTAGTTTGACATAGTAACTGGCAAAGAAACTCACCCCGATGACCTAAAGCCGTTCAGTCGACGCATGATTCAAGGCCGTTTCAGGAGCACCACGACGTTTTAAGTTATAAATGGTGACCTGCAAAACAAATAAAATTACCTTTAATTAATGCAGCAATGGCTGCTTATGAATTAATATCAACAACAGAGCGTTAGTACGCTTGCTATCGTTCTTTTTATTCATTTCTCCTCCAATTGTCGAACTTTAAAATTATTATTTTCTGTGATTAATTTTACCGTGATTGTAGCAGTTGTTTAGATTTGCACGTGGATTTTTGAGCACTCGTGTAAACCCTCAACGAAGACCACTTAACGATCTTTGACTTATATTGGTTAATCAATACATTATTGAATAGAAGTGCTGTATCTAAAGACAGCGGGGTAATATCTTGCACAAGTTTTAGGAAAACAGAAAGAAACTGAATCGACAATGGTAGGAATGGAGGAAAATGCGTCCAAATTAATGGATTGTATTCTGAAATAAGCTGTAACGTTGCCGACAAGTCCGATTAACACAACCTTCACCCTCACACGCAACATAATCCTTGAGAACTGAAGGTTTAACCGGTTAAACACATACACGCAGATATATCAGATATGGTCGAGCGCAAATAATGTGTAATCAAACATCTCAGTCACTTTGGCAACAAACGTAGTTATGAAATTCACGATATGTACTGGTAGGTAATCTACTGTTATCACCCTCTTGTTGTCTCACTCGTACTCACATCAAGCGAAATGTTGGAGCGTAAAAATAAACCGATAATTCAATATTGGTCAATTTTAACCCTGGTCCCATCGTTAGTCTTTTGGTTTTTGTTACCAGCAATTAGATGCTTGTAAAGGTATTGAACGAACCCTACCTTTCGAAAGACCGGTTTGAGGTGCATGCCAGTCGGAACACAGTGACTTCACCACGTTTACGACCATAAATTAATATATTGCAGAAGGCATTTGTGCACAAATGCAATCACTCTTAAGCCAATGCCAACAAATTACCCAAAAACCATCGACATGTTACATTAGTTATTCAAAACATGGGCAATTTTCTTGTCCAATAATTCACATGTCTTCCATTGTAATGACAATTTCAACTCACCATCGACGGGTAGAAATTAGTTTGACCAATCGATGCCTTTCTGAAGTTTTAATTGACATTGAATCGATGTCGATACTGCCAGATCCGAATGCCCAACCCCACATTTATATTACCAGAAAACGTGGGAGCTGGAAAAAATGTATGACTTTAAGGAGATATATCCATATATTCATATTTATGAGTTTGTATTTTCAACGATATAAATCCACCAGTTAATTGGTTTTCCAAACGCTAACGGTATAGCAAACCTCAAGAAGACTTTGCCGCAAGATTATAAAATGATTATTACACAGACCGTGAAATTTATGGCAGTTTGACAGCATTTAACATGTGGGAAAGCAATTCTAAAATTCTGGCTCCAATCTAACAAATTGACCTAAGATACAAACATGTTAGGGTCATTCTGCAAGGAGAAATATACCACACTGGCGTCGCTACCCGTTTCTGTGCTCATCATATATAACACTATCTTTTGCAATTGAAGTACGCTGCACGGTGATTCATTTACGAATAGACTAGTTGTTCGTTTGGCCGTTGCAACGTCAGACATGTTTCTCATGACTCAGTTTATTTGGTGTAGGGCTAATACTTTGTGATTTGCTATATTTGAATGCGTGTGATAGACATCATCCTGATTCTGAACTTAAGCCCAGTATAACAGTTAAGCATCAAATTCGTTAAATACCGTAGAGCAGATATAGATTGATTGTTAGAGCATACATATCTTTTTGCTTGTAAGAGAGTATTTTACCTGTGCTTACGTGTCATACCTTCTTGCTATAGATAAATAGCGGATCGGCGCTCGGAAGCAGCTAGGCGCTCGGTAGCTTGGCATCGGGTACCTGGACTCTGGGGTCAGGATACTGAACAAAGAAAGCCTCTGCTCGGGTCAAAGTCAGTGTGACAAAATTCGATGCATCAATTGATTCTAATGGGATTGTAAAATGTCAAAGCGAAGATTTTTTTTCTGTATCATGCTTACTTACTCTATTCGCATCGCTTCGGCCGTTTGCGTCCGCACTTACTGTAAATGTGTCCGTTTGGAACCAATTACGTGGCATGCGGCTGCTAATTGATTTGCGAATGAATGGTTTCCATTTATGCCACAGGCCGGTATTTATCGTCTTAACCATTGTGTACTTAAGCTCTTTGTTGTGTAAGGAAATTAATGAATGACGAATATTACACTATGTAAACATGTAAATGTGCATGACGCCATCATTCAGATTCGCATATATTATGCTGATGGTTTGATATATGCTGCCGCTGACCTCATAGCAAGTAAGCCTTACACATTGAGGAAGGTTGAAATATTCCGGTTGCCCATATCAATACTTTCAAAGAGTGGTAAGAGTAAAAAATAACGGATCAATAGATTGTTACAAAGCCATTTCTGTACATATGGTCAGGTACAATATAGTTTTAAAAAGTGCTAGCTACAGGCGGGCAAATTTGTGCGCTGTCGCTTGCCATTTTGAGTCTTCCTACTGAAAACTGGTTTGCGAGTAACAAAAATGGCGAATCGTCAAGGTATTGCAAATCTGTTTTACTACCTGCAGTCAGATTCAAGACTAATGCAATTGTGAGACAATTACCTACCCAATGATAAATTATTCAGTAGGAATTATATAATTGGAAGTCATAAATGAAATGCAGCCGCAATGGTAATGAACAATCTGTGAGGTCATTACTTAAGAAAATGGAATTTCGTGGTTGTCAAGAACAGTGTACGCCTTATTTCATTAAGGAAGCTGTATATACCGAGCCAAAGCAATTGCTACCGTCATAATGTTCTATGCCTTGCACAAGTATCCAGTGGATTATGCTTGCTCACAAGGGGCACAAGAAATGTTTGTATGCTTGAATCATTGATAAGTAGCTTTTCGTTAAGCCCCAGAAAACTAAGTGAGTAATCCTGGACAACCAATCGCACAACACGGTGCCCGCTGAAGCAAAATAAAATACAAAAACAACATCCGAAAACGTGCACTAATAATTTCATCACTCATCAAAAACAAACATTTACGTGAAGCCAATGCATTTCAAGACATTGCATGATAGGCGATTGCTAGTAACGGAATTAACATATATGCATGGGACGGCTAGCCATCATATCGAGCGTATAAAACGCTTCCTAAAGCTCAGCATTACATAATAAGGCAATTGCTATGCGTATTGTAGACAACACACGCTGTATGTACGACTGCCAGGCACCTTTTTACGGCCTTACCTTAATCAGCTACTTAGGGTTTGGTTAATCCAACGACCAGTCAATCATCACGCATCAACACCATTTTAACTCCTGAGTTTGCTGGATCCCTATTATGGATTTATCCTTTCATCAACTTTGGCGAAGCAAATATACCTTTTTATGCCACGGGATTGATTAATTGGGTAATTCAGCACTCTAAGTGACAAAATACTAAAAATGCGAAGTCACAGGACTTTGCTATGGCATCAACTACATGAGTGGTAATGGAAATGTTGCCTAGTTAGATATTGGCCGCTGGTCAGCACAATAACTGATGGCAACAGATTAAGGGGAACAACTTTTCCCGCAGAACCCCGGATTAACAGTATTATTTTGGTTCTTCACTCCATCGTCATTGCTCCAAATTCAATGGCAAGACTTACCTTATTGTCACAGGAAATAGCATCAGACAAAGCGACTTGTGGTTTTATAGATTACAGCTATAACACTCCGGTCACAAGAGCACAAGCATAATGCAGCTACCAAACAATCATTCTCTTTTTGTTACACTGGCGCCTCGCACGTCCATTCGCTCAATACCAAATTGCAGGTTTTTAGACAGCCTTGTATTCAATCATTCACGACTTACGCCTCCCACAACCATTTACTTAACACAATAAGCAACAGCAAACATAACATTCACAAAGCAGGTTTTTAAGACAATATATATATATATATTTATATTAATATACATATGTATATATATTTACATATATATATTTTTTATATATATATATGTATATATAAATGTAAATATATATACATATATATAGTGATATATATATGTATATGCATACATATGTATATATATACGTATATATGTATATAAATGTATACATATATATATCAATAAATATATGTATATATATTTGAGTAAATATATATATATATATATATATATATATATATATATATATATATATATATTTATATATATACATGTATATATATATAACTATATAATATATTGGTCATGATGTTAAGCTAACGCGTCATTCCATTATTGAAAAGTCGCAAATATTGCTGTGCAATGTGACAAATATACGCAATAATGCCTCCATGAATTTATTTACGTGTCATATTCCCTCTCGTTTGGTGGAGTTGCTTTACAGTTTCCTTGTAATGATGAGTTATACAATTCTTCATTATTTATCTCCTGCTATTATTACCAATAATATAGAATTTTTTCGGCGATGTTTATAATGCTTAACGTGCATGGCTAGGAGGAAAACTAAGTGTCTAGGATTTGGTCATTTGACCAACACGCAAAAGTCTTCCATAAGTTTAGCCGTTCAGCTCTTATTCACATCTGTTAAGTGACTATATATATATGCCGTGGGTGAAGTGCCTGAACAGGTACATGTACCGTGAGAATACTAAGTTCCTGAATGATACTGTTACACATGGTAGACTGTCTGGCACATTATAGTTTACATCGACAGTGTGGAGTGTCCGCAAAGTTACAGCAGCAATACACATTACAATTAAAGTGCATATTGGTGCGTGCAGGTTCGTGTAATCAGGCTGGTAATTACTTAAAATTATCGAATCCTTGAGCAGTTGGATAAGATATAGCTTCGACAGTATGTTTGCGAGGCACACAAGGTGCAGAATTATGATTATTCAATCGCAATGAAATTACAGAGCAATAGAACACGAATAAACCAAAGCGATGATATAAGAAAGGAACTTTAATGCAACTAAAAGCATGATAATTACACTGATTTGTGCGTACTAACATAAACCCAACAGCAAAAGTAATACGCTATCAAATTTAGAGATCTTTATGCTGAGCAAACAGGAGATCACGCCGGGAATGCAAGAATGCTCTTGAATGACATCGAACGGCAATTGTACTTAATCCTGCTGCCTCTGATTTACAATCCGACAATTCCGCTATCGTAATAATAACGGTCTTTAAATGATGCCCAATCAAAGGGAAAGCTATGTTTTATAAGTAAAACAGACATCTTCATAAAGCAATGTGCTCTATTTTTATACATTAATAACATTAGCACACAGGTAGACACAGCTCTCAATTGACTTTATAATTATGGTGCGATTTGTACTAGACGGCTTATAGAAAGTTCTGTGATAAGCTTTTGATTCGGAGGCTTGCATTTGTGCCTGAACATTCAGCAACAAAACCTGTTTGATGGTGTTGGGCCCCTAATACGTGCGTTTTTTTTATTTTTCGCCTTACCTATCAGGCATCGACCCACTGGCTGTTGATAACAATTTAAGGTGGAAGTGCTGGATCAACAGAACAGCTTAGCCCCACGACCGTCTGCTTAATCACCAGAAACCTGAGATAACCACATTAACGAGTAGAAGGAAAAGTGAAAATAAATGTATGTGCTTCCTTTTTGTATGTTTTTTTTTTTGCGCAAAACTGCGAAAATGGTACATTGTACCAGTAATAAGTGAGATCTTACGTTGGAAGCAAGAGGCAAGAGACATGCTGTCAGCACATAGGCTACACCAAATGGTTTAATCATTGAGATTAAGTTAGCTGAGCCTACATTATTTCTCAATTCAGTGGAGCAAACTTGTTTTCCCCCGCCAGTTGACGTTTATAAGTAGCAGTAAGCAAACCTGCGTCACAAGCCGATGTAATATTAACGCCAGAGCGTAGTTTGCTTCAGCCAAAGGCGTAATTAATTGCATCAGGCAGACAGGAGTTGCATGCACTACTTTCTAGAACCGCCTTAAATCCTTCTGGTTGTTGTTACTTTCTGTTGTATTAAGTAGATGATGCCATTAAAAGGGAAAATATTGTATCCTGCATCAAGCGACTTACGTTTTGTTGCTCTGTGTGATGGCAACACGCATTTATTCGTCCTGCCCATTAGTATATTTCTATTCGACGTCAATAACTCTTGGTGATACAAAATCTTATGTTTACTATGAATTAAGTGCGTTTCACTACCTGCGATTTGTTTATAAATGATCGTCAAAACTTTTGGTTCGACTAAAATCTATCACGGCCGAAGTTTTTAACGCTTAATACCTATCCCATTTATTTAGTTTGGATACATACTCCCGTGAAGCTGCATCTAGGTTTTATCAAAGTACGAAATCATGCAAAATTTCACAACAATCCTTAAGGTCATCACACCCAAATTTGCTCGTTGAATTAAGATTAGGTTATCACAATAATCCGTCTTCAACACGCAAAGGGTGATAGAGTGACTTGTAAACATCCAATAATAAGCTACAGACGAGTTACCACATTTACATTTGCGTAAATCAAAGCGCGCTGGCTGCCAGTGTTATGACAAAACAAATTAGAACAGTTAAAGGACTTCCGGTCTTTATGCGGTTCATGCAAAACGGTTTCGACTAAACTAGCCTTCAACATAAGACATCTGTTTACTTAAAAGCTACCCAAAACCGACCTCGGGTACCTTTATCATGTACGATCGGGTACATTATTACACAGACAATGTTTTCCATAAATGTTCTTTAGCATATAACATGTGTGGCTACAATTCATAACCTGTGACCCACATCTAGCTAAATAACATTCAACAAAGGATGTAAACTCCCAGGAGTCGTTCAGCAAAGACCCATTGACCACGTACGCCTTTGTTGTGCTTGATTTAATAGCACTATAAACCTCTGAATCCATATAGCTTTATCTGTTTGTAGTACCCTACTTATTTAGTCATGTTACAATTGTCCAGGTTTTCGCTGGCAAAGCGTCTTATAACATTACTGAATGTGCTGACTGCCGTGCGAGCTGTTTATATGGGAATTATTGTAGTTTTCTGTAATAATGTGCGTCATTTCGACTGCGATTCTTTTGCTTTGTCAGAGCTGCTAATACGTGATACGACCGAATAAAATATAGATCATCATATATTACTGTGGATTGTCAGTCCTACTTCAAAATACTAGAATAGCTAATTGAGAGGGACTGACGGGTGGTAAATTCGGCGGCAACCGGTGCTTATGAGCCCGCCTCTCACCAAAGGTAGATATAACCGCACAACTATGCAGCAAAAACCCGCGCATATTTATTGTACCCAAACCATATGTCAGACGGCTATAGGTCAATGACGCATTGATCATATTTGGCCAGGCGTCAGTCTATGTTATGCGATCTCTACAGCTACTGATTAGGCTATTGACATGCTTGCGCTACAAAAGACCCTGCGACTTATCATAAGTGCAGCCAGTGCAGCCAATCACTAAGCTTTTACAGCGTACATTATTTGAGATAACGGTGATGGTTTTTAACCTATACATGAATGTCTTCTCGGCATGCAGTTTGAATACTGAATTTTATCGGCAAATGCAAGAGCAAAATGCGCCAACATTTAATTACACATGGTCAAAGATTCTTTTTCCGCTTATGCTGTAAAATGCTATTCTCTCTCAAAATTATTTATAATAGTAAACCTAGAAATGCAAAAGATTTCGCCGCCAGCAGTATTCTGTACTAATCTCATCGTTGTTAATAAAGTTATAATTAGGCAAAACTCGAGATGCTATAGTTATAAGACGTGTGTGTAGTTGGATGCCTATCAATAATGCCAGATGAAACTGTGTTTAGACTCGGGAACAAATAAATTCAAACTTTGCACCAATCAACAACTCGGTAGATCGGCAAGCATTATAGACCGGCGCCTGGCAACCAATAGTTACATGATAAAATTGCGTTTGGCAGTTATCCGTTAAATGCGGACATCGGCGCTCAGCATGGGTATTATGTGTAACGTATTAGTGTTGTTGGATCAATAATATTGGGCGTTTTACCTGCTGATAAAACATGCTTAACATCGAATTCAGGATCATGTCTTGCGAGGACAACATAGCTATAACAAGATAACGACTAGCGCCGTTGGTTGATTGATCACTGCTTGTAGCAGAAGTTGTATAGTAAGCGGAAGTTGTATCTGCAAATGGGTTGGAAGCTAGTGGCAGATGATTGCTGGTCTTTATGGCATGCAACTGCAAGCAGCATGTTTCATGTTCCTAGCGACCATATTAACATAGGTTACTCAGGATAAATGGCTTTATGCGAATATTATTGCAATGTCCTTTGATGGAGTCTATGTGTAACATATTATCACAGTATTGGGATCTGTACTGGCATATAGTCTCTAAATGTTGCCTTACAAAACGCGCAGTAATAAGTATAGGATATAAAAGCGTGCAATTCGTGCTGGGACACATCACAGCCAAACCATTAAGATTGCTGTATCTCATTAACAGGTTATGTTAAAGAGACTGTTCAGCCCCACATTTGTAACGAGGTTGCCTAGCAAGCTGCTTGGCAACCGGACCTTGGAAACCAAAAGTTTTAAGTTTTCAGACTTTCAGTCGCTACGCGGCGCTGCGGTCTCAGAAAATACATCTTTACTTCGGCTGTCGCCATATATGTTGCCGGAAATTACCCTTGCTGCATGTCGGTCAGATTTGTGCACAATGATGCCCACAACTTAAATGAGGGAAGATTTACTGAAATCGATATTTTGAAATCAAAGTGGAAGTATACTTATCGATAGCTAGGTACTTATGTGGCGCCTAATGAGTTAAAACTAACATTTGTGTGGTTCATGGTTCTAGAGAGGCATCGTTATCGGTGGTACGACACAACTAAATAAAACAAATTTATACAGTACGTCATGGATATTTCCAGTCAAATAATAATGTTGAAAATTTATCAACATGATTTTCGATCAAGTTAACTTAGCAGCACAAATTCAAAAATGCCATTATATATGTCTGCGTTAAACGTGGTTATGTAATGTATTAACAAATGATCCCTGAGAACAATATATCATCAAAAACAGAAACGAGCGTTATTCTATGGCACGCTTAAGCTATCTCTAACCTAACCTACGCCGAGCCATCAAAACAAAGAGCAATACCATTATGGGGTTGCTAGAAAATAAGGCATAGCTTCATCTTGAACTCACAAATAAAGTGAAGTGATAAAGTTTTTAACCCCACGGCTGTTGTTCGAGTCTTCCGTCGATATATCAAGTTCATGTCGTGTTCATCGATACGTTATGGGACAGGGTTGCATTTATGGTACATAATATGGCTTGTGCACTGTTTTCACAGTCCAAAAACTTTTCTTATGCACGTATTGGAGAGTTGTTCGTCTGTTATCGTTTTTATATGGCATTTGTTTTGGGCAATGTGAGAAAGTAACAAAAAATGACCATTCATAATCTTGTCCTGAATTTATCACCAATTGCTGCCGTATTATCTACTTGTGGTTCACTTTCATATAACTATAATACTTCTGTCATGAGCCACCCACTACAATGACTCTTTCACACAACAATCCCTTCATTTTATACAGCAAATACAGAATTTGTAGGTAGATTTCATTCAGTAATTCTCTGCTCACATTAGTATTATCCATCCACGCCTATTCATTAATAGATAATTATTTAAATATGTCTGTGAAACATATCGGTATATAAAGTTGCTTCATTAAAAAGTGTATTTATATCGTGCAATTCAATTTTATTTCGATTGGATTAGCAGCATTTTATCTGTTCGTGTCTGCAAAGGTTACATTTGTAATTAACGGAGTGTGTCGTGATAGCGGTTAACGAGCTGAAAACCTGTGTCATTTGTTAATAGGGAAGCCACGAAGAAACCAGATATTTTGTGCTTACTTTATCCGTGGAATAGAACAGCATGTTTGACCTGGCTTGGAATCCCTTGGCAGAAGAGCATTCCACCATGAGGATTAATAAGGAAAACATATATTGGCATCACACTGCAGATCAGCGTACTATTGATTTTCACTGACTGGGCCTCAGATGGTAGCATGCATACAATTCGTCGCATCCTAAATGCATTTTGGAAGAAGAGATTCACGCAAGACCTATTGCTTGTAAATATTACAAATCGTGTGCTGCAGCATTCTAAGAACAAAACGTAGTGGCCATAGGTCGTTAACCTTTTCTGATGTCAACCTTTCAGTAGCATACATCAAGCCAGCATATCAAAGAGTAAACAGGGTGCCTCGTTCATCAGGTTAACTCCAATGAAGCCGATCCCACATCCACTATCTTTGTGATAGAGTGCCCTTAGCATACGCGTATACGAATGGCTAATCGCTTGCGCAATATCAGTCAGTGGCATTATAATAGATTAACACATAATATGGCAATATATATTAAATAAATTTCATGATACCCAAATGGGAAATTGCAATATACGTGGCCAGAATCATACATATTGTCCTCTCTGACAACATTGCCTTATTCAGCATGTCTGGACGCTAAAATCATTGGTGCCAGTTGTAGAGGACAATAGCGAGTCTCGGCGCTAATTGACATCGGCGGGATATCCAGGCCAACACAATAAAGCAGTGAACCGATATGAACGTTTCAAATTTCCGAGATATGAATACAAAATCGAGCAACAAATCAGCGAAGCTGGTCCACATTCATGAAAAATATTCTTCAATTTAAGAGGCCAATCATTAGAGCTTTCATTGTAATATTACTATATGATGTAGGAATATTTTCGATGCAACAACCTTTATTATGCAGTATACACCATTCGTGAAGGCTCATTTTAAAAACACTCCCTCCTCTCCATGTAATGCCTTCCCCCGCATTAGTGATAAAGAAATGTTCACACATTAAAGTGAGTTGTCTAAAGCTATGTATTACAAATTCACTTTTGCTATAAAGATAATGTATGCAAGCCAGAAAAACCCCGATTTTGCATCATGTTTTCTTTGAATAGTGCAATTTTTACATCGTAAATGCATGTTTTGGGGACGTTTTCCATAATGGTGCACCGATGTCGAGTATACAAATTATGATGATGATTATAGCCCCCTGATATGTGCGCTTATTGTCATACCCTTGCATTATCAAGTATCAGTCCGATGATCGTTGCTAGGCATTGCCGTAGCCTTTTCGCCCTTGTTTTAGCTATGAAGATTGCTGTTGGTTGTCTTATCATTAAGGGCAATGTACGCACATTATAGAACATTGATATATTGCATAATTTACAAGTACGACTGTATTGTGGCTAGACTAAGCTTATCCACAAATAGATCCACAAGCCGCACATAATGGATCTTTCAGTCACCAAAAGAATGTGTTAAGTAGCATGTTCAAATGTACACACGGCTTACTGCCATACGTTTATTCGTTCCCAGGTATATTTACACCATACAAGAGGGAAATAACGCCTTCATCCTATGCACCAAACCCCATGCCAATCAAAACCGATATCTTCCTGACCAGGGATACAGTGGCGACACCCTGTGGCTCATCCAGGCGTCGAATATCCGATACCTCATCTCAACCCCAAGCGACATCAGGCTAAGCCAACACGGCAGCCATTCAGATATATTATTTTCATGAAGCACCCAAACAAATCCATGAAATAAATAACTTCCATGGCATTCTTAAATTGCTCTTGTATTATTCATATTCATAACGTTAGTTTAATTCTTTTATAATTAACAATTAAATTAGCTTCAATATATCATTCTACCATTTATTTGATAAAAAATAGAATTGGTGTTAAAAACTTCCACTTACTTTTTCGTTGTGGTTTCTTCGTTTCGTAGGCTGTAGTGCTAAATAGCAGCTATGCGGCTCTTATTTGCTATTGAAGCCCACATCAAAGTTAGAGAAATATTGCCAAATTTGTGCTATTCTCTTGGTTTAATGATATGCGATTCTAAATCGTCTTTAGTTTCCAACAAGTCTCGAGTTATGGCTAACCAGCATTGTGGACTGCGTATTAACTCTCTTAATAATACTCACTTCTCCTGATATCTTACTTTATAACATACCGCATATGCTCGTGCAGACATTACCACCCCAATTATGCATCTATATGACCCTATCTGCGTTAAATAAACGCTAAGGCATCGGATGACCATTTATTAAATAAGAAGAGTCAAATTCAATGACACACTTAACAATGCTGACAACAGAGAAAAACTACATTTTACAGTGCCTCATAGCGCTGGCCAGGCGAACCTCAGCTTATAAAATGATTATATCTGCCGGTTTTATAAATGTTTAATAATACAGGGGGGGACGATATTATCGCTAATGTACTGATGCAAGCATCATTCTATTTGACGAGTTATTTAATTACACCTTTCTAATTGAAGGACACCAAATCGTTAGTGAAAATGTTGTTGAATGACTTTTAGTGTTATCGACAAACATTCGGAATTGATAAGTCACAACGACTCACTCAATGCTTAATAAAGAGTAACTTTATTTTGAGGCGCCATGGCCATTACTCGCTTCTAATCCGACTTCGGGAGCCATAGACCCATCAACAAGTGCTAAAATTCTGCCTTGCATTGGGGCATTAAAGACGTAACCCTGTGATTACAATCAGCTTTCACCTACTGAGGGGCTACGAATGAAGTGTGACTATAATACATTTTGAATAGAACTATATTTTTTTACGGTGTATGTACGGCCATGGGATGCAAGAGCTAATTCGTATATTTTCGTTTACAAGTACATTAGATATTTACACATTGTGTTTGCCACATCAGCTACCCTTTATCAGAAAAAAATATATTGCTAAGTCATCTGATCTGGAGCATTTACCAAACCATTTCGAGGTTTTGGCCGCACTGTTTTGAAACAGTGAAATTCTCACTATTCCCGAAACTTACTCTTTGATAGCAAAAGTGGGATAATGCGGTCGAGATATTTTTGAGTAACGGCAATCAATAACCAACGCGATCCACTGAAACTTAATGAGTTGAAACTGAATGCCAAGAGATACCATGTTGTACATGTTTACTAATGCAAACACTAAGAGCTATGCGGGCTTGATACGCCAATGTTTTATGTACCAAATAACTACATGAAGCAGTAGTGATTGTGATCTATATGTTTCTAAAGCCATATAGAATCTGCATCGCTGCAATTTGATTCACAAAGAATTAGGTTAGCGAATAAACCACATATTTGCAAGTCGGATCAACTAGCCATAGATTTCCTTTGCATTGGGTATAAAGCTTTAAACGGGTTGTTTGGCAAAGATATACAATAAACACTTATTAGAATAGGATTACACTCTAGAGCAACAGGAAAAAAAATAGGACTAGGTCTACAAAACCTCAGCATAGCTTGTTGATCGGTGAATGTTTTACCATGCGCTAAGACAATACAAAGCATGTATTTATTATCCTTCTCTTCCATATGATGTACGTGATGCGTCAATATCGTATACGAAGCGGTTGATTTAGGTGGAATGATCAACGACAGAATAGCGTGTTTGGCAGGCATTTGTAAGGCAAGACAAAAGGGAAAGAATGTCACGTAGGTTCCCACATAAACTGATTGCACTGTCGTTTCCTTGACCATTCGTTATCTGATAACCTGCCAGGTTCAGTCGTGTTACGCCAAAATCAGGACCAAAGGATTATACTTCCTAACAAATCGAGCATCAACGGACAATCATTCAGCTCGATTCGCTCGAACACAAATTTGGTTGCTCGTCTCTCGCTCGTTATTGTTATTAGAGCACTTCACAATGCTCTCCTGACGCACGTATGGCTAGTTTCTATGCCCTTTCTATATGCATTGACCTTTCTTGATCATACCTCTGATTTCCACTATCAGATATTATTGTGGTGTAAGCTACGATGATGGGCCATAAGCGTAAAATAATAAGCCATAAGATTCCACTTAACGACTCGTTCAGCGACGTTATCTCCATTGTGTAAAACATAGCAGCAAATCTGAACTGATTTATAGCGCCTATAGTAAGAAGGTTGTCTGCCAGATTGAATTAACAATACATTTGGTCGAATAAACTAAGGTCTTTCATTATTTATACCATGGCCTGTATTGCACGTGGCTGCATGTCAAGACGCAAACGCCAGAAACTCGTTTGAAAACCACGAGATTCCTTATCTGCTTACTGGATAATATTAACCGGCATACGGGCTTTACTTACCAATAATATCATGTATGTCATTTCCTTAAAATTGCGTCCCGTGTCTGATATAGGACATGTGTGATAGCAGCCTTAGGTTCAATCATTGTTTTCTTGTGATCTGCATAACTTGATTGTCATGAAAGGGTTCTCCAGTATAAAACTCTACAAAATGAAGCAAATATTACCATTACTATCCTTATACTTAGCTCTTCTAGGAGTTTACAAATGGGCAGTGCATATTTAGCAGCAATAAGCCAAAATGTCTGTATCAGACAATATCGTGCCTACCTGTTGATACCGCAGGGGGTCAGTTGTGTGCCGAATATGCATGTTTATTTATATATATATATATATATATATATATATATATATATATATATATATATATATATATATATATATATATATATATATATATATATATATATATATATATATATATATATATATATATATATATATATATATATATATATATTGTCTGATACAGACATTTTGGCTTATTGCTGCTAGAGTGTCACCTATCAACAAAGCAATGACCCGCCAATCATTATTTTGTTAATAATTGCTGTAATGTTGGTCTGGCACACTGGACATAAGCCACATTTCTTCACATATGCAGTGTCGACATTGCTACAAGTCATCTTTGATTCAATTGCGGTTGCTACAATATATGTAGCTGATCCAATAATCTATTTAGCAAACTGCAGCAAACACTATGCAGTAGTACAACATGATTTTTGTTTCTGCTGAATAATAATCATTCTTCTTCAAAACTATTTATCACAGCTCCTTTTTAAAAGAGGTAGCAGATGTTGTGGTTTGTATTGTGAGAAGAGGTGGCACAATTATATAAAGAACTTGGACAACACACATCGCACGCGAAATGTAACTTTTGGAATCAATGACATGTAACAAAAGATGCGCACACAATGACAATGCAAGCTTTGATAGCCTTTAGTTCGAAAGACCAAATATCATAGTCTCAACACGTCTAATTTGTATACTATCTTGCTGTTTTTGTAACGTTGATTCACTTATTAAATAATACGCAAAACTGATGTTTTTCGCTTCTACACGAGTAAAGCACCAGTTTTGTTGGCCCTTTGTTAAACTACCACTAGCATAGAAAATGTGCATTGTACAGATATTGTTCTGGAACATTAAATTACGGAAATATAATAAGCCAAGAATTACCAAATGGCTTACCTTTTTCAGGATATGATTGCTCGTCATGAAAAACATACAATTACGCGGTTCATTATAACGTGCAGTGAATCATTCCAAATATGTAATTATCCAATAATTTGCAAACTCATGGTATGGAAACTAGCCCTGCTCACTCTACAGGCTGATGGATAAGATATAATCGAATTTGCTTCCCTCAGCTCCTCTGGATTGCTATCACGGGTCAACGCCGATTACGCTACAAAACACGATGATGACAATGATGACAATGGCACCTAAAGCCGATCTTAATGCGTCGTACAAGACAAACCTCCAGACTTTCCTCATCAGACTATGTAGTGCTATCAAAACGGTGTATCGTAGTATCAATATATGCTAAACAAACCAAATATCAATCGATTTTAGTTGGTATAGATTGCCAGTGTGCTATGCAGCTCTTATTTGCTATTGAAGCCCACATCAAAGTTAGAGGAATATTGCCAAATTTGTGCTATTCTCTTGGTTTAATGATATGCGATTCTAAATCGTCTTTAGTTTCCAACAAGTCTCGAGTTATGGCTAACCAGCATTGTAGACTGCTTATTAACTCTCTTAATAATACTCACTTCTCCTGATATCTTACTTTATAACATACCGCATATGCTCGTGCAGACATTATCACCCCAATTATGCATCTATATGACCCTATCGGCGTTAATTAAACGCTAACGCATCGGGTGACCATTTATTAAATAAGAAGAGTCAAATTCAATGACACACTTAACAATGCTGACAACAGAGAAAAACTACATTTTACAGTGCCTCATAGCGCTGGCCAGGCGAACCTCAGCTTATAAAATGATTATATCTGCCGGTTTTATAAATGTTTAATAATACAGGGGGGGACGATATTATCGCTAATGTACTGATGCAAGCATCATTCTATTTGACGAGTTATTTAATTACACCTTTCTAATTGAAGGACACCAAATCGTTAGTGAAAATGTTGTTGGAATGACTTTTAGTGTTATCGACAAACATTCGGAATTGATAAGTCACAACGACTCACTCAATGCTTAATAAAGAGTAACTTTATTTTGAGGCGCCATGGCCATTACTCGCTTCTAATCCGACTTCGGGAGCCATAGACCCATCAACAAGTGCTAAAATTCTGCCTTGCATTGGGGCATTAAAGACGTAACCCTGTGATTACAATCAGCTTTCACCTACTGAGGGGCTACGAATGAAGTGTGACTATAATACATTTTGAATAGAACTATATTTTTTTACGGTGTATGTACGGCCATGGGATGCAAGAGCTAATTCGTATATTTTCGTTTACAAGTACATTAGATATTTACACATTGTGTTTGCCACATCAGCTACCCTTTATCAGAAAAAAATATATTGCTAAGTCATCTGATCTGGAGCATTTACCAAACCATTTCGAGGTTTTGGCCGCACTGTTTTGAAACAGTGAAATTCTCACTATTCCCGAAACTTACTCTTTGATAGCAAAAGTGGGATAATGCGGTCGAGATATTTTTGAGTAACGGCAATCAATAACCAACGCGATCCACTGAAACTTAATGAGTTGAAACTGAATGCCAAGAGATACCATGTTGTACATGTTTACTAATGCAAACACTAAGAGCTATGCGGGCTTGATACGCCAATGTTTTATGTACCAAATAACTACATGAAGCAGTAGTGATTGTGATCTATATGTTTCTAAAGCCATATAGAATCTGCATCGCTGCAATTTGATTCACAAAGAATTAGGTTAGCGAATAAACCACATATTTGCAAGTCGGATCAACTAGCCATAGATTTCCTTTGCATTGGGTATAAAGCTTTAAACGGGTTGTTTGGCAAAGATATACAATAAACACTTATTAGAATAGGATTACACTCTAGAGCAACAGGAAAAAAAATAGGACTAGGTCTACAAAACCTCAGCATAGCTTGTTGATCGGTGAATGTTTTACCATGCGCTAAGACAATACAAAGCATGTATTTATTATCCTTCTCTTCCATATGATGTACGTGATGCGTCAATATCGTTTACGTAATGGTTGATTTAGATGGAATGATCAACGACAGAATAGCGTGTTTGGCAGGCATTTGTAAGGCAAGACAAAAGGGAAAGAATGTCACGTAGGTTCCCACATAAACTGATTGCACTGTCGTTTCCTTGACCATTCGTTATTTGATAACCTGCCAGGTTCAGTCGTGTTACGCCAAAATCAGGACCAAAGGATTTTACTTCCTAACAAATCGAGCATCAACGGACAATCATTCAGCTCGATTCGCTCGAACACAAATTTGGTTGCTCGTCTCTCGCTCGTTATTGTTATTAGAGCACTTCACAATGCTCTCCTGACGCACGTATGGCTAGTTTCTATGCCCTTTCTATATGCATTGACCTTTCTTGATCATACCTCTGATTTCCACTATCAGATATTACTGTGGTATAAGCTACGATGATGGGCCATAAGCGGTAAAATAATAAGCCATAAGATTCCATTTAACGACTCGTTCAGCGACGTTATCTCCATTGTGTAAAACATAGCAGCAAATCTGAGCTGATTTATAGCGCCTAGAGTAAGAAGGTTGTCTGCCAGATTGAATTAACAATACATTTGGTCGAATAAACTAAGGTCTTTCATTATTTATACCATGGTCTGTATTGCACGTGGCTGCATGTCAAGACGCGAACGCCAGAAACTCGTTTGAAAACCAAGAGATTCCTTATCTGCTTACTGGATAATATTAACCGGCATACGGTCTTAACTTACCAATAATATCATGTAGGTCATTTCCTTAAAATTGCGTCCCGTGTCTGATATAGGACATGTGTGATAGCAGCCTTAGGTTCAATCGTTGTTTTCTTGTGATCTGCATAACTTGATTGTCATGAAAGGGTTCTCCAGTATAAAGCTCTACAAAATGAAGCAAATATTACCATTACTATCCTTATACTTAGCTCTTCTAGGAGTTTACAAATGGGCAGTGCATATTTAGCAGCAATAAGCCAAAATGTCTGTATCAGACAATATCGTGCCTACCTGTTGATACCGCAGGGGGTCAGTTGTTTGCCGAATATACATGTTTATATATATATATATATATATATATATATATATATATATATATATATATATATATATATATATATATATATATATATATATATATATATATATATATATATATATATATTGTCTGATACAGACATTTTGGCTTATTGCTGCTAGAGTGTCACCTATCAACAAAGCAATGACCCGCCAATCATTATTTTGTTAATAATTGCTGTAATGTTGGTCTGGCACACTGGACATAAGCCACATTTCTTCACATATGCAGTGTCGACATTGCTACAAGTCATCTTTGATTCAATTGCGGTTGCTACAATATGTAGCTGATCTAATAATCTATTTAGCAAACTGCAGCAACCACTATGCAGTAGTACAACATGATTTTTGTTTCTGCTGAGTAATAATCATTCTTCTTCAAAACTATTTATTACAGCTCCTTTTTAAAAGAGGTAACAGATGTTGTGGTTTGTATTGTGAGAAGAGGTGGCACAATTATATAAAGAACTTAGACAACACACATCGCACGCGAAATGTAACTTTTGGAATCAATTACATGTAACAAAAGAAGCGCACACAATGACAATGCAAGCTTTGATAGCCTTTAGTTCGAAAGACCAAATATCATAGTCTCAACACGTCTTATTTGTATACTATCTTGCTGTTTTTGTAACGTTGATTCACTTATTAAATAATACGCAAAACTGATGTTTTTCGCTTCTACACGAGTAAAGGACCAGTTTTGTTGGCCCTTTGTTAAACTACCACTAGCATAGACAATGTGCATTGTACAGATATTGTTCTTGAACAATAAATTACGGAAATATAATAAGCCAAGAATTACCAAATGGCTTACCTTTTTCAGGATATGATTGCTCGTCATGAAAAACATACAATTACGCGGTTCATTATAACGTGCAGTGAATCATTCCAAATATGTAATTATCCAATAATTTGCAAACTCATGGTATGGAAACTAGCCCTGCTCACTCTACAGGCTGATGGATAAGATATAATCGAATCTGCTTCCCTCAGCTCCTCTGGATTGCTATCACGGGTCAACGCCGATTACGCTACTAAACACGATGATGACAATGATGACAATGGCACCTAAAGCCGATCTTAATGCGTCTTACACTCAGAGTGCTTCAAGACAAACCTCCAGACTTTCCTCAGCAGACTATGTAGTGCTATCAAAACGGTGTATCGTAGTATCAATGTATGCTAAACAAACCAAATATCAATCGATTGTAGTTGGTATAGATTGCCAGTGTGCATGCCAGGTCGTGAATTGCTGCTTTTTACGGAATCAGTCTGATATAGCCTAGACAACATTGGGCAGACGACGAACAGTAATTAAGTTCGGTTGTTCGCTCATCTAGCAGGGTTAAGTGGAAATCAGTTTGCACAGCTTCAGGTGTCTATAGGTTGTAATTTACTCACCTTTCATATACGCTATTTCTGTTAGCGACTTGCTGGCTCACCTCTTGAATATCATTATCCTGATACAACTGCCTCATCGAGTCTACCTGCGTTATGTACCCACACCATCAAACATATCAGTCGTAAATATAAAACCTCATTCATTGTATAATTCAAAACATACAGTAATCGAACCATATGTTCTTTGTTGCATAACACGATATAATCATCGAAAACATAAAGTAAACCCTAACCCCTTCTTGATTCATGTAGTACGCTCTATTAACCACAAGACATCGTTGGACAATTTGTTCACTTTTAAAATGCAGATAAAACGGCGTGCAATGCAAATTCCTTAAACAGGTTGCCTACTTGGTCCTTCCTCTGGACGAGGCCCCATGCTTGTTTAGCCGGCCAATGTAATACGATTAGTGAAAGCGCAGTAGTTGCGTCTCAATACAAGTAAGGCCCCAGCAAGGAATCTCAACGTCCATTAACTAAGTAACTGCGTGATGTAATGCCGGTAAACGAAAGCAGTGTATTACCACAATTTGTCATTATTGATCTATTTACATGTGGTATTTTTAATTTGCATCTTTAAAGACCATGCAACATATCTCTGCTTCTGATATATCAGATCCCACTTATCTAATGAAATAGTACACCCCTTCTACTAGCAGTGGCTAGCGAAATATCTTTGACAATCAGACTTGAATTGTGATTAGCTGCACTTTCACGACGAAGAACTGGCACTTCTCAAACATTACATAAATGGTTTTAAACCTAAGCCATCTCAGATATAGTTCCTATTAAGAGCACGATAACTTGAAAAGGTGATTTTTATAGTAGGCTGATAAATGTGCGTGCCCGTAAGGTATTGACAAAAAGTTATCAAGCCCAGCCGACCCATTTCAAGCCTTATGATCACCATGGTGGTTAGGAAAAACATAACCGCTTTGGTCGCTTAGCCCTGCCCGACTTTTACACAATACTATACAAAGCGCTTCGCGCACAAAACGTCAAAATGGGCCATGCTCTTATGCTTGATATGAGGGGCATTCCCTATATTTAGTATCAATAGCTTTATAGTGTTGCTAGGGTTCATAAAGCCACAAGTAGAATTAGCTAAAGAACCGCTGATGGTGTCTATAATTGGCTGTTTATTGTCGTATTTTAGAAGCCGCTGAAAACATTGTATGCGTAGGGATATTGTACGCGTAATAAGGATAATGTCCCAATATTAACAATAAATGATTCGATATTGCAGGGAAACCGGTAGTATAACATCGAACATCTTTTATGCGCGACATACGCAGTTGAGTATTGCGTTACATACATCACTGGCTTGCTACTTGGATCTTTCTATTCGTTTCGCCTACTGCCTAAGTTTGTCTTCGGTTTACAGCATTTAGAATTCTGATCAATGACGTCAATTCCAGCTCATAACGTGATGGTGGAGTACAGACACGTCATTCAATTAACGTCATAATAAATCGAGCTGCATGTTAGTCCTGTTGGTGCGTGTCCGATATACTTCCTCACTTATGTGTTCCCGATCAGGCGAACCTAATTGCTACCGCAATATGTAACCAATCATTGCGATGAATCAACTGACTGAACCTGATAGGTTATGAATGGCGTCCTGTATATAGGATACGGCAATTACAGAGGAAGCACTGCACGAGGGAACCTCCATGACGTTTTTACATGCTATCCCCTAAAGGCTTACCTTACATACGGCTGCTGATCACGCACTTCTGTCTTCAGTCATTTTTTCGGTATCCGTAGTTTATATTCGAACGATGCAGCGGGACACATATGAGACAGAGGCTATGTAGTAACATACATCTCGTGTGGGAACGTTATGGAACACAATTTCAGGATGCCATCCGAGTGACAAAGCTTTTTAAATAGTTGTCCAGTCGTTGAAATGCTTATGTACACCATTGTTTTACATTCAATTTCAGATATACTTTTTTACAAAAACTTTGTGCATTATTGTTGTTTTTACCTATCATTGCAATACCCCTTCTTATTGTGAGATGCTCACTTACTGACGGTAAGGTCCTTAATTGGGCGACGATCTATCACAAAATGTACAGGAAAGTGAATCTAAAGCGGATATTATTGCTGTTGCTGTAACGACCGTGTTTTTACAGAGTAAGCGTCATGTGGTGTGTCGACTTGTAATAGTTAATGCAATGCGTCAAGTTTAAAGAGAGAGTCAATCGTATATCAGAGCTTGCGAAATACCGCTATGTATAACACATGACATGTGGCCATATACAAGAGACCACGGATTGTGACGTAAGGGTGGTCTACCTTGGGCTGCGTTTGATATCTCAAATCGATTTACGCAGAACACAGCTGAATAGGACATCCAAAATTCAGCTAATAACAATGAACTCGGTGAGTTTAGTTTGAATGTCGTTTTAACAGGGGAAGGGGCTACGGTTGACAATGCCCATCACCGTTGAACAAACCCTCACGAGAAGTTATGCATCCTTAAGGGGCAATCATGTGCTAAGCGAGGTGCTCTACAAACATTGGCGATCTGAATCTTGTATGTATGCTTTTTCATTACGTTCGGTGAGTGCTATGGGATGTTCGAAGATTATCTCCAGTTTCACAACAGCTTGCATGCGCATGCTTCGTTATTCTTCTTCAATACCTAGCCGGATTTTTTTATTCGATATATAGCTTTATACCAATCATAGTGCGTTGCAAGAGTATAGGGGTTGGCTCTTTCTGCAAGCTTACCAATGTCTTAACAGCCTTCTCTTTAAAAGAAACCTGCCCGCGACTCGAACTCACATTATAATGTTTATGTTGATATGATTGCTTAGAAAACCATAGCAGAAGCTGTTGTGGCCATAAATGATTGCAATGTTACAATTGGCTGATTTCATGGAGGTTCTAACCGTGTGATTGAGTACACGGCATATCGATATAACTCCAGCGTGTCATCACGAAATGAGCAGTAAAACAGTAATGCGTGGTAATTGACAGACACGAGGTAATGACAATTCCTCTCATCGAATATTCTGCTACCCAAGTAACCTACGTCTTGTGGATATGTTATATGCACCAGGGTTGGTTCTGCTTTTCCTGTCAATGGTCAGCAAATCAGCCTTCAACGTAGCAGGAACAACCATGCTTCACAAGCTCAATCACAATTTCGATAACAACATGATACCTTGATTAATGTTTAGACTGTATTATATTACATTGTATTATATGAGATTCACAACGCAGTAAGCATAGTACTTGGTGGCAGCAGGTGAAACCAATGTTTCGGTATCTTTGATGTTATTTAAGGCCAGGTATCATTACCATATACAAAGAGCGAAGATAGCCCCCCGCGCACCAACTTTTAGATTGAGCCTTTCTATGTGTGAAGACAGAAAGGAGCAAATTCGATTACGAGCGGGTTATTTAATAGTGATGTTTGCTATTTGGCTGTCAAGACCCCAATGATAATAGCAAGACACCTACCACAGGCATCAAATCTGTTACACTGATAACCAAGGTTACTATATGGTCGTGGTGAGGTTAATCACGAAACCGTGAATAACAGAAACTGTCCGCCCAATTTGTTTTCTAAATGACCTTCATAGTCTTCCGACGCACACAGAGAGCCCACAATTGGAATATGGAATTCGTTTAAATTGTCACGTAAGAAATACAAACTGCATTTATTTAGTTTATTCGCTGAAATAATCAGTGGTATCTCTTTTTATTAAATTATTTACAATTGCGGCGTATTCAGAACACGAAGTTACCGAAAATTCGTGTATTTAAGTAGCAAAGAAGAATATTTATATATATGGTGCGCATGGAAATCTAAAATTTATTGAAGGACCCTGGACGTGTTGTCGCATTATCGAAATTACAATTTAGAGATAACTATTATCAGTGCCCTTTTATCAAGAAAAGCGTCAGTCTTTTTTTCGCATCACTCGATCGAGGAGGAATCATTATTCGCTTGCACTAGGAAGTGGGCGGATTATTTGGACCGATTACATGCATGACTCCCAAACTAAGAGATATATTGCGCACCTAAGCTCTTGATAACAATGCTTAGCATGCAACTTGTTCGTCAGTGTGCATAAGGTCAGAGGTAATGTACATTGCCGCACAATTAATGATAATGAGATTAAGTCGGAATGTGGATTGTTAAGGGACCTACTGTTGGCTAGGGTTATTCGTAACGGGTATGCATGGATTTGCCGGCATAGGCGGACACATATTGCCACCACTCTGTCGATAATGAATGTAATGAGTAGAATGCCAGACGTTCCATGACATATTCGATCTGTCTGAGTAACATCTTGATATAGGATTAATGTTGTCTACTGAAAAGGTAGATCAATGCCTATATCATTACAGTGCAATGGATAGCGCCCGAAACTAGCCGATCAATATCGTTTGTAGGATATAGTGTTATTTGTAATACAATTGCTATAACAAACAACATCACGGTTTATGAAGCGCATACCTGCATGCAAACGACTGATTTCTGACTTGCTTACTTGGCTCAACAATATACACCGACATAAGGACGATACTTACAGAAGCGATATACTGTACTGTCCGCACTGCCCATAATCTCTGTATGATAATCATATATCATGTCATGGACGTTTGCCTGGTTATTTACAACTGCGTTACTATTGAGATGTAGAGGCTGTTCGTCGTCTGTGGCTCAGAAGTCGCACATCACCAAAGCTATGACAATGACTCAGCTTAATAATTTATCGATCGAAATGCTTAATTACTGTGCGGTGTTTACGGTGTGTACATATAACTGAGGCGCTGCAGTTACATCCATTTTTTTGGCTCAGTAAAATTCAATGAGATGACATAATGTGTCAGATATATACACACACACACACACACACACACACATACAAATACAACAAATACGCACACAAATTCACATATATTTATAGTATCTATTATAGTATCTATTATGTTCATGAGCGTTGGTTGGATGCATTCGACTACCAGATGCATTTTATGACAGATCATATTTAACGCGAATTTACGATCACGAACATGGACGGTCTATACATTCGTTAATAGAGAATAAATTATCAAACATTCATCACATCGAAATCGTGATTCGTAGATTGAATGCAAAAGAAACCACCCCTTTGGAGCACAGCGCTTGGTTTGATGTTGTGATTTAGCTGCTCTGTTCATGTCTGAGGAACGTGTTTTGCCTGCCCTAATGGGTATACATCGGTCTTTGGCGTGACACAGACCCTATAATTGCCTCTAACCTACTGTACCCGTAATGCTATTACTGTCGATGGAATGACAGATGAATCGGCAAATGAGAGAAACTTTTCATATGCTTTCACTTTGGACTCGCTTACAAAGACCTGCAATTACACTTGGTGATTTTTGCTCGTGCAGCTATTTTGTTTCCAGGAATGGAGTCGTATCGAAAAGGACGGTGTAGCGACGCAAGCCACGAACTCCAGGTGTTGGTTGCAGAAGAATGTGTATACATGATTCCCCGACGTCTACGGCGGGCTAATGTCACCTTCCAGAAGTAAATGTATACATGTATGTCAGTGTTTCACGATGGTGACATAATCACGATTCTCCCCCACCATCAATACAACTTCAATGCCGATACATCCACGTTTGCATCAGTAAACGTTTATTCGTTCAAATGAAATATAGCAAATTGTTGATTTTGTTGCAAGTTTCGGCAGAAAGAGAATTATTCGTTAGCATAGGGTAACGGATTTTGATAAAATGAAACATTTTAAAAACCAGCATAAATATGTTGATATGCGGGTTGTGTTCTGATGTACTGCATCTGCTCTATGTAGAGTGAATAGCCGGTGACACTAAATTGTGTGTCACATTAACTGGAATATGAGCTAATGCTGGCACATCCAAATATGCACATCAAAGTGTTCATAACATCGTAAACTGTGTGGATGATTTGTAGCCAAGTACGTTAAGACAAGCAGTTATCTTAAAGCAATCTGTATGCTTAAAAGGTTGGCAACTTGATAACCGATAAATCATTTACAAATATACGAGGGACATCCATGAGGTCCTTCCTTCGAGTGCTCATTCAAATTTGACATGGGAAAGCAATGACACAGGGTTTTATTTACGTGCACGCTATGTAATGTCCTAACCACGATCAGCAAGTCCGCTTTCTCTCAAATACACGACTCTTACTCGACGATCATCACGTTGAATGATGAAAGCGCATTGCACATGATATTAATTATGATTTAATGTACTGCCTTCATGGCAGGTCAATATGATCTGTGCACACTGCTCACTTTAACTAATTTCCTTATTGACATTTATTCGTCCAATCACACTCAACATAGCTGTGCTTTTGCTTTAGGCAAAATTCGATAACTGCCTCCCTTTCATTGCAGCAATATAGAGCTTATCATGTATTCTACCCGTGGTTCTAGGTAATGCCACTATATATAACAAGACATTTCACCGACATCTTGTGCGCATTGGACCACTCAGCAGACCCTATTCTGTCACGTTTATGGCTGCGGATAAAGCTATCAGTATTGTTCCCAAATGCATCACTTCCCTGACGACTGGGCATCAATATTGTTCCAATGCCTTTAAAGCAAGCATGAATGCACGTGTGTGTTTCAAGTAGCGCTTAGGCTTCACAGCTAACTTTAGTTCGTGCTTTTTCCTTGGGTCATTGTTTATATACTTAATACTGTGCTCAGTAATTGCTTGCCGATAATGGCGCTGGTTTATATGACTTGCACTGTAATGCATATAAATGATAATCTAACCAGCTTTCTTGGTACACAATCGCGCATATTGTATGAATAACGATTAAACATTTGCGATAAGAAGAGGCTAACATGCACTAGATATAACAAAAAACTAATTAGTCAATTGATTGAAGGTGTAGTGCTAATTTATAATGGCAGTAGAGCGCACTGCAATGACCACTTCATGAGACGATTTGGGCTCACATACGTTCCTAGGAATATTATTGATAAAATATGTTCGTCATTGAAATGCATTACCATCATTTACATCGACGTAAACGATTTTAAAGAAGCTTCATTATGCTTGGCGCTTAATTCTGCACGGTCATTACTGGATTTTGCGCCCTGGGAACACACATGTTATACGCTAGACTATTATGGAAGATAGGTTCGTAGTTGGAAGTGAACTGGTAATGCATTGCAAGTTGTCCTATATTCCTTCCACTGTATCTATGCATCGGCCGTATATTCTGGAATGCTCTGGTTCCCAAGAACACCTTATTACATGTTACTACAAAACAGAACATTACGTATTCATCACCTTTGTTCATGAAAAATAATGCAGCACCACTACAGGCAGATTTAATATTGGTTGTGGTGACATAATACCAGCTGGGGATTACGTGGAGAATGCCCACTTGCATTTACTAGGTTCCAGTGTATGGGTCGATTACCAGGTTCGTGAGTATAACTAAGAACAATTGTGTCAAAGCCATCGCACTCAAGCTTTAAGCTGACACAGCACATAAGCAAGGGAAAGAGTATTTACTAAAACAAATATATTAACTTGACAATCGATTATATGTGCATAGCAATACGCAAGACGAGGCATCAGATTGCTCGAATAATTGGCAGACTGAGCACAAGCGGTAAAACTAATTATCAAACAATGACTGCATAGTCCAATTTGCTACGCTTTTTTGCAAGACAGGCCCACCTGGCTGACCATGCATCCAGGGAAGTTTAATCTGTGGAAAACGTTTGCGATTTTTTCATAGCAGAAGATCCAATAATACTGCTTATCTTAATTGTAGCTTAGAAAAAGAGTGCTCAGATGACGGCTACTTACTACAAGTTTATTAATTAACACATGCTACTAACAAAACGAGATCAGTAAATGCTGATGAAATGAGTGGCTATTGGCTCGCTAAAATGCTTTTAACAGAATCATAGAACGTTGAACCAGTCACTATCGTTGTTATGTATATCTGTGCTGCTCTGGAAAGAGCTCCGAATTTATAATTAACAACCTCTATATGGACACAGTGATATTGCCATCATTACTGGAAGACTTAGGTGTCAGTTAATGTAGTGAAATATTATGGTAAGCTTTACAGAAGTCAATGAGTCTAAAGAGGTTTACATACAGATTCCTTTGATAAACAGGTTAGTGATTTAATCGTTAGTTTCTATTCAATCAATTGACCAATTTATAGCTGTTTAAAATATATTGCATAGTAGGTATAAAGAACCTCTGAATACACAGACAATGATTGCCTAAATAACTTCGAGGAAGCTGGAGCTCGGTATTTTATTCTTTACTACACAATTTTTGCATTGATAAACGACCGTCTGTGCATTTTTATTAAAGGTATTGTCTTCTTTCGTAACGGATGTGATAAGGCGTCGTATCTCGACCATTTGGCGCCGACATTTAACAAAAGCCATTTATGTTATTTACGAATAGAACAATATTCCGATCCTGTTGTGGCTAAGCTTGCCGCGAAAGTAGATCGTGAACTATGATATATATATTAGTTTTAGAGGCAAGCTTTAATTTGCGCTAAAAAGCCTAATATTACACAATGCAGCAATGACTACCATGCAGCATGCAGAGGGTGAGCGAAACACCACATATTACAGCAATTCACAATGAGGCAACACCTGCTTGCTTCGTGGCCTGGAAGGTGCTATGGTTTTCCGTAACATCTATGATTTTAGGAATTCCACTTAGTTGGTTCTGCATGCGTTTCCGACTTCTGTAACATATCTTTGTTGAAAAGTTACCTGCTTAAAGGACTGAGCGAACATTAGCCGGATTGTTCAGTTGAAATGCATTGGCGATACACGCGTTCTTTCGACCCGGATGATCTTCCAAGTTGCCAGTTTGATGACCAAGTTTGGTGATATACTGCCATGTTTATTCCACGCATGTCATCAACAGCTCTCACACGTTGTATCTCTGTTCAGTTTTGGACAACTATGCTAAACCTCAATCTCAGATGATATGCATCTGCAATACCAAATAATTTCCTTGAGACATTTATTCCAAATATTTGCCGTTCGTCAAAATATAATCTGATCTTGAAATGCTGTTTGCCAATGGGTCCCCATTGTATGCGCACAAGGAATGGAATACGGACAATGCTCCACGAAATATACCGAAAATAGAGCTTATTCGAATATGATTAAACATATGTGGGAACACAGATATGACTCATAAATTACATATGCTCCTTTTGTGACAAACATATGAAGTGATTGCCTGCAACTCTACTTGGACCAATCATTTAATGAGCGGAAGCTAAATATAATTGGAAGACTGCAGATTAATAAATAAGCACCCCGTTGGAAACCCCTTTTTGCAATATATTGCTCTTGCCTGAGCGTTCACTATTGCATCTGTTATACAATTGCGATCGCCATATAACGCAAGAGGGCCAGCTTGGGTGCATAAGGTTTACGTTGACCCTTGAATACCTTTATGTGGATACAACAAGCTGTTTTATTATAGTACTGTGCACGGCAATAGATGTAGGCATACGAGCAGAGAGAAAACTTAACAACAGATCTCAGATTTTAGCGGAGAATTGGTTGATGGAGCCCAATGTTATTGGTGCGGTTTATTGCGACGTTACAATCTTGGTAGTTACTAATGCAAAGCACATTGAAGCACTGTTTTTGGCACTGACGCCTCACTGAACATATTTGCAAACAGGCAGCGGAACTGCCGCAAAATCACACCACAAATCTATTTGGACCATTTACTATATAAAGTATATGATCCAACTCCAACAGCTTAGTGGTAGCAGCAGTTTAGTGGCAAGGGTATTTCGGCTATTCATGGGGCCTTCCCAAACACCATTATAATCCTCATTCGTCGCAATCCTCGTTGTTACATGCAGTGTTAAACCTTAATCTTGCATTTCATTTCATTTCCCACTGACACCCGCAGTTGTTACACAGTGGATATGTTATCCAATAGCTATCACTCCAACGGATCATTTGCTTTAGCTTGGAAATTGGCTTATACACCTGTTCAGTAATCGCTCCCGTGTCTCAATATGTTCTACAGAATTTAGGAACCTGGGCCATTATAGGAGAAAGGCTTATTTGATGCTAATTCCCTAATCTGTCAGAGAACCAATGCTTCATGTTACAGTACAAGCATTCTGATTGGTGTACTTGGTTTATTACACAAACCTGTCCAGGAATAAACTTATTTGAGAGTTCGTTCTTCACCCAAGCTCATACGCAGCTAACCGCAATGTAACTAAACGTAGAGTGCCAACCCATATGCATAACTTGAGGAATGTCGACGCGAAAACAATTCTCTCTAAATATCAGGGATGACAAAGAATTACATTAAATTGAGAAAGATCGTCACAAGTACACAAAAAATGACCCCCAGGCATTTATCAGATATATGTTTTTGCAAAATATATATGCGCTGTTAGATTTAGGTAAGAATAGAAAAAACTGATACAGTCGCTACATTTCATGCAGCAAGCGTAACTGCAATTCATGCCCACGCTGAGAACAGTGTCTTCGTTATTTCTTCCTCTTTGATAAAATGTACTGCTCCCCACCGGACCCTGTGTCCGCCATAATGCAGATGGAGATGCTCATTAAGGTCCCAAGCCGAATGATTTAATTTGTTCCCATTGCCATTATTTGTCTATCTCGGCAAATGAATTTTCCAAACAGCGACTGGCATCGCTGTACGGCTATGGGCTTATAAGGCTAACATAAAATGTGGTGAAACTAGTTTGCAGCTCATCTTCCTCTTTGGTTCAATGCAATAGAACTTTATGATGCGGTGCATATTGCAATCACAAGCATAGCAAACAAAATACATATCATCGCAGAATGCACAATCTATTCCCCACTGATGGATGCACACGGGCATTATTAACATTGCTGTTGTTTATGGATCGTAAGAACACATCGACAAGGACGGACCCTAAACCAAGTCTCATATGCAACATTTTTCACCATTTGCAGCCATTACAACCTTGAAATAACCTTGCAAATTATATAGTTTAACCGTATGTCATTGATGGGATAGATTCACATATAATATCTTTGCACTGTTTATTAGGCATTTGTATGAAAATTGCTTTCAAGAAATAGAGATTGACGGTGTGATGCACATACAATATCCATTCAATGCTCAAAACAACTATGTCGGAAAAACGGACATGTTTATATATTCGTGTACAATTTCAATGATATACTAGCATATCATGTTTATTTCAGGGAGCAACATGCTCAAATAAAGATAGTTATCAATAGTGTACATCTAGTGTTAACATCGAAAGCATAACTTTTATATCATTTGATTAGTGTCAAATTGTTACATTGATATCATTAAATGAAAAGAAAACAGAAGTGGGGTCTTTTTCACAATATATGCGTACACAGTTTGTTTTCTTTTAGTGGATCAATTTCACCCCTGCCCAAGGCACGTTATTGGCAGGACCTATATTTATACCCTCTGAACCTGAACGATGTAACATTGTTCTTTGAGTAACACACCGGTTCTAAACCAATCAAGCAATGCATTTCATGTAATGTATCAACCGCTTAGACTCATTGACTTCTGTAAAGCTTACCGTAATATTTCACCACATTAACTGACACCTAAATCTTCCAGTAATGATGACAATATCACTGTGTATCTATATCCATATAGAGCTTGTCAATTAGAAATTCGGAGCTCTTGCCAAAGCAGCACAGATATACATAACAACGATAGTGATTGGTTCAACATTTCTATGATTCTGTTAGAAGCATTTTAGCTAGCCAATAACCACTCATTTCATCGGCAATAACTGATCTCGTTTTGTTAGTAGCATTTGTTAATTAATAAGCTTGTAGTAAAAAGCCGTCATCTGAGCACTATTTTTCTAAGCTGCAAGTAAGAGGAGCAGTATTATTGAGTCTTCTGCTATGATTAATTAGAGAAAATCGCAAACGTTTTCCAAAAATTAAGCTTGCCTGGATGCATGGTCAGCCAGTGGAACCACTCTTGTCACAAAGCGTAGCCAATTGGACTTTGCAATCATTGGCTGATAATTAGTTTTTTTCCGCTTATGCGCAGTCTGCCAATTATTCTATCATTCTGATGCCTCGTCTTGCGTAATGCTATGCAAATATATTTGATTGTAAAGTTAATATATTTGTTTTAGTAAATTTTCTTTCCCTTGCTTATGTGCTGTGTCAGCGTAAAGTATGAGTGCGATGGCTTTGACCCAATTCTACTTAGTTATTCTCACGAACCTGTCAATCGACCCATACACTGTAACCTAGTGAATGCAAGTGGGCATTCTCCCCGTAATCACCTCTTTGTAAATCTGGTTTTGTGTAAAAACTACCAATCTTTAATATGCCTGTGGTGGTGCTTCATTATTTTCCATGAACAAAGGTGATGAATACGTAATGCCCTGTTTTGTAGTAACATATAACACGGTGTTCGTGGGACCAAGAGCGTTCAAGAATATACGGCCGATGCATAGATACAGTGGACGGAATTTAGGACAACTTGCAATGTATTACCAATTCACTATCAACTAAGAACCTATCTTCCATTATTGTCTAGCGTATAACATTTGTTTCCTAGGGCGCAAAATCCAGTAATGACCGTGCAGAATTAAGCGCCATCCATAATGAAGCTTCTTTAAAATTGTTTATGGCGATGTTAATGATGGTAATGCATTTTAACGACGAGCATATTTTATCAATTATATTCCTAGCAACGTTTATGAGCGCAAAACGTCTCATTAAGTCGTCGTTGCAGTTCTCTCTGCTGCCAATATTAATTAGCACTACCCCTTCAATCAATTGACTAATTAGTATTTTCTTATATCTACTGCATGTTACCCTCTTCTAATCGCAAACGTTTATTCGTTATTCATGAAATATGCGCGATTGTGTTGCAAGAAAGCTGCTTAGATGATCGTCAATATGCATTACAGTGCAAGTCATATAAACTTAATCGCCATTTTCGGCAAGCAATGACTGTGCGCAGCATTAAGAATATAAACTATTACCCGAGGAAGGAAAAAGCACGAACTTACGTGAGCAGTAAAGCCTAAGCGCTACTTGAACCACACACGTGAATTCATGCTTGCTTTAAAGGCATTGGAACAATATTGATGCCCAGTCGTCAGGGGAGTGATACATTTGGGAAAAGTACTGATAGCTTTATCCGCAGCCATAAACTTGAGAGAGTAGGGTCTTCGGAGTGGTCCAATGCGCACAAGGGGTCGGTGAAATGTCTTGTTATAAATAGTGGCATTACCTAGAACCACGGGTAGAATACATGATAAGCTCTTTATTGCTATAATGAAAGGGAGGCAATTATCGAATTTTGCCTGAAGCAAAATCATACCTAAGTTGAGCGTGATTGGACGAATAATTGACAATAAGGAAACCTGTCAAAGTGAGCAGTGTGCATAGATCATATTGACCTGCCATGAAGGCAGTGCATTAAATCATAATTAATATCATGTGAAATGCGCTTTCATCATTCAACGTGAATGATTTTGAGTGTTTGAATAAGTGTAATTGTTTCGATTTGAATTAGACCATCCGAACATTTGTTGGCTTATCGCGGTAAGGTTGGGCCCGTGCGTCATAATGAAGATACACCTTTCACCACCTTCTGTTATCTTATGTCAGTAACATTGGTCACATTTCATTTATAAATCTTTGTGGTATAAATAACGAACGATTAGCCATCCGGGTAAGTTTCACAAATCCACCAGCCTGTACCACATTGCACTGGCCCTATACTTAAAACAATATCCCATATTGCATAATGCTCTGAGATGCAGAAATGCTACTCCCTATGACAACTAACTGTCAAAGGAAGTTTAGACGCATCCACTCCAGCAACATCCGCCTCAACTCTTGATATCGCCTTATTAGGTGGTATTCGATTCACTAAAGAATTTTGATCGCGGAACGTGCAGGGAGTTTTCGAAGCAACATAATATTCTAACGTTATCTGAATGGAATGCGAATTTGTCCTGGCATTGCTGAGGTAGGAGTCTTTTGCATTAACAAAACAAATTGTATAATATAAATACGTTGCTTGTTAATTCAAAGCGCACATTAAATGCACGGGAATCATCAATTTTGTATCCATATGTCGGTCATATGCCGGAATAGGTCCGTGAAATAATATTTACTTATGTAAACCATGTAAGTTGTGGATGGAATGTTACTGCGACTCGTAATGCGCCAATAATATCTCACCTGTCTTACAGAGCTCTTGTTTCATCATTCAGGTTTCATCTGGTTACCAGCAAATATCTAAAGTCCCAAGGATGACTGGTTAAAATATCAAACTCAAACATATACCGGTTAAGTAGCTCAAAACGAACATTAGGATCATTAGCATCATTCCTGTGGCAACGAAATAGTATTGTAAATGTCCACTAAATGAAACACGTTTCAAATTTCTTGGGCAATTAATAATATATTACTTATTCCGAAATAAATACCTACCCAAAGGTACTGAGAGAATAGTGCGCGATAAAATGAGGAGTGCAAGTCAGAATTGGCTTGTTGGAAGCACGAGAGCGTTGTAATCAGGCGAGCGATATTATATGAATGCATGGCGCTAAATAAGTAATCATTCTCTATGATTCTGAATGTCATATATCGACATGGGTTGAAATAGTCAAAGGTTTCAAGTCCCCGCACACAGTCATACATAGCAATAATAATCTGAGCAAAAGCTTAATAGAGAATACAATTTGCTCTTCTTAATAGCCTTCACGGCGACATAATCTGATCCGTGCAAGAGCAGCTTCAACAAATGTAGTCTGCAACACTAAGCACTGACTGATATGTGTATATTGTATTCATTAGCCTTCACTTGCAGTGGCTTTGATATATATTTCTTATCGGCAAATAGAGAATCAAGAATTATATAAGGCGTTCACTGATATGTACACATCACCATCCTATATTTTGATGACTGATGTGGGGACTGCTAAGCCACGAAATATTGCTAGCCCTGCTGGCAAATGGCTATGACATGACGTATGAATGTGTGCGGCCAGTACATATAAGATATTCAAATTTATTCGCAACCAATTATTACTGCAGCAACTCTTTAACAGCAGTTACAATGCGTCACCAAGAACTTAGGTTGGTGAAATATACCATTTAGTGATATGCCAAAGTCGGCATAAGAATGGTGTTGTCATCAGCTATGCGTAGTGATATTGATATTTTTGAAAGATATGCCGGTGTACAGCCATTATGCATTGCACAAAGTGTCCTTCACTATTCAGTTGAATCGATTGCTACACAAACAACCGGGTCGTTGATAAATGTATCCAATCGTTCAGGTGCATTGCCTTGCTTGTATCCTGTGGACTGCAATTTATTTGTTTGGCTCCATCGTCTTCTACGATGATCATGGCTGCTAAACTGCAAAAGTTATTATTCCCAAGGACAAATGCCCAAGCTGCCTTTAGTTTGTAGGACCTAATGCCCGACAAAGCAAAATATCATATTACGTTGCATTCTTAGTAACAATCAAACCAGATCACAGGTTTTGACATCCATATGTTTTGATTAATAAGTCACCTGTTGTATATAATCGACATCATATTTCGTGTCATACAGAATGCACGCAACGGACGTTATCGCAACAACATGTTTGTCCGGGGATATATAGCAGGTGAGTCTTGGATCGGCTAACGTGTACTAGATATATGGCCGGTGATCTGCCACCCTCACCGTATTTGATGCGGTCAGGCAACCATCCAGTTTCGCTAATGAGTTGTTATCTTTAGCCCCAACATAGGCTACGGCATCAGCCGGCAAACATCGATTCATCCCCGGTCGGACCGTAATGTAAAGAAATACTGCCCTGCTTCTGCATTTTCCCCGCCCAGTAAAGAATGCTTCTGACTACATCGCTGGGATTGCAACATGCAATGTAACAAAATAACTTGCTAGATTTTAAACGTTCAAGGCATCTGACTTGAATTGTGGATTTTTGCATTGCGTTGGGATCGAGTATCACAGGACGTCTACTCAGACGTCCCGCAGGGCTGACATCGATTTAGAGGCAACGCCCAAGAAGCAGCAACGGTTAAAAAAACCTTAATCTTGCCTTCTGAACACTACGGTGCTGATACACAGCATGTTACTACGAAATACAATAAATGCCTCAGTACAAGCATAATTGCAAGTGAACATATATGTTGAAGCCCAATGTTAGTTTTAATGGGGTACTGTTACTATTATACAGTTCTGCGAAGCACAAATGAATGGATGAATGAGGCAAGTACTCTGACCAGACATATGGCGTGAGGACAGTTTATGCGAATAAGCTTCATTGATATGTGAACAATGAAGAATTGTTGACGTAATATTTACACACTAATAAAGCAACTGCCTAGGCAGCGCTATATATAATGGCCTCTGTATGAGACCCGGGCATAGCCTCAATGAGTATATCTTCACGCATGCTGAAGTACCGCTGCATAGTCACCACACACGACAATTAGGACTATTTGCTAACGCCGCTATCTGCATGGTAGCAAAGTGATTAGCGCTGCGGGTATTTTTGCAATTCAGGAGCGCTTACAAAGTATATAAAATAGTCCTCTTTCATCATCATCGCTATATAAAAAGTAAGCAAGGTCTTTAAAGAGACAAATGGCAGATATGAGGGTCAACTTGTGCTGCATAAGTTTTAATACGTTATAAGTAATAATGCAGGAATACATAGTCAGCGAAGTGATGTAATACAATATAAGTTGTAGGGTCCAGTGCTTAGTACTTAAATACACGCGAAGTATAGATAAATCCGTTGCACAATTATTGCACGTTCATCCAAATCAGTCATTGTATTCAAATGGCTGTACCACGTACTAAAATTGAATTGAGATATGTTGCGTTAACCACAGACGCGATATATCGACCCTAGCAAACAGAAAAAATCATTGCAATAATGTAAAATATCTACCACATGCACAAATATATTTATATAATGGACGCATCGTTGCTAAGGAGGCATTGTAACAGTTCCGTTATGGTATTTATAATTATTTAGTTAGGAATATTATTTCGACTGAGGATGGCACAGTTTGCAATGTTAACCATGGATCACTCACCATGTTTAGCGTGGTTGGATCTTGTGAAAAATGCTGACTTGCAGGCTGTTGTTAGGGTACTGCCTACTACAAGTCAGGCCGTTTGAATATATAAACATTTGCAAGGGGAAGTTTGATAGAGTGGCCCGAGAGGAATATTGCTCACCTCGTTACTGTCACTTAAATCTTGGTACGTGAATCAGGGAAGTCAAACCGGCGGTTAACGTGATGTACTGCGTACCTTGTCACAGCACTGGAGGTAGCATGCAAATCTCCTAAATTTGTATAATTAACATGTTTCACGGCAACTTTGTAAAAACAGTTATTAATGGATGGTTCAAGCAATCGTGCCAGCTTTATTCGCATCAAATGAGTAAGAGTCGCGTGATTACTCTTGTTTGAGCGAAAACTGACTTGCTGATCGGGGTAAGGACATTACTTAATACGCACGTAAATAATACCCCGTGTCATTGCTTTCCCATGTCAAATTAGAAAGAGCAAGAGTAAGGAGCTTAATTGAACTTATGGATGTCCTTCGTATATTTGTAAATGATTTATCGGCTATAGAGTTGCTAACCTTTTTTACATACAAATAGCGCTGTAGGATTGTCAGTGAGGACGAAAATCACACCGATGCCCTTCCAGATGTATTTGAGGACAGAGTGGGTCCAACTTCGAAACCGACGGGTGGTGATTATTAGAGATATAATTCTATGGCAGTGAACTTGTAGACCAGCTTAGACGTATACCATTTTATGTAAACTACGTTTGGATATTTCACACAATCTCAATGAAACTTTTGGCTCAAAATCAAACACCGACTCATGGTTTAGAAACACTATCGGACATATGCATGTCTCAAGGGATACTTTGTTAGTTGTGAACAATATAGTCCGTTTAATAATACAACTTTAAAGCGGAAGGCAAACTAGAGAGTTGAATATTAATCAATGCATTGAATAAAAAGCGAAACAAATTTTAAGACTGTTTGCTTGCTTCGGCAAAATTGCACTTTATGATAACTGCTTGTCTTAACGTACTTGGCTACGAATCGTGCACACAATTTACGATCTTATGAACACTCATAGCTCAAATCCCAGTTAATGTGACACATACACCGGCTATTCACTCTACATAGAGCAGATGCACAGCATTAGAACACAACTCCCATAAGATTTTATTTATACAGGTTTGTAAAAAATCAAGCCGAACAGCAGCAAAATACAGTTTGTTTTCGGTTGCTTCCACGTTCGGCCACATGACCGTTTTATTTAATCAAAATCCATTACCCCATGCTAACGAATAATTCTCTTTCTGCAGAAACTTGTACCGAAATCAACAATTTGCTATACTTCATTTTAACGAATAAACGTGTATGTTCCGGTGTTTTTATCAGCGCACTGGAAATAAGTCTATTCCCAAGAAGGAAATAGAGAGGCGGTCCTTTGTTTGAATATATCTACATGTTTGCTCCATTTGCATGGTGTTTGTTGACGTGTGCTTGACGAATCGGTTAATAAACTCCATTTATAAGCAATCGAAATACAAACGAGGATGAGGGGGCTAATGGCAATGTCGACAATGCATTCGGCGAAAAATGTAGCTAATGTGTATTGTATCAGACAAACAATAAATAAATAATTTTCAAAACGGGGATAGGCCAACCAATTCTTTGTCGCTTGCCGTCCAAACGCATCGTTATCGGGTAACATTATCTATAATCAGTGTTTGATAAGAATGATAAGAATCCTTTCAGATGAACTATATAGTATCTAATTTTTATTCCCCATATGAAGCACACACACGTCAGCGTGAGGATAAACCCGCCATCTAACTTATCCCGTTCGTGTGGCAATAACATTTAATTTAACGGTACCTATTTTAGCTTTGCATCATAAAACAATGAAGATTGACGTTCACCGAAATCCCGGGTAACTTCCCAACCCTCATAGACTAGACACACCAGCAGTATCGGTATTGAAGTAGTATTAATGGTAGGGAGAATCGTGATTATGTCACCGTCGTAAAACACTTACATACAAGTATACATTTACTTCTGGAGGGTGACGTCAGCTTGTCGTAGACGTCGGTGAGTCATGCATACACATATTTCTGAAACCAACACCTGGAGTTCATGTCTTGCGTGGCTACACTGTCCTTCACGATACGACTCCAGTTCTGGTAACAAAATATCTGATACAAAGATCACCAAGTGTAATTGCAGGTCATTGTAGGCGAGTCCAAAGAGAAAGCATATGAAAAGGTTCTCTCATTTGCCGATTCGTCTGTCATTTCGTCGACACTAATAGCATTACGGGTACAGTAGGTTAGAGGCAATTATAGGGTCCGTGTCACGCCAAAGACCGATGTATACCCATTATGGCAGGCAAAACACGTTCCTCAGACATGAACAGAGCAGCTAAATCACAACATCAAACCAAGCGCTGTGCTCCAAAGGGATGGTTTCTTTTGCATTCAATCTACGAATCACGATTTCGATGTGATGAATGTTTGGTAATTTATTCTCTATCAACAAATGTATAGGTCGTCCGTGTTCATGATCGTGAAGTCGTATTAAATATGATCTGTCATAAAATGCATCTGTTAGTCAAATGCATCCAAACAACGCTCATGAACATAATAGATACTGTAACAAAATCTGCATGTGACTTATAGTAGGCAAAAAATGTGGTAATATATACATATATATAAACAGATATACATATATATGCACATCGATATACACATATATGTGTATGTGTGTACGGGTTTGTTGTATTTGTATGATTGTGTGAGTGTATATCTGACTCATTATGTCATCTGTTTGACTTTTCTTGACCCAAACAATGGATGTAACTGCAGCACCTCAATTATATGTACTCACCGTAAACACCGTACAGTGACTTAAATATAAGTATTTCGATCGATTGATCATTAGCAGAGCCAAGCTGAGTCTGTGTCATAGTTTTGATGATGTGAGATTTCTGAACCACAGGCGACGAAGAGCCTCAACATCTCAATAGTTATGCAGTAATAAAACACCTGGCCAACGTCCTTGAGATATATTATATATCATGACACAATATGTGATTATCATACAGAGATTATGGGCATAAAGGACAATACAGTATATCGCTTTTGTAAGTATCACCTTTATGTCGGTGTATATTGTTGAGAAGGCATGGGCTTCATAAACCGTGATATGAATTTGTTGTTTGCTATACCAAATGTATTACAAATAACACTATAGCCTACACGCGATATAGATTGGCTAGTTTTGGGCGCTATGCATTGCATTGTACTGATATAGGCATTGAGCTACCTATTCAGTAGACAACATATATCCTACATCAAGCTGTTGCTCAGACAGATCGACTATGTCATAGAACTTCTGGCATTCTGCGTACCTTATTTATTGTCGACAGAGGGGTGGCAATATGTGTCCACCTATGCCGGCAAATCCATGAATACATGGTCAGGAATAATCCTAACCCACAGTATGTTCCTTAACAATGCACATTCCATGTTAATCTCATTCTCATTAATAGGGCTGCTTTGCTTGATGGCGTGACGACAATATATAGCACAATCGCGCAGTGACAACAAAAGTCTCGAAATTAACGAAAGCCGGCTCCAACAAATGTATGCTGCTAATATACCAGGGATAACAAAGGATGAGAGTTCTTGAAAGCCGGCATAAGTAATCTTAATAGTGACCCTAAAGCATTTATCTCTGGCGATAGTCGAGCGGAATAAGTATATAAATAATTGCGTTGGTCTTGTACACCTGCCGCCTGTTGTCGATGCCTGTAATGTTCAGGATCTGCCTTTAAAGTGCGTAGCCATGATATTACAGGGGAATAATGATGATGGGCTGTTTACATATTTTTTTAGGTTCGAAGAGCAAAATCATCGATTGTACACCTCAATCTTATGCACAATGACGGAAAAGTTGCATGCTAAGCTTTGTTATCAAGAGGTAGGCAATTGATCACCTAGTTTGGTAGTCATGCTTGTAATCGGTCTGATCATTGCACCTTAATCAACCACAACGAATGAGATATTGACTTATCACGTACATCACATGGAAGAGAGGGATCATAAATACATCGCATTGTCTTGGCGCATAATAAAAAAATCACCAGTCAACAAGCTATGCTCAGGTTTTGTAGATCTAGTCAAAGTTTTCCTGTTGCTTCCGAGTGTTATCCTATTCAAACACGTATTAATTGTATATCTTTGCCAAACAACCCGTTTATAGCAATAAACCCAATGCATAAGAGATCTATGGCTAGTTGAGCCAACTTGCAAATATGTGGTTACCAAAATATGCTAGCCTAATTCTTTGTGAATCGAATTCCAGCGATGCAGGTTCTATGTAGCTTTTGACACATATAGATCACAATCACTGCTGCTTCATCTATTGCTTTGGTAAATAAAACATTAGCATATCACGTCGGCTTAGCTCTTGGTATTTGCAATAATAAACAAAAGCTTAGAGCTATGTGCTGCCCTAAATAGAAAGTCAATATAGGTGTTTTTGTGCATTTTGGCATCTCTTTGTGATCGTTGATTACAGATTGCCGTTTACCCAAATGATTAACCTTTAATCCCACTATTGTTATCAAAGGGTAAGTTTCGGGTATAGTGACAACTTCGCTGTTTCAAAACAGTGAGGCCAAAACCTCGAAATGGTTTGGTAAATGCTCCAGATCAGATGACTAAGCAATATATTTTTTTCTGATAAAGTGTAGCTGATAAAGCAAACACAATGTGGAAATATCTTATGTACTTGCAAACGAAAATATACGAATTAGCTCTTGCGCCGCATAGCCGTACATACACAGTAAAAAATATAGTTCTATTCAAAATGTCGAATTGTCACACTTCATTCGTAGCCCCTTAGGATGTAAAAGCTGATTGTGATCACAGGGTAACGTCATTAATGTTCCAATGCAAGGCAGAAGGCCAGCACTTGTTGATGGGTCCAAAACGACATCTATTGCCCCCGAAGTCGGATTAGATGCAAGGCCGTGACGCTTCAACATAAATTTCCGCGCAACTTCCATTACTCTTATTATTACTTCCCAATGTTTGCCGATAACTTTATTTCGACAGCATTTTCGCTAAAGATTAGGTGTCCTTCAATTCGAAAGGTGTGATAGAATAACCCGCATGAAATGAAATGACGCTTGCATCAGTGCATTAGCGATAATGACGTCACTCCTTATCTTAAACATAATTTATAAAACCGACAGACATAAGCATTTTATAAGCTGAGGCTCACCTGGCCAACGCTATGAGGCACTGTAAAATGTATTCTTTCTCTGTTTTCAGCCTTGTTAAGTGCGCCATTGTATTTGACTCTTCTTATGTAATGGTCATCTGATGCGTTAGCGTTTAATTGGGGTGAAAATATTTGCACGTGCATATGTGGTAAGGTTGATGCTAAAGCAAGATATCAGGAGAAGTGAATATTTTTAAGAGAGTTAGATAGCGGTTCACAATGCTGGTTAGCCGTAACTCGAGACTTGTTTGAAACTAAAGGCGATTTGGAATCGCATATTATTGAACTAGGATAGCACATATTTGGCAATATTCCTCTGATTAATGATGGTGTAAAATCCATCCAGTCTGTTATATCGCATTTTAAAGGCTCAAAGAGAACAGTTCTATCAAAACATGTCCCCATGCGCATGACGCGAGAGGACAAAAGAGTTCACTGGGCAGCGACTCATTGTCATGTCTGTAAAAAAGAACTGGGTGAGGACTTAGTTCGCGACCACTGTCATATAACAGGTAAATACAGGGGTATGGCCCACAATGCATGCAACCTAAAGCTGCGGTTGAATCCTAAAACAACGGCCGTGCCTGTTGTATTCTACAACCTGCGGGGCTATGACTCTAACCTCTTGATGCATGCCGTAAGCGCCGGTTGCTACTGCGTAAGGGAGTCTACCTCTACGAGTTTATAGATAGCTGGGATCAGCTCAATGCCCCGCTCCCTTCACTCATATCTGCTGCAGAATATGAACATGCCCAGAATGTCAGGAGCGTCTTCGATTGTAAGAACATGGGTGATTATCATGACATCTACCTGCAAACAGATGTAATGCTCTTAGCCGATGTGTTTGAAATATTTCGCAGATCCAGCCCACTACTACACCAGCCCAAGCCTTTCATGGGACGCACATCTTAAAAGCACGAATGTGGAGCTGGAGCTTGTAACCGACTATGACAAGCACCTCTTCATCGGGAAGGGTCTTCGAGATGGTAGAAGCATGGTGTCGCGCCGCCACGCTAAAGCTAACAACCCGTACGTGGATGGTTTTGAGCAGGATAAGCCAGCAAGTTATATCCAGTACCTTAACGCCAACAACCTGTAAGGCTGGGCGATGAGTCCACCTTTGCCTACCGCGGGTATTGAGTGGGTGGATCAGCCGGCCGATGTACAGATACAGAACCATCCCGACAATGCAGAAACCGCATATGTACTCGAAGTTGATCTGGAATACCCTGCAGAGCTACATGCTGACCACAATGATTATCCACTAGCGCCAGAGCAAATGTCTGTGCAGAGTGAATGGTTGTCGGACTACCAGAAGGATCTCATAGGTGCATTGGGCAGCACCGGAAATGGAGTTGAAAAGCTAGTACCAAACCTGCGCAATAAAAAAAGTATGTGGTCCACTATGGGAACCTCAAGCTTTACCTATCCCTGGGAATGAGGCTTACCAAGATTCGTCGCACGGTTGTATTCACTCCCTGGATGGAGCCTAACCTTCGCATGAATACAAAGCTGCGTCAGGCTGCCACCAGCGACTTTGAGAAGGAACTGTACAAGCTGAGGAACAATACTGTGTTTGGCAAAACCATGGAGAATCTCAGAAGGTGGGTTGACGTTAAGATTGTACGCTCGGCGGAAGAGGAAAAAATACGCAGGCTTGTTGCCAGTCCCGCCTATGCTCGACATAAAGTGTTCGATGATGACCTTGCTGCCCTGCATATGCCTAAAACCCACTTGGTCTCAGATCGCCCCGTGTATGTTTCCATGTGCGCACTCGATCTTTCCACGCATCTGATGTAAGACTTTAATTATAACACAATGAAGTCAAAATATGGTAATAACCCTTGCCTGTTATACACAGACAAGGTCTCGCTACTTCCTGAGATCAGCAGAGCTTACGTATATGCGGATATGAAAGAAGATAGCGGCCTCTTTGACACCAGCATTACCAAATGTTCTCATCCCTAATGTCTCGAGAGTTAAATTAAACAAGGTGCAAAGGGAATTAGGAAAGTTGAGTGTGCTAAAAAACACCTACACCAAGGCACAGTACATGAGTGTCTGTGCAGCAAGAAAAATGTTCCTATTCGTGGTCCAATGAGAGTGAAATTAAAAGTGATAGGGAATTAGTTAATAGGCTCCACGCCAATAAGGTGTCCCACTCTCCCTCTGATTCAAAGAGGTGGATGTCTGTTCACAGCAGAAAACGCCGTGGAATGAGCATACTGGCCTATGATCACACGTAAGTTGTATAGGCTCCACGCCAATAAGGCCCCCCTCTCTCCCTTTGATTCAAAGAGGTGGATAGCTGCAAACGGCATAAACACCCTGGTCTATGTCACACTAGTTTACCATACACACTGGCCCCATATATATATATATATATATATATATATATATATATATATATATATATATATATATATATATATATATATATATAGAGATATATATATATATATATATATATATATCTCTATAGAGATATATATATATATAGAGAATCTATATAGAGGATAGAGAATGTATAAGATATATATATATATATATAGGAATATCTCTTCATCTAGAGACATCTATATATATCCTATATATATATATATATATATATATATAGAGAGATATATATATATATATCTATATATATATATGATATATATATGTATATATGTATATACACACACATATCTAGTATATATATATATATATATATATATACATCTACCTATATATATATATATATATATATATTTATATATTTACATTTACATATACTCTTCAAAGCACTTCCTATGCACATTGTTACACGAACAATGTTGTTGCCGTCTATCGTCAATCGACGCAAATAACTTGACCTGACTAGTCCCATATATTTTATGCATCCCTCGGTCTAGGAGAATTGCTGCATCTATAATGTTCGCAAATCCTTGAGTTTGCCCGTGCTATACAGGTTTAATTTTGTTTAATTCTTTCTGCATGTAACATCATGCAGTGAGTCGTTTTCGTATGCGATGCATGTTTTGTTTACATTAAAAAGTCCATCCCACTTATGCGCACAGATGTGGCCTTGCCTTCAAACTACGCTTGTCATATAGCCGTTAATTGACGTCTCATTTCTTTGAGCGCAATCAATAATTCGAAGGTTTTATAGCGGAATAAGTAGCACAGTTGAGGCTCTACCGGGTGTGGCGAAAGTATACTTAAATTTGTGCAATGCCTTTTAGAAATAAATTATTTATGTCCATTAGAGTGTTTCGTTTTTTCGCCTGTTAAAATAAGGTAGGTAACGGTCAGTGCATTTCGATGTATTGAGTTTCGCACTGCCAAATTACTAAATAACATTTACCAGCGATGGTGTGTTTGCATTAATCGCATATTTGGAAATGTTGCACGCTTGTGGCATATCCTCGCATTGAGCTAAGGAAGTTGGACTATCCAATTGATTCATTGGTTAGTAACACCTCAATGCACGTACACCTAAGAGCAAGCTGCGAGCATCTAGGGAGAATGTGTTTGCAGTTACGCAAATGAAAATACTGCATGAAATTTACTTGCATTGAATCGAAATGTAACTTTTCAAGATGCATTTTTTGGGCGATTTATTGCAGCGTCAATGTTTTTTTGTCGTTGCTAACATTACGATTTTATAATTATAAATGTTTTACGGAAGCAAAATAATAGATAGTTAAGTGATGTATGCTCATTGAAAACAGCTTGCGAAAGTTATTCTCATTAATTGTCAAATCAAAATAATAACTGGGTTCCTGGCTTTGTGTGAGATTTAATACGTTGTTATCATTTGAAAGATGTTTTTAACAGCCTTTGCTCTCTATGAGCCTTTAAAATGTGATATTACAGACTGGATGGATTTGACACCATCATTAATCACAACGTCGCCACCGAAAGCTTTTATAACCCGTTCGATGTCATTAACAGACCGTTTTTTTGCGAGTCAAAGACACATTCATAAAGTTAATTTTGACTCATTTTTGTATTGACTTGATGACAAAAATATTGCCACGTTTCCTATGCCTCTTTTTTTTTGCAAAAAGTTAGTAAAACGCCTGGTTTATAGTGAGCAAGCATAACGTGAATCTATTATAGCGCGAAACTTTTTCATCAACTGGTATTTATCGGTTATTTTAGTGCATATTTAGCATCCCATAATATTTTATCGCTGTCATAAGCGCGAAAATATCAACCAGAAACATTCTCATCAACACATGTGGTTTGGCTGGTGTATATAAAATGTGTTATAGAAGCAAAACAATTATTAATGGTTGCTTATTGCAGCCTTACTGCCTTCAGCCTTTCATCTTTAATTGCGCTATAATCATTGAATCTGGCACCACATGAAACTTGTGCTTTGCAGCAAGGCGATTCTAGCATAGAGAAACGCATTTATTGGTTGTCACCGTTTAATGTCATTTGATCACACATGAAAACAGGGCAGCAAACTCCGCCGGCAAATTACTCCAACTGTCAATCATCTTCATTGTCCTTTACTCCTATTTACTCGAAGGCGATGTTCAACGTCCGTTGTCATCTTCTACACACAGTTTAGAATTAAGGATTATTTAGGGTACTTTTCAACCGGTGCTATGTTTGAAGCATATAAGGTTTTCCTCCTGGCATTTATCCACCGTCAATGACATAAAACCGACACAATAACCCCTTTGTAGCACCTGAGTTGATCAAATAGGTTTTTGCCAGGGTACACATCGGTAAAAATGTTTATGGTATAGCTAATGTCAAATTTTCACACTGCTAACCCGGATGGTAAATATATATACAAAAGCCAATTCTAGGCGAATAAATTGTGTATCCAGGCAGGCATCACATTATGATATCTACTATGTTTGCGGTGTTACATATATGATATCTTTTTCATATGTAAGCCATCTGTTTAGGGTTCATAACAGTTCATCAGACTCAAAAGGCGTCATTTGATTTGATTATCTGAAAATGGCAATTGTCAGTAATACGCATGGATGACAAGCACCTTTAATGGATCTGTCGTAGTTTCTACTCTTTTCTCTATATACACCCACTTTTAAGATACCCATGTCATAGTCTCAGATGGTATTAACATGCTGATATCGCAAACAAGTGTCTGAAGATACCGCGATGAATTTACATTTACTGACTGATTTTCTGGAATTGTTCACATTGATAGCAATGTAGCAAAAACTCAATCACAATGAAATGCTTAATTATCTACATTAGTCATTCAATTAATTACATAATAGGTTTTGATTAACAATGATGGCCACCCAATACATGATGGGGATGGGTGGTCAGGGTTAAAACGTCCGTCTGATCATGTTAGCCATTTCTGCTGCTGCACTACATCATGTACTTATATTTGAATGACTAATCAATAATGACACCTCTGACACATTATCTAAAGTAGAATCACCAATTAGGTATTCGTGTGCCCGACATATATGCACTGCTTCATTTGTTTATGCTAAAACAGTATTCGTTCCTAACCCTTGATTAAAGTATGATGTCATCGACAAATTTTATACCATTACGTCAGCAGCACTGTCTAGATCATTTATGTACCTCGGGAAAAGTACCGGTCCAAGGACCTAACCTTCAGGGACGCCACTAGTACCTCGCATCCAATCTGATTCAATGCCAATTATCTCCATTATCTGCATTGTATTACTGAGCCATTTATTGAAAGTAATCCTTAGAGTCGACCATTTTAGTAACATCTTCTAGGAATTGCACACGTTTGGTAGGCTAGACCGCTATCACAGAAAATCATGCTGAGATATATTCGATAAGCATTTCTTAAGTAAGTGTTCTGTGAGCAAGCCTCTAAAACGTGTTTCCATTATTTTGTTTGCCATAGATGTAAAGCTGACTGGCAAGTTATCAGCTGGCTCCTGACGATTGCCTTTGTTGAATATTTGTGTAGCATTACGACATTTCAAGACATCCATAACAGTCCGTTCATACGAGGGCTGGCTGAATATTTTATAGATTGGTAGCGACAACGAGTTTCCATCGAAGCCTCGAGTAGAGTTCATCTTGGCCGATGTTTTTGTTGGGTTTAACAATAAAAACTGTTTTAGGGCTTTGTACTGACTAAAAGGTAACCTGTCAAGTTGTTTCTCGTCACCACCTTCGAATAATCAATAATGGCTCTGGGGGTTCTGCTATCTGTGGGGGTCTCGTCAGTGATTGCTAATGAAAAATAACCATTAAGTAAATAAGCACTTTATTTACTCCATCCGATACAGGACATATGGCTTGTCTGGCTTTCAATATCATTATTTATTCTACGGCGTTTGCGTTGGCATTTATATCTGTAAATGTATGCCACTGTTAGTGTACACTTTGTCTGTCCGAAAGATTCGTCTTATCCACCTAACTAATGAATTGCCTGATACCACTAAATCTGGTTGCAGTTCGCTAGACGGTGTATGAAAACCGTATGTAGCAATATAAATTTCTGGACATAAATAGTCATACGACCCCATTGGAGCTCTGTGGTCGGCATTACTTTTCATGCCAACCTCAGTAAAAATGGTAAGATCAAGAATGCCTTTAATTGGTTTGGATACATGCTGATGCAGAAGGTTCTCTTGGACTTAGATAAAAGTTAGGAGCCTACAGAATGATCCGGCCAGTTAATATTACAAATAATCCCATGTGCCTATCTGCAACAAATGGCAGCAATTCGTTAAGTTTATGGGTCAAGGATTTGGTGATCGATTAACTACTCCTAAGTAAACCTGCCTATTTTGCAACACAAAGGCGATGCAATGTCACAGCCCCCCTGGAGATTATTAAGCGTAAATGAGTATACCCCCACCTCGTCCATCCTTTGTATCCTGTCTATCTTTCCTCAGGGGCTGATAACCTGCCAGTGTGATATCAGCATCTCCAATATCCCCATGTGTCCTGCTTCGGTGAGAATTGCAATGAAATAGCTGGTTCAGGGTTAGAGTAAAATGACAACCAGATGCCAATGTATTCTCTCTTATACAATGTTTAATGGAATGAAACGAAAAACATTAGTCACTAAGTTGATCAAACCATAGAAACTCGAGTAATATATTTGCTAAAATTTGTCTAATGTTAGATATGGAACGCTCGCCTGAACTGGCACGTTTAATAGATGCATGGATCTCGTGTTGATGGCCACACAAGGTGCACATAAAACAAGCAAAATTGAATGAGCCAAAAAACACAAATGCACATCAAAAGAGTATTCGGAACGCTGACTAAACGGTGATGCGCGTCAATTTGTAATGACTAGTATATCATTCCATTATCGTGTCAACTGCTGGAACGATTAATTTGAAGTATCAGAATCCGTTTTGAATTACAAAAGTTGGGAAAAGATTTGAACGGAGTGGTTCTTCGCCTCAACCAATGCATGACTAAATGACGCACAAATAGTCAACGCAGCATGACAAATGCATACCTTGATTTCATATTGTATGAAGCGTGTGAATGTCATCAGCTAGCTGCTAACTCTTGCCACAATCACTGACGCCATGAGCCCCTGGCGTGTCCAGGAGTACAATAGGCCCACTGTATCCACCTGCAAGTCGTAAGGGGCGAAAACTAGAGGGCGATATGTTTTCCGTGGGTTGCTGGATGTCACCTAGACGAGGGGCTGGAGGTCCAGTCAATCGGTTGGTTGCAAAATGCCCTGCGATAAGCTATCACATGTCTGAATTTGTACTGTTATTTTGTTAGCATCAATTAACACATTGGTGTTTGTGTACCGTTGCTGATGCCTTTAATTCCTAGTGTACGGATGATAGAGGCGGCGTTTGCCCCACTATGGATATTTTGTATGTATTATTTTCCTGACAGTATTTTTCAAGTCTTTATATACTCGACTGTATTTGTTGTTGTCTTTAGCTGTTTGTCAACATCAACACGAGTAGTTCATAGGGCTCGAATCACTCTTGAGTTTTTAGGCTTAAGCCCTTATTTCAGTTTTTTCCTGGCTCTGGGTCATTGTAGACCATAAGGCAGACCATGCTCTCTGGGGCGGAGGGGAGACAAATGTATCGATTGCTTGGTATAGACCAGTGGATTGGTGGTGCAGACCATTGGATTGCTGGTGCAGACCGTTGGATTGCTTGGTACAGACCAATGGATCGCTAGGTGTAGACCAGTGGATCGCTTGCTGGGGCAGACCAATGGATCGCTTGCTTGGTGGAGACCAGTGGCTTGGTGGTGCCGACTAGTGGATTGCTTGGTGCAGACCATTGATTCGCTTGCTAGGGCAGACTTATGTATCGCTTGCTTGGTGCAGACCAATGTATCGCTTGCTTTTGGTAGACTAATGGGTGGGCAACTAGTGTGTACCATACTACACCCCAACGATGGCAACTAGTCTGCATTTGTTCTTTGTAGGAGTAGTATGGAGTGTAGCATAGACCAGATGAGGTGTGCCAGTGGGCCGTTCCTATGCCACAAACAATCCTTTCCCCTTTTGCATGTGCAACCTTCCTGCACGGCCATCTGTCTCATAATAGGGGTAGACCGTGGGTGACCCTATGACCCTGGGTATATACTCCTGTGTCAGCATGTGTAACCCAGATCCAGTAAAAACCGAAATAAGGGCTCTATTTGTGGTGCGACAGCCCCCACCCCTCAAGCGATCCGAGCCCTATGGCCTTATACACGTGTTAACACTAAAGGTATGTTGTAATTATTTAAGATCGTATATAAAGAACATATTTTCATTAAATCTCCCGCATGGTTTGTGATCTTTTGCAGCATAGTTACCTTTATGGTCCTCAATTACGAATATAAGTGCTATTTGGTAAAAATTATACAGGTACAGGGAAATTCATTGCTCTAATATTTCGTTTTCACTTATAACAGCTTGCCAGAGCAGTGCAATCTACAATACAAGTAGCTCAACAACAAATGCTGTAAAATGCCATAAAAATATGTAATTATTTGAAGCTCGGTGTTAGTGAAAACTAGGAAGGGTCAAACGATCCCTCCTGGGCATGATTACTGTTCTTGTCATATGTTTCGCAAATATGCCACATCAAAATGAGCAGAACACCGGGTTTGTTTACCATGTGCAATACATTGTCCACGTCCAAGGTCGCTATAATGGTATGACGTCACAACGGCGTGCATGATATTATGCAATGTCAATGTTGATCGGCAACGAATCTAGAAATTTAACGCCAGAGCTGAATTTGTAACCATTTCGGGGACGGTACCTAGCCTGACAAGACACCAAACGTATACACCCCAGCTATCACACCCAGATAAACTCCCTATGTGCACGTTTCAGCAACACACCTCTGCTATATACCCCCGCGGTAGAGCGCTATTTCAAACCCCAGCTTTACCAACCTATTACTTACACTGGTATTTAAACAAAACCACTATTCATGTGCACTCGCACACCCTCTAGTGACATAGCAAAGCTACATATCTAACCATCATGTTCCTTATATTAAAGATGCTGGACTTCACACTGCATTCGGCGTTAGGGTTTAAGGGTCTGACGACTACATTCAATGTACATTATTCGATTTTGTTTTCAGTTTGTATGTACTAAATTGCATGATGACTATGCGTATCAGAATAGAATGATTCATTTTTTTTGCTTGACTGAGTTAGCCTCGTCGCAATTGTGCGAACATACATACTTCTTTTACGTTGATATTTTACATAGCCATTAGTCACAGCCAAGTTAAATGTCAGCGTTATTTTGACAGGGATGGTTTCCTCTGGTGCATGCGGGCCATTGTAAAATTTAGAACTCCAGACAAGGCGTGAGAAACAGGTCCCCAACGATAAGTTTAACACTGCATCATGAGTGAAGATGCGCGACACACAGCAAGGTCGTGGAACAATTTTATGATCCGACAACCGCATTAGCAGAACCGCCCATCGAATTGTAATGTTCCAAGATAGGTCCACAAACATTCCATGATTGCACCCTGGCGTCGGTGGAATCTCTCCAGCAATTTCCATCGAAAAAATTCAAATGAGGCAAGAAGGGAAGCACAAAGTGCATTAGCAGTAGCAGATGGAACAACATATGTCCAGTATCCATCAACTGGAATAAACGCCGTCCTGATGCCAGCTATCAGACAAACATGAGGCCGAGACTGCCAAACAGTAAGATAGAGTATGCAAAATTAAAGAGGTATGCAATAACTAATAGACTCCCATTCGAAAGCAGCTTACTGTATGGCGTATATCATGACACATTGAACAGTAAGCATATAATAATAATGCAAATATTTGCACTTTAAAACCTTTGGTTCATACATCCACTTTTGGCAAAGTAGATATTCATTTAAAAAGCGCATTCCAATGGATAATCTCAAATTTGGATTGTAAAACCGAACTGTTTCGACAGCTTTGAGAGCATTTTGTAAGATATTATGAACTGACGTATGTGATACAGATAGAGACATTTATAACTCAGGGACAAAATAGCCATTGCCAGTACCAGGCACCAGTAGCAGGCACGTGCAGCCTTGATTGCTCGATAAGCGCGAAAACAGCATTTAACGATTCTGATGAACTCATACATTTTTCAATCAGAAGTGTACGCTAGACTAACATGCCTTGAAAAGAAGTTGTGGACCAGCAGTAGTTTATGCACAAAGATTATTGCATACATTCTATGGTATATTTTTAAGCAAGAGGAATGGTGCAAGAAATGAAAAAAGATATGTCATGCATTTCAAACATATATGTAATCTTGGTTTGACAAACACGCCAACTTGTTAGTTTTCATCATTAGTGCAGTTACTTAAACAACCTTTGTGTATATCTCAAATTGAGGTATAGCCGTCATCTTTCGAATCCCGACCAAAGCACACAGTGATGTTTAAACGGCGACTTTGGTACCTATTGGCATTGCTAGGCCATTAGGTACAATGCTTTTGACACATGTTATTGCATGGTTGTCAGTTGCATGCTAAGTAAAATCTGCTTTACAATATCTCACCATAGCTCATATTAAACATAACAGTTTGACGTCCTTTCGCAAGCACTTTGCATTTAACTGATTACATCGCTGCAAATGAAGATGCCGATATTGCAATACTGCTGTTATATGTAACAACAAATCTACGGACCATGACCCTGATATGTCTACCTCCATTTTGTATATTACGTTGCCACTGCGAGTGATCATATGTTTGTATCAATGTATAGCGGACATTATGCGCTGAACTCGGTTAATGTGCGAGTATGAAGCCAGAACCTATATGATTGTACGGATATTGCACATCCACAACTGGTGCCGACACTGCTTCCGGCAAGCAAGCCACTTTTCCATCGCAATGTGATTGTCAAAATCACTCTCGTAATCTGAACAGCTTGCACAGCATCTGTCTCTGACGAATCCAAAAGGACACAGCCATTGCGTTCAATTTATAATGCAAGTAATTGAACAGTTATTAGTACCCATGGGAAGAGGTATATACCACAAATAGAGGCAGTATAAAGCATTTGTAGCCAGCGCCGCCCATAACAGGGGAACTTTATTGGTCATGAAAGCGGCATAAACAGTCATAACAAGTTAACAGAAGTCTTTCATGCAGACCTCTAAAATGTGAATGCAAAAAGTGAAGCCGGAATGAGGCAGTTATTTGCCCTGTTATTTCTGTGGCACTGATAGAAAAAAAAATTGTAATTGTTTTTGGTACGAATTCCTATTTCGACATTCGACCATTATAGTAGTAAACATGTGAGTCATTTAATTGGTAGAGGTGTGCTCTTAAGCAGGGCAAATTCACCAGCAGCTAATTATTGGTTCATTAAGCCTCATTTGAGGTTAAATTTAAAATCATATGTTCTGTCATATTGAGTCGAAGACACTGAGTAGATGATGAGGAGTTGGTTGGGTCTGTAGAAACGACCGCAGCAAAATGTTTCATAGTTGCAGCAAAAGAAAAGCCTACGCCATTAAGTTAGAAGGGCCGCATGTTGTGAGTTAGAGTAGCTATGACATATATTTGATACTGTTCAGCATCCCAACAATAAAACTTGGTGTCATTGCTCTCACATGCCAAGCATGCCATATTTAATAATGCGGTGATTATTGTTGCCTGGGGTAATCATTTCTGTGTGCTTTCGCTTTACTCCACACTGGAATGACTATATCAATTTGCACACAAACGCAAATATAACACCGTCAGCGGGATGTCTTATAGGAATATAGACACATTCTACGTACGATTCAAGTAAATCTCAGATGGCGTGTAAGGACAGAGAAAGTATTGCCCAAACGTCTGGTGAGCTCGATGCCTAAGTTCATTTGTGCGCTAGCAATGTTATGTCGCGATTGTGAAGTAACGCTTAACGTTATCCAGCTATACACGAAAGATCCTAACCATGCGGCAAAGTCACTGACAGCCTTTGATTTTAAAACTGGTACTCTTGAATCTCCTACACTATCTAAACGTGATGAAAACTACCACAAACGGAACAATTCTTAAGCCTGACGTAATGAAATAGCAACATTGTCAGATTTGTAACGAGCACGGACACATTTTGAATACTAGATGCCATTGCACAAAAATCCAACAGCTTTTATGACAGCCACCAACTGCAGCTTGTTAATCTGCCTCTTAATCTATGGCAGCCAAATGTGAATAAATCACTTGTTTAGAATGCTACCCAGTGCATATTAAAATAAGATTTAATTTTCTTCCGAGGATTTATATCTTTGGAGTTTTACAATTGACTAATCAAATTGAGCAACATATATAAAACCATGATCTCATAGATAGCACAGTATGTTACATTAAGGTCCGAGTAAAGAACTGCAATTCTATGGTATAGTCAATGCTGCCGAAACCGTGGATTGTAAGTTAAACATCAACGTTATTGTCTAAAATTGGTGCCCACCTGGTAAATTATCAATGAATTGCATTCTCTGTGAGAAATATTTTGGACAATTCTTATCAAAGAGTTGACAGAGCGAGTGGCAGAAGATATCTTGTGGTACAAATACCCCCAACACAGCAAAGCTATGGATGGTCATTAACACATAATCACCTGATCACAAACCAATTGGACCGAACAAAACTAACATTCTTTATTTTGCCTTTAGCACTGTTTGTATCAAATGCAAGTATGAAATGGAGGCAAAGCAGACCAAGCATAAATAAACGACATTGTTTAGATATTTAGGGTGGTAACTCGTTTTATATTGAGTGCAATAAGCAGCTACGCTTTGTGATGCATCATACGGATGCACCAGTTCTCTTATGGATTCAATAATTTCCGCAGTTTCTGATCGCAGCGCCTGTAGATATGTTACTGTGCCGATTATGGTCAGCGGGACTGAAATTGCATTGGTGCAGGGGTCGCAGATGCCACTGCACTTATTATTGTTAATTGCAAACCGGGTTGATAACACGCTACGCATGTTATTCGCTGGAATGCCAGCTGACTTTGAATCTTCCATCGGTTTTTCATGAAACCTGTATGTTGATTTTTTCTGGTATATATCTTTACATGAGACATGTGCAGAGATCCACGGTAATGCCTCCCACATGACCTGGTCGTATGTACCATCAGCTGTGGTCACCTGTGCTGGCCGTAAAATTTAAACAGCAGGGAGTTGAGATTTCTCATGAATTCTTTTGAGACAGTTTTGTAAAAGAATACTTGCCGTTCGTCATAAATGAGTACAGAAAATCAATGTTATTAGCTGCCTCATGAACTAACCACACGAGCTATGTCTGTGACAAAAAAATACTGTATATTATCTCTGAAGCACAAATCATCGAAAAGATTTCAGATTTACTGCACAAGAGTCTTTTTTGTTGGTAGTTCTTTTTTGAATGGCAAAGGCAGAAAACTGTTTTACTGTCTACGCAGGCTTAGTACATATTGTCTATAATTTGCTCGCCTTATTGATAATAACTTGTTTCTTGCTTGCAGTTTATTTGTATCATCATTACTGTCCGCTAATGCTCAAATATTGAACCGATGGCAAAATGCTTCTTCATGAATGATATATGAGACTTGCTTGGGGAGGTCACCTCCAGAGAAGAATTGCGGCTTTAACTTGCTGAACACGACTATTGGGTGAATACATATGATGTTAAATTGCAAATACATCTCATTGCTTTAGGACAGAAATCATTTGTCATTCATCGCTCATCAAAAATGCATCACCAACATGCTTCTCACTAGTGATGATCTTACTACACGTAACACTACTTTAGTCATTTTTCTCTAAAGCCAATTAACGTTTGTTGCGTAAATCCTTCGGGAACATGGCGCAAGACTATTGACGTAGCTCTAATTGTTTCCTCATTATTGCATATTCAGGGATGACAATGTGCAACGTATTAATTATGACATTTACCTTTATTGACGCATAAACGTTTCGCATGTGGGTAAGGGCAGCTACGCCGGTTACTTTCTCTAGCGAATACCCACCATTGTTGTTCACACTGCTATATTTAGCCCCGATGCCACTCTTTGCGTTGGTACATTTGCATTTAGCAGAAATACTTAGCAAGACCGCCGCAGGTGGTCCCACGGTAAGATGAAGGATATAAGGCTAACCACCCTAGATCTCTCCTACACGTCTGTTGGTGCAAAAGCAGCATTTGCGTAGACAGCAAATCAAAGTCTTTTATCTTTGCCATTCGAAGGCAGACATCAATCAGACTCCGCTAAATGGACTGCCTACTTAATTTGGGCGCTGAAATAAATCGTCTTGTACAATCAAGCCAGATAACCCATCGCTAAGGTTTGGGTTTTATCAGATTATAAATCTCTGCTTGAAAGCCATCCAATTAATATAAAACTGCACACATTTCAAACGTTTTACAATACTACTTTAAAGAGAACATGGGCGGAGTAATCACCAAAATGCCTGCCCATAATATTGTTGAACTGTCAATAATGTCACTTTCACTATCCCGCTATTATATTTGTCTTATTTTCCGTTACTTAGTACGCTTGAATGGTGTATTCTTACCGAGTTATTTGCAGATGTTCCTGTGAAATGTGTTTAATACCACGTGAATTCAGGTTTGGCTACGACTGAAGGACAGGAATATCTCAGTGTTAAGTAGATGAAATCGATTCAGGTGATGAATAACGCATTATAATAGTTGTGTTGAAGGGTATTACTATTAAAAATACAATATATAATAATGTGTTTCGGAGGCAAAATCTTTGTATTTTCATTTTGTTTTTAAAAGCGCGTGAAAAAAAGAATTTATCTTTATATCCTTAATGTATTGCATGTATGTATAGGATGGGGAGGGATAGGAGGAAAGCGTCAGTATCGTTCCGAGCATTCGCCTCTTAAACAGTCATAAATTATGCAGTCACAACATGTGATCACATAATAAATGGCTTGATAGCACTTTACATTGATATCACACCAGCAATCAATTAACCTGGGTGTATCCGCCACATTATCGCTTCCATGAAATATACACATCGACGATGTTAAACTTACGTTGTCATCTTCCATGTATTGCTCAGAATCAGCAATTATTTAATGTATTTTTCGACCTATGCGTCGGTACCATGCGTGAAGCATGACATTTATCCATCTCAATGACATCAAATGTTGCGCTTTATTACACCGGACACGATCAACTAGGTTTTGTTTATTGGTATGCTCATGGGTTAAACTACTTTTTTGCGAAGCCAATTTCAAATTTAGACACCGCTATCCCGTATAGTAGTCTCATGTAGGAAGCCAATTCTATGCGCATAAATTACATAACACTGCCATCAGGCAAGCATCACATTTTGATAACTACTATGTTTGCTGTGGTAAATATATAATATCTTGCCATATGTAAGTAATTATTTTGGGTTCATAACTGTTCATATAACTCAAAATGCATTATTTGGCTTGATTATCTGAAAGCGGCCACTGTTATGTCAGTAAAAAGCATTGTTGACAAACACCTTTAGTAGATATATCGTAGTTTCCACTCTTGTACTAACCAATTTGCTGAAACTGTTCACACTGACATTGGCGCTGGTGCCAGCCGTGCCGTTTACCCCTGCGATATGAACACAATTATAATACCATAACTGGCGAAATATATGTGGCAAGAAGTGTCTATAAACGGCTCAAATGATTTAAGCGTTGGTGATTGCGTGTTTCTAGCAAAACGGACGTAATGGAATCAAGTCAATTTAGCAAATTTACTATAAAACAATCACAATGAAATGCTGCATGTTCCACGTTGGTCATTAAATCATATGATTGCTTATGATTGACAAAGATGACCCAATACATAACGTTAAGGAGTGGTCATGGTACAAAGGCCGTTATATCCACAGGGGCCCTGCTAATGGTAGTGAAGTAATTATGTGGAAGTCTAAAAACATTCCTTAAAACCTTTGCCCAAGCAATTACCTGTCGAGTGAACTGACTGAAATTATCTTGTCTGGTAAACTATTCACTGGGTCATCCACGGTTTTGGATACCTAATTCTTCTTAATTATGTCCTGGCCAAGGTGTACAAAGATCCCCGGAGTCTTGAGTTATCAGCCCTTCGAAGCTGGAAAAACCGATCAACAGTATCATCTGATCGAATGAAGATGTTGTATACATGCGGAGTGCACTTAGATGTGTCAGTACTAAAATAAAAAATGCAATCGTTGATTGTACCTAGTGCAGACATACCGGCTACGAGCTTGAAAGCGCGCCTTTTCTACACTTTCAAATTATTCTTTGTCATGTTAAAGGCATGGCATCATTGCCCAACTTGCATATTCTGTATATACAAACTTCAACACAGCGCCTAGTAAACGTCCGTCTGATCATCTCAAGAAGCATGTTAGCCATTACGGCTGCTGTAATGCATCGTTTGATAGATTTTAATGACTAATCAATAATGGCACTGTAATTCTCTTCCTCTGACGCATTATCTAGAATAGAACCACCAATCAGGCATTTAATATTTTCGTTAGCCCGACATAAAAGCGTCAATCACTAATTGCCTATCTGCAAATTTATTGGTTGAGCTCTTTAGTGATCGGTATACCACTTCGAAGTAGACCTGCCGAGTTTACAGCACGAATGCGATGCAAAGTCAAAGCACCCATAATGATTATGTAACGTAAACGAGTATACCCCACCCCCACTTCCATCCTTAGTATCTTCTTTCTATCTTTCCTTAAGGATTACTTGCAAGTGTAATATCAGCATCTTCATAATTTCCATGTGTCCAGCTTCTGTGAGAAATTCAATAAAATCGAGACGGTTAGCTTATGGTTGAATAAGAACCGGAAGCCAATGTATGCCTTTGGAGGCTTAACATTATTAAGTGAAAGCAATATTCACTGTGTTGATAAGAGCATAGAACGCAAGTAATATAATTTAATGATTAGTTTGAGATTAAATAGGGAACGTTTGCATGAAGTGTGCCAAGCTGAATAGATGCCTGGATCAACGTAAGCATGGTCACACTGTGTGGACATAAAACAAACATAATTGCACGAGCTAAAGAGCGCACATGTGTATCGGAAGGGTGTTGGGAAGGCTGACAGAACGGTGATGCGTGTCAATTGTATTTCACAGCAATCGCCCAATTTTAAACATCCCTAGCTATATTGGTGATGGATGCAGTGGAATAAGCATGTAGCTGCAAGGCTAGTAACAGATAATGGACTTAACACTGCATTCTGCATCTACAAAAACCATTAAAGCTGTTGTTTTGTAATAATTCGCTGCTCAATGTTAGCTGGTAAATGCAGTCTCTAGTCGAGTGCATTAAGGCAAGTGACTTAGGTGTGAATTAATGCCTAAAACTTTGACTTAGTGCGATGTCAGCAATCTAGTTATCTTGTAAACTCAGCTAGCAATAGAACTTAGCTAATATTGGTTCACTTATTTATATATTACATGGAAAGGAAATAATTATCTGCAGTAACGTGTGTTCAATCTGGAATTATTGCTATAATTTGGTTAAATGGAATCAAACAAATTGGCAGGAGTAACCAATCATGCGATGCTGAACATCGCTATGAATTTAATCAAACTTAGTCACGCTCGTGTTTATGTGTCATAGGTCGCAAATGTGAACAAATTAATGGCGGATGTATGAGGTGATACAAGCGCTCTCAGTCCGTGACGTGTATTTTATAATAGGTTAGCATGTGTACTTGTATACTAATGTGCTTTGTCATCATTATATCGCAAGAGTATGCTATGATGTCGTATTGATGATATTGCGTGGCGTCCAAGAGACGACATCTGCATGACTAGCAACCCGTTTTAATTGCTTGGTTGTAGAAACACCTAATTTTTGGAGAAATGCATTAAATCCAAACACTCCTTCGCTAAGACACAATTGCTGAGCGCATATTACGACAGCAGGTTTGTTGGCAACAATTCGCAAAGGGAACGGTATTTATATGTGTGCTTGACCGATTCGTTTCCTATTGGTTAAATATAAATGCGATGTTTACGCCCCCCTCTGTTTCAATACCATCGAAAATGGCGTTATTCTCCTGATACCCACCGTCACCGATTCCATTCCCTCACCGAACACAAATGTTAGGCAGAAGTTTATAGCTGTTCTCACTGCGAAAAGTTTAGCTTGACCTGATGCGTGCCTAGCTAATGATTAATTATTCGCAAAACATATTCACTGATTTACGACTCTGTGAGGTATAAGGCCTAATTTATAAGCTATCGCGTTAAATACACTGCAAAATATCGCTCAAGAAATGATGTAAGAGGAGTAATATCGTTTGCATGACGACACGAAAGATTTGAGAGACATGTAAATGATGACGTCTTGAGCGGTTCAGGATACTCCCCATATTGGAAAGTGCTTACGTACGACAAGTGGCATGACATGCGAACTACTTTTATTCCAACTGCCAACTACTGCCGGTTAATCAGGCGATGAATCGTTCATAGCCGAATTTTAATGTTTTCTAAAATAGCAGTATTATCCACTGGGAGTGAACATAATTTGGTTTCGTTCGAGGATAAACATATTTATTTCCCTAAAGCCTTACGATTGGCTGAGCAAAACGTACAAAACTATATTTACAATAATCCTACAGGTAGTACAAGAGCTATTAGGTCCGAACAAAGATGTTTGATTCTATGTTCAATTGTACTGAAAACGTTGATCATAGATGTTACATAGATGCCATTACATTGCTTTAAACACTTACAGAGTAACCGTACTATGAGCCTCGATTAACGGTAAGTAATACATAATGCACCAACGTTGGGATCGAATAAAATGCGCCTCATCGACAGGTGCGACCAGCGTTCAACACCTCGAAGGTTAACTGTATAGATAAAAGGAGAAAACTTGAATAGCTGCAGTGACATCCCTAAAATTGATAAGACTGCCGTCACTTTGACCTTCAAAACACAACGGCAGCCAAATAGATTATAATATGCTCTCGCGTCATTTAGCCCTAAATCAAATTTTGTTATGATACCAACCAACAACGTGTAGCGCTTCACAGCAAAGCTCTCTTTGGCCGCCCCCGAATACACAGCGTTTCAAACACTGGCAGCGATTGCGCCGAATTTGTTAAATGACACGCAAATCTCACATTCTGATTTTTTCTGTGGCAATGTGTGTATCATGTTCAAGCAAGAGAAGAAATACTTGGCATTCAAGCCAGCGATCAACGACCGCAGCGCTTGTTTATTTCCATTGAGGGTGGTACCTCGTTTCATATTAAGTGGAAGTGGATGGAGGTGCTATGTGATGCCTCAATCGGGCAAACTCATCTTCACACCAATAATTCTCAGAATCTTGGTCTGTCATCTCGCCAAAGAGCTTTTAGCTTAGCTCTTTGATCTCGCTGCCAATATGCATAGCAAACTATGTTAAATATCGTTCCCAGTGGGCCTGTGTATCTTTTGGTGGCTGCAACTTGTGCTCAATTACACTGTTTGAATATATCTCAAATAACAACATCGTGAAATATGAAAGATATGCTGTGTACTAATATCACGGACTATTATACTAATGTTTATCACATCTATGGTGCTTGAGCTGCCATATGCACCATAGCGAAGCTGTAGTACCGAGCAGTCCCGGATGGCAACACACTTTGTATTTGGTGAACTGTTATTTATCGCCAATTCTAAATCTGAAGCAGATGAAAGCTTACGTGCTATGTTGACGAGCAGACGACATCGACATACATGTAAATTGTTTTGGGAAATATTTTGATTCTGGAGGTTGCTACATTGGCAGTGGAACACGTATTTTAGGCTGTCACACCACTTGCGTTGTGAGAGATGGGAAAAAAAGAGCTTGCGGCAAACTCGTCATATTATTAGTGCAGATGAAAGTTTACAATCACCTTTTTCCTTTGCATGTTACCCGTATGCCTAATATTTCCTTATTGCAAACGTAATGTTGGAAGGTTCTTGAGTAAAGCCACAGGTATGACCAGGTCGTATATTAAAACAGATTTGGTCACCGTGGTGACCGCAAATATTCAGATTATAGACAGTTAAAATCTCATATCAGTTCTATTCTTAGCAAACATTGCCGTTTGTCGCAACTGACCACAGCAGATAACATTGGTAGTGCTTAATATGTAGCGTACCTCGGATTGAATAGACTTCTGATCAATAATTAGGTATCTGTGGAACGTCTTCTTGTGGTCCGTGATTTGCAACCGCGGCGTTTGGTACGGCATTGAATGTCTACGTTCGAATACATTATAGCGCATGAGGACAATTTTGGCAAAACGAACCTAGCTATGCAATCTGAACGCTTAGGTATTATTTCACAATAAGACCTCGTTTTTGAAACTTGTGTAAACGGGTAAATCACATTAAAACATGAAACAATTATTAATGAGTTCAATATGAGGTAATAAAATCTCTCCCTCTCTCTCTCTGTTTGTCACTCTCATTTTTCGCTCTCTTTTATATATATCTCGCTCTTTCTCTTTCTTTTTCCTCTCTCTTTCATTTCGTTAAATCTCTATCTCTCTCTCTCTCTCTCTCTCTCTCTCTCTCTCTCTCTCTCTCTCTCCCTGTTTCAATATATATATATATATATATATATATATATATATATATATATATATATATATACACACAGTGATATATATACATATAAATAAAGAATAACATATATGAATATATATAAATATTATTATTCATAGATATATACATACGTATGTAAGTATATATATGTATATTTATATACATATATGTATATATATATATATATTTATATATATGTATATATATATGTGTATCTATATATATATATATATATATATATATATATATATATATATATATTATACATATATATATATTTATATATATATACATTATTATGTATGTTTATATATAAGTGTATACATAATTATATTGAAGCGGTATTCATTATAAAATCACCACTTTTGGTTCAAGTACACATGGCGTTGATTCTGCCTAAGCTAGCAAACAACCTATATATGTCTGAACGCAGAACCTATTGCTTTGAGCTCGTAGGGTCATCAACAATATATTTATTGGAAACGAAAGCAATTAGCTAACTTGCACACCACCTGGACGTTACATGCTCAAATATGCGCCATGGGGACATGCTCTGTCAATACCATTCATCGTATTTGTATGTTATCTCTAAGCATTCAATACACAACCTTGCACACATACGACATACTCGTTTACCATGCAGAATATTTATAGGTATTTCGCATGTTAATAGATCCACGTGGCTGCAAACTATAAATATTCTGAGAACGAGTATGCCATTGATGCCTTAACTCACTTAAATGCGTGTCTCGGTGAGCATGCTATGAAGAGATCATTAACAATATATGGCCCTATGAATTGCAATAGGATATCATCCGGCGCCGTTTTACTTGTTTGATGCAACGCAAATTCCTAATTATGTTGATAATGATATATAGTTATAATGTGTCTGATAGCGCAGAGCGGTTAAATTTTCTCCGTTCATAGTGACTATTTAGCGGTTGTTATGTGAATTTTTGTTTACATACGCTGTTTGCATAACTTTATACCGTATATTGTTAGGTTTCCCACATCTCAAATAAGGATCAAAAGCTTCTGAAATTACCGAAAATCGGCTTATCTGAAATGTCATTTTGTGAACATGCCCATGGTAAGGGCTCTGTACGTAAGTGACATCCTTAAACAATATATTATTTTGTCTCACAATCAATTTCCTCTTGCTCAGAATATATACAAACATATCAAGAAATCCATGACACTATTCCTGCAGTCCATGCGACTGGGTTGCTCAGCGAAGTTGACATGCAGCTGTAGGATATAGTTGCCGATGGCAGCCCTGCTTCTTTGTTTCTAGAACCGTCCGTAGGGATATTAAAAATATCCTATAGGTGATATGGGAGATATGTATGGTACATAATCCAATTAAGAGCCCGACATCTAAGATAAATCGATCGTCGAGATAAAGGGGATTTATAGCATGTCTAAGTCTGCAATTGAAATTGCAGGTCGAATGATCCCGGTCAATTAGAAATACCAAATTCGCCTTTACCGGAACTGCCATTCAATGGGCGATGTTGCTAGCTCGGAGTAATAAAAAACAGGTCAGCAATCGCACATTTTCTGATGCATGAAAGATGTCTTTATGGAATTTATGTTGCCACATGAGGGTTGCGACCCAATTTAGTTATACTTAATGGCACTCAACGCCATATCTATGCTCCGGAATTCAAGGTAATGTACATAAGTCAAACGAGTTTTATGCCACCCAGGCACGCACAATGAAAGTAAGCAATGACAAAAGCTTCTGCCAGACAAACTGACTGCTCGCTAGACGTCGTTGACTAAAGAATATTTGTTTCTACTAAAAACGAGTCTAGTGGCCCTAAAGCAAACCACTGCCCCTTTGATGTGATGCGGTATGTTGCAGAGATAGATGAGCATAATTATGATGTTGTTCATCTTAAGAAATGTTTACAAACAGACAGATGGACAGGGCAAAGCTGTGCTGAGGAGCAGAACTATTAATGGTGACAATCAATATAAGAATGGCTTGCTTCATTAAAAAGAAATTACAAACAGACAAATCGACAGGGCAAAGCTGTGCTGAGGAGCAGAACTATTAATGGTTACTGCATAATGGTCCCATAAATTTTACCTTCTAGGTCGCATGCAACAGGCCAGGTAACCCCTTTTAGGGATGGGCAACCAATCAAAG
>CM067358.1:44022042-44032042 GCA_034190875.2 Urechis unicinctus | reverse complement strand
TTTCCACTTAAAAGTCATAACGATACATCATGGGCGACATAATTACCCAAATGTATGCCCACTACCTTTTCGCCCTGTCATTATCTCTTACTTTCACTACCCAGAAGTGTACCACTATTTACATTTTTGCGTAACTCTCTTCCATCTTCCCACAAACTTTATCGATATAATGTCGTAGGTTATAAACTTCACTACATTTTCTGATGTCAATGTTGACCATGAAGTAATCTGAGTAATTTTCTTTTGAATACCTAGCAAGAAGTTTTCATTCGTTTTCGTTCACAGCAGCTTGCCAGAGTAATGCAACCAACAATGCAACAACTAGCTAAACAACAATTGCTGTGAAATGCCATAGGAATATGTACACATTATAATGTGCCGCACACAGGGTTAATGTTGCAACCATCAGCGCATTTCATTTTCTACGTCAAATTAATCTTTCGACGTCACAAAGGGTTGCATGATATTACCCAATGTTAGTGTTCATCGCCCCAAAAACTAGTAATGTAACGTCAGCTATGCATTTCAAAACCACTTCGGGATCGGTACCTAGCCTTTCAACCTTTCTAATGAACAAATATTTGTGTAATAGGATACATCATTTCAAAGGAGATATACGTGTCTGAGCAGTTGAGCGGGGAATAATGAAGATGTTAGACTGGTACGAGTGTTTAGTGAGCTGTAAGCGGTGAAGCAACCAAACGTGAACTTTGCAACTGAACATGCCACATTTATTTGCCTATAGCAGCCTGAAACTCACACCAACCCTTGCACACGATATATTTATACCTCATGCCATGCTGTTTTATAACAGGGCACTCAGATTTGCAGTGTCGAACAACGCGAAACGGTCTCTAACTTCCCTCCACCCCATTTACCACTCCATATATCACTGTTGCATCACATTACTCTTGTGTCGTTCAACTGTCTGGAAGTGTTGAGAAACCATGTTGGATGTTAGCTTGCTATCTATCAATACTAATCGTTAATGAATCTGCATAATCTCAAAGAACATGTTTGAATCCCATATCAACACTTCGGGTACCACATTATATGCTTAACCTTACAATAATGAATGATGAAATGGCTGAGTGTTCGCAGTGATTTAGGCGTGTCAGTTTACAGACACAGTGTGCATTTCACCACGCCGTATCGAGCAACATTTAGCACATAACTGCATTTCCACACATTGCATATTTAGCTATGAATGGTCATATGCAATCATTAACGAGTTGACCCAGTCGGGTTCTCTTAAAATTAGGTGCTAATGTACACTAATCAATATACAAACTTCTGCAAAATTAATAGACGCAACCACATATTCATCAATGCGCCAAGCTATAGGCTGGTTTAATATCCTTGCTCGTCTTGATACCATATGTCGAATATATAAGCGCTTAACAAGATGAATGGAAGAATAGCTGTTTCAAGCCGTCGTCAATCTCTTCATCAGATCACTTATAGGTCCATGTTTAGCAGTCCTCGCTCGTAAAATGATAAAATTGTGATCATATTTATATTGCCTAACTAATGTTAATTCAATAGCGTAAATGATTAAACCGGAGAACTTGCACGTTCCCGCTACTTTTCTGTAAGCCTTATGCACTGTCTATCCATACGTATGCATAACCGGTGCACACATGTTTTACATTGTATCTTATAATACTGTGGGAATCTTGATGTTCAGATTTATCTCGATCGCGACTTTAGGTTCGTGTACTAGTGGTGCAACTCTAGGATAAATAATATTTGGTATCTTCCATACTGACCGAATTAGGCCAGAGTGACTACCTTGTGCTCTCTTCTTACTAATGCCTCCCTGACACTTGCACGAATGTTGTTCCCGCAATGCCACGCAATGTGTCGTGCCAATGAGAGTAAAGTTTTCGTGAACGATGTTGTTCCCGCAATGCCACGCAATGTGTCGTGCCAATGAGTAAAGTAATGAGTAAAGTCTTCGTGAACGAGCGTGAGGAGTGTGTGAAGGGTGCGGGGGTGCGTGCCATGTCGTAGAGAGAATTTTGAAATTTTCAAAATTCTCTCTACTCATTGGCACGACACATTGCGTGGCATTGCGGGAACAACATCGTTCACGAAGACTTTACTCTCATTGGCACGACACATTGCGTGGCATTGCGGGAACAACATTCGTGCAAGTGTCAGGGTGGCAATAGCCGTCCCGTATATTATCACGGGATAGTTTACGCATATTGAATGACAATTGATAAAATCCCCAAACAAAACAATACCACTTAGTTTTGGCGGTTGAATCATATACATCTTCATGAGGCACATCTAGGTTAATTGATTCCTGGGGTTGGATTGCTGTCATGTGTAATGAAACCAAGAAAGAGTGAAGCATTAACCAATGCTATTGCGCGCCCACATATAAACACACACACACACACACACACACACACACACACACACACACACACACACACACACACACACACACACACACACACACACACACACACACACACACACACACACACACACACACACACACACACACACACACACACATACACCATCATCTGTAATGCTTCAACCAGACATCACTGATTACGTTCATTTGTTAACGTTTCATATAACAAGAAATACAGCCATGCGAAGCAATTTTGTATTGACCATCCGAATGCTGGGCAGTTTTCTGGTGCAAATGTGACTAATAATTGCGGACGGCGATGACGGACTATGGACGGCAATAAGACGACTACGACATTCTGGCTGGATCTGAAGAACACGAACTAGTATTAGACCACAATAAGAGCTCTTTCTCTAATAACAAGATTGAAAGCGCCGTCGCAAGGCAGTCTTAACGGGGAAAAAAAGATACTAATGACAGGATTCACAGCCCTAATTTGACTCGACGCAGGCCATTCTGTCGTGACCCTGGTCACTATGGCGCCTAAGGACCTTACGTGTTCTACATAAAATGCTAAAAATGCTGTATGAGCCACCCAGAGCATAGCAACTCAGTATGCAATCGCAATTATATGCTACATAATTTTATATATTACCAGTCACATTAACTCGTAGGCATTGTTTAATTTGTCAAACAGTTGTTCCATTTATATCTTAGTGGTCTTATTGAACAATAAGATTTGGTTACTGTTTAGTCGATGTCGACTCGCTTGGATTACAGTTGTTTGTACTAATACCATAAGCCATTTACATCTAAAATGAGCCATTGTTTGGCTATTGAGGCAGAATGACAATGTTGGTAACGTATCCTCGGGAACCAAGTAAGTCTACGACTGGTACAGCCAATGTAGGAAGAAGTTGTTTTCTCAACACTCGTAATATATGCATTTGTGTATTTGCAAAACTAATTGTAATAGCTTCTCATAGACCCTTCCCGTTTCTGCACTATTTTTGTTTATGTTTTTTTCGAAATCAGCAACGTCACAATACTCTGTTATATGATGAAAGGGGGAATCATCTTTTTGTTTCACCAACGAGGAGAAATAAGTGGACCACGAACAGCACGCCCCCTACCATAAGCACACATGCGTCACTAGCTAATGTAGAATTAATGCAAGGGCGTGGTTTGCTTTAGCAAAATTGCATCAGGCAGGCATCAGTTGCATCCCTATCTTGGAATCGCCCTAAATCCGTCTGTTTGTTGTTACGTTCTGTTGTATTATGCAGATGATGCCATTCAAGGGAAAATTATTGTATCCTGCGTTAAGCGACCTATGTTTTGTTGCTTTGTGCGATGGCAACGCGCATTTTATTCGCCTTGCCCATTAGCATATTATTATTTGACGTCAAATACTCTTTGTAATACATCTTATGTTTACTTCTAATTAAGTGCGTTTCACTACCTGCGATTTGTTTATCGATCATCGTCAAAACGTTTGATTGGACTAAGATATATCGCTGCCGAAGATCTAAAGTTTTTACCCTTTATACTTATCCCATTTATTGAATTTGGATACTTAACCCCGTAAAGCTGCATGTAGATTTTTTATGTACAAAATCACGCAAATTTTAGGAATAATTTTTAAAGTCGTCGCACCGAAATATGATTGTTGAAATAAGATTAGGTCATTATTTTAGGTCACATATAATTCGTCTTAAATACGCAAATGATGATAGATTTGCATTTGCGTAAATCAAAGTTCGTGGGCTGCAAGTGTAATGAATTAACAAATTAGAACAGTTAAATAAAGGACTTCCGGTCTTTATGCGGTTTATTCAGAAACGTGTCGACTAAACTACTCCTCTACATAAGACATCTGTATACTTGAAAGCTACCCAAACCGACCTCGGGTACCTTTTATTATGTACGATGTTGTACATTATTACACAGACAATGTATTCTATAAACTTTCTTCAGCAAATACCATGTGTGGCTACAATTCATAACCTCTGACCTACATCTAGCTAAATAACATTCAACAAAGGATTTCAGCTCCCAATTGGCCAGATTTTCGCTGGCAAAGCGTCTTATAACATTACTGAATGCACATCATGCGCAGACTGCTGCGAGAGCTGTTAAATGAGAATTATTGTAGTTTTCTGAAATAATGTGTGTCCTTTTGACTTTGATTAATTTGCTTTGTCAGGAATTATGCCAGTCCGTGCTGATAATACGTGATCTGTAAGCGACCGAATAAAATATAGATCATCTGATTGTCAGTCTTACTTCACAAAACTAGAATAGCTAATTGAGAGGGACTGCCGCGTTGTAAGTTCAGCGGCAACCGGTGGTTATGAGCCCGCCTGTCACCAAAAATAGATATGACCACACAACTATGCAGCAAAACACCGCGCATATATTGTACCCAAACCATATGTCAGACGACTATAGGTCACCGACGCATTGAACATATTTGACCAGGCGTGAGTCTATGTCATGCGATCTCTAGGTACTGAGTAGGCCATTGACATGCTTGCGCTAAAAATGTCCCTGCGACTTATTATAAGTGCATCTAGTACAGCCAATCACTAGGCTTTTACAACGTACATTACTGGAAATAACGGAGAGGGTTTTCCGCCTATTCATGAATGCCATCTCTGCATACAGAGCAAAATGTCCCAACATTTAATTACACATGGTCGGACATTTTTCAGCCGTTTATGCTATTAAATGTTGTTCTCTCTCAAAGTGGAATTGTCGATGTAGCTTAGAAGTCGGACAGCCATATTATTAAATTTTTTGCTGGGATCCTCTAAAACACGTATTATTGCTGGTATAAGAAGACAATCAATTGCAAATATGTAAGACCTGTTCCTCTCTCATTTTACAATTTCAAAGAACATAACACATATATCGCATGCCGTCAGCCTGTATTGATACTACATGCTACTGAGATGGTCAGCACTTACCTCTGCGTCTTGTTTATTTATAAATAGACCCAGCCGAGATAATATCCGACACCATCTCACAAGCTCTTACATGGCGAAATCGTGCTTGTACACAGAGTGTTTGATACTAAGTGCTGCAACAGGTGAACTGGTCACTTAACCTAAAGCATTATATCTACTCAAAATAGACATCCACGTTTACCATCTGCTTATGAATGTCTGTTACCTTATTTCTAGTGCAAATTTATTACTCACTTAACTGCTATCTAATAAAATGTAATCAATTCAATTACGGAGGCTATTCTGCATATAACTTGAACTCACAAATACAAATGATTGAATACAATATATCTGGTCGAACAAACTACGGTCTTTCATTATTCAAACCACGCCTTGCATTGCACGTCACTGTATGTGTAGATGCAAACGTCAGAAACAAGGTTGAAAACCAAGAGATTTCTGATCTGCAGTTACTGGATAATATTAACTAGCATACGGGCTTTACTTACCAACAATATTATGTAGGTTATTTCCTTAAAATTGCATCTCGCGTCTAATATAGTTCATGAAACTTTCTAATGGGGCAGATCGACAATATTTCGCCTCAGTATTAGTTATTTGATATATGCTTTACTATTGCTTTGTCTGGTCCATTAGTGTTCACGACTGTATGAAAGTATTAAATCATTGAACTAATTAAGTTAAATTAGCTCAACCTGCTGTCGACTGCAATGATCATCTTTGGGGCAAGATATCGTGATTTCCCTGCTTTTGTGTTCTAAACGTTCCACGTATGCTACATAGATCAAGCGGTTTTTTAGGGGCTTCAATTTTAGGCGCTCAATTCTTAATGCGCTTTTGCAGCCTTACTCGTTTGATTTAATACATCAGGTATGGTGATTTCAGGTTGCAATTACACTGCAATTTGATAGCTAAGTAAGAAAAAGAACCAGCTTGCAGACTTGATTCTGTCAGTAGATAACTTGTTTTCGACCGACATAACGTCTCTCTCATAATGTATTCGGCATATCAATTATTTGATCTCTCGTATTCTTATTGCCATTCATTGCTACGTCGAATAGATGAGCACAACCTCATTCCTCAACGTCGAATATGCCAACAGGTAGACAGGATGTCTTTAAGATTGCCAAACAAACATTGCATACCGGAGTATATGCTAAAGCGTTTTGTGCAGAAATATTCCTAGATTATATGGTTTAGTACATCTCACTTCTTGCAGCGTGAGTATATATGATATAATAATGCCTTTAGCTCGCTCAAACTATAATCGTTTGCGCACAACATTAAGGTTATATAGCCTTTACCAAGTGGGTTTCTTTAATGGTAAATTATCATAATGCATTGGCCAAGCAGCTGTTGCATTCCTAAGTGCTGTCTGAAATAACGCATAAAGATATTGACAAGTTTATCTTCGGACATCCGGTTATATGGCTGGGTGGCATTCGGGCGGATGGTCAAATTAGTCAAAATTACTTGAAGAAAATAGTTACATGAGTGGCTTTTTTGCTAGCAACACAATCGTTTACTATTTTTATACTTAGCCCTTCTAGGAGTAAATTATTCCTCATCTAATGTTCTCGGATATCATAATTGTGGCAAAGACCGAGGTTAGGCTATGTAAATGATTAAATGATCTCAAGGTTAGTTAGCCACTTTTAAGTGAATGCATACAACTGAGCATTTATGTGCGTTCATAACCCACGTAAATGAGATGAAAAGGCACAAGGAGGTCAATATCTTTAAGGTGATTGTAACTAAATCGTAACGATGGGTTAAGCTACACGATGATATATTGAGATACTGCAACCAAAGTAACGGGCTGTGACTGTAGTGCATAGGAGAGGGATTGGGGAGGGCGTGTGTTCGGACCCGGCGTGTGCATAAGTTGCAATCTAATATAATTCCGACGATTGATGGGTACAGTATATAACCACCGCTAGTGCAATATCTATTCTAAGCACTTTACCAATAGTTTAATGTAATACATAAAAACATAACCACACGTCATTTTATTTTACAACAATTTGCCTGCATATTGAATCAGTGCGTCATATATGGTTATGTCCGTATTATTGATGCTTTAAAGTAACAGTTTTATTTTTAGACAAATCTTATTACCCCAAAGGCTGTAGATGAGGTATAAATTCGTTAATGGTGGAAACAACGTCATATTTATCACATCGGGTCAATGGCAAGAGGATCATACGTAACCCAGCAACCTCTAAGGAGCAAAGCGATGTGACTGATGTCGCGAATACTTTGCTTGCTAGTCTAACGAATATGCACTGCTTGTTGGCGCGACATGGACCAAATCATTGCCTCGACCTAATATTTTATAAGTGTCGTCTTGCATGTAGCTAAAAGAAAATGAAAGATGAATCGGTGTATGAGGGAACCTATGCAACATATTCATATGTATTTCTCTTTTTACAAGCCTATTAATGACACACAACCTTGCATTTCAGTCTTCGATATTTGCCCGTAGCACAGCTTAGCATTCAGCACTCATTAAGAAAGATAAGCGGTATTGCGATGTTTGTATATACAAACTGGAACCAATAACTAATATTATGGAGTTACATCAAATGTTCGATTTCCATTTGTAGCACGCTGATATACTGTGAGAGAGTTTTGCCAAATGCATACATTCATCACAATTGAGAGGAGAATTGCAGTCATTTTAACTACGAGTCGTTGATCTTAAGATATTGAAGTAGAAAGTTAGTTGAAGATTTTTACGGCACTGACGTTCGTGCGTTACAGTTGAGGAGTACATCTAAACTAGATAAGTCGTTATTGCACATAAAGCCCACTGAAAATTATGGCATGTAATGTTGTCACCTATCAACAACGCAATGACCCGCCAATCGATATTTTGTCAATCATTTCTGTATTGTTGGTCTGGCACAATAGACATAAGCCACATTTCTCCACACATGTCGACGTTGCTAAAAGTCATCTTTGATTTAATTGCGGTTTCTTTAATATGTAGCTGATCCAATTATCTATTTAGCAAACTACAGCAAACACTATGCAGTTGTACAACGTGATTATTGTTTCGGCTGAATAATAATCAAGCTGTGGCGTGGTGCATTTGTCTCCCCCAAAACGTTTCAAAACTTTCTTATCACAGCTTTCTTTTGATAGGAAAATATTTCTCACTGCACTGCTTCTTTTTAAAAGAAGTAGCAGATATTATTGCTTGTATTGTGAGGAGAGGTGGTACACCTATATGAAATACTTGGACAACATACATCGCATGCCAAATGCACGCAATGCGCACACAAAGACAATGCAAGCTTCGATAGCCTTTAGTTCGAAGGACCGAAAGTCATAGTCTCATCCCTTTGTATACTATCTTGCTGTTTTTGTAACGTTGATTCATTTATTAAATAATATGCAAAGCTGATGTTTTGCGCCTTTGCACGAGTAATGCACCAGATTGTTGACCCTTCGTTAAACTACCACTAGCTAAGGTCGAATTCATTTTACAGATCCTGTTCTAGAACAATAAATGACGCAAATATAATAAGCCATGAATTATCAAATAGTTTACGTTTTTCAGGATATGATTGCTCGTTACGAGAAACATAAAATAACGCGGATCGTTATAACGTGCAATAAATCGTTCCAAATATGCAATTATCCAATAACCCTGTTCAATCTACACGGTTACGAATAGGATATAATCGAATTTGTTTCACTCAACTACTCGGGATTGCCATCACGGGTTAACGACGTTACGCGACAAAACAAGACAACTCATACGGCTTGACTGATGATGATAATAATGGCAATGGCGCCTACAGCCGAGCTTGATGCGTCTTACACTCAAAGTGCTTCAAGACAAACTTCCAGATTTACCTCAGCTGACTATATAGTGCTATCAGGAAGGTGTATAGTAGTATCAATCTAAGCCAGGCAAACCGAATATCAATCGATTATATATTGCCAGCGTGCCTCCCAAGTCGTGAATCACTGATTTTCACGGAATCGGACTGATTTAGCATATACAACATGATTCGTCAAAGCGCAGTAGTTGCGTCTCAATACAAGTTAGGCCACAGCACTGCTTTTGTCGCGCTAGAAGCTTAGCCCTTTCCGGTTTTTACACAATACTATATAAAGCGCTTTGCGTACACAATGGCTAAATGGGTCAGTTCTAATGCTAGATATGTGGGGCATTCCCTGTATTTTGTATCAATAGTTTTAGAGTGTTGCCAGGGTTTTATAAAGCGCAAGTAGAATTAGCTAAAGAAGCGCTGGTGGTATCAATAATTGGCTGCATATTGTCGTATTTTAGAAGCCGCTGAAAATATTGTATGTACAATGCAAGCGCAATAATGATAAGGTCCCAATAGTGACTATAAATAGTTTGATATTGCAAGGAAGCCAGTAGTATTACAATATCGTTTATGCACGAATTACGCAGTTGCGTATTGCGTTACATATATCACTGGCTTACTGTTGGGAGTTTTTCTTAGGTTTACAGTCAATTCCAGCTCAAAACCAGACGGTCGAGTACAGAAACGTCATTCGATTTACGTCATAGTAAATTGAGCTGCATGTTAGTCCTGTTGGTGCGTGTTCGATATATCTCCTCACTAATGTGTTCCCGATCTGGCGAACATAATTGTAACTGCGATATGGACCCAATCGT
>CM067358.1:43849542-44019542 GCA_034190875.2 Urechis unicinctus | reverse complement strand
TGCTTTTGTATAACGTTCGGTGAGTGCTATGATGTCTTCAAAAATTATCTCCAGTTTCACAACTGCTGGTAAGTGCAAGCATCGTTATTCCCCTTCAATACCTAGCCGGATTTCTTATTCGATATTTAGCTTTATATCATTCACAGTTTGTTGCAAGAGTATAGTAGTATATACTTCAAGTCAGCCACAAATTGAGCTAAACAAGGCACCTAGAGTTAGAACAACTGGATATTCGATAAATAGTTATAAGGATGTATGCGACATTTATGACGTCATTCAAACTAATCACCTCCGTGGTTCCCATCCATTTTGGTAAAGGTAAACAATGCCACGGGGTTGGCTCTTGTTGCACGCTTACCAATGCCTTAACAGCCATCTGCAAGAAAGCCATCATTTTAACAGAACTTGCCCGCGACTCGAACTCATATTAGGGTGTTAATGTTGGTATGATTGCTTAGAAAACCATCACAAAAGCTGTTATTGCCATGCATGATTGCGTTGTTACAACTGGCTGATTTCATGGAGGTTCCAAATGTTAGATTGATCACGCGGCATATTGATATAACAACGTGTCACCACGAAAGGAGCCATAAATCGTAATGCTTGGTAAGTGACAGTCACGAGGTTATGACAATTCCTCTCTTCGAATGTTCTGCCACTCAACTATCCTATGTCTTGTTAATGTATTACATACACTAGCGATTGATTTGCTTGTCCTGCCAATGCTTTGTAATCAGCCTTCAATGTAGCAAGAACAGCCGTGCTTCAAAAGCTCAATCACAATTTCGACAACACGAGACCTTGATTCGTGTGTAGATTGTATTACATGAGATTGTATCATATGAGATTCACAACGCAGCAAACATATTACTAGGTGGCAGCGGGTGAAACCAATGCTCCAGTATCTTTGAGGTTGTTTAAGGCCATGTATTTTTACCATGAGCAAAAAGCAAAGATAGCCCCCAGCGCACCAACTTTAAGATGTAGCTGATCTACGTGTGACAACAGAATAAAGTGAATTCGATTACGAACGAGTCGTTTAATAGTGATAGTTGCTTTTTTGCTGTCAAGACCCCAACGATCATAGCAAGACACCTACCACGGGCATCATATTTATAACACTGATAACCAAGTTTACTATATGGATGTGGTGAGGTAAATACAAAACAGTGAACTACGTAAACTAGTCCGCCCAATGTGTTATTCTTAATGGTCTTCATGGCCGTAAGACGCACAGGGAGAGACCACAATTGGAATATGGAGTTCTTTGATTTTGTCACGTAAGAAATACAAACTGCATGTATTTGGTTTATTCACTGAAATGTTCCGAGGTATCTCTTATCTAAATTAGTTACAATGACGTTGTACTCAGAACAAGCAGTTACTGGAAATTCTTGCATTTACTTAGCAGAGAAGACCATTAAGATATATGGTGCGCATGGAATTCTAAAGATTACTGGAAAACCCAGCGCGTGTTTTCGCATTATTGAAATAACATAACGTTTTATCATGAAAGGCGTCAGTCTTTTTTAGCATTTACTCGATTAACTTGGAATGTGCATTGTTAAGGAGCATACTGTGGGTTAGGGTTATTCCTGACCCGGTATGCATGGATTTGCCGGCATAGGCCGACACATATTGCCACCACTCTGTCGATAATGAGCAGAATGCCAGACGTTCTATGATATAGTCGATCTGCCTGAGTAACAGCTTGATGTAGAATATATGCTGTCTACTAAATAGGTAGCTCAGTGCCTATATCGTTACAATGCAATGCATAGTGCCCGAAACTAGCTGATCAATATCGTTTGTAGGATAGTGTTATTTGTAATACATTTGGTACAGCAAACAACTTGTTTTATTCGTATCACGGCTTATAAAGCATATGCCTGCATGCAGACGACAGCTTTCTGGCTTGCATGCCAGATTTTACAAAATTCACCGACAGACGGATGATACTTACAGAAGCGATAAACTGTGTTGACCCGCAATGCCCATAACCTCTGTATGATAATCATATATTATGTAATGATATATAATACATCTCGAGGACGTTGGCTAGGTGTTTTACTGCTGCATTACTATTGAGATGTTGAGGCTCTTCGTCGTCATCAAAGCTGTGACAAAGACTCTGCTTATGATTTATCGATCGAAATGCTTATATGTAAATAACTGTACGGCACACATAAACACATATATGTATATATCGATATGTATAAATATGTATATTTATTTATATATGTGTATATATTTACACATTGTTTGCCAACTATAAGTCACATGCATATGTTTTCATAGTGTCTATTATATTCATGACCGTTGGTTGAATGCATTTGACTAACAGATGCATTTTATGACAGATCATAACTAAAACTACTTGACGATCACGAACATGGACGACCTATAAATTCATCACATCGGAATCGTGATTTGTAGATTGAATGCATAAGAAACCACCCCTTTGGAGCACAGCGCCTGGTTTGATGTCGTGATTTAGCTACTCTGTTCATGTCTACAGGAACGCGTTTGGCATACCCTAATGGTATACATCGGTCCATGGCGTGACACAGACCCTATAATTGCCTCTAACCTACTGTACCCGTAATACTATTAGTGTCGACGAAATGACTGATGAATCGGCAAATGAGAGAACCTATATTGCCTTTTCATATGCTTTCACTTTGAACTCGCCTACAAATGACCTGCAATCTCACTTGGTGATCTTTGCTCGTGCAGCTATTTTGTTACCAGGAATGGAGTCGTATCGTGAAGGACTGTGTAGCGACGCAAGACACGACCTCCAGGTGTTGGTTACAGAAGAATGTGTATATATGATTCCTCGACGTCTACGGCAAGCTAATGTCACCCTCCAGAAATAAATGTATTCATGTATATAAGTGTTTCACGACGGTGACATAATAACGATTCTCACTGCCATCAATACTACTTCAATACCGATACTACTGGTATGTCTAGTTTTTGAGGGCTGGGAAGTTGATTGGGATTTCGGTGAACGGCAAACTCCATTGTTTTATGATGCAAAGCAAAAATAGATACCGTTGAATTAAATGCTATTGCAACAGGAACGGGATAAGTTAGATGGCGGCTTTATCGTCAAGCTGACGGGTGTGTGCTTTATATGCGGAGTAACAATAAGATACTATGAAGCAACACACGACTCTAACTCATTTGATGCGATTAAAGCTGGCACGATTGCTTGATCCATCCATTAATTATTTATAATGCTGCCTTGAATCGTGTCAATTATACAAATGTAGGAGATATGTATGCTACTTCCAGTGCTGTGACAAGGTACGCAGTACATCAAGTTAACCGCCGGTCGGACTTCCCTGATTCAGCTGTAAACTATACCTTGCGCATTCGAAATAATAAGGTCAGCAACATTCCTACCTAATATAGACCGACACGTGACAGTTACAATGCCTCTCTTGCAACGATGCTGACATTATCTACTTATATCTGTAAATGCAGTAGATATTTGACATTATTGCAATGATTTGTTCTGTTTGTTAGGTTTGATAATACATCTCTATTCAATTGTAGTATGTTGTGCAACCATTTGAATACAAAGCCAAATTAAATACAAGGGATCATTAAATTTGTTTCCATATGCCTGTAATTTGCCAGGATAGGCCCGTGGATTAATATTAATCTGTGTAAACCAAGTTAGTTGAGGATGGAATGTTATTGCGACTCTTAATGAATGCGCCAATAATATCTCACCTGTCGTACAGAGCTCTTGTTTCATCACTCAGGTGTCATCTGGTTACCAGCATATTTCCGAAATCCCATGATCGGCTTTCCAAAAATCCCAAGGGTGATTATTAATGTCCACTAAATGAGTCACATGTTTCAAAATTCTATGACAATTTATAATATATTACTTATTGAGAAATAACATACCTACCAACATGTACTGAGGGATTAGTGCGAGCTGAAATATCAAACTCATACATATCCGGGTTAAGTAACTCAAATCGAACATCTTTTCTGTGGCAACGAAATAGCGAGCGTTATTAAAAGAATGTATGACGTTTAATTAGTAATTATTCTCTTTGGATTAGTGCTAAACGGAGCATGTCAAAATGGCTTTTTGGCAGTACGATAAGGAAATCAGTCCCTACACACAGTAGATATATTATTCTCTTTGCTGAATTTCACCAGCGTTAGTTGCTTTTCACCAGCGTTATTGTGGCAGCTTTCCGATTGGCTTGTTACTTGGTGGGGCTATATAGAGGTGGGTAGGGGTTAGAAAATTGATCCATGTCTTCCTAAGTCCCAATTGCGGTAGAACCCTAAGCATACACTATTTCTTACTGGCTTCCGAACGATCACAAAGGAGGATATATCATTTAAGAAGAATTTTCAATGAATGAGGCCTCACTTTTGTCCGATTAAGCACGCTTAGAATATTGCTATATCTGCTTCTGAAAAGGGGCTGATTAAATTGTATAAAGTTGTTGAATGCAACCAGGTGGAATGCATTTACATTTATTTGTACAGAAAATCTACTTATTTTGCGTTCGTCCTCCAATAATGAGCCATATAATTACGCTATAGCGACTAATGTGGAGTTGTTGTCGCCTAAGTTAGCCTTAGAAAACAGCAGCAAATCACATTATGGCATAATGGATAGTATTTAAGAGAGGCAAACATGTTAATGCAGAATCATTTTCTAATTTGGCAACTAACTCATATTTGCATCTCACATACATAAGTAGAATCACCAGACTCCATTAATTCATTTAGTGAATGATGCATTATATCACATCGCCTGCATTGTCAGTTACTGGTCTAATACACAAACTAATAAAGTGAACATTTACATCAAAACTGTCATTGGTCTCTCTCAGGACCGCTAATACGTTTAATAATGTTAATGGGATGAATGAGGAGTGTTTTGATAATTGGAAAGCGCTCCGGATTTTCTAACGTGGCCGCAGTGCTGAACCAGAAGTCAGGGGCGAGTAGCCGTGTGTTATGACTATACAACAATAAAGTTGCATGACTGTAGATAGATGTTTTGTACGGGCCGTTGTACATAGCGACGCCTAGACAGTTGCTTTAGTTATATATAGATATTACATAGTATTATGTCATTGACACTCGTGCGCAGACGTCAATGGGCTCATACGCATAAACATGCCATTTATTACTTTTCTTGTATACCCAGTTAAAAGTGTTTCTCAGTGCCCAATTTTTTTTACACAATCTACCTCGTCACTGACTTCAGGCGTCATCAACCAATTTTCTATTTTTATGCCAGTGCCATGTAGCTACTTAAATATATTCATGTATATGTGACATTAATTGCATGCCGCAGTAATATGATGTATCTGCATTGTGCCCCCCACCCCTTCTATGGTGTCCAGATGTCAAGGTTAAGTTTATTTCACCCGAGGTAACATTCGATGTTGGATGGCAGCCTTCGCAGAGGCTATAGATTTATTTCACTCGATACTGTCGTGGATCTAAGTCCGCTCATCTTGTTGGCATTGAATACTGACATAATGCGGCATTTAAAATGTGGCGGCATAAGAAAGGGATGTTAAATTAGGTGACATTCTAACATCGTCTCTGAACACAGTTGAAGGGCTACATCCGTATCCAAAGCAATATTTGTCTAATGAATATATGTATTGTACATCATAAGCCCTGATGCTTGAGCACAATATAAAGTAAAAAATATCCGAAATTCCCATGTTCAAAGTGCTTTGAATTGATACGTTTTGTTATGCAAAGAGTTTTCTATGCAAAAGTGCAGAATCGCGTGAACGGAATTACCTTCTTTCGATATTGTGATGAAAATATCTTATTTCACTGATGTCACTTCCTAAAATATGGCTAAGGGACAGTTCCTCAAACATAACTCTTTTGTGAATCGAATACCAGATCATTAGCCAATATCAAGAGCAAATAGGGTGGCACTGGACTGCACACGACTTAGCCTCATTGAGCACAGTCAATTGTCATACATGACAAACAATTTGAATCTCAGAACACTCAAAGTTTACGTTAATACACATATAGTTTGGATAAAATGTAGAGCCTATGCAACATGATACGGATGGCGGATTTCTGCAAATACTAACGATGATGGCTGATGTCGAATTATCTATCCCGGCATATATTACGTATTTCATATTCCCTTACTACATTTTGACAGAACGTACGGCAATCGGGTTTCGGACCAAAAGATAGACTAACTGATACATTACTCATATTATCGAATTTCTGAGTAATCGTTCCTTATTGTGACATAAGATAACAGAAGGTGGGGAAATGTGTATCTTCATTATGACGCCCGGGCCCAACGTTAACGTGATTAGCCAACACAATGTTCGGATGCCCTAATTCAAATCGAAACAATTACACTTATTCAAACAATCAAAATCATTCACGTTGAATCATGAAAGCGTATTGCGCATGATATTAATTATGATTTAATGTTCTGCCGTCATGGCAGGTCAAAATGATCTGTGCGTACTGCTCACTTTGATTGGTTTCCTTATTGTCAATTATTCGTCCAATCACGCTCAACCTATGTGTGATTTTACATCAGGCAAAAGTCGATAATTGCCTCCCTTTCATTGTAGCAATAAAGAGCTTATCATGTATTATACCCGTGGTTCTAGGTAATGCCACTATATAGTACAAGACATTTCACCGACCTCTTGTGTGCATTCGACCACTCAGCAGACCCTATTCTGTCATGTTGATAGCTGCGGATAATGCTACCATATGTTTTCCCCAAATGTATCACTTCCCTGACGACTGGGCATCAACATTGCTCCAATGCCTCCAAAGCAAGCATGGATGCACGTGTGTGGTTCAAGTAGCGCTTGGGCTTCACTGCTCACGCAAGTGCGTTCTTTTTCCTTCCACGGCTCATAGTTTAAATACTTAATGTTGTGCGCAGTTATTGCGTGCCGTTAATGGCGCTTAACTTTATATGACTTCCACTGTAATGCATATATAGGGATAATCTAAGCAGCTTTGTTGTTACACAATCGAGCATATTTCATGAATAACGATTCAACATTTGCGATTAGAAGAGGTTAACAAGCGCTAGCTTTATAACAATACTAATCAGTCAATTGATTAAAGGTGTAGTGCTAATTAATATTGGCATTAGAGCGCACTGCAATGACTACTTCATGAAACGTTTTGCGCTCATAAACGTTGCTAATAATATTATTGATAAAATATGCTCGTCTTTAAAATGCATTACCATCATTAACATCGACATAAACGATTTTAAAGAAGCTCCTGCATGGGTAGTGCTCAATTCTGCACGATCATTACTGGATTTTGCGCCCTGGGTACACACATGTTATACGTTAGACTATTATGGATGATAGGTTCTTAGTTGGCAGTGAAATGGTGATGCAAGTTGTCCTATATTCCTTCCACTATATCAATGCATCGGGCGTATATTCTTAAACGCTCAGGTTCCTAGGACACCGTATATATATACTACAACAAAAAGAGCATAGCGTATTCATCACTTTTGTTCATGAAAAATAATGAAGCACCACTACAGGCAGATTAAAGATTGGTAGTAGAGACACAAAATCAGTTTTACCAATAGGTGAATACGAGGAGAATGCCCGCTTGCATACACTAGGTTACAGTGTATGGGTCGATTGGCAGGTTCGTGAGAATAACTAAGTAGAATTGGGTCAAAGCCATCGCACTCATTCTTTACGCTGACAGAGCACATATTATAGTAGCAAACATTTTAGCCGATTTCGTTGGTAGAGGTGCTACCTTAAGCATGGCAAATTCGTCAGTAATTATTCCTTCATAGAAGCCGCGTTCCTTAATAGTTTCTATTAGGTTTAATATCATGTGGGATGTGTTTTTATTTAACATTGGGTCGAAGACGTTCTGCAAATAAAGAGGTTTTTAAAGATGACAGCACCAAGAATATATCACAGTGAAAGAAAAGCCTATTCCTACTGGATAACAGGGCCACATGCTGTGAGTTGACTTGCATATCACTTTGATACTGATCAACATGCAAACAACAAAATTTGGTGACAGTGCCTGCACATGTCAAACATGCCACAATTATGGATAATGATTATTGGAATTCTGCACTGTTGGCGTAAGGTTTCAAAGAAATTATACGTTTTCAAACAAAATTCAATGGTTACATTAATGTGTGTACTAACGCCATTGAAAAATCATCAGCGGGATGTCACTTGAAAGGAGCTTACCGGTCGCATGCCGTTGCATATGTGTCATGTTAGCACCAGTAGTCAGTTGTTCTATTGCGTGTCGATGACTAGTTATGTTGCAGGCACTTTTTTTAAGTGCGAATATAGACGAAAAGCACGTACGACTCACGAAAATCTCAGATTGCTTGTAAGGACAGAGAAAATTCGCTGCCCATGTTCATTTGCGTGCTAACGATATTATATTGCGGCTGTGAATACACATATATCCGCATTATTCAATGGCTATGACAGAGAGAAGTATTAGTACTGTACGTATCAAATGCAAGTATGAGAGAAGAACTTTTGCCAAGGCATTGAAGCAGACCAAGCATAGATAAAGGACTTTACTATTTTTCATTGCCATTAAGAATTGCAATTCGGTCCATAATGGGCAGTTGTATTAAGTATTCTATGATGGTTTATACTAATACACCCATTCTCTGGTTGAACCTTTACTTTTTCCTAAGCTCTTGTTCTTATGCTCCCAGCGACCGCTTATAGTTAGCTGTGCAAATCATTGTTCGGCGGGGCTGAAAAGGCAAGTGTCGCAGATTGCCAATGCACTCGTGGTATGATAATTGCAAAATGGGTAAATAAATTACTAGGCATGCTATAAGTACGGATGCAAGATGTCTTCAAATCAGCCTTCGTTTTTTCATTAAACTTGTATGTTGGATATTCCGGGTAGTTATCCTTACATTATGCAAATGAAGAGTTCCTTTAGTGATGCCTCATAGTTTACCTCATAAATAAATAGCAAGTGAAATGTTATTTGCTGCCGCACAAATTAAGCACACGAGCAATGCCTGGAATACGAGAATACTATATATCCACTCCGAAGCATTGATTTTCGATTTATTGTACTGAAGCCCAATATGCTGGCCGATGTTGCACATATTGGTAGACAGGAATAGATCATTCATAACATATGCCTCTTTTTGGATGGAAATTGAATGAATTTATTGCCTTCGTGGGCGGATTACTTTCGGTATGATGGATAATTCGAATGCCTTGTATGGAAACGACTTTAAATCAATAAATGTCGATTGTATTTATTGCAATAACAACCATGATTTGCAGCTTCAGAGTTTGGTATGGCCGTGGAGGTACAGCATCGACCGAAAATTAATGCATGAGGATAAGTCAGGTTGATATAAAAGCTAGAGGATATAGTTTGCTATAACTGCGCTGCTAGGGAGGAAAATCAGCTCCTTATAGAATTGAGGTTGGCAATGAATAAAAATCAATACAAGCTATTTGCCTCAAACAGACTCAGTGCTTGTGGCACTGATCGCTGTGCTATATTACCAACGCGATTTATATGAACAACGCAATTTACGTCTCGACAATAAACGAGGAAGAGTATGTAAGGTATCGTCGCGGAAATGGCAAGAATAAATGTTCTCTGTTTCTTTCGATCCTGTTAGTATATGGTTGCGAAAAACGCTCATTATGAAGTTCGCACTGGTAACCACTTTTCATCGCCTTCTCTTGGTAAAATTATGCATAGAAATGATACCATCCAAGCAATCATTCAAGCCACATGAGTCTATTTATCACAGACAACGGCAATTCCGGCGAACTCAGGTGCGATATGGTGTGACGGCAACGGCACAGGAAGTGCCTAATTCATCCTCGTGTAAATCACCTTCACTTCGTTACATAAGAGACGATCAATTTACATTACCCTTGGTACTCTTTACCTGTAACATTGCCTACCATATGGTCATTTTCTATAATTGAACCGCCCCTGTCATTGTCTAGCATTGCCTTACGTAGGAAAGTCAAGGCGTCATAAACTACGCACACAGCCATCAGCCAACAATGTTTTCATATTCGTCATGTTAATAGATGTACGTCGGTGATCAAAATGAACATTGTGCATCAGATGACGTGGTTGCTGTAATTTACTAGAGACTTAGATTGCTTAACCTTAATAATAGGATCACATATCATAAAATGTCCAAATGTTAAGGAATTAATATAAATTGACAATTTAATTGATAATCACTATCGATGTTGCAAACATTGCACTCAAAAATTTAATCAATAATCTATGATAACTCTCAGAAATTTCGACGGCAATAGCACTGCAAATATGTTTTCATCCCTGAAGTCATCGTGGGCAGCAAGGGATTGGTCATTTACTTATTTTAACATACATCATTGCACTTAATTTTTAATGCAACTTTGGTTATAAGTCGGCGCAACAAAAAAAGAAAGGCTGATGCAGCACTATACTAATCGAAAACGATGCCCTAACAACGTTGCCTTAACAACGAATCGACCTATGACCGTGGCAAACAATTACATATAGGTATGTTAGACATATATTGATTACGCAGATAGCCGTGATGCATTTTATTACCCTTGAAAAACGTTGAATGAAATACGACTTCAATAAAAACTCAGCAATGGTCTCCCATTTCAATCGCTGTAATTGTCACAAATGCTATTGAATAGGAACAGGTGTCTTATTTATCTTAGCGACGTCTCTCATTGACATTTGTGTTGGCGTTTAGCAGCTAACATATATAAATTAATGTGAATGTGCGTTGAGACAACTGGGACAGTGACTCCGTGCACTGATTTGTATCCGAAGCATATTTCCTTCCACCACTCATGCATGCTACTCGACCTATCAGCGAACCAAATAGAATATCTTGCAACATGATATATTCATGTAGTCAGTGTTTCTGGTTGCATGTGATTGGTAAATGCCACCAGACCCCTGTCTCAGGATACAAACATCATCTGGCCCCGCCTATTGTGTACGCTTCAGGGGTTGTCACTTGCTTGATAATAAACTAATGCGGATTATATTGATATTATGAATGCCGATCATCTTGCGGTTGTGGTTATTCATTAAATGTCTTGTGCGTTGTGCATAATTATACTACGCCCCAATGCTGTTATCTGTGTGTAAAGCCCATGCACTCTACAGCATGTTTACTATGAATAAATTACTAGATGGGATGCATTGTGTTAGCATCCCCGTTGTTCAAATTAATGATATAACTTACCCATGGATAGATATCAGCGAGCTTATAATCTCGAATGTCGAAAGTAGTAGATGCCATATTGTACAGTTCTGACTAAGGAAATAACATGTACACGTTTTTAGTATGCACAGTAACAAAATATTGATAACATATGGTTTTGTGACTATTATCTCATTATTATAACTTATACTGGATAGATATGACATAAATATTGTATCATTTAGACCATGAACAAATCAATGACTGATGGAATTGGACCGAATGCAGTGAGGTATGCCTGTTTATTGAGCACATTCACTTGCCTTTAGTATCGAAAATGACGAGAGCTGCTTGACTGACGAATGATCTGTTTTGCTTCATATTAGGGCAATTGTTCGGCCCTAGTTAGTTATTACTCTTTGTCAGATCTGTCCGAGTAATCACATCAATCTTAACAGAACTACATATAAGTAAACTAACACACGAGTTGAGCTTGTGGTGACAATCTTTTGTTTACGTCATTCGTGCACCCGTCAACGTTAAAATTAACATATTATTTGCACATAACATTAGGCTTGGATTATTTGCAGAACCTCCCGGGTAGATATCTATTTTGCGTGCAAACAATTTTGTGCATCTATATGTTGTATTGATAATGGTAATGCAGTAGAAGAATTGGTAGGTTGAGAATATGTTTGTTGCATTGTTGCTTAAGTTTTAAAGTCACTATTTGGAATGTTTACGTGGAAAACCCGGCAGTGACAAATTTCTGGCTTTTTAAGGGGGCTAATGTCGATAATATGATGGTACACTGATCATTACTGTGGTTAAATGGGTAGCAAATTCGAACACTGCAACAGTTCTCTACCATCTGTCAGGTATCATAGTCAGCACTTAGAGCAATAACAGCCCCTGTCATCGAGTTTTAAGCTGTTTGAAGACTGATGCAGTTTATGTTTGCAAGGTCATGCATTTTCAATAGCCACCACCTAATACACTTACCACAGAGCAGAATTTATTTTACACTATTTCCTTACCTGAATTCCCATTAGACAAATCACTACCTCAAAAACAGGTCAAAATAAAGTGCTTCTCAACAAACATAAAAGCGTTAGTGTTATAATAATTCACTGCTCAAGAAAAGATGGTAAATGCAGTCTGTAGCCGAGTGCAATGAGGCAAGAGACACGTGTATGAATTGAATCATAAATATTTGACTTGTAAACGTGGTTAGCATGAGAACTGAGCTATTATTGGTTCACTCATTTATAAATTACATAAAGAAAACGGAGATGAAATGTACATGGCTGTTTAATGTGTTTAAAATCATTAATCTTTTGATTCGAGTTAATCTATTCGATTGAAGCTATACAAAATGCTAACAACATTGCAAACACGTCATCGCGAAGGGTCTAAAAGACGATCGAGCCACCGATATGCCCACAAGGTTAAAAAGGTTGTTTAGTACGAGAGCATAGTTAATGGCGACCTAGTCATTGTGTTGATTGATGGTTGGTTGTGATCGTTAAATGAAACTACGAATGATCGATAACATAGCGATAAACATGCACAAACATTATCTAAACGCGTTCTGCAAAAACCCATGGCTGCAAATACGCTTTCAATCTGCAATTACGGCTACCATTTTGTTTAATGGAATGGAAAAAAATCGACAGCCGTAACCAATCGTGCGATGCTGAACATTGCTATGAATATAATCAAATCTAGGACGATGGTTTTTTATTACATGAATGAAATGACCGACAGCCGTTACGCTTGTATTTTTGCGTCATTGGTTGCAAATGTGTTCAATGAACAAATCAATGGCACAGTGACGTATATCACAAAATAGGTAAACATGCGTACTTTTATACTAATGTGTTTCGTCGTCATAAAATCTACAGAGTATGCTATGATTTCATATTGATAATATTACGTGGCGACCAAGAGAAGACATCGGCATGACCAGCATTTGATTTGTTGTTTATACACCTTATTTGTGGAGCAATGTTCTATATCCCAAAACTTTTAGACATGGTAGACTGTCTGGCACATTAGAGTTTACATGGACAGTGTTGAGCGTCGGCAAAGTTAAGCAGCAATACACAATACACAATGCCTATTGGTGCGTACAGGTTCGTGGTATTAGACTGATAATTACTTACAATTCTCGAATCCATGAACAGATGGATGAGATATTGCTTCGACAGAATGTTTGTAAGGCACACAAGGTGCAAAATTATGAATATTCAATTGCAATGAAATTACAGAGCAATAGAACACGAATACACCAAAACGATAATAAAAGAAAAGAACTTTAATGAAACTAAAAGGATGATAATTACACTAATTTGCGCGTCCAAATATAAACCCCGACGGCAAAAAAAATACGCTATCAAATTGAGAGGTCTTTATGCTCAGCATAACGGGATATCACGCCGGAAATGCGAGGATGCGAGTGATACCCTTAAGTGACATCTTAATGACGGCAAGCTATATTATTGAACAGAATCCGGCTCTGCATAACTGAGGTTTACAATCCGACAATTTGTACCGCTATAAAATCGTAATGATTTCGGAGGCTTGCATTGGTGTATGAATATTCAGCAACAAAACCTGTGTGATGGTTTTGGGCCCCTAATACGCGCATTTATTATTTTTCTCCACACATATCAAGCATCGATCCACTAACTGCTGATAATAACGAACGTCAGCTTGATCACCAGAAACCTGAGATAACCACATTAACCAACAGAGTAGGAGGAAAAGTGAAAATAAATGCATGTGCTTTCTTTTTGTATGTTTGCGGTGCAAATCTGCAATAACGATATATTTTCCTAGTAATGAGCCGGTTCGTACGTTAGAAGCAAGAGGCAAGATGCATGCTGTCAGCACATAGGCTACACCAAACGGTTTAATCATTGAGATCAAGTAGCTGAGTTTACATTATTGCTCAATTCAGTAAGCAAAAATTGTTTCCCCCCGCTTGTTGACATTTGCAAGTAGCAATAAGCTTACCTGCGTCACAAGCTGATGTAGAATTAATGCCAGGGCGTAGTTTGCTTTAGCCAAAGGCATAATTAATTGCATCAGGCAAAATATAGCGAAAAAGCTGGACGATATAGAAAAAAAAGTAGACGGTATTGCAGAATCTATAGAGGAGGAAATAGACGAAAATTTGTCGGTTGTGGATGACGATAAAGAAGAGGTTGGAAACAATAAAGGAACCATTGTGTACCTAGCATCGTTCTCGACAAGATTGCAAATGGCAGGATAGGTAGGATTTTCCCGCATTTCTTGCATGGAAGGTCTAGAAAATTACAAAAAGCCACATGGAAGCAGCATCGAATTTCCTACCGGCCCCAAATCCAACCCCAAGTCGGGACAATGCAACCCGACCTGCGCTAGATAGGCGGGACCCTTTCTACATGGAGTAGGAGCCAAGACAGGCAAATAGATCGCTTGGGGCAGACCACCATTGGGAGAGGCTTTGTAGGCTATAGAGCAGACCAGGTGTTCTTGGCTGGAGGAGGCCTGTAGGCTGGAGGAGGCTGGTCCGGTGGTGGAGCACGTTCGCCGCCTGCAACCAAGTGGGCTGGAGGAGGCTGGCCTGGGTGGGGCATGTGTGGCTGGTGGAGGTGTGGCTTTCCTTGCATGTCCAGTTCTGTCTTTCTATCGTCTTTCCTGGATGTGGCCGGCGAGAAGCAAAGGTTACCTAGCGTGCAGGAGAATGGGGTTTTGGCTAATCGTAGGGCTTCTATTCCACTATGTGCTCGAAGGGCTTCTTGTATCCTGTATCCATGGACCGGGACTGCAGCTGGGCTTTCCGGGGTTTCCAAGAACAAGAGTATTCTGTTTGATTTTGTCTATCTTTGGCGACCGCAAAGTTCCTACAAAGATACTTTCGGCTGGCAACGCCGATGCTTTTCGCTGCTCCTCCATGGTTTGGCAATGGTTTTTCCGGGGGCGATAGGCCTGGTGTCAAATTTGGAAGATCTGGATATTTGTCCTTTCCTGCGAGACATCTCCAGTGGCAGTCCTTTTGTGGCATACACAGTTCTTCTCCCAACGAGCTCTGTAAGATTCGTCGTCTCTATGTTTTGGCAAATGGAATTCTATTGTTTCTACCGGCAGGGGACCGATGGGTTAGCAGGCAATGGTGGCACAGCGGACATTTCTTGCTATTGACGCAGAGGTCTGTTGCCCCACATTTGATACTATTGATCCTCGAAGATCTTTGGAGGTGGGCCTATTTGGAGACATCGCCATCGAATTCGCTGTGTGGTGGTTTCTTTTTTCGGCGCCTCGAAGAAACAATACGAAGCTTTCTTCGCTGGGGCTCCACTTGTACAGGTAGACAAAGTCGAGAATATGGCCTGCCTGGAGTTCTGAAAGCTTGAAAGTGTTATCTGGTATCGTTCATAGATGCCAAACCCAAGGGAGTCTAGAATCTCTAGCTCTCTTTTGGAAAGAAACAAGTAGGGAAACCTCTTTTCTAGCAGATCCCAGTTCTCTGCTCGTTGTTCGAAAGATGGCAGTGCTGGGCGGTCTTTGGAGTCTAGAATAGTATTTTGAGGTGGAACATTTTCTGGAGCTATTCCACGGATTTTTGTGTACCTCGTTTGCGAAATGTGGTATTTCTCCTTTGCTGTACGAACAGACAAGACTCCAGATCGTATCTCGGTAAAGGCTTCTCGTGGTAGGGTTGTTTTTGGCATGGTGTACTATGTACTCGCAAAGCTCTAAAAGGGGGTACACAGAGGGTCGGAAGGCTTTGTGGTCGGTGGACTGGCCTGTAAGCTGGCACTTGCGACTTGTGGGCCATCCCTATGGACTCCCTATACACTGAAGTGGTGATTTACGTCCACTTACACTAAAGATTTTAATCATTAGCGTTAGTTTACGTTTTTGTACCACTTCGGCGTATGTTTGACCAGTTCGACTAAACAATCATTAGTGCAAGTGCACGTTTTGAACTCATAAATTCGGAGCCTATCGGTGAAAATGATTAGTCGAACTGGGCCAAAATACGTTGAAATGGGCCTATTCATTAGTGTAAGTGGGTCTTTGTTGTGGGCGTCCATTTGAAAGGTGTGCAGGTTTCCCCACTCCCTATACTACTCATAGAGTTTTATTTGTTTGTAGTACCCTACTTCTTTAGTCCTGATACAGTTGTCCAGGTTTTTACTGGTAAAGCGTCTTATAACATTACTGAATGCACACTATGCGCAGACTGCCACGAGAGCTTTTTGAAAGAGAATTATTGTAGTTTTCTGAAATAATGTGTGTCCTTTTGACTTGGATGCATTTGCTTTGTTAGGAATTATGCCAGCCTGTGCTCATAATACGTGATCTGTATACGACCGAATAAAATATAGATCATCTGATATTACCTCAGATTGTCAGTCCTACTTCACAAAACCAGAACAGCTAATTGAGAGGGACTGCCTGGTTGTAAATTCAGCGGCAACCGGTGCTTATGAGCCCGCCTGTCACCAAAGGTAGATATGGCCACACAACTATGCAGCAAAACCCCGCGCATATTTATTGTACCCAGACCATATGTCAGACGGCTAGAGGTCAGTGACGCATTGATCATATTTGAACAGGCGTCAGTCTATGTTATGCGATCTCAATAGCAACTGATTCGGCTATTGGCATGCTTGCGCTAAAAATGTCTTTTCATAGATGCATCCTGTGCAACCAATCACTAACCTTTTACAACGTACATTACCGGAGATAACGGAGATGGTTTTCCGCCTATACATGAATGTCATCTCTGCATACAGTTTGTATATTGAATTTTATCGGCAAATGAAAGAGCAAAATGTCCCCACATTTAATCACACGTGGTCGAACATTCTTCGGCCGTTTATGCTATTAAATGCTATTCTCTCTCAAAGTGCAGGTGTCGGTGTAGCTTCGAAGTCGGACAGCCATATTATTTAATTCATTGCTGGGATCCGTTAAAACACATATTATTGCCGGTATAACAAGACAATCAATTGCAAATATGTATGACCTGTTCCTCTCTAATTTTAAAATTTCAAAGAACAGAACACATATATTGCATGCCGTCAGCCTCTATTGATACTACATGCTACTGAGATGATCAGCACTTATCTCTACGTCTTGTTTATTTATAATTAAACCCAGCAGAGATACAGAGTGTTTGATAAGTGTTGCATTATGAAGCCCTCACTAAAAATCATAACGTCCCACTTCATGTGTTGGATGGTGGTTAAGAATAAAGACAGTTCTCTTCCGGTCTACATGGTGTCGTCCTCGCGTGTGTGTTTCTCAATATAGTTATTTGGACATAACATAACAATAAGTACTGACACCTAATCACGTCCCATTATCTTATAGTCTTAGGTTTATTTATATCCAAAAACAATGTTGCGCTATCTCGCTCTAGAATTGCTGTCAGATATTCTTATGCATAAAACAATGTAAATTACACATGTTAGAACGAGCTAGTAAGATTCCATAATCCACACAAATTGTAAATATTTTACCCCGACATAATAAATCATTTTACTTGGATGCATATCAATCGCATATAAACTACTGTGCTTACAGATTTAGGACAGGCAGATTTGCCACGAGGGGCGAATAGGTCTAGTTGAAATACTGATTAGCCTAAATTGCTCGTCAGTGTAAAATATACAAAATTGCATTAGTTTTGTGTGGTGATATAGTCGCCGTTCGCAATATCAGGTTTTAAAGATATTCGGTGAGGTGCAATGTCAGATTTACCACATGTGCAAGGTGTGTTTTTTAATAATGGCGTACTCAGAAATGCTAATGAACTCGCCGCTAGGCAACAGCGTGGCGTTATTTGTACGATCTGATAAAGAATGCATCAGCAGTATGCTGTAATAATTCCATCGTTGTTAATTAGGTTATAAAAAAACCGAAGAAGGATTTGAAAGATAAACGCCACAAGTGAGCTTAAGGGTTAGCACGCAGATTAGGCTAACTCGAGATGTTATAGTTATAGGACGCGTGTGCAGTTGGATGCCTATCAATAATGCCAGATGAAACTGTGTTTAGACTAGGGAACAAATACATTTTTTTAGTTCGAAGTTTGCACAAACTTGGCTGAACGGCAAACCGTATAGACCGGCGCCTGGCAACCCCTTGTAAGAAGAGCATTCCACCATGATGATTTATAAGGATAACAGATATTGGCATCACTGTCCATAGCAACGTACTATTGATTTTCAATGGCTGGGCCTGATATGGTAGCATGCATACAATTCGTTACATCATAAACGCATTTTGGAAGAAGAGATTCACGCAAGACCTATTGCTTTCAGTAAAAATATTACAAATCGTGTGCTGCAGCATTCTAAGAACAAGACGTAGTGGACATAGTTCGTTAAGCTTTGCTGATGTCAACCTAAGAGTAGCATAAATCAAGCCAGCATATCAAAGAGTAATACAGGGTGCATCGTTCATCAGGTTAATTCAAAATTAAGCCGATCCCACATCCGCTATCTTTGTGATAGAATGCTCTTAGCATACGAATGTCTAATCGCTTGCGCAGTATCAGTCAGTGGTATTATATTAGATTAACATTTAATATGGCAATATATTGAATACATTTTATAATACCCAAACATAAAAGTGCGCTATACGCGGCCACAATCATAGAGATTGTTCTCTTTGACAATATTGTCCTATTCAGCATGTCTAGACGCTAAAAACATTGGTGCCAGTTGTAGAGGAAAATATCGAGTCTCAGCGCTAATTAATGCCGACGGGATATCCAGGCCAACACAATGAAGCAGTGAACCGATATGAACGGTTTAAATTTCATTGATATGAATACAAAATCGAGCAACCATTCAGCGAAGCTGGTCCACATTCAATTTAACAGGCCAATTATTGGAGCTTTCATTGTAACATGACTATATGGTCCATGAATATTTTACATGCAACAACCTTTATTATGCAGTATACACCATTCGCGAAGGTTCATTCTAAAAACACTCCCTCCTCTCCATGTAATGCCTAACCCCGCTTTAGTTGTGTAGCAATGTTCACACATTGAAGCGAGTTGAATAACGTATGCAAACTAGTCAAGGTCCCCTAGCCTGATGGCTGCGGGCGCTGTTTACATGTTACTGATATTCATTAGTCTCGCCTTCAGGTCTAGGGGACCTCAATGTCTTGAACTGGACAGGCATCCCAGATTTGGGATGCTCCAATCACAAGCCGTGTCTCTCGGTCACTCTCGGGTACTTTTGAGTCGTTGTCTCTCATTGGTCAGTTCTACAATTTCCGAAGAACTTGTCTAACCGGACGAGTGATTTTTATGAGCCGGGCACACATTCTACTACACCCCGATTTGTTGTTTCACGCTGAGTGGCACCGTTAATCACACATTCGGCGAGAGAAGCAGACACACAACTGGTTCTTTTTAACTGACTATTACGTTAACATACTATCGTGCAGCCAAGCAATTAAAGCGCTTGTTGTTTGTGGTGCCAATTTAAACTTTTGGGACGCCCCATTACTCCAGAAGACATTCAATGTGTTCTCATTGGACGCAGACCACAACAATATACATGACGTCACATAAAACAGAGGGTGCGTATCCCAAGCCAGTTTCATGAGCCAGACACGCGCAATTAAGGTCAATCCGGGTCACAACCTTTGCGTTGATTGGTCACGAAGATTAACGAACGTGTCTAATGAATATTCGGACGTGCCAGTTTTAGACCTTGTCTGGTCGTAGACTCTAGGGCAAGAAGCGTAGCGGAACCCCTGGAGTCTGGGACGCAGACTATATGCAAACCGGAAAAGCCTTGATTTTGCATCATGTTTTCTTTGAATAGTGCAAGTTTTACATCGTAAATGCATGTTTTGAGGCAGTTTCTGAAAAAAAAACTTTGGAACACAGATTCGATAATGGTGCACCGATACCGAGTAAACAAAATGTTACATATATACCCCCTTATATGTGCGCTCATTGTCATACTCTTGCATTATCAAGTATCAGTCCGATGATTGCTGCAAGCCATTGCCGTATTATTTTTCGCCCTTGTGTTAGCCGATGGTTGTCTTATTGAACATTGCTATATTGCATAATACACAAGTATCACTGTATGGTGACTAGACTAAGATAAGCTACAAAAAGATCCACAAGCCGCCAATAATGCATCCTTAAGTAACCAAAGAATGTGTTAGGTAGCATCATTTCATTTGATGTGGGTTATTCTAACACACCCTTCAAATTGAAGGACACCTACTCTAAGGCGAAAATGTTGTCGAAATAACTTCTAGTGCTATCGGCAAACATTCGGGAGTAATAAGCCACCACGACTCACTCCATGCTTAATAAAGAGTAATGGAAGTTGCCCGGTAATTAATGTTGAAGCGCCATGGCCATTACTTGCATCTTATCCGACATCGGGGGCAATAGACGTCATTTCCGACCCATCAACAAATGCTGAACTGGTGCCTTGCATTGGAGCATTAATGACGTTACCCTGTGATTACAATCAGCTTTTACATCCTAAAGGGCTACGAATGAAGTGTGACTATTATACATTTTGAATAGAACTTTATTTCTTTACAGTGTATGTGCGGCCATACGGTGCAAGAGCTAATTCCCATAATTTCGTTTGCAAGTACATTGGATATTTCCACAATGTGTTTGCCTTATCAGCTACCATTAATCAGAAAACAATTTATCGCGGAGTCATCTGATCTGGAGCATTTACCAAATTATTTCGAGGTTTTTGCCTCACTGTTTTGAAAGGGAAAAGTTGTCACTATACCCGAAACTTACTCTGTGATAAAAAAAAGTGGGATAATGCGGTCGAAATATTTTGGGTAGACGGCAATCTATCACCAACGCGATCCACTGAAAAATAATGAGTTGTAACTGATTGCAAAGAGATACCATGTTGTACAAAAGCACCAATATCGACTTTCTATTTGTTGCAGCACATGGCTCTAAGCCTTCGTTTATTAATACAAATGCCAAGGGCTATGCCGGCCTCATATGCTACTGTTTTATGTACCAAATCACTAGATGAAGCAGCAGTGATTGTTATCTATATGTTTCAAAAGCCACATGGAACCGGCATCGATGGAATTCGATTTACAAAAAAATAGGATAGCGCATTTTGTTCAATCGCATATTTTCAAATTGGATCAACTAGCCATAGATTTCCTTTGCATTGGGTATATAGCTTTAAACGGGTTGTTTGGCAAAGATATACAATAAACCAGTGTTTATATAGGATTACACTCTAGAGCAGCAGGAAAAATAGCTATGACTAGGTCGACAAAACCTCAGCATAGCTTGTTAACAATGCAAAGCATGTATTTATGATCCCTCTCTTCCATATGATGTACGTGATGCGTCAATATCGTATACGTAGCGGTTGATTTAGGTGGAATGATCAAAGGCAGAATAGCATGTTTGGCAGTCATTTGTAAGGCAAGACAAGGGGATTGAATGTAGGTTCCCACATAAACTGATTGCACTGTCGTTTCCTTGACCATTCGTTATTCGATAACCTGTCAGGTTAAATCGAGTAACGGCAGAATCAGAACAAAAGGTTTATTCTTCCTAACAAAGCGAGCATCAACGGACAATCATTCGGCTCGTTTCGCTCGAACACAAATTGTCTTGTAACTACCCCTTAATTTTACTCTCAGATATTGCTGAGGTGTAAGCTACGATAATGGGCCATAAGCCATAAAATAATGAGCAACAAGATTCCACTAAACGACGCGTTCAGCGACGTTATCTTCATAGTGCAAAACATAGAAGCAAAACTGAGCTGATTTATAGTGCCTATAGTAAGAAGTTTGTCTGCCTGATTTAATTAACAATACATTTGGTCGAATAAACTAAGGTCATTCATTATTTATACCACGTCCTGTGTTGCACGTGGATGCATGTCAATATTTCAAACGCCAGAAGCTAGTTTGAAAACCACGAGATTCCTGATCTGCTTAATATTAACCGGCATTAGAGGTTTGCTTACCAATAATATCATATAGGTCATTTCCTTAAAATTGCTTCTCGTGTCTGATAAAGCAGCCGTAGGTTCGATCGCTTCCTGAGATCTACATAACTGGATTGCCATGAAAGGGGTCTCCTGTATCAAGCTCTACGAAATGTAGCAAATTTCAACGTTATTATCATTATACTTAGCTGTTCTATGAGTTAACTAATGGGTATATACTTATTTAGCAGCAAATAACCAAAACGTCTGTATCAGGCAATATCGTGCCTACCTGATGATATATATATATTTTTGCTGATATATATTTTTTTATATATATATATACATATATATATATATATATATATATATATATATATATATATATATATATATATATATATATATATATATATATATATATATATATATATATTTGTACGATTGCGTCCATTTCAAATCAAAGGCCGACCATTTTGACGCATAGTTACATTTTGAACCATGATTTGTGATTCAAAAAAGTAAATCGTGGTTGAATACTAAATAAGGGCCCAACTCTGTAATTTATACAGGTTTACCACTGGAAATATTCGTTTTGAGGTTGGATTCACTGAAGTTGTATTAATTTAAGCAATCATTTTGAATTCCCGACCTAATTTTGAAATTTGTATATTTTTACCTTGCAACCAACTTGTCGCTTGATTAAAAACACTTTTTTCCCTATTTATTTCGAATATGTTTGTACCAACTATGGACAACTTGCCAAATCAATGATCGGACAACACTGTGAACAACTTTCAAGAACATCTTGCAACTTTCCACAAAAGTTGAAAAATATATATTTTCATCGCCCGCTGCCACAATTTGTCATGATTGGCTTTGTCAGCATTGTGCGTATGTTGAGATAGCTTTATTTCAATCGGCAGCGTATTCTGAAGGGTAGTCAGCGCATTCTTTATGGATTTCCAAATCGATTATTAATTCCATGATAGTGCTTAAATATTTAACTTTTTGAATTATTGATTTGCGTACTGACTGAATGTCCAAAGGTGTTCTAGACTCCATGGGAAATTAAAATATCATACAGTCCGGGAATTTGGGCGAAAACAGAGCGTATTAATGCTGCTCATTACATGTGCTCCAGGCAGCACATGTGGAAATATAGTCGCGATTCTACGAGCAGTCTTCAAATTCAGGTTGCGTATATAGTATGAGTCAAATTGGATGCATATGTAGTATGTAACAACATGGTTGATGTTTTGCACGGCCATTGGTGCCTGACTTTTTTAAACGCCTTTTTTTACCAATATATATATATTCTCTCCCACTAAAATATTTATAAAAATTCACTTAATTTAATTGCTGCAATGCAATATATATATATATATATATATATATATATATATATATATATATATATATATATATATATATATATATATATATATATATATATATATATATATATATATATATATATATATATATATATATATCTATATATATATATATATATATATATATATATATATATATATATATGTGTGTGTATTTGATATTGATCATATCAAGCATTGATTGTATAAACATTATGCGGATGAATTAGTCGAAACGCTTCCTGCAATCACCATTAAGGCATCTAAGTCATTAAAACATGCATTGCTCTTTATTGATAATGTAGCAGAGCAAGCTAATACCAATGAAAAAAATGTCCCGCATCAGATGTTTGCTGATCAGTGACTTACATTTTGAATTGACATATCGCTTTCGGTTCATTTTACCCATTGCCATATTTGCCCCAAGCATTTGCAATAATCGTCAATGTCATCAAGACTTTATCGGCGTAGTAGTACTCGCGATCTAGCATTTAACGCTCAGATTTTGATATAGTGTGGCTTCTTCCATGCATAGCTATGACACAAGTGTACATTATTCGTCATATAGTGTTCTCGGACATCATAATTGTTGCAAAGAATGAGGTTAGGCTGTGTAAATGATTAAATGATCTCAATGTAAGTTCGCTACTTCAAAGTGAATGCATACAACTGAGCTTTTATTTGCGTTCATAGCCCGCAAAAATCCAATGAATAGGCACCAGGATGTCAACAACTTTTAGGTTGCTGTACGTAAATCATTTTTATGAGTTAAGATACATGTACAAGATAACTTGATCAATACGGAACATTCCGCTTTAAATTCGCATCACGATGATATATTGAGATGCTGCAATTTAATATCAATCTGACGATTAATAATTACAATATATAACCACCGCTGGTGCAATAATCAATTCTGAAAACTTTAACAATGGTGTAATGTGATACATAGAAACATAATCACACATCATTTATTGTTCAATATTTTGCATGCGTATCAAATCAAGGTATCATATATAGTGCGTAATATTGATGCATTCGAGAAACAGTTTTATTTTAAGACAAATCTTATTACCCCATAGCGCACAAGTCTGTAGATAAGCTATAAATTCGTTTACTGTCGAAAAAAACCTGATATTCATCACATCGAGCCTATGGTAAGAGGATTGTATGCAATCCAGCAACCTCTAAGGAGCAAAGCAATGTTGATGTCGCGAATACTCTGCTTGCTACTCTAACGAATATGCGCCGCTAGTTGGCGCGACATGAACTAATTATTGCCTCAACCTAATATTCTATCGTATCTTCTTGCGTGTAGCTGAAAGAAAATGAGAGATGAATCGGTGTATGAGGGAACTTATGTGACATATTCATATGCATTTCTCTTTTTCACAAGCCTATTAATGACTTACAACCGAGCATTGCAGAAGAACTGCTTAGTATTAACATCAATTAAAAAGATATTGCGATGTCCGTATACACAAACTGGAACGAATAACTAATATTATGGAGTTACAACACAAGATGTTCGATTTCCGTTTGTTGCATTTCCATTCTGTTCAAGCTCTGCAATAATACAATTTACCATTGCCCACTCATGCGCCGATATGCTGGGAAAGAGTTTTGCAAAATGCATACATTCATCACAACTGAGAGGAGAATTGTATTTATTTAAGCTACGAGTCGTTTATCTTAAGTTATTGAAGTAGAAAGTGTGCGCTACAGTTGAGGAGTACAACTGAACAAGACAAGAAATGGTGGAAAGAATGTACTGTTACATAATGTAACAGTCGTTACATTAAAATCATGCCATCATTTTGTTGATTATTTCCGCATTGTTGGTCTGGCACTACGGCCATAAGCCACATTTATCCACAAATGCCGTGTCGACATTGCTAATAGTCTTCCTTGTATCCATTGCGTTTGCTTCAACATGGAGCTGATCCAATAATCCATCATGCAGAAAACACTATATAGTTTTACAACAGTTTTGTTCCTGCTGAATAATGATCATACTGCGGCGTGAGGCCTTTGTCTCCCCACAAACGTTTAGAAACTTTCCACGGTTAACTTTTGGTAGGAAAATATTTCTCACAGCTCCTTTTAGAGGAGGAAGCAGCTGATGTCGTTTGTATTGTGCGGAGAGCTGGCACACTTATATAAAACACTTGGACAACTCCCATCGCATGCGTAATGTTACTTTTAAGATCAATAAAACATAATGCCACATAACAAAAAATGCGCACACAATGACAATGCAAACTGCATAGCCTTCTGTTCGAAAGACCAAATGTCATAGTCTCACCACTCATCTGATTTGTATACTATTGTGCTAAATAATGTGCAACGCTGATGTTCTGCGCCTCTACACGAGTAAAGCGCCAGCGTTGTTGGCCCTTTGTTAAACTACCACTAGTTAAGGTCGAATTCATTCTACAATAAATTACGCAAATATGATAAACCAAGAATGGTTTACATTTTTCAGGATATGATTGCTCTCCATGAAAAAAGCATAAAATAACGCGGTTCATTATAACGTGCAGTGAATCATTTCAATATGCAATTATCCAATAACTTGCAAACTCATAGTATACAAAAATAGCCCTGCTCACTCTACAAGGTGACGGATAGGATATAATGGAATTTGCTTCATTCAGCTTCTCGACATTGCCTTCACGAGTCAAGGCCATTACGCTACGAAACAGGACAATTCATACGGATTGACTGATGATGACAATGATGACAATGGCGCCTCAAGCCGAGCATAATGCGTCCTACACTCAAAGTGCTCCTAGACAAACCTCCAAACTTTCCTCGGCAGTCTATATAGTGCTATCAAGACGGTGTATCGTAGTATCAATCTATGCTGGCGAAACTGAATATCAATCGATTGTAGTTGTTAAAGATTGCCAGTGTGCATCCCAGGTCGTGAATTACTGCTTTTCACGGAATCGGACTGATTTAGTATATACATCATTAGGCAGACGATGATCAATACAGAAGTTCGGTTCTAACAGGGTTAAGATGAAATCAGTTTGCATAAGCTCAGATGTAGTAATTTGCACTCTTTTCAAATGACGCGATTTCTGTTAGCGACTTGGTTGCACACCTCATGAATGTCATCACCCTGATATAGCTGCTTCATCGAGTCTACATGCGTTATGTACCCACGTCTTCAAACATATTTGTTGTAAATATAAAACATTATTAATTGTATAATTCAGTACAAACAGTAATTGAACCATATGTTCTGTTTCACATGACACAATATAATCATCGAGAACAAATAAACCAGGATCAAAGCCTGAGTCTTCAGTGTTTGATATAAACTGACATAACGTAAACCCTGTACCCTCCTTGATCCATACAGTACGGTGTACAGACCACAAGACATCGTTGGACATTAAGGTCAATTTCAAAATACAGATAAAACGGCGCACAAACCGAATTCCTTATAGAGGTTGCCCACTTGGTCTTGCACCCTGGGCGCGGTCCCATGCTTTTTAAGCCGGCCAATGTACCTACGTTAGACCACAATAACACGATTAGTGAAAGCGCAGTTGTTGCGTTTACAAGTAAGGCCACCGCAAGGAATCTCAATGTATATTAAACTAAGTAAATGCTTGATTTAATGCCGGTAAATGAAAGCAGAGTATGACCACAAATTTGTCAACATTGTTCTATTTACATATAGTTGTTTTTAATTGTTTGCATCTTTAAAGACCACACATCTTATCTTTGCTCCTCTCTATATCAGACCCCACTTATCTAATGGAATGGCACACCCTTTTTACTAGCACTGGCTGGCGAAAGGTCTATGACAAATACAACTGAATTGTGATTAGCTGAACTGGCACTTTTTCAAACATTACATGGATGGTTTGAGACCTCAGCCATCTCAGATATAGTTCCTTTTAAAGATAATGTTTTTTATAGTAAGCTGATAAATGTGCGTGCTCGTAAGGAATTGACCTTAATCTATCGAGCCCAGCCGACCCATTTTATGCCAAATAATAACCATGGTGGTAAGAAAAAAACATAACCGCTTTTGTCGCACGATAAGCTTAGCCCTGTTTTAAACAATACTAAATAGAGCGCTTTACGTTCAAAACGTCTAAATGGGCCCAGTTCTAATGCTGGATATGAGGGACATTCCCTATATATTGTATCAATGGCTTTTTAGTGTTGCCAGGGTTCATAAAGCCACAAGTAGAATCAGCTTAAGAACTGCTGGTGGTGTCAATAATTGGCTGCATATTGTCGTATTTTAGAAGCCGCTGAAAACATTGTATGCGTATGTATATTGTATGCGTAATGTTTATAATGTCCCAATATTCGAAATTGCTAGGATACCAGTAGTATAACATCCAATATCCTTTATGGACGAATTACGTAGTTGCGTATTGCGTTACATACATTACTGGCTTGCTACTGGGATACTTCCATTCGTTTTGCCCACTGCCTAAGTTTTTCCTCGGTTCATAATCAATTCTACCTCATAACGAGATGGTGGTGTAAAGAAACGTCACGATTTACGTCATATTGAATCGAGGTGCATGTTAGTCCTGTTGGTGCGTGTTCGATATACTTCCTCACAAATGAGTTCCTGATCTGGCGAACATAATTGCTACCGCGATATGGACCCAATCATTGCGATGAATCAACCGAGTGAACCTGATAGGTTATTAATAGTGTCCTACATATAGGATAAGGCAATTACAGAGGTAGCACTGCAAGAGGGAACCTCCATGACGTTTTTACATCCTGTAATCTAACCTTAAATGCGGCTGCTGATCACGCACTTCTGTCGTCAGTACTTTTTTCTGTATCCCTAGGTTATATTTAGTACTGGAACGATGCAGCGGACGACATATGGGAGAGAAGCTATGTGGTAGCATACATTTTGTCTTGGGACATTATTGAGCGCAATTTCAGGATGCCATCCGTATGACAAGACTTTTTGGAATAGTGGTCCAGTCTTGCATATGTTTATGTACACCATTGTTTTAATTGTTCAATCTTACACTTATATATTTTCACACAAACTTTGTGCATTATTGTTGTTCATACCTATCATTGCAATACCCCTTCTTTTTGTGGGATGTACACCTGCTGACGTTGAAGTCCTTAACTGGGCGATGATATATCACAAAATGTACAGGAATGTGAATCCAAAGCGAATATATTTCGCTGTTGCTGTAACGACCGTGTTTTCACAGAGTAGGCGTTATGTGTTGTGTCGACTTTTACTAGTCAATGCAATGCGTCAAGTTGAAAGAGAGAGTCGATCGTATAACAGACACCAAACACGTTGGTGAAATGCTGCCTTGTATAAACAGGACATGTGGCCATATATAAGTGACCACAGAATGTAACGTAAGGGTAGTCTGGTCTGTTGTAAAGCTCAAATGATATCGCAAATCAATTCACACAGAAAAGTACTGAATAGGACATCCAAAGGTCAGCTATTAACAAAGAACTCGGTATGTTTAGCTCGAACGTCGGTTCATCAGGGATAGCGGTTACGGTATACATTGTCAGCCTTCAATGAGGTACTACCATAAGCGTTCATAATAATTGGCAACCTGAGATTTGTAAGTGCCCTTCCAGCTCGATCTTCTGGTATTGAAATACGTAAATATAATATATATATATATATATATATATATATATATATATATATATATATATATATATATATATATATATATATATATATATATATATATATATATATATATATATATTATATATATATATATATATATATATATATATATATATATATATATATATAAATATATATACATATAACTTTCAGTCTCTTTAGAACGGATTACACAGTTGAGTGCACCTGTAAAATGCTTACAATCACCTCGCTGTAATATTTTGGTGGGGAAGTGCATTTACTATTTTACCATGTCATACAGCCATGAACGTTTGCAATCCGTTATTCCCAAATGACAAGCTTGCGCTAAAAGTAAAATCCGGGCAATTGTTATACAGGGAATTTATGGCAATTTAATGTCTTAGCAACAATATTGATCACAATGCACTTTGGCATTGTGTCATACGAAACACCTGAATGCAACAATGCCGATCACCTTTTAACTAACTCTCACGAGAAGTTATGCATCCTTAGGGGGCAATCATGTGCTAAACATAGTGCATGGTGCTCTGCAAATTGTTGCGATCTGAATCTTGTATATATGCTTTTTTCATAACGTTCGGTGAGTGCTAAGATGTCTTCGAAGATTGTTTCACAACAGCTTGCATGCGCATGCATCGTTATTCCCCTTCAATACCTAGCCGGATTTATTATTCGATATATAGATTTATACCAATCTTAGTTTGTTGCAAGAGTAAAGCAACATGTACCCCAAGTCTGCCACAACTTGAGCTTAACAAGGCACCTAGAATTAGTATTCCAGGAAGGGTTAACCACTTTGTGGCTGTTGTCCGTTTGCTCTATATTGTTCATTGTTGGTTCATATCTTACCTTTCCGTAAACTACAAGCCAGATGCTTCAGAGCAGCCTGATTTTGTGGTCACAACAGACGACGGTATATTCGTTTGTACACATGGTTGCTCATTCATATTATATTAGAAGCATACATTTTTTTGCGTCGGCTTTCATTATATTCGAGACTTTTGTTGTCACTGCCCGATTGTGCAATAAATTGTCGTCATGGCATCAAGCAAAGTCACACAATTAAGGAAAATGAGATTAACTTGAGTGTGCATTATTAAGGAACATACTGTGGGCTGGGGTTATTCCTGACCAGGTATGCATGGATTTGCCACCATAAGCGGACACATATTGCCACCACTCTGTCGATAATGAATAAGGTGAGTAGAATGCTCGACGTTCTATGACACCGTCGATCTGTCTGGGTCACAGCTTGATGTAGGATATATGTTGTCTACTAAATAGGTAGATCAATGTCGTTATCATTACAATGCAATGCATAGTGCCCGAAACAAGCCGATGTCTATCGTTTGCAGGATTTAGTGTTATTTGTTATACATTAGGTATAGCAAACAACTTGTTTTATTCATATCACGGCTTAGGAAGCACATGTTGTCATAGTATCTATTATATTCATGACCGTTGGTTGAATGCATTGGAATAACAGATGCATTTTATGACAGATCATAATTAAAACTACTTGACGATCACGAACATGGACGAATAGAGAATAAATTACCAAGCATTCATCACATCGGAATCGTGATTTGTAGATTGAATGCAAAAGAAACCACCCCTTTGGAGCACAGCGCCTGGTTTGATGTCGTGATTTAGCTACTCTGTTCATGTCTACAGGAACGTGTTTTGCATACCCTAATGGGTATACATCGGTCTCTGGCGTGACACAGACCCTATAATTGCCTCTAGCCTACTGTACCCGTAATGCTATTAGTGTCTACAAAATGACAGATGAATCGGCAAATGAGGGAACCTATATTGCCTTTTCATATGCTTTCTCTTTGGACTCGCCTACAAATGACCTGCAATCACACTTGGTGATTTTTGCTCGTGCAGCTATTTTGTTACCAGAAATGGGGTCGTATCGTAAAGGACTGTGTAGCAACGTAAGACACGAACTCCAGGTGTTGGTTTCAGAAGAATGTGTATACATGATTTCCCGACGTCTACGACAAGCTAATGTCACCTTCCAAAAGAAAATGCATACATGTATGTAAGTGTTTCACGACGGTGACATAATCACGATTCTCCCCACAATCAATACAACTTCAATACCGATACTGCTGGTATGTCTAGTCTTTGAGGGCTGGAAAGTTGCTCGCGATTTCGGTGAACGTCAATCTCCATTGGTTTATGATGCAAAGCTAAAATAGGCACCGTTGAATTAAATATTATTGCAACACGAACGTGATAAGTAAGATGGCGGGTTATCGGGTAAGCTGGCGTGTGCGTGCTTCATATTATAGAACATGTCACCCGATAACGATGCGTTTGGACAAAGAATTGGTCGGCCTATTTCTCGCCGGAGGCATAGTCGACATTGACATTAATCCTCTCAACCTCGTTTTAATTTCTTTGCATCAGTAAACGTTTATTCGTTAAAATGAAGTATAGCAAATTGTTCATTTCGTTGCAAGTTTCTGCAGAAAGATAATTAATCGTTAGCATGGGGTAACGGATTTTGATTAAATAAACCCGGTCACGTGGCCAGACATGGAAGCAACCGAGAACAAACAACTGTATTTTGCTGCTGTTTGGCTTAACATTTTAAAAATCAGTATAAATATATTGATATGCGGGTTGTGCTCCGACGTTCTGCATCTGCTGTTTGTAGAGTGAATAGCCGTTGACACTAAATTGAATGTGTGACATTAACTGGGATATGAGCTAATGTTAGCACATCCATATATGCACATCAAAGTGTTCATAACATCGTAAACTGTATGCATGATTAGTAGCCAAGTACGTTAAGACAAGCAGTTATTTTAAAGCGCAATTTTGCAGACGTAAGTAATCTGGGGAAAAGTCCTACAATTTGTTTCATTTTTATTCACTGCATTGATTAATATTCAACTCTCTAATTTGCCATCCGCTTTAAAATTGTATCAATAAACCGACTATACTGTTCACAACTAACCAAGTATCCCTTGAGACATTAATGCATATGTCTAATAGTGTTTCTAAACTATGAATCGGTGTTGCATCTTGAGTAAAGGTTCCATTGAGATTGTGTAAAATATCCAAACGTAGTTTACACAAATGAAATACGTCTCAGCTGATCAACAAGTTCACTGCAATAGAATGTTATCTCCAATAATCACCATCCGTCGGTTTCGAAGTTGGTCCCACTCTGACCTTAATTACACCTGGAAGGACATCGGTGTGAATGTTCTTCCTCACTGACAAACCTACAGCGCTATTTGTATGCAAAAAAGGTTAGCAACTTGATAGCCGATAAAGCCAATTTACGAGGGACATCAATGAGGTCCTTCCTTCGAGTGCTCTTTCAAATTTTACATGTGAAAGTAATGACACAGGGTATTATTTACGTGCGTATATGACCTAACCACGATCAGAAAGTCAGTTTTCTCTCAAACACACGACTCTTACTCATTTGATGCGAATAAAGCTGGCACGATTGCTGGGTCCATCCTTTAACAATTTATAATGTTGCCGTGAATCATGTCAATTATACAAATTTAGGCGGTATGCATGCTACTTCTAGTGCTGTGACAAGGTACGCATTACATCACGTTAACTTCCGGTCTGACTTCTCTGATTAAGCAGTAAATCACGTACCAAGAATTAAGTGACAGTCAAAAGATGAGCAATATTCCTCTATGCCGGGCCACTCTATCACACTTGCCCATGCAAATGTTTATATATGCAAACGGCCTGATATAGATTGTAGTAGGCAGTACCCTAAAAACAACCTGCAAGTCAGCATTTTTCCTCAATATACAACCACGCTAAACATGGTGAGTGATCCGTAGTTACAATTGCAAACTGTGCCTTCCTTATTGAAAATTATAAGGTCAGCAACATTCCGACCTCATATAGACCAACACGGAACTGTTACAATGCCTCTCTTGCGACAATACATTATCTACATCTACCTATAAATGAAGTAGATATTTTACATTGTTGCAATGATTTGTTCTGTTTGTTAGGTTCGATATATTGCGCCTATGGTTAAGGCAACATATCTCAATACAATTGTAGTATGCGGTACAACCATTTGTATACAAAGGCTGATTTGGTTGAACATGACATAATTGTGCAACTGATTTATAATTTCTCGTATTTAAGTACAAAGCACTAGACCCTAAAATTATGTATGCTTGCATTGTTACTTATATCGTATTAAAGCTGATGCAGCACAAGTTGACCCTCATATCAGCCATTTGTCTCTTTAAAGACCGTGATAACTTTTTATTAATCGCCAAAATACCCGCAGCGCTAATCACTTTGCTACCTGGCAGATAGCGGGAGTTAGTGTATATTTCTAATAGCGGCTTTAGGTGATTAGGCAGCAGTACTTCCGCAATGCACAAACCCGCAATTCATATCTGACACCTTGAACGTTTTAAAGCTGGCAAGTTATTTCGTTACATCGCATGTTCCGATTATTTGGACCTATAATAACGAGTAATGTGTTCAGCTGACATTGACTACCATTACGATTGCAGTCGTGGTGGCATTATCGATGAGTACATGTCAACATGTTTATCTTTAAAAAGAGGCTGTAGCTGAGCGTAGGCGTAGTCCGGACTATTTTAAACAGACGACAGTTCAGAGAGCATGGTGTGCCCCATGAGCACCTGGCGAACGGAGAGCAAACAAATACCATGCGACCTTAATTTTAGCACAATGGTGACTATCGCTCACGATTATTCGGAAATCGATATATAGATGGCATTTCTTAAAGAATCGCATCGATCGGGTGTAAGCTTTTGGTGCTATAAGACATATTTGTTTAAAGGCTCTTGGTACATGTTATTTTCCAGATGCCAATCCCAGCTATGTAGTCAGATGCATTCTTTACTGGGCGCGGAGAATGCAGAAGCAGGACGATAATTATTTACATTAAGGTCCGACCGGGGATGGATCGATGTTTGCCGGCTGATGCCGTAGCCTATGTCGGGGCTATAGATAACAACTCATTACGAAACTGGGTGGCTGCCTGACCGCATCAAATACGATGAGGGTTGCAGATTAGGTACAGGTTAGCCGATACAAGACTCACAAGCCATATATCCCTGGACCGTTGCGTGCATGCTGTATTACACGAAATACGATGTCGATGAAGTATACAGCAAGTGACTTATTAATCAAAACATTTGGATGTCAAAACCTGTGAACGATCACAAACGAGGATATATCAATTAAGCAGACTTTTCAACGACTGAGGCCTCAGTTTCGTCTGTAGAGTCTATGCAACATGGTACAGGATGGCGGATTTCTGCAAATACTAACGACGATAGCTGATGCCGAATTATTTATTCCGGAATATATAGCGTATTACATATTCCCTTACTACATTTTTACATAAAGTGCGGCAATCGGGTTTTGGAGAGAAACGGTTACTTGGCTCATATTGTCGAATTTCTGAGTAATTGTTCATTATTTATACCACAAAGACTTATAAATGAAATGTGACCAAAGTTACTGACATAAGATAACTGAAGGTTGTGAAAGGTGTATCTTCATTATGATGCCCGGGCCCAACGTAAACGTGATAAGCCAACAAATGTTCGGATGCCCTAATTCAAATCGAATCAATTACACTTATTCCAACACTCAAAATCATCACGCTGAATGATGAAAGCGCATTTCACATGATATGAATTATGATTTAATATACTGCCGTAATGGCATATCAATATGAACTGTGCACACTGCTCACTTTATCTGGTTTCCTTATGGTCAATTATTCGTCCAATCACGCTCAACCTAGGTATGATTTTGCATTATGCAAAAGTCGATAATTGTCTCCCTTTCATTGTAGCAATAAAGAGTTTATTATGTATTCTACCCGTGGTACTAGGTAATGCCACTATATATAACAAGACATTTCACCGACCCCTTGTGCGAATTTGCACTTGACCATTCTCAGCAGACACCTATTCTGTCATGCTAATTCATTTATGGCTGCGGATAAAGCTCTCACAAAGTTGCAAAGAATATTTTTTTCCAAATGCATTACCATCATAAACTTCGACCCGACGACGGGGCATCAATATTGATTTTCCAATGCCGCTAAAGCTTAGTTGGTAGTGAAATGGTAAGCATGAATGCACGTGTCTTGTGGTTTCAAGTAGCGCTTAGGCTTCACTGCTTATGGGTCGTGAGGTTCGTGCTTTTTCCTTACTAAAACTAATATATTGCCATTGTTTATATACTTAATGGATCGCGCAGTTATTGTTTGCCGATACTGGCTGACCATGGATCCGGGGAAGTTTAATCCTTGGAAAGCGTTTGCGATTTTCTCTGATTACTCATAGCAGAAGATTCAATAATACTGCTCATCTTACTTGCAGCATAGAAATAGAGTGCTCAGATGACGGCTATTTACTACAAGCAAATTAATTTACCAATGCTACTAAAAAAACTCAGTTACTGCTGATGAAATGATGGCTATTGGCTAGCTAACATGCTTCTAACTGAATCATAGAAATGTTGAACCAATCACTATGGTTGTTATGTATAACTGTGCTGCTCTGGCTAGAGCTCCTATTTTCTAAATAACAACCTATATATGGACACAGTGATATTGTCATCATTACTGGACGGCTAAGGTGTCAGTTAATTTAGTGAAATATTATGGTAAGCTTTACAGAAGTCAATCAGTCCTGGGAGCTTTCCATACAGATTCCAATGGCACCGTAAGCGGTTGATACATAACATAAAATGCATTGTTTGATTGGTATAGAACCGGTATGTTACCCATAGAACAATGATACATTGTTCAGATTCAGTGGGTATAAATGTATGTCCCGCCAAAACGTGTCTTGGGCAAGGGTGAATGTAATCCACTGCAAGATAACAAACTGTTTACGCATATATTGTGAAACAGACCCCACTTCTGTTTTCTGTTCATTTAATGAAATTCCGTTATATTATAACAATTTGACACTAATAAAATAATACAAAAGTTATGCTTTCGATGTTTACACTAAATGTACGCAATCGATTACTGTTTACATTTGAACTTGTTGCTCCCTGAAATAAACATGGTTTGACAGCATATCATTGAAAATTATATACGAATAAATAAACATGTACGTTTTTCGATATAGTTGTTTTGAGCATTGGATGGATATTGTTTGTGCATCACATCATTGTCAATCTCTGTCCCTTGAACGCAATATTGATACACTGCCTTATATGTGCATCTATCCCATCAATGACATACGGTTAAACTAAATAATTTGCAAGGCTTTTTTAAGGTTGAAATGGCTGCAAATGGTGACAAATGTTGCATATTACACTCGGTTCAGGTGCCGTTCTTGCCTTAGTGTTTTATGATCCATAAACAACAGCAAGGTTAATAATATCCGTGTGCATTTATCAGATGAGAATAGCTTGTGCATTCTGAAGTGATATGTGTTTTGTTTGAAATGCTTGTGATTGCAACATGCACCGCGGCGGTTCTATTGCATTTAACCAAAGAAGAAGATAAGTTGCAAAATAGTTATACCATTATGCAATATTTTATGTTAACCTTATAAGCACACAGCCGTGTAGCGATGCCAACCGCTGTTTAGGAAAATTCATGTGCCGAGATAGATTCCTTGGACAAATAATGGCAACAGGAACAAATCAAATCTCTCAGCTTTGGACCTTAATGAGCATCTTCATCTGCATTATGGCGGACACAGGGTCCGGTGGGGAGCAGTACGTTTCAATAAAGAGGAAGAGATATCGAAGACACTGTTTTCAGTGTGGCACTGGCATTGCAATTGCGCTTGCTGCCTGAAATGTAGCGACACTATCAGTTTTTTCTATTCTTACTTACATCTGACAGCGCATATTTATTTTGCAGAGCCATATATAGCTGGTAAATGCTTAGGGGTCAATTTTAGTGTACTCATGACGATCTTTCTGAATTTAATGTAATTCTTTGTCATCCCTGGTATATCGAGAGAATTGTTTTCGCGTCGGCTTTCCTCAAGTTATGCATGTGGGTTGGCACTCTACGATTCTTTCTATTGCGCTTAACTCTGTATAAGCTCGGGTAAAGAACGAACTCTTGATTAAGTTTATTCCTGAGCAGGTTTGACTAATAAACGAAGCGAACCATAATGTTGACACGCTTTTAGTCGAAACGGGTCATTTCGTTATATATTTTGAAAGTTCGGGTTGCAATAATTGTTGATGCTTCTTGAATTGTCGTTTGATTGAGTATACATGTATTAGGACACCGCGAATGTAAGTTCTCAAAAGAGTAGAAGAGCTTGACGGCTGATGAATTCAAAACGGACCAGTAGTCGACCATTGAAATTGAGATCGAACAGTTCATGATTGCAAAGATTTTGGTACTCAATAACCGAAGCCATTACTACCATTCCTTTTATGTCTAAGCCAAGATCCAAGCTTAAGCAAATGATCCATGGGTGTGATAACTATAGGATTACATAGCCACTGTGTAAGAACTGTAGGTGTCAGTTGGAAATGAAATGAATTCCATGATCAAGGTTTAACACTGCATGTAACAACGAGGTATTGTGACAGCGACGAATGAGGATTATTATGGTGTTTGGGAAGGTCCCATGAATAGCCGAAATACCCTTGCAGCTATCCCGCTGCTACCACTAAGCTGTTGGAATTGGATCATATTCTTTATATAGTGTATGGTCCAAATAGATTTGTTGGTGTCATTCGTGCAGTAACCCTGGCTGTTTGGAAAGATGTACAGTGAGGCGTTAGTGCAATGACCTGGGCTTTTACCCAAAGTCATGCTACATATCGCTGCCGATATTTGATCCTCTTATTTGCAAATATCAATGACGCTCATCCGCATAATGAGTATGCACGCCAGATGCGTTTGCAGAATAATTGCCTATGATATCCAAAAACAGTGCTTCAGTGTGCTTTGCATTATTGACTACCAAGATTGTAATGTCGCAGTAAACAACACCAATAACATTGGGCTTCATCAACCGATTCTCTGATAAAATCTGTAATCTGTTATTAAGTTTTATCTCTGCTCGTATGCTGACATCTATTGCCCTGCACAGTACTATAATAAAACAGCTTGTTGTATCCACATAAAGGTATTCAAGGGTCAACATAAACCTTATGCACCCAAGCTGGCCCTCTTGTGTTATATGGCGATCGCAATTGTATTGCAGATGTTACAGATCACAATATATTGCAAAAAGGGATTTCCAACCGGATGCATATTCAGTGATCTGCACTCTTCCAATGTTGTTTAGTTTCTGCTCCTAAAATAATTGGACCATGTAGATATGCAAGCAATCATTTCATATATTTGTCACAAAAGGAGCATTTATTATTTGTGTCATATTCGTGTTCACGTATACACTTAATCATATTAAAATAGGCTATATGTTTGGTATATTTTGAGGAGCATTGTCCATATTCCATTCCTTGTGCGCGTACAATGGGGACGCAGTAGCAAACAGCATTTCAAGATCAGAGTATATTTGGACTAACGGCAAAAATTTGCAATAAATATCTCAAAGAAAATCATATGGCATTTCAGATGCAAAATATCTAACAATAGAGGTCTAAAGTGTGAGAGCTTCTGATGACATGCGTGGAATAAACATAGCGGTTTATCACCCAACTTGGTCATCAAACTTGCACCTTGGAAGACCATCCTGGTCGGAAGAACGCGTGTATCACCAATGTTTTCCAACTGAACAATCCGGCTAAGGTTCGCTCAGCCCTTTAAACAAGTATCAGTTCAAAAAAAAAAATCTTAGAGAAGTCGAAAACACTTGCAGAACCAACGAAGTAGAATTCCTAACATCACAGCTGTTACGGAAACCCATACCACCGTATAGGCCTCGAAGCAAGCAGGTGTTGCCTCATTGTGAGTCGTTGTAATGTGTGGTGTTCCGCACACCGCAAAATGTCCGACAAACCTGTCTCTATAAATAATATAAATCATGGTTCACGATCTACTTTCGCTGCAAGCTTAACCACAACAGGATTGGATTATTGTTCGATTTGTAAATAACATAAATAGCTTTTGTAAATATCAGCGTCAAATATTCGAGATGCGAATCCTTATTACATCTGTTACCGATGCAAAAATAGCGTAGCAAAAAATAAAATACTGAGCTCCAGCTTCCTGGAAGTTATTTAGGCAATCATTGTCTGTGGATTCAGGAGGTTTTCCTACCCATTATGCAATAGATATTAAACAGCTATAAATTGGTCCATTGACTGAATAGAAACTAACAATTAAATCATTTACCGGTTTATCAGAGCATAAATGATCAAAGAGGAAGTAACATCTAAAAAAAGGTCGATTTAATCTTATTTGTCGCCTGTATTACTAACCATTTGCAAAAGCAATCTCCTTTATCTCTCTTTCGTTAGCGTTCTGACGCCCTTTTCCTAAATGTGAAAGCTTCAGAGCAATCACTGTTTTACCATTCCCATGGGCAAACAAATGCAGTGGACTTGTATTGTGTGATATCATGATCATAGAGGTTATTACAGCTCGTTAATCAAAATACGTATTGTTAAATTTTCTGCAATGACTGCTGGTTTTAAGGTGGCATGCTTCTTTAATACGGTGAATATCCCTTGCACACATTTCACAACGTAACCGCTTTGCTTAGCAAATAACAAATTCGGTCCATCTTTATCGTCATCATATGTATGCTTCTCCGAAATTGATTACTGCTCGTAGATTTGCAAGCAAAGTAGATATTGTAAGTATATTCATGGGTATTATCCATTTGCTTTAAATCACATTTGTCACATGAAATGTATCAACCGCTTCATGTATTTTGTCATGAAACATACAAAAATGTCAATGGCGTGTAACTCGGGAGCGCAAATATCAAGCCAATTTCCATGTTTTTTGCTTAGCGCAATAACAAAAAATGCTTTATGCAGTTCAACTGCATCAATTTTGGCGATTTTTGTAGTATCGCGATAACAAATGGCTCGCATCTAAGCAATTTTATTCTTCACCACACACGAGCCCGGGCATATCGCATCGATGACTAATACTATGACAGCAGTTGAGGAATGTGTAGGAGCATTCTGTTGAATATGTTTGCCTCCATGGCATCACGGGCAGTCAACACTCAGACACGAATGGTCAACACCCAACCCATGAAAACAGTGAGATGAATACTCAGTCACACTTGTTGGTGTGAATGTCATCATTTTGTGAATAAATGAATATTTAACGAAACTTTTGCCTCATTACATGGTGTGCTCATGCAAAATGTAACAAGGTTGCCAGCACTTGACAGCCATTAAATGAAGATGATGGGCAAGGCTAACTAAGATTCATCATGCGTAGTGCCCTTCTCATAATCCCGATGACACAATCTCTAGGTAGAAGCCGTATTGTTGTGATGCCACCGACGCCTGTGATCGGCTGCAGGCAAACAGAACAATTTGAACACCCCGTTCCGTACTGTTTCCAGAGTCCTATGGTTATATGATGAAGAAGTGTGTCCTTTAGTAAATGCCATATGATTTAAATATTCATATTTACGGCACAATAATTCAAATTGACCTCAGAAAATATTATATTTGTGTATATTCGCCAAGGGCACTGTGTTATTAGTACAGGCAACATTACACCAAGTCTGTGACAGACTGATCGGTCATGTTCCATAGTTAATATGATAATATAAATATAAGGATGCTATCAAAACAAAGTGATCAGCAATCGAGCGAATGAGGTCAGTTGACCTGAGAGCAATTAATTCTCGTCACTTCGTCGTATGTATATTTGCAAAGAAAATTTGTCAAATTGTCGGTATTGCTGGATAATGAGAAGTTGCCGAGTCGCTGTGATAAGGAGAAATCTCTCAGTATTCTCTTCTTTCTACCATCACATGTCAACTTCGCTTGGGGAATGTGCCTGTGCTTCCCACGGTGCAAACACCTGTAGTCCACATTGCATTTGAGTCCAATCCCCTCCTGCGGTCATTTATACCTTATCACTGCTTATAATTCATCCTTATCGATCCTCCGATCAGTCGCTCGGGGTTGTATTCGCCTATATTTGTTGATTTATGTGATGGCTCTTTCATTACATCAAAATCCTAACCCCCAAAAGTGGACATATCTTCTCAGACAATGGCCAATGCTTCTGTATAGAGCTACGTAACCGTAACCATTACGCCCAACACCGAAGTGGCATATGTATGAGCAAATAACCGCTAAACAACTAGTAAATATATATATATATATATATATATATATATATATATATATATATATATATATATATATATATATATATATATATATATATATATATATATATATGTGTGTGTGTGTGTATCTATATATATATATTCATAACATTTACTAGCGATGTTATAATTTTAAAGATGTTTTTTAACACCCTTGGCTATCTATTGGCCTTAACAATGCGATATAACAGACTGGATGGATTTGACACCATCATTTATCATAACTTCGTCACCGAAAGATGTGATTTGTCTACTATTTTCATAGGGTGGTCGAGTCTGTTTGCATGCATTATACCATGATTCGACATGATTCGACTGCCGTTCATTGATGTCATCTTTTAAGCCTACACAGCTTGTATAACCCGTTCGATGTCATTAGCAGGCCGTTTTTTGCTCGTCAAAGACACATTCCTAAAGTTAATTTTGACTCATTGTTGCATTGACTTGATGAAACAAATATTACCACGTTTCCTATGTCTCTTTTCTAGTAAAAAGTAAGTAAAAAGCCTAGTTTTTTTGTGAGCAAGCATTACGTGATTCTTGTATAACGCGAAATTGTTTTATCAACTGGTATCTAACGGTTATTTTAGTGCATATTTTGCAACCCATAATATTTTATCGCGGTCATCAGTGCGCAAATATCAAAACCAGACACATTCACATCGACATGGTATCGCTGGTTTAAATAAAATGTGTTATGGAAGCAAAACCATTATCAATGGTTGCTTATTGCAGCCTTAGTGCCTTCAGCCTTTCATCTTTAGTTGCGCTTTAGCCATTGGTTCTGATATCAAAAGAAATTTGAGTTTTGCAGCAAGGCGATTCAAACATAGAGAAAAGCATTTGCCACTGTTTAATGTCATTTCACCACACGAAAATCTGGCAGCACACTCCAGCAAAATTACTCCAACTGTCATTCATCTTCACTGTCTGTTACTTCTATTTTATCCCCCTATCCCTTTCTATATATAATGACAATGGTATCTAGATAGCGACGCAGTCGCATGCGCTACATTATGTCTGTTTTTTCCCCCAAAGATGACTATTTTACAATAGTTCAACCGTTTAGTCAAGCCTGATATACCTTATTTTCGGTTCCATTCAATTCAGCTATGAAAATAGGCATAGCCAGCCAAGCCCATTCTACTGATGCTCCACAAAGCGCGGCCAGTACGCCAAGCAGCAAAACATGCGAGCATGTTGCCTCTCCCGTCCAAGAAGGCTACGTAAAAGCGTTGATAGCAGTGACGATAACGTTTAGCACGACTAGATGACCCCTTATAACCGGTCTATTCATTATTAAGTGTTTTAAATATTGTGTGTTGTACCTCAAATTTCAAGGTTCATATGCTGTCACCCCACCGTTGCTGTGAATTGGTTGCTACCAAAGTTAGCGTATTATAGTGTGGCATTGAATGCATCCCATTCGCATTCTCATGGATCAAGTAATCAAGTAAAGAGAACATTGTTCGTGTGGTATGAAGCAAACTTCCGATCTTTCTACCCTCCAGCTAAGCCATACAAATCAATCAAATATGCATACTGTGTAGATGGATATTTTCTTCAGCAGAGTTGTTTAGAAAACAAGCGACCTAGCGGCGCGCTTCTCACGTGTGATGATTGGCCTCGAGGAAGAGGAAATTGTAACGCTAGCTCTTTAAAGGGCACTCTATAAATGGCTCTGGGTTGGTGGATTCACTATCTATGTTACAGGAAAGTGTCTCACAATTCCAATCGCTTGTCCGTGAGCTAATTCTATTGCAGACGTTAGCAATAATGAATCTTTTTGCAATTGATGGCACCGTGGTCGATATTATGTATCATAATTTGAACCCCCACCCCACCCCTATCACGGTATGGGGGCGAGATTAATATGTGCCAATATCATGTTTTATATTTCGATTGATGTTTTACTGTAGCTGTTGTCCTGGTGGTACGGCTACGCAGCACGATATATATTGCTGTAAAGGGTCACAGCTGCATAAGAAATTACGGACCTCATTGCCTAGACCTAATTCGGTTGGTATAATGAATCATCTCATGCAATTATTCCTAATTGTCCATCTTCAAAGCTATTTGGGCACATGAAAAAGAGATCAACTGACGTGTGCGGCGTAATCACCCAGATGCCTGCCTACGGCAATGTCGCCCTGTCATTATTTCTCACTTTCACTTGCGTTGAACGTTTAAGGTAGCATATTCTTAGCACTATTACTTGTTTGGGGATGTTTCTTTGGTCGTTGAAACGTGTTAAACCCGAAGTGAAATCGACTCGGCTACGCCTGGAAGGAATGGACACAATAAAAGTCTTATATATTTACCCGCAAGGAATAGTGGATGAAATTGATTTAGGTGATGTATAGCGCATGAATGTGTATTTTATTTATACGAACTATTGAAATACAATGTTTAACTGTCGTGAATGGGTTGAGCTTGTACAATATATAAACCATAGCATAAAGTAAGCGTACTACCACAGTGACCAATGTAAGATGTCTTTTGTCGCCTTCCCTGCTACTCTTCATCTTTTATATTGCGGTCGACATATTTACCTCGAGGTAAATATTACTGAATGGTATATGTATTCTCTGACACGCGGTTTGTTGTATTTCCAGCTTGTTCTGAAAAATGCTTCAAACTAGTAAGGATATTATTTTGGCCTTCTGTGTGCAGCATATGTGAGAATGGGGAGGAAGCAATTGTAAACATCCTTACTGGCAATCGCCCGGGAAAAAAGGCAATAATTATAATGTCACAACCAGTAATAACATAATTAATCAGATTGGCTTGATAACCCTTAGCATATATATCACACCAGCAATCAATTAACTTGGATGTGTACGCCACAAAATTGCCTTCCATTACATTAACTCGAAGGCGATATTCAACGTGTGCGGTCATCTTCGACACACTGTTCAGAATTAAGGATTATTTAAGGTAATTTCAACCAATAATACAAATGCGGTGCCATTCTAAAGCATATGAGGTTTTCATCCTGGCATTTTTCCACCCTCAATGACGTAAAACCGAAACAAAAACCGGTTTTTTTCAGTATACTCATCGATTAAACAAATTATGGTATACCTAATGTCTAATTTTCACACAGCGGATGGTAGATTTATATAAAAAAAAGTCAAAGCAAGCATCACATTATGATGGCTACTATTTTTGCGATGGTATATATATGATATCTTTCTATATGTAGACAATCTGTTTAGGGATCATAACAGTTCATAAGACTCAAAAGGCGTCATTTTATCTATCTGAAAATGCCAACTGTCAGTAATAAGCATTGATGACAAACACCTTGAATGGATTCGTCGTAGTTTCCACTCTTTTATCTATATACACTAACTTTTAATTTGCCCATGTCATAGCCTCAAATGGCATTTACATGCTGATATCGCAAACCAGCGTCTGAAGATACCGCAATGAATTTAAATTTACTGACTGATTTTCAGGAACTGTTAACATTGTTAGCAATGTAGAAAAATATCAATCACAGTGAAACGCTTAATGTTCTACATTAGTCATTCAATTAATTATATGAGAGCTTTTGATTTACAATGATGAACATCCAATACATAATGGGGATGGGTGGTCAGGGTTTGAAGGCCGTTATGTCCATAGATGCCCTGCCAACAGTGGCAGAGAATTTATGTGGAAGTTTCAAAACGTTGATGTAATTTACATGCTGGATCCTTGGTTATCCACACTGCTAGAGAACTATTCGCAAACCACGCTGATTTTTACGATACGTCCTAAAAAGTGAAAATCTTATCAGTGGCTGGTAAAAGATCCACACTGTGAGACGTAGGCCTTTTACAAAGTCTGGTCCTTACTGGAGAAACCTTCAACACTTATATTATCTAATACAATGAAGATTTTGTATACGGAGACGCTGATTTTTACGATCGACTAAAAAGTGAAATCTTCGTTAGTAGCTAGGTCAGACATATCGGAAACAGCTTGATAGCACGCCCTCCTACGTTTCCAATTTATCTATGTCAAGGCATGGTGATCACGCCTAAATTGTATATTGTATGAAACTTTCAGCTGCCTTATAAGGGTTAATACAAATTCCTTTAGAGCGCCTCCTAAACGTCCGTCTGATCATGTTAGCAATTTATGCTGCTGCATATATTTGAATGACTAATCCATAGTGACACTTCTGACAGAATCACCAATTAGGTATTCAAGCTTTTTGTTTGCTCGACATATATGCAGTGCTGCATTTGTTTATGTTAAAACAGTATTCGTTTCCCCAGTGTAACACGAATTGTCCTCTTTGGCGTGAGACGTAGGCCTTTTAGTTGGTCCTTACTCTTGAGTCATCGACAAATTGTTGAAACATTCCGTCGACTAGTAACTCTCGTCCAATCCGATTCAACGCCAATTATGTCCATTATCTGCACTGTATTGCTGAGTCATTCATTGAAAGCTGCTAACGAATTACCACTTATGTCATGGACCATAGGTTTTCTGGCTAACCGCAGATGGGGAACTATTACTATCGAAAGTCCAAGTTAATTACATCAACATGATACTTAGAGTCGACCATTTTAGTTTGATAGGCTAGACCGCTTACACAGAAAATCATGCTGTGATTTATTCAATAAGCATTTCGCAAGTAAGTGTTCTGTGAGCAAGCCTCTAAAAGGTGTTTCCATTATTTTGTTAGCCATGGTTGTAAAAATGAAAGGTCAGTAATCAGCTGGCTGCTGACGATTGCATTTCTTGAATATTAGTGTAACATTACGACATTTCAAGTCATCCATAACAGTCCCTTCATAAGAAGGCTGGCTGAATATAATAAAGATTGGTAGCGACAACGAGTTCCATTGAAGGCATGGGTAGAATTCATCTAGGCCAGATGTTTTAGTTGGGTTTAAAAAACGAAAACTGTTTTAGGGCTTCGTCCTAACTATAAGGTAACCTGTCTTGTTATTTATCTTAACCGCCTTTGAATAATCTATAATGGCTCTGTAGATCCTGCTATCTGTGGGGGTCTCTCAGTGAATGCTAATGAAAAATAACCATTAAGTAAATAAGCATTTTGTTTGTTCTATCCAATACAAAACATATGTCTTTTTTAGTTTTAAGTTTTGACCTTGCATAGCGGTATAATGCTTTTGGGTTTGTTTTTATTTTTATAGGCGATATGTCTGCCTGAACTGGCATGTCAAATAGATGCATGGATTACGTGTGAATGGTCACACCAGTTGCACATAAAACAAACTAAATTGAATTAGCCAACTTTTTTGCTAGTCATTGACTTTATTACAAATCGTATGGTAGGGTAAAAAAACATTGACGATGTGTGTGCTGCGTGCATTCTATAGAAGGATGCGAATAATCATGAAAGGCTATTTTTAATGAGTAGTATATCATTCCAGCTTGTATCGTGTCAGCTGCAGGAACGATTAATTAGGTAGGCTGAAGTATCAGAAATCGGTTAGAATTACAAAAGTTCGATGAAGATTTGAGCGGAGCGGTTCTTCGCTTCAATCAATGCATGACTAAATGACGCACGAATAGTCAATGCAGCATATACAATTCATAACCTGATTTCATATTGTATGAAGCGTGTGAACGTCATCGGGTAGCTGCTAATAGATGCAAAACCTCAACTTGATCCTTTTCAGATTTGCATTTTGTCTCCGCAAGCCTAGATTACTTTGTTATATTCCAAGCTTTGGGTGGCTAGGTAGTCATTTGGTTTAATATAGCCAATGTGAAGGATTTTCTGTCTCTGTATTTTTTAATGCTTAGCGTATTATTTACTACCAACAGTTTGCGACCCCCTGATCGCTAACTCACCTGGTGGTTCTGTTGGGATATATCTCACCAAAAACGTAACGGCGGTGGATCGTTACCACAAGGTTGTCCTTTGTGTAATTATTGCCAGAAGGAAGTGAATTCTTTTGTGTAATGGTCATATAAAATTATGATATAGGAAGTGAAAAAAGGGTGAAAAGGGCAGAAAGATTTTATACATAATGGTCTCATTTGTCTACTGTCGACGCTGTTCCTCGGTGTAAATACGAAGACGTAATCCTACACAGTCACAACGTACAACATATCCTGCAAGAAATTTTGATGGTAGCACCAATGATACAAGCTGTGGTGTTGTTTAATTTTCCTGTTCATCTTTATGCAATGGAACGAATATCTACGCGCTTGATAAGTCATGAAGATGAATGGTACAATGGCTGTTTCAAGCTTTCTTCATTATCTTCGTCGCAGTATCAGATCATTTATGGGTCCATGTTTAGTGGTCCTCGTTCATAAAATGACAATGCGGAGATCATCGTTGTGTACTCTGGTCTCTGTCATAATGACCTGATGAAGTCAGAGTGAATACATTGTGCCGTCTAAAATGTTAACACGCGATAAGTACTGAATACTGAATGACAATCGTTCAAATCATCAAACAAAACAAAACCCCTTTTGTTTAGCCCGGTTGAATCTTCTTGAAATATGGCTACTTGAGACATATCTGGGTCGAGTATTTGCTGGAATTGGATTGCTGACATGTGTAGCGAAACCAAGAAATATCGAAGTAATTACCAATTCTATCGCCAAAATAAATGCACTTGGTTCTATGGCAAAACTATATTTTTGCTTGTTACCACTGCACCAGAAGCGTAATAGGTCGGATATGGGGGCTGGGGAGAGATAACTTAGGTACAACGATAGCCTTATTTCACGTTCAGCATGGTATTGATGATACGAGAGGATAAGACACATGTAGGCTCGCCGTCAAAGAAAGATGGGAACTGTGGTCTCAACTGCTTGAATATTCTATATACATTTTGTTTTTGGTCGACAATGCGATGCATCTTACCATTCTCTGTTGTCAGCAGGGACATTCTCCTGAGCATACCAACCCAAATGACGTAAGGAAAGCCACGCACATCGATATATGTAGTGACAGCCTGGTCAAATTCTGTAATCTGTTGATTGATAATTATGACGATTGTCAACTACAATCAACTCTGCATCAGAAGACCGCGTTTGGCATAAACACATTAAACCGTATGCAAGATTGATTTTATGAGCAATTGTGATTAGCCTGTATATATTTAACAATCATTGGTTAAGTATGCGAAGATTTCATCTTTTGGGTTATATGGCAAAACCAATATGTATGTTTACCTGTTCACTGTGGTTACTTTAATGCCTCCATGCAGAAGATCTGTGAGCGCACCCGATGGGCATGTGGAAATAGATGCATTACTGGATCTGTGAGGGAGAGGATGAATAATCAAATGAATTGGGAAGAAAACAGGCATTTATTTTGAGCACTGGAGCAATTCGTAAAGACATGTTCATATTCCAGACAGAAAGACATCATACGTTCATGCCTAGTATTCTTTATCCCAGAACCTGATAAAGAGTCAATAATGTTCTATGAATGAATGCAATCTTTTTGTGTGAACTCCCTTTAGCAGTCGACTTGCACAATAATGACAGAGCGATGCTTTAACCAGCGGGCGACCACACAGACGTACACGAAAAGGCTAGTGAGCTGAATAGCTTCATCCGAAAGCTGACTATAGCTGATTTCCTCAATAGTGATTGGCAGTGGACCATATAGCACTCTCACTTGCTCACGAATAGGTTTCAACAAAATATGTCGTCCATTTTTGGAAACTTTTTAAGACATTAACAATATAACTGAAGTTGCACAATTCATATCGAATGCAATACATAACTTATTAAAAATGGAAAGCGAAACATATAGGTATCATTGGCTTTAAAGACAAATGGAAAGAGTGATGTTTGCAGCTAATTTATAACTTCATTCGTCAACGTTGAGCAAAAGGTTTAAAAAAACATCAACTGTAACTAATTATTTGCAAACGTAACCATGTTCAATTGATGCTACTCATAAGTTATTTGAAATACTTGATGAGTACGATACTTTACCGTTGCTTTCGTGTGTGCAGCATATTATTTTAGTACATCTAGAACTTTGCTAAATTTTATTTCAAACGGTATTACGGTTCCTCATTGCTTGGGTTTAATATCTTAATGAAAACATTTTAATCGATGGGTAAAATCAATAATAACTGAAAATTCCGTACCTAATCAGGTATTTGTATTAATATTTCATCTCTATTATTATCCTTTCTTCGTCAATATTCAGGTCCGAATATTTCGCGCCTGAGAAGCGATTAAATGAACCACCAATTATATTCAGAAACCAATTGATTAAGCCAAAAATTGATCCCAAAAAATTACTAAATCGTGTTTGAAGATTGTATAACGTGCCTACACGTAAAAAGTAGAATATGCTAATAATGTTGAACATCCCTAGCTATATTGGTGATGGATGCTGTGGAATAATCAAGTAGTTGCCAGGCTCGTAACAGATTGAAGGTGATAGACTTAACACTGCATTCGGCATTAGGGATTAAGACTAACGACTACATTCAATGTACATTATGCGCTTTTGTTGTCAGTATTTATGTACTAAATTGCATGCTGACTATGTGTATCAAAATAGATTGATTCCTATTTTTGCTTGACTGAGTTAGCCTCATTGCAATAGTTTTTGCATCAATACTTCTTTCACGTTGGTATTTCACATAGCCATTAGTCACTGCCAAGTTGAATGCCTAAGTTAAGTTGAGAGGGATGGATTAGCTTTCGTACATGCAGGCTCCTGTTTTTTAATTTAGAACCTGCAGCCCAGACGTGAGAAACAGGTCCGCCACGGACAAGTTTAACAATACATCATGAATCAAGATGTGCGACACACTGCAAGGTCGAGGAACAATATCATGGTTCAATAATCGCATTAGCAGAACCGCCCATCGAACTGTAATGTACCAATGTAGGTCCATAAACATTCCATGATTGTACCCTGGCGTCGGTGGAATCTCTCTTCAGCATTTGCCCACGAAAAAACTCAAATGAGGCAATAGTTGTAAAAATACGTTCCGCAAGAAAGGAAGCACAAAGCGCATTAGCAGTAGCAGATGGAACAACATATGCTCAGCAGCCATCAACTGGAATAAACGCCGTCTTGATGCCAGCTATCAGACAAACGTGAGGCCGAGACTGCCAAACAGTAAGATATAGTATGCATAGTTAAAGAGGTATAACTAATTGACTCCCATTCCAATGCCGCTTGTTGTACGGCGTATTGTAGGAAACATTGATAGTAAGCATATAATCATCATGCAAATATTTGCATCTTTGGTTTATACATCCACCATTGGCAAAATGAATACTGATTTAAAAAACGCATTCCAATGGATAATCTCAAACGGGGATTGTAAAACCGAACTGTTTCGACAGCCTTGAGAGCATTGTGTAAGATAATATGAACGGACGTATGTGATACAGATCGAGACATTCATTACTCAGGCACACAATAACCTGTACCAGTACCACGCACTAGTACCAGGCACCAGTACCAGGCACCAGTACCGGGCACCAGTACCAGGCACTTGCAGCCTTGACTGCTCGATAAGCACGAAAACCGCATTTAACGATTCTGGTGTACTCATACATGTTCAATCGGAAGCGTACGCCAGGCTAACGGGCCTGGGAAAAAAGGTTGTAGTTTATGCACAAAGATTATTGCATACATTCTATGGGATATTTCCAAGCAAGAGGAATGGTGCAAGTAAGAAGAAAGATATGGTGTTTGGTTATTGGGGTAGAAACGGAAAGTTTCGTGCATTTCAAACATATATGTAATCTTGGTTTGACAAACACGCCAACTTGTTAGTTTTCATCATTAGTGCAGTTACTTAGACAACCTTTGTGTATATCTCAAATTAACGTATAGCCGTCATCTTTCGAATCCCGACCAAAGCACACAGTGATGTTTAAACGGCGACTTTGGTACCTCTTGGCATTGCTAGGCCATTAGGTACAATGCTTTTGACACATTTTATTGCCTGGTTGTCAGTTGCATGCTAAGTAAAATCTGCTTTATAATATCTCACCATGGCTCATATTAAACATAACAGTTTGACGTCCTTTTGCAAGCACATGTATAAAGTTATTACCGCATTCTAGTGCCGTAATTGAAATTTGCATTTAATTGATCACATCGCTGCAAATGAAGATGCCTTTATTGCAATACTGCTGTAATATGTAAAAACAAATCTACGGACCATTACACTGATATATCTACCTGCATTTTGTATATTACGTTGCCACTGCGGGTGATCATATGTTTGAATTAATGTTTAGCGAACAATATGCGCTGACCTCGGATAATGATGCGAGTATGAAGCCAGAACCCAGAAGATTGTACGGATATTGCACATCCAGAACCATGGCAATGTGATTGTCAAAATCACTCTCGTAATCTGAACAACTTGCACAGCATCGGTCGCCGTCGAATCCAAAAGGGCACATCCATTGCGTTCAGTTTACAATGAAAGGAATTGAACAGTGAGTAGTACCCATGGGAAGAGGTATAGACCACAAATAGAGGCAGTAGAAAGCATTTGTAGCCAGCGCCGCCCATAACTGGGGAACTTTATTGGTCATGAAAGCGGCATAAACAGTCATAACAAGTTAACAGAAGTCTTTCATGCAGACCTCTAAAATGTGAATGCAAAAAGTGAAGCTAGCATGAGGCAGTTATCTGCCCTGTAATTACTTGGGCACTGATATACAAAACGTATATGTGACATGACATGTGATGTTCTGTCATATTGAGTCGAAGACACTGAGTAGATGATGATGAGGTGGTTGGGTCTGTAGAAACGACCGCACCAAAATGTTTCATAGTTGCAGCAAAAGAAAAGCCTACGCCATTAAGTTAGAAGGGCCGCATGTTCTGAGTTAGAGTAGCTATGACTTGCACATATATTTGATACTGTTCAGCATCCCAGCAATAAACCTTGGTGTCATTGCTCGCACATGCCAAGCATGCCATATTTAACAATGGGGTGATTATTATTGCCTGGGATAATCATTTCTGTGGGCACTTTCTAAATAGAATTATCACAATGGACTCTGGGAATCCATTAAAACAAATGGTCTTTTACCTAAAACCTTATAGGATATCTTATATGCATCAGTGCAAATGCTTTAGTGGGATCCTTAATACGTTTGACATACGTGACCACTAACTTAGTTGAATCAAGGATATATCAACTACCAGCTAATGAAAATGTCTTACATTTTGTTTCTCTGTGACTCAAGTTGTGCAAGTTGCAATCGTTGGTATACCCGTTAGAAAACAGACCAATAGATGACTGAAAACGTTTCGGTGAATGTCAAAGTATCAGCATTTGAGCGAGCCAATGTTTTATTAATGTGGCATTGTTATACTACAGAGGTGGTCAAGCTCAGTCGGCGTTGACAATAAATGTTCTCGCGGCTTATCCTGGGAAGAAGGATTCATTAAAGGCCCAGCGACATGAGCAACTTCAGAAAACGTGCAAAGGGTGAAACCTATTTTCGAACAATTTGTAAATAACTGAAACTGCAGCAATGTAATACCCAATGCATAAGTTGATTGACCTCACGTGCAACCAGTGGCATTATGGGTCCCAAAATTGTGTTACCTGTCGTAAAGTGATCAATGAAAAATGCAGCGAAGCCTCCCAGATCGCGTCTCTCAGCCGATGTTTGGTGATCAGCAGCGATGTAAAATCTAACGGAATTGCAATGCTGTTTTGTACAGTTGATAACCATGGCGGCTGTACTGTGAAATGCATAGATGATGCATTTTCTTCAAGTGCATTTATAAGCAAACAATCTCTCTGCCGATTTTCGTATTCATCAAGTCGCAAACGTTTCGGCACAATGTAAGAAGTGAATCAGTGCATTGCTGCTGGAACAATCGTAGCCAATCATCATATAATTACTCTTGTGGACACTGCGCTATCCAGTTATACAAGAAAGGTCCTAACCATGCGACAAAGTCACTGACAGCCTTTGATTTTAAAAACGTCATTCTAATGACTAAACCCACATAGACATGTAACAGCCTGGTGCTCTTGAATCTCCTACACTATCTAAACGTGTAAACTACCACAAATGGCACAATTCTTACAGTAAGCCTGACGTAATGAAATAACAACATTGTCAGATTTGTAACGAGCACGGACACATTTTGAATACTAGATGCCATTGCACAAAATTCCAACAGCTTTTATGACAGCCACCAACTGCAGCTAGAATGCTACGCTGTGCATATTAACAAAAAGATTTAATTTTCTTCCGAGGTCATACGCAAGCATTTATATCTCCGGAGCTTTACAATTCACTAAGCAAATTGAGCAACATATATAAGACCATGATCTCATAGATAGCACAGTAGGTTACATAAACAGTAAAGAATCGCAATTCTATGGTATTGTCAATGCTGCCAAAAAAGAGGATTGTAAGTTGAAAATCGACGTTATTGTCTAATATTGATGTTCACCTGGTACATTATCAATGCATTGCATTCTCTGTGAGCAATGTTTTGGAAAATTCTTATCAAAGAGCTGACAGAGCGTGTGGCAGAAGATATCTTGTGGTACTAATACCCCCATCACAGCAAAGCTATGGTTGGCCATTTACACATAAACACCCTATCACAAACCAATTGGACCGAACAAAACTAACATTCTTGATTTTGCCTTTAGCACTGTATGTATCAAATGAATGTATGAGATGGAGGCAAAGCAGACCAAGCATAAATAAACAACATTGTTTTGTTATTTAGGGTGGTAACTCGTTTCATATTGAGTGCAATAAACATCTATTCTTTGTGATGCATCATACGGATGCAACAGGTCTCTTATGGATTCAATAATTTCCGCAATTTCTGCGCCAGTAGATATGTTACTGTGCCGATTATTGGTCAGCGGGACTGAAATTGCATAGGTGCAGGGGTCGCAGATTGCCATTGCAAACCGGGTTGATAACACGCTACGCATGTCATTCGTTGGGATGCCAGCTGACTTTGAATCTTCCGTCGGTTTTTCATGAAACCTGGATGTTAATTTTTTCTGGTTAATATCTTTACATGAAACATGTGCAGAGATCCTTGCGTAATGCCTCAATTATGACCTTATCGTATGTACCATCAGCTGTGGTCACCTGTGCTAGCCCTAAAGTTAAAACAGCAGGGAGTTGAGATTCTTCATGAATTCTTTTGAGTCAGATTTTGTAAAAACATACTTGCCGTTCGTCATAAATGAGAACAGCAAATCAGTGTTATTAGCTGCCGCATGAACTAACCACACGAGCTATGTCTGTGACATAAAAAAATTATATTATCTCTGAAGCACAAATCATCGAAAAGATTTCAGATTTACTGCACGAGAGTCTTTTTCGTTGGTAGCTCTTTTGTAAATGGTAGAGGGATAAGACAACTTTTCTGTCTACGCAGGATCACAAATCATCGCACAGATTTCAGATTTACTGCACGAGAGACCTTTTTGTTGGTAGTTCTTTTTTTTGAATGGCATTGGCAGAAAACAGTGTTACAGGCTTAGTACATATTGTCTATAATTTGCTCGCCTTATTGTTAATAACTTGTTTCTTGCTTTGTGTGAAACTGATTACGAATGTTATCACTTGATATCATTATAGGTCTTTAAACATGATAGCGCATGCTGGCTTGTTTTTACACCATTATCAATCGTCATGGCACTGCCAAAATATGCTCGTCGACCACAAGAAAGAGTTCCATATTAATTGCAATGTCAACTCCGTTAAAAGCACACTAAAGATGTCTCTGGGTGGGTGGATGCATTTCCTTGACAAGAGAAAATGAAACACCAGATCCTCTCTCAAATAATCTGAAAGTGTCTTTGTTTCTTCAAAAATCCAATTTCCTGACCTGGAAGTGAATCTATAGCAAGCAAACGTGTGACCAAAAAAACAACACGTATCATCCAGCTCTTTTTCTGCATCAATGAATCCGTACCAGTATGCATACAATGGTTGCTATGGTTCTCTATTGTGCGATGACAATCTTGAAACAATGCGGACGTTTGATGCTTCTCAATTCATCATTATTTTTGCCTTAGACATATTCTGGAATAAACCATGATATAAGTTATTCGTCATGCGATGAGACATTAAAACCATTAGGTTTATTAGGGTGTTCTCAAGTTCAGATTTTTTTTGTATATTTCTAGAACCGTTTCCGAAATTTATTAGAATGGTATTCAGATTTTTAAATCATTTACCCATCCAGAGTATGATATCGACGCGAAAATTTGGAGGTGGCCTAATAACTTCCCAACCCGCTGCTAGTCGATCATCCGCTCCGACACACAATTAAATACAATGACACATTTCAACCTCTAGAATCATAACAGCGTTCTATAATGAAGATATGCTTTCCGAGGGTCATATATATAATTCAATTATTGATCTATGTGTGTTATCAAACGTTATACATGATGATAACTTTCAGATTTGCCTTCTAAGAACAAAATGTAGCGGAATAGAATGAAAAAACTGATCTGAATAAGTACACCTGGCGGAGGTTTTCTTTCTGTAGATTTGGCTAGTAAGCCCATCATACAACTTCCAATCATTGAAAGTGAATATCTATCGTTTTGTAATATCAGCACTGGGAATAAACAGGTCATGCAGGTAGAGGTAAATACCGCTATCACGTTTGATGATTATTGTCAACTGTCGAGTTCCGAATCACAGGTCACTATTGCTAATGGTAGGTGGTCCAATGTTTTTGAATTCCATAGACATTGCAAGGGAACTACATTGTGTATTATTTGGAAATTCATTTCTCTTTGAAGTGAACATTGTGATGAAACTAGCCATGATTTGATTACGTCCCAAGGACCGCATTCAATTTGCTGTGTATATTTGGCAGTGAAAAGCATGTCATTCACTATTTTTCCACCCATTTGATTATAATTATCAGACATGTTATCGAGCATCAACTCAAGGAGGACATTTATTTATACGTGATGTACTCTCAGGAATGACGTATCAACAGCGGCATGCAAGCAGTATTTTAAGCATATCATCCAATGATTTTCGTTCTAGGGTAATGCGTTAGTCGCGCAATGAACTCTTGGCGAGAATAAATCTCAGCAATGCAGTTTATTTGTATCATCATAACTATCCGCTAATGCTCGAATATTGAACAGATAGCAAAAAGCTTCTTCATGAATGATATGTGAGACTTGCTTGGGGAGGTCACCTCCAGAGGAGAATGGCGGCTTTAACTTGCTGAACACGACTATTGGGTGAATACATATGATGTTAAATTGCACATACATCTCATTGTTTTAGGACAGAAATAATTGTTCATTCATCGCTAATCACAAATGCATCACCAACATTAGTTATGCTTCTCACTAGTGATGATCTTACTACACGTAACACTACTTTAGTCATTTTTCTCTAAAGCCGTGTTACGTTTGTTGTGTAAATCCTTTGGGAACATGGCGCAAGACTATTGACGTAGCTCTAATTGTTTCCTCACTATTGCATATTCAGGGATGACAATGTGCAACGTATTAATTATGACATTTACTTTTTTTGGCGCATAAACGTTTTGCATGTGGGTAAGGGCAGCTACGCCGGTTACTTTCTCTAACGAATACCCACCATTGTTGTTCACACTGCTATTTTTAGTCCCGATGCCACTCTGCGTTGGTACATTTGCATTTAGCAGAAATACTTAGCAAGACCGCCGGTGGTGGTCCCACGGTAAGATGAAGGATATAAGGCTAACCACCCTAGATCTCTCCTACACGTCTGTTGCTGCAAAACCAGCATTTGCGTAGACAGCAAATCAAAGTCTTTTATCTTTGCCATTCGAAGGCAGACATCAATCAGACTCCGCTAAATGGACTGCCTACTTAATTTGGGCGGTGAAATAAATCGTCTTGTGCAATCAAGCCAGATAACCCATCGCTTAGGTTTGGGTTTTATCACATGATAGAACTCTGCTTAAAAGCCATCAAATTGATATAAAACTGCATATATTTCAAACGTTTTACAATACTACTATAAAGAGGACATGGGCGGAGTAATCACCAAAATGCCTGCCCATGACATTGTTGAACTGTCATTAATGTCACTTTCACTATCCCGCTATTATATTTGTCTTGTTTTCCGTTACTTTGTACGCTTAAATGGTGTATTCTTACCGCTATGAGCAGATGTTCCTGTGAAATGTGTTTAATACCACGTGAATTCAGGTTTAGCTACGACTGTAGGACAGGAATATCTCAGTCTTAAGTAGATGAAATTGATTCAGGTGATGAATCACGCATTATAATAGTTGTGTTGAAGGGTATTACTATTAAAATACAATATATAATAATGTGTTTCAGAGGCACAATCTTTGTATTTTCATTTTGTTCGTAAAAGCGCGTGAAAAAAAGGAATTTATTTTTATATCCTTAATGTATTGTATGTATGTATAGGATGGGGATGGATAGATGGAAAGCGTCAGCATCCTTCCTAGCATTCGCCTCTTACAAAGTAATAAATTATGCAGTCACAACAAGTGATCACATAATAAATGGCTTGATAACACTTTGCATTGATATCACACCAGCAATCAATTAACCTGGGTGTATCCGCCACATTATCGCCTTCCATGAAATATACACATCGACGATGTTAAACTTACGTTGTCATCTTCCATGCATTGCTCAGAATCAGCAATTATTTAATGTATTTTTCGACCTATGATAATAAGTCGGTACCATGCGTGAGGCATGAATATGGATGACAAACATCTTTAGTAGATATATCGTAGTTTCCACTTCTTTATCCATATACAATCACTCTTAAGCTGCCCATATCATTGTCTCAAATAGCATTGATATGCTGATATCGCAAACCAGCGTCTACATATACCGCGATGAATTTACATGTACTGACTAACTTGCTGAAACAGTTCACACTGATATTGGCGTTGGTGCCAGCCGTGCCTTTTACCCCTGCGATATGAACACAATTATAATACCATAACAGGCAAAATATATGTGGCAAGACGTGTCTATAAACGGCTCAAATGATTTAAGCGTTGGTGATTGGGTGTTTCTAGCACAACGGACGTAATGGAATCAAGTCAATTTAGCAAATTTACCATAAAACAATCACAATGAAATGCTCCATGTGCCACGTTGGTCATAAAATCATGATTGCTTTTGATTGACAAAGATGACCCAATACATAACTTTAAGGAGTGGCCACGGTACAAAGCCCGTTATGTCCACAGGTGCCCTGCTAATGGTAGTCAATTATTAAGTAATTATGTGGAAGTCTAAAAACATTGCTTAAAACCTTTGCCCAAGCAATTACTTGTCGAGTTAAGTGAACTGACTGAAATTATCTTGTCAGGTAAACTATTCACTGGGTATCCACGGTTTTGGAAACCTAATTCATCTTAATTATGTCCTTGCCAAGGTGTACAAAGATCCCCGGAGTCTTGAGTTCTCAGCCCTTCGAAGCTGAAAAAACCGATCAACAGTATGTTTTATACATGTATGGGGTCCCTGCAGTGTGCATTACGATGTGTCAGTCCTAAGAAATGCAATCGTCGGTTGTACCTAGTGCAGACATACCGGCTACGAGCTTGAAAGCACGGCTCTCTACACTTTCAAATAATTCTTGTCACGTTAAAGACATGGCAACCATGCCCAACTTGCATATTCTGTATATACAAACTTCAACAGAGCGCCTAGTAAACGTCCGTCTGATCATCTCAAGAAGTATGTTAGCCATTACGGCTGCTGTAATGCATTGTTTGATTGATTTTAATGACTTATCAATAATGGCACCGTAATTCTCTTCCTCTGACGCATTATCTAGAATAGAACCACCAATCAGGCATTTTATATTTTCGTCACCCCGATATAAAAGCGTCAATCACTAATTGCCTATCTGCAAATTTATTGGTTGAGCTCTTAAGTGATCGGTATACCATTTCGAGGCAGACCTGCCGATTTTACAGCACGAATGCGATGCACGCATAACGATTATGTAACATAAACGAGTATACCCCACCCCCACTTCCATCCTTAGTATCTTCTTTCTATATTTCCTTAAGGGTTACTTGCAAGTGTAATATCAGCATCTTCATAATTGCCAAGTGGCCAGCTTCTGTGAGAAATTCAATAAAATCGAGACGATTAGCTTTCGGTTGAATAGGATCCGGAAGCCAATGTATGCCTTTGGAGGCTTAACATAATTAAGTGAAAACAATATTCACTGTGTTAATAAGAGCATAGAAAGTAATATTATTCGATCATAAGTTTGAGGTTGAATAGGGAACGTTTGCATGAAGTGTGCCAAGTTGAATAGATGCCTGGATCAACGTAAGCATGGTCACACTGTGTGGACATAAAACAAACAGCGGTGATGCGTGTCAATTGTATTTCACAGCAATCGCCCAATTTTGCAATGGTCATGTTTGTGCAGTAAGTTTAATCTCGAACTATTTTACCATATAAATGCAGCAAGGCAAAGAGACACTACCCTTATTGCCGAGCTGCTTGTACGATAAGTAAAAATCGTTGGCTACAGCTATACATCATTACCATTTATTAATCGACCTTTCAAACATTTTTACTGCCATTTACTTGACTACAAATCTAATGGAAGGGTTCCCAATCATCTAAGGGTACTATTTTTTAATTAGCTCTTGATCATTCCAAATTGTATTGTAGCAGCTGCTGGACCAATAAATTAGGTAGGCTGAAATATCAGAATCCATTTTCCATTACAAACGCTGGGTAAAGATTCAGACAGATATATACGTCGATTCATTCCCTGCATGACAAAATGGCCCACTAACCGTCAGTGTAGCATAACCAATTCAACCCTTTATTTCATATTGTATGAAGCGTGTGGGTATCACCAGATAGCTGTTAATAGATACAAAACATAAACTTGTTCCACTTCTGACTAGAATTCTCCGCGAGCCTAGATTGATTTAGGCTGCACTATGTAGATATCGGGTTTAATATAGATGCTGCAAAGCCAATGTGAGAGATTATCTTTCTTGGTATTTGTTAAGTTTTTGCGTATATTTTATTACCCAATTGTTGCAACCCGCTGATAATAAACTCACTCTAGGGTTCCATTGTGATATACAACACCATAAGCGAGGCCGCAGTGGGTCGTTTTCATAAGGTGTCCTTTGTAAATCTATTACCAGATGCAAATGAATGCCTTTGTGTACTAGTCATAGTAAATTCATGATACAGAAGGTGAAAAATGGGTAAACAGGGAAACAGTATTTGACGAGTAAATAACTCGAACGGATAAGGAAGCTAGTCTAGATACATTATAATCCCCTCCACCTACTGTCGAAGCTGTTCTTCGGTGTCAAGACGCTATATTGATACATGGACAAAACTCTACAAAGTCACATCATACACAATGTTCATTTTACTTCACTTAACTAGTGTGCATGTGCAATAACAGCCCAACCGAAAGTGTAATTTGTCATCTGACCTTGTCCGTACAAGAGACCCCTCCTTGCTATATATACCTTGAACGTCTTCGCGCTTTGCCGAAGCAATTCATCCGTAGTGCTCTTTCTGACCCATTGTAGTAAACTATTGAGCGCTTCTAAATGGTATTGCTACCGTACGTTCAATCACGTTTGGTGGGAGGGGGGTGTGTAGAATACTATCAACTGATTGGTCGCTATGAAAATAACATTATAAATTTTAACGGAAATTACGCTATAAATATCAATAAAAATTGCCTGCAAATTTTCTGTGAAAATGGAAAGCGAATGCACATACCATTGGCGTCAAGGACCAAGGGCAAGAGTAATGTTTGCAGACCTTTTTAAGATACATAATCGTTGCTTTCATATGTGCAGCATATTATTTTTGTGCATCTAGAACTTTGTTACATTTAATTTCAAACGGTATTATGTTTCCATATTGCTTGGGTTAAGTGACTTTGTGAGATCATTTTAATCGATTGGCTGATTCAATAAAAGCTAAACATTTCAAACCCTAATAAGGTATTTGTATTTGATATTTCATCTATATTATTTTTTCCCCATCAATATTCATCTCCAAAAACCTCCCGCATGAGGCACAAATAAATCTAGCACGAATTATATTCAGAAACCATGTTATTCAGCAAATAATCGATCCAAATATTTTTATGTAACGGTGTTTATAGATTGTATAACGTACCTACAAGTAGAAAAGTGAATATGCTAATAATGTTAAACATCCCTAGCTATATTGGTGATGGATGCAGTGGAATAATTAAGTAGTTGCAAGGCTAGTAACAGATAATGGACTTAACACTGCATTCAGCATCTACAAGCTGTTGTTTGGTAATAATTCGCTGCTCAAGGTTATCTGGTAAATGCAGTCTCTAGTCGAGTGCATTAAGGCAAGTGACTTGGGTGTGAATAAATGCCTAAAAAATTGATGTCAGCAATCTAGTTATCTTGTAAACTCAGTTAGCAAGAGAACTAAGGTAATATTAGTTCACTTATTTATATATTACATGGAAAGGAAATAGTTATCTGCAGTAAAGTGTGATCAATCTGGAATTATTGCTATAATTTGGTTAAATGGAATCGAAACAAATTGGCAGGAGTAACCAATCATGCGATGCTGAACATCGCTATGAATTTAATCAAACCTAGTTACGCTCGTGTTTAAGTGTCATAGGTCGCAAATGTGTTTGATGAACAAATCAATAGAATGCGTATGAGGTGATACAAGCGCTCTCAGTCCGTGACGTGTATTTTATAAAAGGTTAACATGCGTACCTGTATACTAGTGTGCTTTGTCATCATTATATCTAAAGAGCATGCTATGATGTCGTATTGATGATATTGCGTGGCGTCCAAGAGAAGACATCTTCATGACTTGCAACCCGTTTCAATTGCTTTGTTGTAGAAACACCATTTTTTTGGAGAAATGCATTACATCCAAACACTCCTCCACTAAGACACAATTGCTGCGCGCATATTACGACAACAGTTTTGTTGGCAACAATTCGCAAAGGGAACGGTATTGCTATATGAAAGCCATGAATGTATGTGTGACAAATTCGTTTCCTATTGGTTAAATATATTCATGCGATGTTTACGCCCCCTCTGTTTCAATACCAGGCCATCGCAAATGACGTAATTCTCCTGATACCCACCGTCACCACCCCATTCCCTCACCGAACACAAATGTTAGGGCAAATTTAAACTTCTCACTACGAAAAGCTCAGTTTGACCTGATGCGTGCCTAGCTAATGACTGAATATTCGCAAAACATATTCACTGATTTACGGCTGTGTGAGGTATTAGGCCTAATTTAAAAGCTGTAGCGTTAAATACACCGCAAATGATGGAGGAGAAGTAATATCGTTTGCATGACGACAGGAGAGATATGCGAGACATGTAAATGATGACGTCTTGAGCAGTTCAGGATACCCACCATATCGGTAAGTGCTAACGTACGACAAGTGGCATGAAATGCGAACTACTTTTATTCCAACTGCCAACTACTGCTTGTTAATCAGGCGATGAATCGTTCATAGCCGAATTTTAATGGTTTCTTCAATAGCAGTATTATCCACTGCAAGTGAATATAATTTGGTTTCGTTTGAGGATAAACATATTTATTTCTCTAAAGTCAATTGTACAGAAAACGTTGATCATAGATGTTACATAGATGTCATTACATTGCTTTAAACACTTAAAGAGTAATCATACTATGAGCCTCGATCAACGGTAAGTAATACATAAGGCACCAACGTTGGGGTCGACTTAATCCTGTTCACATCAGCCTTGTGGCAGCCGTGCACATGTCTACGAGCACCATTTTGAGAAAAATCGCTGAGTTTCGCGCGGATGTCTCAAGACATTCTTACGAATTTCACAAGACTCAAGGCAGTCGCATCGTCGCAAACTCAATTTTCGACATGCACATTAATTCTGCGAAATTCGGGTGATTTTTTTGAGGCCGCACGGTAGCTGCAAGGCCACCGCGAGGTTCCCCATACAACAAACGTACGATTCGTACGATATTTAGCTGGTGCTGCTGTCAATCAAATCTTGCGTTTTTCTTGCGAAAGTCGCAAAGCTGCCACTCGAACACAGTACGGCAGTCTTGCGTTCTATCACAGTGCTACCACAAGATCGTGGCAAAACGTGAGAATATCGGACAAAATCGCACAACAGTTGTACGGTTGCCCTGCGGTAGTTGTTTTTCTTTTCACTCCTGTATTCGATTCGATCAGACCACAAAGCATACCCTGTCAAGAGTTCAACAAAGCAACACCATGCCTGCAAAGTACAAAGCAGAGGAAGGGGCAGGAAACCTACAACTGCTGTTTGCCAGGAACCCGTGGAGACACAAGATTCCCAGAACCCACAAGCCGACATGGAGCCCTCTACTCAACACGACTCAGAATCAGGGGAGGAAGGCACATGTGCCTACCAAAGTGCAAAATTCGCGATGTCTGCAAAAACCGAGAACGACATCGTTCAATGGTTTAGCGAACATCCAGAATTCTACGTTAAGAGCCATCGGCGATACACAGACAAGACATAAAAGGATAAACAGCTAGGCACTATAGCCGCGCAAGTACATGAGTCTGGTGAGTATAACGTTATCTATAATATGGAAAAAATTGGGGGGGGGGAGGTAAGGGGGATTGGGGTTTGGAATGTATGTTAATTTCTTGAACATGTTGATAAAACTTGAACGTAAACCAGGGGACAACTGTACTCTTTATATCATGTTATTATGTAACATTCCTTACCATGCTGTATTTTTGGCTGGAAGCCTGTATTTACAATAAAAGGTATTGTATTATATTTGCTGTGTATTTTATGTTGCCAACTTTCAGGGGAAAAAACATTATGCATAGAAGTGCCTTTCACCTAAATTAATTTTATTCACAGCGGACAAGATCATTGGATGGTTCCACAACCAGAGAACGGCAGTTGGCAAGGTGTATAAGCAGAAGTCGGGACAGGCTCCGGAGACGCTGACTCAGCGGAAGGCCTGGCAGGTGAAGGCCTTCGCCTTCCTCAAGGAGCACATCACACCGCGGTCGTATGCTGTAGAGTCGACATCGGTAAGCATTTGCATTTGTCCTGTTCATTGCCCATTTTATTTATTTAGGACACTTTAATCCTTTCTTATTTTTTTTACATGTTTCCACTTATCTTTTCCTTAATCGTAAATGGTTTATGATTACAGATTCCAAATACAGGGCGCTCGGCATCTTGTCCCTCGAATGTGGACAGCGGAGATGAAGACAATACCCTAGTGAGAGTCAGTGATGCCAAGTCGGAGAACAGCACGTCAGCCGTAGCGAGGATCTTCTCGGCACAGCCAAAGAAGAAGACTCGGCGTTTGGACGACGCACTACTTGACTACCACAGCCGGCCACGCCCTTACGATAACATAGCGCAACAGGTATCTCTTTTCTATTATATACTTTATAGTTGTTGTTGTTCTTGTTGGAGGTGGTTGTGGTGCTGGTGTTGTCGTTCTGTTTGTATTTACTAAATACTCATCGTTTAATACATATATATCAATCCCTTTAAATTTTCAAAACATTATTTTTGGGAAAGACCCAATATTTCAATCTATTATAACACCCATTTGTCTTCCGTCCCCAGATGGAGAGCCTCACAGCACCCCATGTCGAGCGAGCAGCGTTTGGCCAATGGCTCCAGTCACGGATAGCGAAGGTGCCAGACAAGAGGTGGGATCAGTTTCAAAGAGCAGCCTTTGACCTAGTATGACGTGGACTCGGCCCATGTCAGAAGCATCCCATAACCAGACCCAGAAGTGCGCACAGGAGGGCTACACACACCCAAACCAGCAGTATGCTCAGGGCTACATCTAGTCGTACGAGCTATCTCAGGGCTTCATCCCACAGTTCAAGCAGAGGAAGTCACAGGGCATAGCGCAACAGGTCCTACCACAGGTGCCACCACGGGAAAAGAACACCTTTCCAGTCTTTCTGAGTTATCCCAAGGTGTTCTCATTTGCCTCCGGCCCCCTGTGCACACCGCTTTTGGGTACAACACTGGTAAATATTGTAACGTTTCATTCAATATTCATGTACTACAACTTAATGTTATGTTGCTTTATCTTATATGCCCATGATTTGCAGACCCTCGTTTGACCTTAACCGTGTTTTGTCTTTTTCTGTTCCAGGTGACTGTGATCAGCTTAGCACCGGAGGTTTTTTTGCAAAATATGCAGACGCCACAGGAAGTCGATACCACGGAGACAGGAGAGGATGGTTCAAACGAGTGAAGTGCTATTGGTGATGGCAGAAAGTAGTGCCACCGGGTCATGCAACTTTGTTGTTTAGTTAATACGACTTTTATCCTGTTTCATGTATGTACAAATGTACAGTGGAATAAAGTTTGTTTCTGTTGTTGACTTTGTTTTGCGTTTTCTGCCTATTTTAATCTGAATAAAAAAGCATTAAATTAAAGCACAATTATAATGTTTATTAGCTCATGTGAGCACGAAGTGCCCAAGGTTATAGCTGTTGTGATCGCTATATGACCGTCGTCTGTCGTGCGTCGACAACAATTTGACTGTACACTCCCAAGGTCACAATTTGGAACCAATATTTATAATACTTGATCACAAAATTTGTCTCTACAAAATCTAGACCAATGTCATTACTGGGTCGTTTAGGGTCAAAATCGAGGTCATTATGCTAAATCACAGAAAAACATTTTAAACACGCAATATATCACAAATTTGCCCTAATGGTTAGGAAACCTGGTCACAATGATTGTCTCGGTAAAATCCGCCATATTTTTTCTGCAATAATTTGAATAGATGCTTTAAGAATCGGGTGAGCATGACACGTTTATAGTTTGTGGGTTAAAATTAGTATTTAAGCTTTATGAAGTTTCTCAGATCATGACACAGATGCTGCTAGTCTTGTTTACACAATTTGGTCCTGCCATGGAAGCCTTCTTGCTGAGCTGTTGTTGAAATAGGCACAAAGATAGTCTCTTTGTATTTGCGATTCAAGTGTTACGAGGGGCCTCTCCGCAGGGGACCATCAAGAAGCTGGCGTCCTTGACGCCAAGCACCGAAGATAACTTTCCCTTGCTCACCCTCGCGGTCAACCTCAGGCAGCTGAAGGGCTGGGGCTCTGGTACTCATCCAGTTGTGCAACGTAACAACACCCCATTCAATGTTGATAGTACTGGCAACGCTGCATTGCATGGTCGTCAGCAAACATCTCCACCGTTGCGCCAAGAGGCCAAAGGCACTTTCCAGAACACGTATGGCCTAGTACTGCCGATAGTTGAACACTCTTTGTTCATGTGTCATTCCTCTCATAGACTACGGCATCATCAGCCAGGTTCGAAGCGGGAAAGCGTCATCTCCTAGTATGAAGTATGGGATGTTGCAGTCTCCCTGAGGGAGAGGCTCGGCCGGAGGGAAACCGATGGAGTTGTCTTCGAGAGCGGCCCGGAGAGAGGAATCACTGAAGATGCCAACATCGGTCGCCGACCCCTCGCTTCCCACACTTGCCCACAGGAACTTATACTCCATATTCACAACACCCAGCAGCACAATGGAGCAAAACATTTTGTCGTTGAATCATTCGCTCCCGGACTGATGCGGCTTCTTAATTGCGACATGTTTACCGTCTATGGCACCACCTGATAGTTTTGTGTGCAACCCTGAATCCGTACTGTAAGGACATGAAAGTCATTCCGGTGACAAGAAAGCGAAGCGTTATCACCAACTTCTCCCGGGCTCAATGAACCACGGCCCCCAAAGCCGTACAATGAAAATTAAAGGTTGCTATAAATCATACACAAACTGCATATATTGTACATTACGTGATCAACAACTGTTTCCCGACTCAGTGAAATCAGGGATCTTGTAAACGAAATCGTGAATTGAAAATTGAAGGTTGTTATTAAAAAAACAGAAACTACATATATTGTACATTTAAGTTGCATTTAAATGTGAAAATCAAATTTGTACGTGCCTTCTAGATTTTGTGATGCGTTGGGTGAACCGTAGCAGCAGCTCGGCCAACATGTTACGGCTCATTCTGATGTAATTCATGTAGTCGCCCTCAGGCTCTAACTTCTCCAGCTTCTAAGAGAGGGTGTGAAACAGCCGACGACGCTTAATCCAGGGTTTTACCCAACAACGCCTCTCTCGCTTTCTTTGACGAAGTATCTCACAGATAAGTAATATCAGAACTGCTACATGACGCTCTTCTTAGTTTAGCAGTATTCTTTTCAGTTCGACCACACGCAATCTTCGTGGAAGAATATCTATTTCAAAGACGAGATGTGTTTACGACAAACTATGATAAAGATGTGACGGCTGTTTGCACTTACCGGGACAATTTGTACGATGAACGTACAAATATCGTAAGATATTCGTGCGTCACTCTTTATTATTGCACGATAGTCGCAAGAATCTTTTGCGAATCCTTGCAACAGCCCTGCGCCATTCTTGCATATGTGTACGGCTGCTGCACGTGAAATATGAAAGATATGCAATGTTCTAATATCACGGACTATCATACTAGTGTATATAATATCTATGGTGCTTGAGCTGCCATATGCACCATAGCGAAGCTGTAGTACCGTGCAGTCCCGGATGGCAACACACATTGTATTTGGTGAACTGTTATTTATCGCCAATTCTAAATCTGAAGCAGATGAAAGCTTACGTGCTATTTTGACAAGTAGACTACATCGACATACTTGTTGTAAATTGTTTTGGGAAGTATTTTGGTTCTGGAGGTTGCTATATTGGCAGCGGAACACGTGTTACAGGCTGCCACACTTCTTGCTTTGTGAGAGATGCAAAAGGAGCTTAGGGCAGACTCGTCATGTTATTAGTGCAGATGAAAGTTTACAATCACCTTTTTCCTTTGCATGTTATCCGTATGCCTAATATTTCCTTATTGCAAACGTAATGTGGGGAGGTTCTTGAGTAAAGCCACAGGTATGACCAGGTCATAAATTACAACAGATTTGGTCAACCATGGTGACCGCAAAGATTCAGGTTATAGACAGTTAAAATCTCATATCAGTTCAATTCTTAGCAAACATTGCCGTTTGTCGCAATTGAGCACAGCAGATAACATTGATAACATGGCGTTCGGTACGCATTGGATGTATAAGTTCGAATACATTATAGCGCATGAGGAAAATTTTGGCAAAACGAACCTAGGTATGCAATCTGAACGCTTAGGTATTATTTTATGTGGATTACACTGCTTGGGAGGAAGATGGGTTCCTTATGAGATTGCGAGGCTGATGATAAGTAAGAATCGTGGTGTGCATGTCTTCACTGCGGCTATTCGAGCATCGTAGTTATCTTCATTTACCAATTTCACAATATGACCTCGTTTTTTGAAACTTGTGTAAACTGGTAAATCACATTAAAACATGAAACAATTGATAATGGGTTCAATATGAGTCAATAGAATCTCTCTCTGTCACTCTCTCTCATTTGTCAAAAAACGAACCTAGGTATGCAATCCAGCTCTTTTTTCTTTCTTTTTCCATCTTCTTTCATTCTCTTAAATTGCGAGGCTTCTGATCTCTCCTCTCTCTCTCTCTCTCTCTCTCTCTCTCTCTCTCTCTCTCTCTCTCTCTCTCTCTCTCTCTCTCTGGTCTCTCTCTCTCTCTCTCTCTCTCTCTCTCTCTCTCTCTCTCTCTCTCTCTCTCTCTCTCTCTCTCTCCCTCTCCCTGTTACTATTTATGAATATATAAATATATATATATATATATATATATATATACAGTGATATATATGGGTTAAATAAAGTTTAGCATACAGAAAATATATATAAATATTTGTATATATAGATATACATATGTATGTATGTATATATATGTATATTTATATACATGTGTATATATATGTATATATATGTATATTTATATATATGTTATGTATATATGTTTTTATCTATATATATATATATATTTGTATATATATATATATATATCTATATATATACATATATATATATATATATATATATATATATATATATATATATATATATATATATATACATATATACACCCAATATATATGTTTATATACAAGTGCATATTTAATTATATTGTAGCGGCTATGCATTATAAAGACAGCCCCGATAAGAAAATCAACGTCTTTTGGTTCAAGTACATTCTGATTCTGATTCTGCCCAAGTTAGCAAACAACCTATATTTGTCGGAACGCAGATCCTATTGCTTTGAGTCCGTAGGGCCATCAACCAATATATTTCTTGGAAACGAAAGCAATTTGCTAACTAGCGACCTAAGAGCAGTGTTGTGTGACGGCAATGACAGAGGAAGCGAAAATTGCCAATTCCTTACAATTATCTACACCAGGGTCGATTGATTTGCAGTCCCCCTGGACGTTACATGCTCAAATATAGGCCATGGGGACATTAACATGCTCTGTCAATACCGTTCATCTGATTTGTATGCTATCTCTAAGCATTCAATACACAACCTTGCACACATACTACATACTCGTTTACCATGCAATATATTTATAGGTATTTCGCATGTTAATAGATCCACGTGGCTGCAAACTATAAATATTCTGAGAACGAATGTGCCATTGATGCCTTCACTCACTTAAATGCGTGTCTCGGTGAGCATGATATGAAGAGATCATTGACAATATATGGCCTTATGAATTGCAATAGGATATCACCCAGCGCCGTTTTACTTGTTTGATGCAAAGCAAATTCCTATTTATGTTGATAATGATATATAGTTATAATGGGTCTGATAACGCAGAGTGGTTTAATTTTCTCCGTTCATAGTGACTATTTAGCGGTTGTTATGTGAATTTTTGTTTACATGTGCTGTTTGCATTACTTAATATCGTATATTGTAAGGTTTCCCACATCTCAAATAAGGATCAAAAGCTTCTGAAATTACCGAAAATCGGCTTATTTGAAATGACATTTTGTGAACATGCCCATAGTAAGGGCTCTGTGTGTAAGTGACATCCTTGAACAATATATTTTGCCTCACACCAATTTCCTCTTGCTCCGAATATATTCAAACATATCAAGAAATCCATGATACTATTTCAGCAGTCCATGCGACTGGGTTGCTCAGCGAAGTTGACATGCATCTGTAGGATATAGTTGCCGATGGCAGCCCTGCTTCTTTGTATCTAGAACCGTCTGTAGGGATATCAAAAATATCCTATGGATGATATGGGAGATATGCATGGTACATAATCCAATTAAGAGCCCGACATCTAAGATAAATCGCTCGTCGAGATAAAGGGAATTTATAGCATGTCTAAGTCTGCATTTGAAATAGCAGGTCGAATGATCCCGGTCAATCAGAAATACCAAATTGGCCTTTACCGGAACTGCCATTCAATAGGCGATGTTGCTAGCTCGGAGTAATAAAAAACAGGTCAGCAATCGTACATTTGCTGATGCATGAAGGTGTCTTGATAGAATATTTGTGTTGCCACATGAGGGTTGGGACCCAATTTAGTTATACTTAATGGCACTCAACGCTATATCTATGGTCCGGAATTCAAGGTAATGTACATAAGTCAAACGTGTTTTATGCCACCCAGGCACGCACAATGAAAGTTAGCAATGACAAAATTTTCTGCCAGACAAACTGACTGCTCGCTAGAGGTCGCTGACACGGGTTAAGCAGTAGTCGCTGAGTGCCGTGGTGTCTGAAATTGTTCGAGATGAAGAGTTGTGATGGTTATTTAAGAGAAATTCAATATGCAATATTGCTCTCCCGTGGCATTTTGAACTAGATGAGCGGGCATATGTCAAAACACGAGACGGCACCTTATAAAGGATATTTGATTATAATTGCTCTGCCATTAACCTGGGTTAGTAATATAGTTTTACAAAGCCACAATCTCATATTTATTCATGGAAATTATATGTGACTTTTTTGTCATAGAGCATCAATATTGATCAATATGATGATTCGCAAAACCTACCAGTGGTTAAGGTGGTGGTTAATTTGAACACAACCACAGCGTCGGTGTATCATATACAGCCCAAACCGACATCAATGCCTACTACTATTGATTATTCTTCACTGTGACGATTGATGTACCTGGTTGGAGGCTTGGTGTTTGGACAACTAAGTAGTACAATGTAGCAACAATAGTCATGCACGTTTCATTTATGCAAAAAGCCTGTTAATAAATGCACCCCCAGGCATAATTCATTTTACACTTTGTCCTCATCTGGAATTCGGCGGCATTGTAAATTGTATGATATGCTCGCTGTTAATGATATCAGTCAGACAGCATTTTGACATGTATTGATCGAACGTCATTTCGGGTGAAATGAGCATCTGATAAATGACCACTGTTTACAAACGTGGGGAAAATAATCATTCAGGGTATAACCATCTAAACAATGCACTCACAATAAAGTAGGCAATGGTTATCTATTATGCCCAGTTTAATTATGGCGCCAACTCAAACCAGCCATCAATTAACCCAGAAATGTCCGAACGCAGAGTAAGAAAACAGCGAGTATTCGTCCTATTGTTGTCTGCAATTTGGAGCAATCTGGCTTTTTTATTGTGCGGTGTGGTGTGACGCCAAAGGCAAAATGGACATAATTTATGGCTCTGACATTAACCCACCATTCATGTCATAGACATAACGATCCAAGAGTTTTGATACATCTGACCAAATTATACCGACAGAATAATTCATCGAGCATCATCCTCGTCCAATTATGGAGGTCACAGTCTAACAACTAAATTTGGCAGCACAGTTACCGGACAGCATTTCGATGTATATTGTGAATTATATAATACGCATGTGGCTTTAAAGAGTTAATATCTATAGGCAAGATGTTATGGTAGCCTAACATCACGTGCAGCGTAAAAATAGTTCAAGGCAACATTTGACACCAGTTATGATTTGACATCCAGTGTTATTGAATCTTATAGAGTATGTTATTGTGATTGGCATATTGTTTGCAATCATTATTGCTAGTAATAATGCAACGATTATCCAAGTTAGAGTAACGGATAGGAAAAGCAGTCAGAGATTAGGACAAGCCGTTTTACACCAACAAAGGATTTTTTCTTCATTCACGATAAGATATATTTGCATTTATATATATATATATATATATATATATATATATATATATATATATATATATATATATATATATATATTTATACATATATACATGATGTATATACAAATATATATATATATACATATGTATATATTTATGTATATATAGACATACATATATAGATGTTTATATATGTTTATATCATATATATATATAAATATACATATATTTAAAAATATATATTTATATATATTTTTATATAAAATTTAAACAGATATATATATATATATACAATGATATATATATAAATATATATAAATATATATATGTATATATATATATGTGTGTATGCATATCTTTTTATGTTTTATATATATATAAGCATATAAAAATATATGTATATGTATATATACATATGTATATATATATTTATATAAATATATATATATAAATATATATATACATATGGATGCATTTTTGAATCTATATATATATATATATATATATATATATATATATATATATATATATATATATATATATATACATGTATATATATGTATATACTTACAATAGCAACCATTTTGGACAATATCGACAAAACCAACCATTTTGGGTCACTCGATTATTTCGCTTTTTGGAGCTCAAATTATGTGATATCGCGGAGGCAAAACCTTATCCATCTGCCTTGAACAGCTTTCATTTACTATCTTCATTTAAAACTTATTTCATAAGATTATAAAAATCATAGGCCAAAATGGTTGTACCGAAAAGGTAAGGATAGTTTTGTCATCTGCCTTGAACAGCTTTTAGTTACTATCTTCATTTAAAACTTATTTCATAAGATTATAAGAATCATGGGCCAAAATAGTTGTACCAAAAAGGTCATGATAGTTTTGTCATGCAAAAAACCAACCAGTTTGGACCTTTTATAAAAACCAACCATTGTGTCTATTTTAAATAACCAACCATTTTAGCCATTTAATACATCCAACCATTTGTTTCTTTTAATCAACCATATTGGCCATTAAAATAAACAAAAGAGCCGGCCAGCCCTTTTTGCCTTCCGATATTACCAACCTTCATTATCCTAACCAACCTACTACTGACAGACCATCGTTTATACAATCTTGGGTTACAAAACTCATACAAAGTAATGCGAGTTTTTAGGTCTTTCGGAAACCGACAAAAACTTTTCCGATTTCTCATTGTTTAAACATAATTCGAACTGCGCAGAAGCTATTCATAAATGTACATTCACAATATTCAACGAGCCATGAAGAAAATAGTGAAGCTAATCTATCGGCGCGATTCCACGAAAAGCTGACGCAATGTCTTGCTCCGAAAAGTTCCGAACCTTGCCGAGCGGGAGGTGTACCGGGGGAACGGAGAAAACATTGTAACCCAGATCTTATCAATATGCACTTAAACTGCAAATATATAACCAATAACAAACAGCACACCCATCAATAATTAATGTTACCTTCCTTCATTGACCACTGATGGTAACTTTAACATTCTTTTTCTGGGTACCGAGACGACAGGCATTGACTAGTGACCACCAGGAAGGTTGCAATGGCGCTGAGCATTGATAAATGTACTAGAATTCAATGCTTGGATGCTCCCCTTGGTTGGCTTTGGGGCATCTCCCATGGTCACTTAGCCATTGATTAATAATGGTGCATCATCCACATAAGCCAGCTCTCTTCATCCTAAACCTACACACGTACAATTGTGCAAATCTGAAAATTAGTATATGGTGAGGATGAGGACATACATATCTGATGTTGATCTGGAGTTGATTCTGTGACAAAGCATTCACTAGATGCTCAGAATACGTCTACTGCTCAGAGAGCATAGTTCAGACATCAGAAATGTAGATGAAGCCACATGACCTCCTCACTATTCTTATTTTGAACTATACATTTATCTCAAATAACCAAATGTCATGAAATGATAAGACTAAAGAATATTTGTTTTCACCAAACAAGAGTCTAGTGGCCCTAAAGCAATACACTGTTCCTTTGATATGAGGAGGTATGATGCAGAGATAGATGAACATAATTATGATGTTTGGACAGCTGATACTGTTGTCCATCTTGAGAAAATAAATTTCCCAAATAGGGCTGATATACCAACACAGCTGAAATGAATCTCCAATATGATTTGATTGAGATCTAGGTCCAGAACAGCACCATGATATTAAACCCAGAACAAGAGGTAAAGCAGTTAATTACTACCTTATCATGAGTGCTGCTGAGCAAAATGTCATTACAAACACCTAGTCAATCCCACTGCCTAACAATAAAGACAGAAGGCCGATGGCTATTGAAACTTTTGACACGATTTTCATTAACAAGTTACGACAGCATTTCATCACAGCTTTTTTTAACATTGTATTCAATAACACACCGGGTCTGAACAACAACCCCCAAACCTATTTGTCTGGCAACAATAATCCATCACCAAGTAGTAATGCAAATAATTTTAAGCCTAATAATTTCAGTTTTTAAGAAATGATTCACCATACACCAATGAGCTATTAATAACTTAGCTACATTTTTCCTGGAACAAGAAATTTTAATTTGCTTTTATTTAGCAAGTCAGAGGTCAAAAGCCATAAAGCTATATGAGTTATAGTTGCAAGGAGATATGGACATGATAAAGCCCATGCATTATTTGAGACATCTCGCTTGATACAAGAGATCAATAGTTCTTGAAGCTCTGCTGCTTTTGATGTGATTTTCAATAATACGTTATGACGAATTAAATCATACAACGACAAACAGGACTGAACACTATCCAGGGTTGAAAATTAACTAAAATGGCCACCCGTAACCAGGACCATTCTGGACAAAAAAAGATGCCATGTTAGGAAAACCCCAGGTCAGTGATAAACTGGGCTGGTGATTAAAAATCAAGGTCAGTGTCACGATGGGCTGGTGATAAGGAGAACTCCAGGTCAGCGATATACTGGGCTGGTGATAAGAACCCCAGGTCAGTGACACAATGGGCTGGTGATAAGAAAAACCCCAGGTCAGAGTCATGCTGGGCTGGTGATAAGAACCCCAGGTCAGTGTCTAGGTGGGCTGGTGATAAGGAGAACCCTAGGTCAGTGATACACTGGGCTGGTGATAGGAACCCCAGCTAAGTGTCACGATGGGCTGGTGATAAGAAGAACCCCAGGTCAGTGATATACTGGGCCGGTGATAAGAACCCCAGGTCAGTGTCTAGGTGGGCTGGTGATAAGGAGAACCCTAGGTCAGTGATACACTGGGCTGGTGATAGGAACCTCAGCTAAGTGTCACGATGGGCTGGTGATAAGAAGAACCCCAGGTCAGTGATATACTGGGCCGATGATATGAATACCAGGTCAGTGTCACGATGGGCTGGTGATAAGGAGAACCCCAGGTCAGTGATATACTGGGCTGGTGATATGAACCCCAGGTCAGTGTCACGGTGGGCTGGTAATAAGGAGAACCCCAAGTCAGTGATATACTTGGCTGGTGATATGAACCCCAGGTCAGTGTCACGGTGGGCTGGTAATAAGGAGAACCCCAAGTCAGTGATATACTTGGCTGGTGATAAAAACCCCAGGTCAGTGTCACGATGGGCTAGTGATAAGGAAAAACCCAGGTCAGTGATATACTGGGCTGGTGATCGGAACAAATACAGATCACACTTATTATCAGTATAGATAAAACACCCCTGAGCACAAGTTACCAGCGATGTTGTGTCTAATACCACAAATAATGTTTGGCAAGTGGGCAAAATTACCTGTATAATTGATGATAATCATAACATTTTGGCTGATGTCAAGGACCATACAGATCAGATTTCTAGCTAGCAAGGAAATATTGACATGAGAAGGCCCTGTGTACGATTTGAGACCATTAGCTTGATTTATAACAAAATGTTACATCAAAACTTTCAATAACCCATTAGGTTTATAGGCACAGGTGCTTATTCAATAATAATCCAGGGGTCAAAGGTTTTGCAGGAATATTTGGTCGATGAGGAGTTGCTAGCTTGCATTATGAGAAAACGTGCCATCAAGAATTATTCCCCTTTCAGTAAATCACTCAGGGACAAAAGATTAAGTGATCATCAATACAGGAGTTGTTCATATTTAATTTGAGACTGGTAGCATGCTCCGTAAGAAAACGTGTCATAAAAAATTATTCCCTATTTGGTTAACATAGCTAATGGGATTATTTTTCAATAATAAGGTCACAAAGGGCTGATATTTTGTTTGATAGTGACAATCAATATAAGAGCGGCTTGCAGTATTAAAAAGAAATGTTTACAAACAGACAGATGGACAGCGCAAAGCTGTGCTGAGGAGCAGAACTTTTAATGGTGACAATCAATATAAGAGTGGCTTGCATCATTAAAACAAATTACGAACGGACAAATGGACACGGCAAACATTGTATTCATTTTCATTTGCTCCATTAATTACAAAACCTACAAGAATTACTTCATCCTCTTCTACTTTAATCAATAACATATTTTGTAATTTTCACCCAGTAAGGAATGGCGTCTCGGGTATTATTTGTACTGACATAAGCGACCATTATATTGATTCAGAAGTATCCTGTCAAACTGAGGTCATCAACAAAAAGCCGAGGTTTTACAATGCAAGTAATATTCAGCAGTTAAAAACATCACTCCTGCAGGTAGATTGGAGTAATATCTTGCATAACGATAACACACAGAAAGCATATACTGATTTCTATAAAATCGTTATAGATCACTTTAATACCCATTTTTCATTAAATAATGCAATCTCTGTTCATAAAAACCGAAAGCCGTGGCTAACAGCTGGGTTAAAAACATCTATACGAGTAAAATATAAACTGTATATCAAAATTTTAAAGTGTCCCACTTAAAGCAATAAAATGTATCATAAAGCAAATAAAAACAAACTTCAAAGTATGATTAAAGAGTATCAAAGAGTTCATTATGATAGCACGTTATCTATAAACAAGAACAACTTGAGGAAATCATGGACATTGATTAAGGAAGTTATAAACAAGAAGAAGGTCACTAGGTGTCCCGAACAATTTAATATTAATGGAGACCTCATATCAAATAAGAAAATAACTTTTTTGTTAACATTGGACCAAGCTTGTCTGAAAATGTTCCTTCTACAAATATCGACCCTTTGTCATTTGTGAAGAAATCATGTATTAATTCAATTGCGCTCAATGATACAAGTAAAAATGAAGTCAGTAGCTTTGTTCTGTCGTTAAAATGCACCAGCCCTTGATGGGATGACTTACACACAAAGGTTATTAAATCGACATTTGGTGCTTTTTTGACATCATTAGTGCATATTTTAAACCTTCCGTTTAATCATGGAGTTGTTCCAAATGAACTTAAGCTAATTAGAGTCGTGCCAATTTTCAAGAGTGGGGATGATTCATGTATTAAGAACTATCGACCTGTGTCTGTACTGCCAGTCATATCGAAGATTATGGAACGATTAATGTATAATACACTTATTGATTTTGTTAATAAGCAGAATATTTTGTATGAATGCCAGTTTGGGTTCAGAGAAAATCATGGTGCAAACATGGCTTTAACATATTTAGTGAATAAGATTATTGATGCATATGAAGATGATAAATGTGTACTTGGAGTATTTTTAGATTTCAGCAAAGCGTTCGATACCATTAATCGCCGTATTTTGTTGAGAAAACTCTACTGTTATGGTGTTCGAGGTATTGCACTTGAATGGTTTAAAAGTTATCTGACAGATAGGACTCAGTATGTGTCGTATGGTGAAACTCAATCGGAATGTAGCAGTATTAAATGTGGTGTCCCTCAAGGATCCATTTTAGGGCCTATACTGTTTTTACTATATATTAATGACATTGTGCACGTCTCAACTGTTTTAGTTCCGATTCTTTTTGCTGATGATACTAATATGATTATTGTAGGTAACAATATTGATAACTTGATTGATTCGAAAAATGAATCAAGAGCTTGATAAACTTGTTATGTGGCTGAACACACACAAACTATCTTCCAATGTACAAACGTCATATTATGTTACTTTCAAACCTGGTCGGCATATTATCACCCCAAAAGAAACGTTGTATATAAACAACCAGATATTAACGAATTAAAACTGTACTACTTTCCTTGAAGTACGTCTTGATAGAACATTAAATTGGTCATAACATATCTACCATGTAAAATTGAAAATTGCTAAAAATGTAGGAATCTTATGTAAAGCAAGACAAGTGTTTAAGTTGTAAACGTTTAAAACGATGTATTATTCATTTATCTATCCATACATTTCCTATTGTATTGAAGCATGGGGAAATGCTGCCAAGAAATATCGTGACTCAGTTTTAAAGATGCAAACATTATGCTGCAGAATAATGACAGGGTCTCCTAGACGTGCCAGTTCTAGCCCAATTTTTAAGATGCTAAATATTATTCCACTATCGAATGTGTATGATTATTGTGTACTCTTATTTGTGTTCAGGTACAATTCAGGTTTTTTGCCAAAACCATTGTACAAAATGTTTAAAAGAAAGCCTGATACCTACAATGTTATAACTAGGCAACAATTTCTACTATATGTACCCAAATGTAAATCGCAAATAGCTATTAACAGTATTATGTATCAAGGCGTGAAATTGTGGAATGTTATCTGCTATATAATTAAACCATATATGTCGTATTATGCTTTCAAAATAATTTTAAGAAAACACATTGTTGAAATATTCCCAAGATTCTATTACTTTGCTGTTTAATTAACCACATCAAATGTTTAATGATATTTGGCACACGCAATATCAATCTTTGTCAATACCATTGTTAGATATTGAGTGTTTACAGGTACTACTATGTCAATATGTTTTTCTGTGCACTTACACGCTGTATTAATTGTAAGGATTCGTACATCATTAGATGTCTACATCCTTTTGCTTGCATGCCTTATATATGTCACAATTTATATATATGTACTTGCTGATGTTGCAAGCAATAAATTATTATTATTATTATCATTATTACAGCTGTGCTGAGGAGCAGAACTATTAATGGTTACTGCCTAATGGTCCCATAAATTTTACCTTGTAAGTCGCATGCAACAGGTCAGGTAACCACTCTAAGGGATGGGCAACCAATTAAAGGGACCATTCAAGTAATGCATAACCAGTCAGGTTGTTCCATCTTGGCCTCTTTGGGGTTTAAAATATGCTTAATACTGCTATTAACACTAAACCAGATGCACAGATTTTAAGACTAACTGACAGATGGTCATTGCATTTATAGCTTATACATGGTGGATTCAAATGAGGTGATTTTACTATGGAACAATTGTTAGGATTACAAACATCGAACATTTGGCAACAATTTTAATACCATCATTGATGTGGCAGATACCCCGACAAAAGAGGCTTTTGACTTCGGAAACCTACTTGGGGTCTCATTATTTGGCTAGCCGCTGTTTAACTAGGCTTTTAACTCAAACCAGCACACTTTGTTTTGGATAGCTACTATTGAGATCTAAAGGATCACTTTCCTGACTAATTTATGGCAAATGTGTGACTCTGTCCATGACTGAACTATCATATAAAACATAATCAAACTTATAGGAATTTTATAAAGAACTAATGTTTTAGTGTATTGGAATGATATATAATATTAGCAGATCATTCTATATTCATGTCCAATAAAAGTACTTTTAAAGGTAGGTGAAGGGTGACATTACAGATGCAAGTACATAATTAAAGTATGTTGAAAGCAAAATATCCATATTCAACCTTTGAACCTTTAACATTTGAAAGAGTAAACCCAGCCCCCACCCCCCCCCACCCCCCTCCAATGCACTACCACTAGGGTTGTTGTATGGTGGACAATGAAACTAGCCATCCTAGTGGCTAGTGTCATAGTTCACCATACAACATTGTAAGTTACAGGGCAAAAAGTCTGAAGACGAGTGTGATCAATAACCCTGGATCGCCTACCTTACTCAACAACAGAATTGGAACGTTTGGGCTACTATGATACAGGATCAAGATCAGCAGATACCACCAAAAACACCCATCAGGCTGGCGGTGGGTCAAATGCCAATGTAAACATTTGACAGATGGCGCAAAAACCGTTCGCTAGAATGGCGATACGGTTATATGTACGTTAGAAAATGCAATGGTAATTCGTAGCTCTGTCCAACCAATCTATAGCTACCTTGTAACATTAACGTGGTATCTGGGTATTGTTGGTCGTTGGACTAGTGATCGGTAAGTGTGACTGAGCGGCTGCGCCCACGTCGAGAACAGTCCGCTGAAGCTCGTTAACCTGTAACTACGGGTATTTCAAACAATTTGTCGTACATGAAATGTCTTCCCGCAACAATAACGTTCATTGTCGCAAGAATGATATTCAATCTATAAACGTTTGAATCATACTGACCGAACGCGATTCACATGGAAACAGAGCGTGTAAAATGCTCAAGGCTGACCGATCGCCTTTGTCTACTTGTTTATATTCGCTCGTGTACCGGAAATTCCATGCGGTATGGAAAGCTTGACTTATAACAATCCCAAAATAGACCTTCTGGTTGCGCCCGCGGTTCCGTTCGTGGGGACACTTGGATTTTACGACATGAGCGAACTGATAACACAAAACAACCTGGATAATTGTTCACTTGTGAAAAAGTCCGTTGATACGATATGATTTCATTTCTTACTTGAAACTTTACACATCACAGACCAAGAAAACCAGTATCTCTTATCAGTAAGATTCTCTAAAAGTTTTTAAATGCATCTACTTCTCGAATTCCTAGCATAAGTGTTGCATTTTCTCTAATCTATATAAATTAAATATTATCAGACGGATAATATTGAGAGAGAAACACCTAAAATTAGCTGAAAAAGACTTACAATCCCGAATCTACCAGTAAAATTGCCATTTCTTTTATATCCGTCCGCGAAGATATTTGAGCGTGTGCCACCCGTCACTCGTTAAATTTGCTGATTTATATATACATTTTAAATTTGTATATTATTCATTTGAAGAGATAAATTAAAACAAAGAATTGTTCATTGACGTAAAATTCACACAAATTATGAATCGAAAATTGAAGCAATTATACATCGAACAAAGCTATATAATGACCGATTATTCACCATGGCCAAAATGGTCGTTGAGACCAAAATGTCAATTCAGGCAAGTGCATTGAAACGCAATTAAAAGTGCACAGTATGCCCGAATAATGAGATTCCAACCTTAGGATGAGTAGTTGCAAAAGATGTGACACTTTGGATAAGAAGCGCCGTTGTGTAAACGTAGGAGATGACGCTGACTATTTTGGCCCCATGATCATCGACCAAAATGTAAATAGGGACCAACATGGTGTGTGTGTATATATATGTATGTATATATATGTACATATATATATATATATATATATATATATATATATATATATATATATATATATATATATATATATATATATATATATATATATATATCTATATATATATATATATATATATATATATATATATATATATATATATAACTGATAATCTGGGTTCATATTACTTGCAACGGTAAGGCTGGTGAAGCATAATCCGTCCACAAGCTATGATTATATCCCAAATCTTTCCATTTTATCTTGCATTACTATCATTCCTCTTAGATCTAGCTTAATGTCTTGACATTCTCGTGTGGATCGTCTACACAATATTAAACTTAGCAGATTGCTAGTGTTTGTTTCTGCAACGACTTGGAGCTATTTATTCGAGGGAAATCACTTAATCATTGTCAGTGACGGAATTATGGCCTTTCCCGGGCAGCAGTCAACTAAAGCAGCAGAGGTAATAGCTATACGACTGTACACCCCAACAGAAACAAACAGGACAATTAGCTACTACGAGTATCGTTAAAGTAAGAATTACATACATAAGCATCTGAAGCATGTGTTGCTTCTATCAAGGCCATGTTGAAACCTCATTAGACCATATTGTAACATGTCTTCTTAGCTTTACGGGGGTGGTAGGTATAAGTGAATGTCCTTGACGACAGCATGTTATTGTCCAGGGGTTAAATTGCTCATTATTATCAACTGGCTCAGAGACAATAATATCAAATTATCCATAAATACCTGTACAAGACGAAATTGTTTTGATTTAGCAGTATTATGCACAGTATGCATTCAGCACTGATATGCCGCGATGTTCCTCATGACCACCAAAGGAATTTGTACAAGAAAGCATAATATGACATATTATTGTCTTTATGTCCATGTCTTCAACGTTGCACCACTTGTCAGTCAATCAATATAGATGTTCGAAACAATATTGCATCTAAGGCAATTTCAGATTTAATGGACATAATTAAGTGACCACAATTAAGTCGTCCCGGGGTCATTCTCCCGTCTAAATATATATGCATGATATATTTATCGGCACAAAGGGCCACTGTTGCATATTTATTGATAAGAGGTTATTGGTTTAAATGTAAAGTTATTTACTTTTACAGATGGTGAACACTTCACTAACTAGACATGTAAATATGATCTTACATTGCACATACTGTACATTGAATAGGACCGAAATTGTTTCCATATCTTCACTCATCCACCACATATCCGCAGCATTTGTCATGGTTGTCACAAATGTTGTTCTCACGAATCGTCCAAACATTTTCCTCCGGTTCTCTGAGGCTCCATGGGTACGCGTAGTGCGTGCATCCTCCAGGAATGTGTTGCCAAACCATTGGCATGGCCCTAGTAGTAACGTCTTTATTAAAGATTGAGCGGTGATAAAATATTAGTGACTGTAGTAACGCTTATGTACGTGGATAGTTAATCAGTCAGTGCCGTTCGAAAGCAGATATCAATCAGGCCTAGACCTCATTTGGCTGGTAAAAGAAATTGTCTCATGACATCGAGCCAAATCATTTACCGAGGTTTAATTAAGTTTAAACTTCATACAAAAATCCGATCTCCACTTAAAAGCCATAACGTTATATAGACCTGTGTTTATTCAAAACGTTTGACAATGCTAAAAGAGGCCATGGACGACATAATCACCCAAATGTATGCCCACTACCTTGTTGCCCTGTCATTTTCACTTACTTTCACTATTCCGAAGTTGTATTTTGTTACATGTTATATTGTTACCATAATGACTTATTTTAAAAATGTTCTGCTGGGCGTTAAACTGTGTTCAAAACCACGGGAATTCATCTTTAGCTGCGAATGTAGGACTGTAGTGATAATTTGCGGATGCAAATGCATTTGTTGTAACGTACAACTATTTAAATACATGCGTAACTCTCGTGGATGGATGCAAACCACTGCATGAAGTAGCCAATTTTTTCTATCTTCCTTAAAAATTTAATCGATATAATGTCGCAGGTTATAAACTTCACTACATTTTCTGATGTCAATGCCAACTTCATATAGCTCAGACTCTTCCTCATCTTCTATATTGCGGTCGATATATATTCCTAGAGATATATATTTATGAATGGTATATCTTTTATGTGACAAGTTGTTCATTTAGCGACCGCAATATGTCCCAGCTCGAGCTAACACAAAGGTTGAACTTTGTAGATAGAATTTGTTCTGAAAAGCGCGTTCATAAAATGGGGATGCTACTTTGGCATCCCTGTATGCTGCATGTTTGTATGTATAGGATGGGGAGGGGTTGGAGGTAAGTGGTAACATCTTTACTAGAAATCGCCTCGTACAAATGGCGTATATTTTGCGGTAACAACCAGTAATCACATAATAAATCAGCTTGACCTGACAGCTCTTTGCACCGATATCACACCAGCAATCAATAAACATGGATGTGTCAGCTGCAAGGACATCGACAATGTTACACGTTGTTATTTTGTACACATTGTTCAATATCAACTGTTGTTAAAGATATTTCTCAACCAATGATACGAAGGCAGCGCAATGCCTGAAGCATATGATGCATTGATCACGACCTTTATCCACCCCTCATGACGTGCAACAGACACAAAGGCCACTTTGTTACACCTGAGCAGATCAACTAGATTTGTTTATTCTTAGTATGCCCATCAGTTGAACTAATTTTGGAGCAGCAGCTGCGTCAAATCAACACACAGCTAACTTGCATGGCAGTTCTCTAAAGCCAATTATCCGCGAATAAATGGCGCGTTAATGTCACCAGGCAGGCTAATATATTTGCGTTGGTATAAGAAAAAATATCTTTCAAATTGCATGCAATTTGTTTGGAGTTTATCACATATCATTGAACTTTAAACGCATTAATTAGTTTAATTATCTGAAAGCAGTCAGTATTAGGAAAACGTTCATAATAAGCTGGATAACAAACTCTTTTAATGGTTCTATCCTAGTTGCCACACTATTTCCCATATACCATCACCCTTACGATGCCCATAGAGTAGTTTCAAACATCATTGACATGTTGATATCGCAAACAAGAATCTAAATATCACGATGCATTCACATCAACGGATATATTTCCTATTGATATTGTTGTAGAGCGCTCGTGCAAATCGTGCTATTTAACGCGCTTTAATTCATTGGAACTGTAAATCACTTCTTTTAAATAAATATAAACTTCGATAACATAAGCTGTGACGTGAACACAATCAAACACCATCACAAATAAATATAAGTGGCAATTAGTGCTGCTGATAAAATACAAATGATTTACTCATGTAAATCAAGCCATATAACAAAGACACAATCAAAGCGAAAGGCATCATTTTCCACGTTGGCCTCTCAATCATTTACCGGTTTGTTTTGATTTAGAATGATTTACATTGGTGGCCGTCCAATACATGATGAGGATGGGTGGCCAGGGCACAAACGCCGTTCGGTCCATAGGTTCCCCCGCCCATGGTCGTCAATAGTCAACTTCTAATGAAGTAGATTTTGAAAAATCACATTAATTACATATTGAATTGTCTTGGTATGTTGGTTGGTAAATTATTTCATGGATTCTTAACGCGATGGAAAAGCTATTTCTTCATAATTTGTCCTTTCCCTAGATTATATCATGGTGTTCTTAGCACTGGCAAGCTGAATAACACGTCATTACGTATATCATCTACACCATTGAATATGGTGTATTCATTTATAAGGTCCCCTTGGAGACGGCGTGCCTTATGAGTCCGAGCACGCGCACTCAAACATACCGGCTACGAGCTTGGTAGCCCGCCTTTCTGCTGTTAGTAATTTATCTGGGTGTTAACTGCTGCCTCTAACACTGGCATCTTATTTGCAATGTTCCGAGCATTTTTGTTAAAGACTTAGACACAATCTTGTTGTATGTCATGTAAATCCATACTATCTGCATCAAATCTGTTTGGAGAACTAATTCCACCCCACCCTCTCCTGTACCACTTCCTAGTGCGGCTGAACAAGGGCGGCTTATAGATAAGATACGAGTAGGTATCTAAGAGACTAACGCCCATTGCTTCGTAGACTTTCTCGATATGGTTAGGGGGAATCGCTTTTGGTAATCTGCAATCTGAGCAAACAACTCTCCCTATATCATTCGTCCCAACCGCCAGCACCACCCTAACTGTATTCCCGTCCTTGGCGAACGCCTCCGCTTTCCGCCTAACCCTATTAACCACCGCCCTTGAAACCATCTTTTTCTACCTGTTTCGCCTTCCCCCGCTCATAAAAGGACTGATCCTCATAGCAATGAGTCGCCGAAAACCAGTGGGTCCGCTTGGCGTGTTACCAACCAGGTTCTACGCGCTGCTGCCCTGCTGTTCCTGCCTTCCTCGACCGCCTTCGTCGACTCATCCTCCTTTACTTTCCACCACAAGGTGTTAGGTCCTTGTCCATGGGTTTCTTGACATAGCATACAGCAGCAATCTTCATCCTACCCTTCAACTTTACCAATTTTCTGCATTTAAGGCATAAAACCTTTAAGTCCTGTTTCGCTTCTGTCTCCCTACTGGCACCCATCAACTCCACAAATCGCACTTCTGGCCACATCTTGTAGTCCACACACTAGCTGAGACCGTCTTAAACAGCCTTGAAACCCTTGCCACATTTCTTCTCTGTTTGTCTTACTTATATCTGATACTATTCATCGCCCATCCGTTTTCTCATTTACATGGAAAACACAGATTCCCATAAACTATATAACGCTTTTAGACGTATACTTAGTCCGTATATCCATCTCAATATCCTCCGTCTCATAGAAAATTTGGATGAAATCGCTGAGTGAAGGTTAACGTAGGGTTGAATAAAAACAAAAAACATACTTGTGGAATGTTTCACGGAATTAAAACCGTAGAAACTCAAATAATATATTTCTAACACTTGTCTGGTGTATGTCTTGTCTAAAGTGTGGTACGTCGAATAGATGCCTTGATCAACGTGAGTAACGTCACACAATGTGCACGCATAACCAACGTAGAAAAAGACACCAGCAATAGGTGCATATGTTAAATGTGCGGATAATACCAATAATGGATTATATTTGAGAAAGGCAACTTGGTAAACAAAACTGCGGATGCGTGTGCTACCAATGAGATAAGTTTAGGCGTCACTAACTGTTTGCATATAGCGTCACATATTCACAATGTGAAGATTTATGAAAATACACGTATTTGGCAAATGTAAGTAAAACAGTCTTACAATAACCTATAATTACTTACTTACAATTAAAGACCCTGAAGTAATCTGAGTCATTTGCTTCTGAATACCAAGCAAGAAGTTTTCATTCCTTTTTAATTCACAGCAGCTTGCCAGAGTAATGCAACCAACAATGCGACAACTAGCTCTGCAACAATTGGTGCGAAACGCCATAAGAATATGTACACATCATAATGAGCAACACACAGAGTTAATTAGGCAAACATCAGCGCTTGATATTTTCTACGTCAAATTGATCTTTCGACGTCACAAAGGGTTGCATGACATTATCCAATGTTAGTGTTCATTGCCGAAGAAATTTGACGTCAGCACTGCATTTCAAAACCATTTCGGGATCGGTTCCCAGCCTGTCAACGTTTTTTCAGTACCCAAATGATTTATGTATAGGATACATCATTTCAAAGGAGATATACGTGTCTGCGCAGTTGAGGGGGGAAGAATGAAGGTGTTAGACTGGTATGAGTGTTCAGTGAGCTGTAAGGGGTGAAGCAACAAACCATGTGCTTTGCAACTGAATATTCCACATCAATTTGCCTATAGCTGCCTGAAATTCAAACCAACCCTAGCACACGATATATTTATACATCAGGCCATGTTGTTTTATAACAGGGCACTCAGATTGGCAGTGTCGAACAACACGAAAATGTACCACTGTTGCATCACATCACTCGTGCGTCGTTCAACTCATGTCTGGGCGTTTTTAAGAAACCGATTGGATGTTAGTTTGCTATCCAATCATACAAATTGTTATCGTATGTACATAATCTCACCGAACATGTCAGGATCCCATATCAACACTTCGGGTAGTGCATTATATGCTTAACCATACAATAATGAAACGGCTGAGATTTGTCCATGTTTAGAAGCCCTCGTTCGTAAAATGATAAAGTTGTGATCATCGTTATATGGCCTAACTAACGCTAAATCAATAGCATAAATGATTAAACCGGAGAACTTGCGCGTTCCCGATACTTTTCTGAAACCTTTATGCACTGTCTCGCATTACGTAATATAAATATGCACAACCGCTACAACAGGTATTAACTTGTATCTTGTAATACTGTGGGAATCTTAGGATGACCATCCATGAGTCTCGTGATGTTCAGATTTTTCTCGATCGCGACTTTAGGTTCGTGTATTAGTGGTGCAACTCTAGTATAAATAATATCTGGTATCTTCCATACTTACCGAATATAGCCTGAGTGACTACCTTGTGTTCTCGTCTTACATATCCGACCCGTATATTATCACGGGATAGTTAACGCAAACTGAATGACAGTCGTTCAATTCCTCCACCCCCACAAATAATACCACTTAGTTTAGTCCAATTGAATCATATACTTCTTGAAATAAGTCTTAATAAGGCACATCTAGGTCAATTGATTCCAGGGGTTTGATTGGTGTCATGTGTAATGAAACCAAGAAAGAGTGAAGTACGCGCAATAACCAATGTTATTGCGTGCGCGCACGCGCGCACACACACACACACACACACACACATGCCATCATATGTAATGATTCAACCAGACATAACTGATAACGTTGGATATGTTAACGTTTCATATGATAAGAAATGCAGCCATGCAAAGCAATTTTTTATCGAGCATCCTGACGCTGAGCAGTTGTCTTGTAAGCAAGAAAATATTTGGTGCACGGTAAATTGGGTAGACGTCTTGGGCATATCAAAATAGAGAGAGAGAGATATAGAGATAGAGATATATCAATATATAAATATATATATATATATATATATATATATATATATATATATAGAGATCTTATATATAGAGATATCTATATATATATATAGATATACTATATATATATATATATATATATATATATATCAATGGCCCTGATATATAGAGATGCTATCTCTATCTCTATATTATATTTCTATCCTCTATCTCTAGCTATATATTATGCCTTCTATATATATAATATATATTCAATGGCCCTATGCACAAAGTATTATTTTCATAAAGCTATCGTTTGCCTTCAGCGAATAAATCACTTACCACAAACCGAGGGCGATCGGAGCGACCTGGTTAAGTGACGCACAAACCTAAAATGCCTTTGGCACTTGCAAGTATATGAGAAACAATTTTGCCGACGCAGTGGAGCAGCCCAAGCATAAATAAACGCAATTCGTTTCATGATTGGCAATTGTATTAAGTATCATTGCCATATGATATCTCATATGGATACACCCGTTCTCTGGTTGATCCATTAATTTTTCTTAACCTCTTTTATCTGTGCTCCCAGCGACCGTTTATATTTAACTGTGCAAATTGTTGTTCTGCGGGGCTGACATGTGAAGTGTCGCAGGTTGCCAACGCACTCTTGTTATGACAATTGCAAAACGGGTAAATATCACACAAGGCATACAATTGGGACGGATGCAACATGTCTTCAAATCGGCCTTCGTCTTTTCATTCAACTTGTATTTTAATATTTCCGGTAATTGTCTATACATCAGGCATTTGAAGAGTTCCTTGAGTGATGCCTCATATATGACCTCATAAATAAATAGCAAGTGAAATATTATCAGCTTCCGCACAAATGCAGCACTCGAGCAATGCCTGGGATACGAGGATACTGTATATTCACTCCGAAGCATTAATTTTAGATTTACCGCACTGCAGCCCATAATACTTTCCGATGTTGCACATATTGGTAGACAGGAATAGATATATTCATAACATATTGCTCCCTTTGAGCAGGGAAGTTTAAAAGTGTGTGGCGAGAGATCGGATCCGTCAAACAAGCAGCCAATATAGATAAGGCGAGGTGCCACGAGCCAACTGGAACAGTGACTTAGTACGCATATTTATTCTGAAGCATAATTCCTTCCACAGCTCATGCATGCTACTCGACCCATCAGCGAATCAAATCAAATATCTTGCAACATGAAATATTCACGTTTCTGGTTGCATGTGATGGGTAAATTCCACCAGACGACTGTTTGTGGATACAAACATCATCTGGCAATGCCGATTGTTGGTCTCCACCGAACGTAATTGGGGTGCACGCTTCAAGGTTTTTTTATTTAAGCTAATTTGGATTATATTGATATAATGAATGCCAATCTTCCTGCGGTTGTGGTTATTTATTAAATGTCTTAGAATGCTTTGTGCATAATTATTCCACGCCCCAATACTGGTATCTGTGTGTGGAGAAATCAGCGGGCTTATAATCTCCAATGTCAAAAGTGGTAGATGTCTTTTTGTACAGTTTTGACTAGGTGAGTAACATTTACAAATGTTTAATATGCACACTAGCATATGAAAAAATAAACTTTTGGCGATTATCTCATATTACAACTTATGCTGGATATATTGGAACTAAATATTGCATCATGTAAAGCATGGATAAAATCAATCACGGGTGGAATTGGACCGAATGCAGTGAGCTCTGCCTGTTTATTGCGCACAATCACTGGCCCTTATTAGCACAAATGACGAGAGCTACTTGGCTGACGAATGCTCGGTTTTTCTTCGTATCAGGGCAATTGATGTGACCCTAGTTAGTTATTACTCTATATCAGATCTGTCCGAGTGATCACATCACTCCTACCAGAACTACATTGATGTAATCTTACTCAAGTGTTGAGCTTGTGGGTTGACAGCGTTTTGAAATAACTTTTGCTTACGTCATTCGTGCACCCGTCAGCATTTAAACATATTATTTGCATAAATTAGTCGGCTTGGAATATTTGCAGAACCTCCTGGGTAAATATCTATTTTGTTTGCAAACAATATTGTGCATCTATATGTTGCATTGATAATGGTAATGCATTTGAAAAATTGGTGGGTTGAGAATACGTTTGTTGCATTGTTGCATATGTTTTAAAGTCACTATATGAAATGTTTAATTGGAAAACCTGGTACCGACAAATCTCTGGCTTTTAAAGGGGGTTAATATCGATAATATGATGATACATTGATCATTACTGCGGTTGAATGGGCAGCAAATTCGAACACTATAATAGTTCTCTGCCATCTGTAGGGTATCATAGTCAACACCAACAGCGCCAACAGCCCCTTCCATCGAGTTTTTGATCTATTTGAAGACTGATGCAGTTGATGTTTGCAAGGTCATGCATTATCAACAGCCACCACCTAATACGTTTACCACAGGGCAGAATTTATTTTACACTATTTCCTCATCTGAATTCCCAGGACATCCGCAGTATAATACATCACCGCCCTGTCTAATATCAGTTCATTTGAGGCACCTTAAAACCCATATTAGGGGGAAACCTTCGTAGCACATTACGGATCAAGAAATGGATATTGTTGAAATATGTGAACCATAAGTATGTTCTAAGAAAAGTCGTTCGGTGATATAGTATAGGTAGACACCGATTAACATCTGTGAAATATCTCAGTTCAACATAAGTAACGGTGGATTTAATACACATTATGTTAATACTTTCAACGGCAGGTTTAGAAAATGTTCCTTTAACTCTCTAATGTCGATATCACATTAGACAAATCACTACCTCAAAACCAGGTCAAAATAAAGTGCTTCTCAAAAATCGTAAAAGCTTTGTGTTGTAATAATTCGCGGCTCAAGATAAGCTGGTAAATGCAGTCTGTAGCCGAGCGCAACGAAGCAAGAGACATGTGTATGAATTCAATCATAAATATTTGACTTGCTGCGATGTCAGCAATCTAGTAAACGTGGTTAGCATGAGAACTGAGCTAATATTGTTTCTCTCATTTATATATTATTAAGGAAACGGAGAGGAAATAGTTATCTGTCGTAATGACCCGCCTGTACAACAATGAACATGGCTGTTTAATGTGTTAAAAATCGTTGACCTTTTGATTCGAGTTAATCTATTCGATTGAAGCTATACAAAATGCTAACAACATTGCAAACACGTCATCGCGAAGGCTTTAAAAGACGATCGAGCCAGCGATATATGCCCACAAGGTTAAAAAGGTTGTTTAGTACGAGAACATAGTTAGTGGCGACCTGGTCATCGTGTTGATTTTATGGTTGGTTGTGATCGTTAAATGTATGTAACTACGAATGATCAATAAAAAGCGATAAACATACACAAGCATCATCTAAACGCTTTCTGCAGAAACGCACCACTGAAAATACGCTTTCAATTTGCAATTACGGCTATCATTTTGTTTAATAGAATGGAATAATTCGACAGCCGTAACCAATTATGCGATGCTGAACGTTGTTATGAATATAATCAAATCTAGGCCGAAGGCATTTTATTACGTGAATGAAATTATCGACAGCTGTTACGCTTGTATGTTTGCGTCATTACTTGCAAATGTGCTAAATGTACAAATCAATGACACATGTATGAGATGGCATCTCTCAGTCAGTGACGTAAATCACAAAATAGGTAAACATGCGTACTTGTATACTACTGTGGTTCGTCGTCATAAGTTTTGCAGGGTATGTTATGATTTCGTATTGATAATATAACGTGGCGACCAAGAGAAGACATTGGCATGACCCACATTTGGTTTGTTGTTTATACACCTTAATTGTGGAGCAATGTTCTATATCCCAAAATTTTTAGACATGGTAGATTGTCTGGCACATTAGAGTTACATCGACGGTGTTGAGTGTCCGCAAAGTTACGGCAGCAATATACATTACAATTTAAGTGCCTATTGTTGTGTGCAGGTTTGTGGTATCAGGCTGGTAATTACTAAACATTCTCGAATCCTTGAACAGATCGATGAGATATAGCTTCGACAGAATGTATGTAAGGCACACAAGGTGCAGAATTATGAATGTTCAATTGCAATGAAATTACAGAGCAATAGAACACGAATAAACCAAAACGATTATATAAGAAAGTAAACTTTAATGAAACTAAAAGCATGATAATAACATGATTTGCGCGTCCAAACATTAACCCCGACGGCAAAAGTAATACGCTATCAAATTTAGAGGTCTCTATGCGCAGCATAACGGGATATCACGCCGGGAACGCGTGGATACCCTTAAGTGACATCGAACGTTAATTGTACTTAATCCTGCTGCATCTGATTTACAATCCGACAATTCCGCTATCGTAATAATAACGGTCTTTTAATGGTGCCCAATCAGAGGGCAAGCTATGTTATATAAGTAAAACAGACATCTTCTTTTTTTTTATACATTATATCATAAGCAAAGAGGTAGACACAACTCTCGATCGAAAGAAAGAACTATAGAAAGTTATGTCATAAGCTTTGGATTCGGAGGCTTGCATTGGTGCCTGTATATTCAGCAGCAAAACCTGTTTGATGGTTTGGGCCCCTAATACTTGCGGTCACTTATTTTCTCCATACCTATAAGCCATCCACTGGATGTTGATAATAACGACCGTCAGCTTGTCCACCAGAAACCTGAGATAACCACATTCACAAACAGAGTAGAAGGAAAAGTGACAATAAATGCATGTGCTTCCTTTTGTATGTTTTTGGTGCAAAGCTGCAATAACGATATATTGTCCTAGTAATTAGTCGGATCGTACATTGGAAGCAAGAGGCAAAATTGTTTCATCTCGCTTGTTGACGTTTGCAAGCAGCAATAAGCAAACCTGCGCCACCAGCCAAAGACGAATTAATGGGCGTAGTTTACTTCAGCCAAAGGCGTAATCAATTGCACCAGGCAGAGAGAAGTTGCCTGCACTACTTGTATTAGGTAGATGATGCCATTAAAAGGAAAAATATTGTATCGTGCGTTAAGCGACCTATGTTTTGTTTCTCTGTGCGATGGAAACGCGCATTTTATTCTTCCTGTCCATTAGCATATTGTTGAGTGCCAAATTCATACCAAACTTACACTTCATCATAACGTACCCTCTCAGTCATCAGTTGATGGAGTAACCCTCTACAGCTTATATTAATTATAAACCCCAGTTTCCCAGATCCACGAGTGACCTACATGTTACCTGCCACTCCCCCCCCCCACCCCTCTCCTCATGAATACCCCATATTCCAGAGCCACATTATCTTCCTGACCAGGCAACGCCCGAAAGCCCAAACCCTCACAGACCTGGCTACGGCATGTCCTATGAGAATTGAGATGGCGTGCCTTAGTCGTTGAGGGAAGCAACTTATATTTCAAAATCAGTTCTCCCCTGGCCTCCGAGCTCAACACTTCTCTCTCGCTTAAATTTAGGCTAAGTAACATCGAAAATTCGAAAGTTGAAAACAGTTAAATAAAGTTCAAGTTGTTATTAATCCTACACCTGGAGTTCGAGTCTTCTTTATTACAAGTGCGTATCGTGTGCATCTCAACACTACAGATCACGTTACGACAATATTATTATCCGACGTCAATTACTTTTTGTGATACTAAATCTTATGTTTACTACGAATTAGGTGCGTTTCGCTACCTGTGATTAGTTTATCGATCATCGTCAAAACGTTTGATTGGACTAAAATTTATCGCTGCCGAAAATCTAATGTTTTTTTACCCTTAGTAACAATTACATTTATTGAATATGGTAAAGCTGCATCTAGGTTTTATCAAAGTACAAAATCACGCAAATTTACCAAATAATCCTTAATGTCGTCACACCCAAATATGTTTGTTGAAATAAGATTAGGTCCTTACTTTAGGTCACAAATAATCCGTCTTAAATACGCAAATGATAATAGATTTGCATTGGCGTAAATCAAAGTGCGTTGGCTGCAAGTGTAATGAATTAACAACTTAGAACAGTTAAACGAATTCCGGTCTTTATGCGGTTCATGCAAAAACCACTAAAATACCCCTCTACATAAGACATCTATATACTTACAAGCTACACAAACCGACCTCGGGTACCCTTATCATGTACGATTGGGTACATTATTACACAGACAATGAATTCTATAAATTTTCTTTAGCAAATACCATGTGTGGCTAAAATTCAGAACCTCTGACCTACATCTAGCTAAATAACATTCAACATAGGATATAAACTCCCAGGAGTCGTTCATCAAGGACCCATTGACTATGTACGCCTTTGTTGTGCTTGATATAATAGCACTATAAACCTCTGAATCCATATAGTTTTATCGGTTTGTGGTACCCTACTTACTTAGTCCTGTTACAATTGTCCAGGTTTTCGCTGGCAAAGCGTCTTATAACATAACTGAATGCACACTATGTGAAGACTGCCACGAGAGCTGTTTGAATGAAAATTATTGTAGCTTTCTGCAATAATGTGTGTCCTTTGGACTTTGATTCATTTGCTTTGTCAAGAATTATGCCAGTCCGTGCTGCTAACACGTGATCTGTAAACGACCGAATAAAATATAGATCATCTGATATTACCTAAAATTGTCAGTCATACTTCGCAAAACTAGAATAGCTAATTGAGAGGGACTGACGGGTGGTAAAATCGGCGGAAACCGGTGCTAATGAGCCCGCCAGTCACCCAAAGGTATTTTGACCACACAACTATGCAGAAACAACCCGCGCATACTTATTGTACCCAAACCATATGTTAGACGGCTATAGGTCAACGATGCATTGATCATATTTGGACAGGTGTCAGTCTATCTTTTGCTATCTCAATAGCTACTGATTAGGCTATTGACATATTTGCGCTACAAAAAACCCTGCGACGTATCATCATTGCATTAAGAGCAGCCGATCACTCAGCTTTTACAACGTACATTACTGGAGATAACGGTGATGGGTTTCCGCCTATACATAAATGTCATCTCGGCATACAGTTTGCATATGGAATTTTATCGGCCAATGAAAGAGCAAAATGTGCCAACATTTAATTACGCATGGTCGAACAGTCTTCGGCCGTTTATGCTGTTAAATGCTGTTCTCTCTCAACGTACGAGCACGCAGCTGTTTGGAGTTGTCGGTGTAGCTTAGAAGTCAGACAGCCATATTATTTAATTCATCGCTGGAATCTTTAACAACACATATTTATTGACGGTAGAAAAAGACATTCAATTGCAATTATGTCAGGCCTTTTCCTCTCTCATTTTACAATTTCAAGGAGCAGGACACATATATCGCATGTCGTCAGCCTCTATTGATACTATATACTACTGAGATGATCCGCATTTATCTCACCGTCTTGTTTATTTATAAATAGACCCAGCAGAGATAATATCCAAAACCTTCTCTCAAGCTTTTACATGGCGAAATCGTGCGTTTAGACAGAGTGTCTGATAAGTACTAACACCTAATCACGTCCCATCATCTTACAGTCTTAGGTTTATTATATTAAAAACAATGTTATGCTATTTCGCTCTATAATTGCTGTAAGATATTTTTATGCATTTAAAAATGTAAATTACACATGTTCCGACGAACTAGTAAGATTCCATAATCCAAATAAATTGTAAATAACTTACTTAGACCCTGACATAATAAATCATTTTACTTTGGAAGAACAATCAATAGCAAATAAATTACCGTGCTTACAGATTTAGGACAGGCAGATTTGTCACGAGGGGCGAATAAGTCTAGTTCAAATACTGATTAGCCTAAATTGCTCGTCAGTGTATGATATACAAAATTGCATTAGTTTTGGTCGCCGTTCGCAGTATCCGGTTTTACAGATCTTCGGTAAGGTGCAATGTCAGATTTACCACATGGTGCAAAGTGTGTTATTTTATAATGGCATACCCAAAAATGCTAATGAACTCGCCGCTAGGCAACAGAGTGGCGTTATTTGTATGATCTGATAAAGAATGCAGCAGCAGTAGTCTGTACTAATCCCATCGTTTTTAATTAGGTTATAAAAAAACCAAATGAGGATTTGATAGATAAGCGCCATAAGTGATCCCAAGCGTAAACACGCAGATTAGACAAAACTCGAGACGTTAAGTTATAGCACGCGTGTGCAGTTGGATGCCTATCAATAATGCTAGATGAAACTGAGTTTAGACTAGGGAACAAATTCATTTTATTTTACTTGGCTGATCGGCAAACAGTAAAAACCGGCGCCTGGCAACCCCTTGTTACGTGATAAAATTGCGTTTGGCAGCTATCCGTCAAAAGCGGACATCGGCAATCAGCGTGGGTTTTTTGTGTAACGTATTAGTTTTTTGGATCAATTATATTGGGCGTTTGACCTGCCGATAAAACATGCTTAACATCGAATTCGGGATTATGTCTTGGGAAGACATCGTGGCTTTATATGGATAATAACTAGCACCGTTGATTGATTGATCAATGCTTGTAGGTAAAGTTTTATAGTCAAAGGTAGTTGTATTCGCAACTGGTTCGATAGCTAGTAGCATTTTATTGCTGGTCTTAAGCGGGTGAACCATATGGCATGCAACTGCAAGCATCATATTTAATGTTCCTAGCGACCATATTAACATAGGTTACTCAGGATAGATGGCTGTATGCGAATATTATTGCAATGTCCCTTGATGTAAAACACATTACCACAGTATTAGGATCTATACTGGCAGTAAGGTCTCTAAATATTGCCTTACAAAACGTGCAGTTAGTATAGAATATAAAAGTTCGTGCTCGGACACGTCACAACAAAACAATTAAGATTGCTATATCACATAAACATGCTATGTTTAGCATGATTTCCACAGCCAAGCATCAATAAATGGGCTCGTGTTATAGAGACCTATTACCGCTTAGCACCTGACTGTCGTAACATCTCTTCAAAAATAGTCACTAATAAGTACTTGATAACGGAAGCATAAACAACATATAATCGATTACAGAAAAGAGCGTTATTCTGTGGCAGGCTTCAGGTATCTCTAACCTAACCTACGCATAGCCATCAAAACAAAAAGCATTAAAATTAGGAGTTGCTAAAACATAAGGCATAGCTTCATCTTGAACTCACAAATCAAGTGAAGTGATAAAGTTCTTCTAAACCCCACGTCTGTTGTTCTTGTCGTCCTTCATCATTTCAAATGCATGTCATGTTCATCGATACGTTATGAGACAGGGCTGCAATGATGGAACATAATTTGGCTTATGCTCTGTTTTCACAGCCCGAGAAGAACTTTTTTTACGCACGTATTGGAAAGATCCCGTCTGTTATCGTTTTGATATGGCATTTGTTCGTAGGCAATGTGAGATTGCTTTGTTTCAAACGTGACAAAAAATACCATTCGTATTCTTGTTCTAAACTTATCACCAATGACTGCCGTATTATCTGTCTGTGGTTCACTTTCATATTATTATAATAATTCTGTCATGAGCCACTGAGTACAATGACTATGGCTTTAGAACACTGAGATTCGATAATGGTGCACCGATATCGAGTAAACAACTTTTTATGACGATTAAAACCTCTTATATGTGCGCTCATTGTCATACTCTTGCATTATCAAGTATCAGTCCGATGGTTGCTGCTAGCCATTGCCGAATCATTGTTCGCCCATGCTTTAGCTGATGGTGTTCTTATCATTAAGGGCAATGTACGCACATCATTGAACATTGACATATTGCATAAAACACAAGTGCGACTGTATGGTGGCTAGACTAAGCTAAGCCACAAATAGATCCACAAGCCGCAAATAATGCATCTCTCAGTCGTCTAAAGAATGTGTTATGTAGCATAATTTCATTTGATGCGGGTTATTCTATCACATCTTTCAAATTGAAGGACACATACCCTTAAACGAAAATGTTGTCAGAATAACTTCTAGTGCTATTGGCAAACATTCGGAAGTAATAAGCCACCACGACTCACTCCATGCTTAATAAAGAGTAATGGAAGTTGCCCGGTAATTAATGTTGAAGCGCCATGGCCATTACTTGCATCTTATCCGACTTCGGGGGCAATAGACGTCATTTCCGATCCATCAACAAATGCTGACCTGGTGCCTTGCTTTGGAGCATTAATGACGTTACCCTGTGATTACAATCAGCTGTTACATCCTGAGGGGCTAGGAATGAGGTGTGACTATTATACATTTTGAAGAGAACTTAATTTCTTTTCAGTGTATGTACGGCCATGTGGTGCAAGAGCTAATTCGCAAGTACATTGGATATTTCCACATTGTGTTTGCCTTATCGCCTTCCCTTAAAGTGCCAATCGCACGGTTATAGGTACTTCGCTGAAATCAATTCATCGGTCGCATCTGATCAGTTAAGGCCAAAATTTGATTTTATGGCCGTTCAAATTAGCACGCTCGACAAAACGCTGCGACAGCCATTATCTAGGTCAGACCAGGCGTGTGACGTCATTAAATTAAGCCCGTTCTCATGGTACAACTTTGTAAACATAAACCCTTGCAACCACTTGATTAGATAAAAACTTTGTGATATCTCATGTCTGCTGTCTGATATAGAAGAATTATTTGCTGCAAAGCTCTGTTGTATAGTCTACTGTTAGAAAAAGAGGTAACATATTTTGTTGGGGAAATTTATGGATTAACTTCATTAAATGCCAACACATATACGATGAACTGGTGCACAAGCAGAATCAGACATAGCTTGCCAAGCAGTGTTCTGTAGCCGCCCTGTGTCCTGGGCAGGATGACCCACGTGAGACCCAGACGCAGCAGTGACATCGCCATTTTGCGCTAATCGTAGTGCAGATCGCGCCTCGCAACAAAAACAATTCCGATGCAGATGTCACGCGGGAACGCAAATTCGGGGGCTTGTCTTTCGCTCGATATTGTTATTAGAGCACTTCATAATGCGCTCGTAACGCACGTATGGCTAGCTAGTTTTTGTGTCCATTCTATATTCATTAATCTTTCTAGTACATACCCCCCAATTCTACTATCAGATATTGCTGAGGTGTTACCTACGATAATGGTCATAAGCATTAACGTAATGAGCCACAAGACTCGTTTTGAGACACTATCTTCATTGCGTAAAACATCGCAGCTGATTTATAACGCCCGTAGGGAAAAGTTTGTCCGCCTAATTGAGTTAACAATATATCTGGTCGTATAAACTAATCTTTTTCATTATTTAAACCATTGCACTTGACTGTATGTGAAGATGCAAACGCCAGAAACAAGGTGGAAAACCAAGAGATTTCTGATCTGCGGTTACTGAATAACTTGAACTGGCGTACGGACTTTAGTTATCAATAATAACATGTAAGTTATTTCCTTAAACCAAGCGGTGGAGGGGCTTGTTGTAGCTTTACAACTTCGTTCTGCCATATCACAGCAAAATGTCATTACACTAGAAAATATGCTGAGGAAGAGGACTCAGAGAAATTATGCCTAAAAGTGTTTGTGAAATTTTAAAGGATTTTCGCCTGTGTTTTGTTTCAGTACCTGCTCTGAGAAGAGTGTGCAGTTTTTATTTTATATTTCGTTTATAATTCTCTGCCATTGGTATTCATTTGTAGATTATTATTATTTATAATAATTTTGAGTAAATATATGCCTTGCTGTTGTATTTAGTAGCAATTAATTCTTCTTTGTGACACTTTAAAAGATTCTTATATGTGTTTTGTTTCATTACAACATTTGGGTTTAATTATCTGGCAATGATATTGTTCTGTATAAATTTCTTTTCATTTACAATAATTTTGTTTAAGAATCTCCCTTGCTGTTGTATTTAATAATTATTATCACTATGTTCCAGGTTTTGGTGTGCTCCCTGGCCGGGTGATGACAGAAGTCTACTACGATGTACTGATGCAAGAGGGTCTGTGATTCTGCTGCTTTCCGAAACTTTCTGCACATGCCTCCAGTCATGTTTGATGAGATGCTGGCACGGATTGGTCCATGTATACAGAAGATGGTCAGCAGACAGCGGCAGAGGCTATACGAAAGCTCCAGAGGGCGGGCGAGAAAAGGCGACCTTAAGTTGACCTTCGGACGACCAAGACGACCACGGGCCGACGGTTTTTGATCGGCTTCTTTTTTTCAACATCTTTACAAACAGTAGCCGATCACTTTTTCGGTACCCGATCCTCAGAAGACTGAGGCGATCGCGCCAGATCTTCCCTCGAAGTTATAGGGTAGTGTTCGACAAAGGTCGGAGGTTCTCGACCATTTTCCCAAAAATGCGGCCGATCGACCAAAAAAAGGATCGGGTACTGTCGGGACCAAACAAATCCTTGGTGAAATGGCCCCTTCACCTATGTCTTGAGAATGTGTCATATGCACCTGGGTTTGCTTGGCTTTTTCGATAACAACATGAGTCCTGGATTAGTGAGTAGGTTGTATTATATGAGATTGTATTATATGAGGTTTACAACGCAGCAATGCCCCAGTAACTTTGGGGTTAATAAAGGCCATGTATCTTTACCATATCAAAAGAGCATAAATAGCCCCCGCGCACCAATTTTAAATTGTAGCTTTTCTATGTGTGAAGACAGAAAGGAGCAAATTCGATTACGAGCGAGTCGTTTAATAGTGATATTTGCTATTTTGTTGTCAAGACCCCAATGATCATAGCAAGACACCTACCACGGGCATTAAATCTATTACACTGATAACTATGGTTACTACATGGATGTGGTGAGGTTAATTACGAAACAGTGAATTACGGAAACTTGTCCACCCAATGAGTTTTCTAAATGGCCTTACGACGCACACGGAGTCCAGAATTGGAATCTGGAGTTGTACTCAGAACATCAGTTACTGGACTTCATGCATTTACATAGCGAAGAAGACTATTCATATATATGATGCGCATGGAATTCTAGAGACAATTGGAAAATCCTGCGCTTGTTGTCGCATTATTGAAATTACAATTTACAGATAACTATTATCCGTACAGTTAAATCACGAAAGGTATCCGTTCTTTTTTCGCATCATTCGATCGAGCATGAATCATTATTCGCCTGCACTGGGAAGTGAGTAGATTATTTTGACCGATTACACGCGTGACTCCCAAACTAGGAGGTAAATTAATAGCGTACCTGAGCTGTTGATAACAAAGCTTAACATGCAACTTGTCCGTGAGTTTGCATAAGATCAGAGGTAATGAACATATTGGTTGATAACTCATATGGGTAAGCGATATAATGTTATTGCAAGGTCTGCATTTAGGTGTACAACCAACGAGTTTGCGCGTAATACGTAAACAGCCCATCAACATTATTCCCCTGCAATATCATGTCTATGCACTTAAGAGGCAGACCCAGAATTCAATCGTCATTGCAAGCATCGACATCAGGTCGTATGTGAACGTTAAGACTACCTAGGTGTACGTACAGAGCGACCATATCCAGCAGAGCGTAAATGCATTAGGGTCACTGTTAGGAGTACTCATGCGGCTTTCCTGAACTCTCATCCTTTGTAGTCCCTGGCATATTAGCAGCATACATTTGTTTGAGCCGGCTTTCGTTAATTTCGAGACTTTTGTTGTCACTGCGCGATTGTGCTATATATTGTATTCGTGGCATCAAGCAAAGTCACTCAATTAATGAGAATGAGATTAACATGGAATGTGCATTGTTAAGGAACATACTGTGGACTAGGGTTATTACTGACCGAGAATGCAAGGATTTACCGGCGTAGGCCGACACATATTGCCACCACTCTGTCGATAATGAATAAGGTGAGTTGAATGCCAGACGTTCTATGACACAGTCGATCTGTTTGAGTAACAGCTTGATGTAGGATATATGTTGTCTAATAAATAGTAGATCACTGTCTAAATCATTACAGTGCAATGCATAGCGCCCGAAACTAGCCGATCTATATCGTTTGTAGGGTAATAATGTTATTTGTAATACATTTGGTATAGCAAACAACTCGTTTTATTCATATCACAGCTGATGTAGCACATGCCTGCATGCCGACGACATATTTGTGACTTGCTTACTTGACTCAACCATATACACCGACATCAGGATCGTACTTACAGAAGCGATATACTGTATTGTCCGCAATCCCCATAATCTCTGTATGATAATCATATATCGATCATGATATATAATACATCTCAAGGACGTTGGCCAAGTGTTACTACTGCATTGCTATAGAGATGTTGAGGCTCTTCGTCGTCTGTGGTTCATAAATCGCCTGTCATCAAAGCTGTGACAAAGATTCAGCCTAATGATTTATCGATCGAAATGCTTATATGTAAATAACTGAACGGTGTTAACGGTGTGTACGTATATTTGAGGTGCTGCAGTTACATCTATTGTTTGGCTCAAGAAAATAAATCAGATGACATAATGAGTCAGACATAATCACACACAAACATGCAAATACAACAAACACGCACACATATACACACATATATTTATATCGATATGTATATATATATATATGTATATTTATTTATATATATGTACACATTGTGTGCCTACTGTAAGTCACATGCATATGTTTTCATAGTTTCGTTTATGTTCATGGGCGTTGTTTGGATGCATTCGACTAACAGATGCATTTTATGACAGATCATATTTAACGCGACTTAAAGATCACAAACATGGACGACCTATACATTCGTTAATAGAGAATAAATTACCTAACATTCATCACATCGAAATCGGGATTCGCAGACTGAATGCAATAAAAAAGCGCTTGGTTTGATGTTGTGATTTAGCTACTCTGTTCATGTCTACAGGAACGTGTTTTGCCTGCCATAATGGGTATACATCGGTCCCTGGCGTGATACGGACCCTATAATTGCCTCTAGCCTACTGTACCCGTAATGCTGTTAGTGTCTACGAAATGACAGATGAATCGGCAAATGAGAGAACCTATATTGCCTTTTCATATGCTTTCTCTTTGGACTCGCCTACAAATGACCTGCAATCACACTTGGTGATCTTTGCTCGTGCAGCTATTTTGTTACCAGGACTGGAGTCGTATCGTGAAAGACGGTGAAGCGACGCAAGACACGAACTCTAGGTGTTGGTTTCAGAAGAATGTGTACACATGATTTCCCGACGTCTACGGCAAGCTAATGCCACCCTCCAGAAGTAAATGTATACTTGTAAGTGTTTCACGACGGTGGCATAATCACGATTATCCCTACTATCAATACTACTTCAATACCGATACTGCTGGTATGTCAAGTCTTTGAGGGCTGGGAAGATGCCCGGGATTTCGATGAACGTCATTATCCATTGTTTTATGATGAAAAGCTAATATACGCACCGTTAAATTAAATGTTACTGCAACACGAACGGGGTACGTTAGATTGCGGGTTTATCGTTAAGCTGACCTGCATGTGCTTCATATGCGGAGTAACAATAAGATACTATGTAGCTTATCTTGCCGGATGCATTGTCGACATTGCCATTAGTCCTCTCATCCTCGTTTTAAATTCAGTTGCTTATAAACGTAGCTTATTAACCGATTCGTCAAGCACACGTCAAGAAACACCAGGCTAATGGAGCAAACATGTAAATATATTTATACAAAGGACTACCTCTCTATTTCTTGCTTAGGAATAGACTTCATTTGATTTCATTGCAAGTTTCTGCAGAAAGAGAATTATTTGTTAGCATGGGGTAACGGATTTGATTAAATAAAACCGGTCACGCGGCCGAACATGGAAGCTATCGAATAAAAACAACTGTATTTTGCAGCTGTTTGGCTTGAAATTCTAAAATCCATTATAAATATATTGATATGCTCTGATGTTCTGCATCTGCTCTATGTAGAGTGAAAAGCCGGTGACACTAAATTATATGTGTCACATTAACTGGGATATGAGCTAATGCAGGCACATCCATAAATGAACATCAAAGTGTTCATATTATCGTAAACTGTGTGCATAATTTGTAGCCAAGTACGTTAAGACAAGCGGTTATCATAAAGTGCCATTTTTTAGAAGCAAGCAATCTTGAGAAAAGTCCTAAAATGTGTTTCACTTTTCATTCACTGCATTGATTGATATTCAACTCCCTAGTTGACCTTGCCCTTTAAAATTGTATCAATAAACGGAGTTTATTGTTCACAACTAACACAAACCATGAGTCGCTGTTTAATCTTGAGCAAAAGGTTCATTGAGATTGTGTGAAATTTCCAAACGTAGTTTACACGAATAGAATACTGGAATAGAATGGTATCTCCAATAAATACATCTGTAAGGACATCGTTGACATCGCTGTGATTGTTCGTCCTCACTGAAAAAAAAAGGTTAGCAACTTGATGGCCGATAATTCATTTGAAAATATACATCGCATGTTCCAATGATTTGCACCTATAATCACGAGTAATGTATACAGCTGACATTGACTACCAATACAATTGCAGTCGTGGTGGCATTATTGTTGAGCGCATGACAACATGTTTAACAAGAGACTGTAGCTATGCGCGGGCGTAGTCCGGACTATTTTAAACAGATGACAGTTCAGAAAGTATGGCATGCCCCATGCGCACATAGCGAACGGAGAGCCAACGAATACCATGCGACCTTATTTTTACCAAAATGGTGACCATTGTTCTCGATTATTCGGAAATCGATATAGAGATGAGTTGTTATCTATAGCCCCGACATAGACTACGGCATCAGCCGGCAAACATCGATCTATCACCTTCGGACCGTAATGTAAATGAATACATCGCTGGGTTTGGCATTTAGCAAATAACATGTACCATGAGTTATTTTCAGACAGGTATAGAAATGCTTAAGTTTATTGCACACATGCTAAAATGAAGCTGAATAAAGTTTAATATTTATAGAACTGATTGTACAAAATAGACAACTGGGGTATGCAAACTTTATTGATTCTTTCTGTGTAACAGAGCAATCCTCACGCTCAATTCCTCGAAATACCCGAAAGACCCAAGTCGACCTTCATCTCAGTCTCCAGAGCCTGAGCCCACATGCCTCCCTGGCAGTGCTGGATAGAGCAAAGGAGTTTGTCGGGCACATTATACAATCTACCGGGAACCACCACAGTTGCCTGCATTGCAGATGATTTTGTACGATTTGTCAAATACGCCCCTGCTGATATTACACTCATTGATTCAGATACTAAAGGGCAAGCCAATAACTCGGCATGGCATGCAATGAGGCTAGGACGAATCACAGGCTCGGTGTTCCAACCATCATTAACAAACCAGATACTGACCCGTCTGTGCTCATTTCTAAAATAATGGGAGACAATTTACCCGTTACCACTCCAGCTCTCGATTGGGTTCCAAGAAAGAGAAATGTGTCCGTTCTTTTTACACTACGGTTAATTGAACGATGCCCAGCTTCTTCATCTCAAGCACAGCAGTATTTATTCAAGCTCAGGGACAGATCAAAATTTATGGTGTACAGAATTGTGACTTTGTGTTGTACACAATAAAAGGCTTCCACATAATCAGTGTACCCTTTGATGAAGAAATGTTTGCAGAAATTGTGTGTAATGTGTCGCATTTTTCTTTTCATCATTTCTCTTTCCAGAAATAATCAAGTGGGCACAGCGATAGTGTTCTTATTTTTTTGTGCATTAATATTTTGATGTATAGTTTGTTTTAATTGATAATATTTCTTTTCATTTTCTCGTTCATAATAGCCATAATGTTTATAAATAAATGGTACTCGGTTAAAAGCAATGGAAGTGTGTTTATTATTCTTTGTTGTAAAATTAATCAGTGTTTTGTAGAGATGGCAAGAAACTGTCTTGTTATATTCTGGGAAAAAATATAAACTGGTCTTCAACAAATAGATATGAACTATTTTTTTTCTTAACTGCAGTTAACAAAAAAAATCCTACTTTTAACACAAACATATATTTGAGTCTTGGAACCTTTTTATGTTTTAATATGGTTACTTGGTTCTTGCTACACACACCAGGTTTTTGCTGCTTTGGCATGGGGGGATCAACACAGGATGTTTCTTAATGTGCAGGCCTTTGTTTTTTTCGCATGAAGTTCAGTTTCTGATTGGGAAGCAGCAGGTATTGGGTTAGGTGGTCAATTGTTGGACCGTTTCCCCCAATGAAATGCTTTGTACAGATATATGTGCCCTCATTAATCTTCCCTGGCCCAACAGTTTCCCTCAAATAGCCGCGCACGACGGTAATATTAATATATCAATACGACGTCTCTGGCCCAAAATGTTCCCGTAAATATATCATTAAGACGTCGGACACGGCTAACCGTCCACGTGCCCTAGCCCACTCTCTGTATTTCTTTGGACTGGAGCGTAGCTTTGAAAAAGGAATGAAAGACACGCCATTCATTCTCTCACGATCTCTGTATCGGCTGTCTGAGTTGCACCTACCCCAGCAGCAATGTTTCGTGGACATTCTTGATCGATGTGATCATAAATTATTTGGCAAAAACCGATTCAAAACATCATATACGGTACGCAACAAACTGTTCATACAGCGTCACTAAGGAAAAGCTTGTTAAGGGTAGCAACAAGACGGGGTATGGGAAGCACTACTTCCGGGTCACCGGGAAACGGCCTATTGAACAAGGCTCTCTCTGTCCAATTGTACATTTTGCGATTCATCCTCGAAAGTTACCTTGCATAAAAGTCGGCTCATATTTGTATCCGATATTCAAAATGGGTCCATGCTTATACCAACTGCAATGCCCCTCTAACCATCAATTCAGGCTTACTGTGACAATGGTGTGCATCGTGGCAGTCGCCACATGTACACTGAATTTCATAAAAGCTACTGTACTTGAAGGCAAATGAATACAATATACACATAACAGTCAGTCGTGAGTTGTGCAGACAACATTTGTTGAAGCTGCTTTTGCACGAATCGGATACATAAGGACAAACTTGTTGTTATCATTACATTTAACAGAGTATGTCTCCGTGCCGGCTATTTAACAGAGCAAAATGTTAAGCCTATGCTCATATTATCATAGCTTTGTTTTGCTGTGTGGCGGGACTTTTACTATTTTGCTTTGTCAGTATTTAACATTCAGACTCAAAGAGAATAATTACTAATTTAGCGCCATACATTCTTTAAATATCGCTCGCCTGATAACAACTCTATCGCGCTGCCAACAAGCAAATTCTGAAAGCCACTGCTCAGTTTATCACGCACTATTCTCTCAGTACCTTTGAGTAGGCATTTATTTCGAAATAAGTAATATATTATCAATTGCCAAAGAAATTTGAAACATGCGTCTCATTTAAGTGGACATTAACATTGCTATTTCGTTGCCACAAGAAACTGCTTATGATCTTAATGTTCGTTTTGAGTTGCTTATCCCGTATATGTTTGAGTTTGATATTTCAACCGATCACCCTTGAGATACTGAAAATATGCTGGTAACCGGATGAAACCTGAATGATGAAACAAGAGCTCTGTAAGACAGGTTAGATATTATTGGCGCATTAAGAGTCGCATTAACATCCCCTCCTCAACTTACATGGTTTACACAAGTAAATATTAATCCACGGGCCTATGCCGGCAAATGACAGACGTATGAAAACCAAATTGATGATTCCCTTGTATTTAATGTGCGCTTTTAATTAACAAGCAACAATATATATATATATATATATATATATATATATATATATATATATATATATATATATATATATATATATATATATATATATATATATATATATATATATATATATATATATATATATATATATATATATATATATATTGCATAGTATGTGTGGAGAAATCGGGCTCTTGACCGAAAAGGCGAAACCAACCAGCAAGCTACGTCGTTGGTCGGCTCGTATTGTCGAGGGTTGGTAGCTTAGGCTATGAAAACGTCCACAAGGACACCACTAGCTGCCATTTGACCAGCTTTGCTGATTTTTTTAGGAAACTATAAGATTGCTCGGCCACAGCAAGAGATCGAGAGACTGGTCCTCAGCACATGTAAGGCAAATTAACGCTAAACTAGTGTTATCTTCACATCAGACGAGACATGCAAACAAACAATGCTCGTCACCTTGCCCACATATGTTTTGAAGTCATGCCTGCTTTCAAAAACACTGCAAGGAAAACACATTGCTTTGCGATATTCGGTTATTCGTCATCTCATGTTTGTTTCACTTTATAAAAGGGTATAGTGTTAATTTAGGAGACCTATGATAGCACTGTTGTGAGGGAACTTTCCATGTGAAGTATTCTCTGGTGATACACTCTGACTACCGACCCACGGATGAGCTACCATAATTAACCTTTGCATTCAAATTAACAAAACTGTCCCTTCATCCATTACCAGCGATCTATGTCATTGTTAGCTTATTAACAATGGCAGCAAAGTAGTCTAAACAAAATATGAAGGTATGATATACACAATAACACAAGCAACGTCTGAGTGTTTTTGAACCGTGAAATATAACTGGTTTGATCAAATAGATAAGTTAAACTTATTTTCAGTAGCTTGATTTCAACTTATGGTATTAAAACAAGAAATAATTTCACCGCATAATGAAAAGACGTAAATTGTGCCAAACACCGAGCGCAAAGCCAAACAATGCATAGTTACTATGAGAACCCGCCATACATTAGGTTGCCATTTCTGTTGCATATGTTGCATTATTACATTTTTGTTCACAGTAGAAAATTCAATCTGACTACAGACTTAAGTTTGTCCATCATCTTGAGGATGAAAGCATCAATAATAGTACGTGTTCCATTCACGATAGTGGTAATTGCTTTAGAAAATTAGGAAATTGTTGCTTGATTGCATTAAATAAATTTCTCATCTTGTCGACAAAAAGGTGAAATTGCAAAAATACCACCCTGGGAAATGAAACATATTTGATAAATAAAATACCGCTTACGTTTTCACGATGGTCTTTCTCCAACAACAATCAGTCGATTGATACATCATATCCCAATTGAATCATAACCAAGTCGCCTCCCTGATGTGTGGGATATTACATTGGCTGAGATGGCAAATGTGACTCTACAGGATGCGGAGTAAATAGGGAATAGCTTTACCAGCTCAATAATTTGCAAACTAGGTATTTGATTGCAATTACACAGTGCCTTGCGCGGAAACACTAAAATGCCCTAAAATAGTATACTTCGTATCGACCTTAGGCATATTCTTAATTGTTAACCATCGATGTCAGTCGTCGTCATATGGAAACTTTCCTCTGCATTTCATCATGTTGCTAAAAAGTAGGACTTCAGTTTAATGTACACTTTGTTATATGCATCGATGAATTATATAAATATTTACATTTTAGAGCAACGCTTACTGTGATATTAGACAATGACCTTTCAACACTGCTATTTCCGTTGACTTATCTGCGTGAGGAGAATGTTTCCAACCATTCGAATATTTTGTAATACACATTTCTTTTCGAGACTAAGCTTGTACATGATCTGTTAATGGAGTACAATTAGGTGGCAGAACTCTGGTATCATCCGTATGGAATAGAACCATTAACATTATTAGAATTTTACTTCTGTTGTTCAAAACATGATAAATGGTAACCACGCTGATATGTTCAATATAGACTAAAAGATCATGATTTGGATATCTATGCTAGCAATGTTGGCATTACAGCACTTATATCAGCTTCATTATGACCATGCAAATATAACATCCATAGCTATATCGCTTATAGATAGAACAAGTTCCATTCCTCAACAAAAAGCAAATGCAACTTTATTGGATGGAAGCAAAGAATAGAAAGAGAAAATTGATCCATGTCCGCTTCAGTCCCGTTTGCGGTAAAACCGAGATTATGAGCCCTAAGAATACACTATTTCTTATTGGCTTCCAAACTATCACCAACGAGGATATTTCATTTAAGCAGCCTTTCAATGAATGAGGTCTCAGTTTCGTCCGATTTAGCACGTTAAGTATATAGCTAAATCTGCTTCTAAAAAGGGCTGATTAAATTGTATGAAGTTGCTGAATGCAACCAGGTAGAATGCATTTTCATTTTTTTCTACAGAAAATCTACTTATGTTGCGTTCGTCCTCAAACCATGAGCGATATAACTGCACTATAGCGACTAATATGGAGTTGTTGTCGCCAAAGTTATCCTCATCGAGTGTACGGGATTTATCGACTTTCATTGTGATGAAAATATCTTATTTCTCTTATGTTACTTTCTAAAATATGGCTTAGTGATAGTTCCTCATCCATAACTCTTTTGTGAATCGAATACCACAGCATAAGCCAATATGAAGGGCAAATAGGGTGGTGCTGGACTGCACACGACTTAACCTCATTGAAGAGTCAATTGTCATATAGGACAGCAATTTTGAAACTCAAAGAACACTCAAAGTTAATACATATAGATTGTGGATAAAATGTAGCGCCTATGCAACATGGTACAGGATGGCGGACTTCTACAAAAACTTACGACGAGGGCTGATGCCGATTTATTTATCCCTTTATATATAAGCTATTTCATATTCCCTTACTACATTTTGACAGAACGTACGGCAATCGGGTTTTGGAGCAAACGATAGACTAACGGTTACTTGACTCATATTTTCGAAATTCTGAATAATCGTTCGTTATTAATACCACAAAGACTTATAAATGAAATGTGACCAATATTACTGACGTAAGATAACAGAAGGTGGTAAAAGGTGTATAATCATTATGGCGCCCGGACAAAACGTGATAAGCCAACAAATGTTCGGGTGCTGTAATTCAAATCGAAACAATTACAATTATGCAAACACTCAAAATCATTCACGTTGATGATGAAAACGCATTTCCCTTTATATTAATTATGACTTAATGTACTGCGTTATGTAGGTCAATATGATCCGTGCGCACTGCTCACTTTGACGGGTTTCCTTATTGTCAATTATTCGTCCATAACAGACCCCATCTCTGTTTTCTTTTCATTCACTGAAATCCCGTTATCAATGTAACAATGTGACACTAATTACATGATAAAAAAGTTAGGCTTTTGATGTTTACACTAGATTCACACAATTGATTACTGTTTATATTTGAGCATGTTCCTCCCTGAAATAAACATGATGTGCTAGTATATTGTTGAAATTATACACGAATACATAAACATGTCCGTTTTTCTGATGTAGTTGCTTTGAACCTTGAACGCAATATTGGTACAATGCCTAAAAGACAGTGCAAAGATAATATGTGTGCATCTCTCCCATCAATGAAATACGGTTAAACTGTCTTTTAAGGTTTTAATAGCTGCAAATGGTTAAAAAAAATTATATTTTAGACTCAGTTTCGGTGCCATCCTTGCCGATGTGTTCTTATGATCCTTAAACAGCAGCAAGGCAAATAATGTCCGTGTGCATCCATCCGTGGGGAATAGCTTGTGCATTCTGCGATGATATGTGTTTTGTTTGAAATCCATGTGATTGCAATAGGCACCGCAACACAAAGTTCTTTTGTATGGAACCACTGAACCAATTGTTTTCATACCATTACGCCACAATTTATGTTAAACTTATAAGCACACAGCCGTACAGCGATGCCAACCGCTGTTTGGAAAATTCATTTGCCGAGATAGATTCTTTGGACAAATAATGGCAATAGGAACAAACTAAATCTCTCAGCTTTAGACCTTAATGAGCCTCTTTATCTGCTTTATGGCGGACACAGTGTCCGGTGGGGAGTTTCAATGAAGAGGCAAAGATATCGAAGACACAGACTGGCCATGAATTGCGTGATATGTAGCGACACTAGCAGTTTCTTCCATTCTTACTTAAACCTACAACGCATTTTTTATTTTGAAAGTCCATATAAATCTGGTTTATGCCTGGGGGTCAATTGCGGTGTACTCATGACGATCTTCCTGAATTTAATGTAATTCTTCGTAATCCCTGGTATTTCGCGAGAATTGTTTTCGCGTCGGCTTTCCTCAAGTTATGCATGTGGGTTAACACTCTACGTTGCTTTATATTTTGTGCTTAACTCTGTATAAGCTTGGGTAAAGAACACACTCTTGACTAAGCTAATTCCCGAACAGGTTTGTATAATCAACTAAGTAAACCATAATGTTGACACGCTTCTAGTAACAACGGGTCATTACGAGTTGAGATAATTGTCGATGCTTCTTGAATTGTCGCTGGATTGAGTATACATAAATAAGGACACCGCAAGTGTGAGTTGTCCAATAAGAAGCAGTGCTTGACGGCTGATGAAATGATAATCGACTAGTAGTCGACCATTGAAATTGTGATCGAACAGTTCATGATTGCGACGATTTTGGTACTCAATAACCGAAGATAAACCGTTGACAGTTTCTATGAATTTGATAATGGTGGTCTAAGCTGGCAAACGCTCAGCTTCTGTGAACTGTGTGGTTACTGAGCTCAGGATGCAATTGTTTAGAGTTGATGAACGTAAAATATATTGCCAATGTGGACGGCGAGCCTACTAAGAAGATTTATCAGTGTTTCCATTGTCAAGAATTCTAACAGTGCCCGTACACAACTCATTCCTAATCTACACCAATTAGTATGCTTGTACTGTAACATGAAGCATTGGTTCTGTGTCAGATTAGGGAAGTAGCATCAAATAAGCCGTCTTCCTTAATTCTGTAGAACAGATCGGGGCATAGAAGCGATTACAGGTGAGCAGCAAATAATTATTACTACCATTCCTTTTATGAATAAGACAATTTTCAAGCTTTAGCAAATGACCCATTGGAGTGATTGCTATAGGATAACATTGCCACCGTGTAACAACTGCGGGTGTCTGTGGGAAATGAAATGAACTGCAAAGTCAAAGATTACACTGCATGTAACAACGAGGTATTGCGACAGCGACGAATGAGGATTATTATGGTGTTTGGAAAGGCCCCAGGAATTGCCGAAATACCCTTGCCGCTAACCTGCTGCTACCACTAAGCTGTTGGAGTTGGATCATTTACTTTATATAGTACGTGGTAAAATGGATTTGTGGTGTGATTTCGCTGCAGTACCGCCGCCTGTTTGCAAATATGTACAGTGAGGCGTCAGTGCCGATGATCTGGGCTTGTTCTGAAGTCATGCTACATATCGCAGCCAATGTATTTGATCGTTGCCTTCTATTTGCAAATATTAATCACGCTCATCCGCATAATGAGTGTGCACGCCAGTTGAGTTTGCAGAGTAATTGCCTCTGCTATCCAAAAATAGTGCTTCAGTGTGCTTTGCATTAGTGACAGTACCAAGATTGTAAAGTCGCAATAAACAGCACCAATAACATTGGGCTTCATCAACCGATTCTCTAATAAAATATCTCGCTCCACATAAAGGTAATCAGGGGTCAACGTTAACCTTATGCCACCAAGATGACCCTCTTGCGTTTTATGCAGATGTAAGAGTGAGCGCTCAGACAAGAGATCGCAATATATTGCAAAACATGATTTCCAACCGGGTGCATATTCCTTGATCTGCAGTCTTCCAATGTTATTTGGTTTCCGCTTGATTGGTCCAAGTAGATATGCAAGCAATCATTTCATATCTTTGTCACAAAAGGAGCATCTGTGATTTGTTTGTCACATCTGTGTTTCCATATAAACTTAATCATATTTAAATAGGCTCTATATTTGGTATATTTCGAGAAGCATCGTACGCAAACAATGGGGACGCAGTAGCAAGCAGCATTACAAGTTCAGATTATATTTTGACGAACGGCAAACATTAGCAATAAATGTATCAACGAAAATTATATGGTATTTCTGATGCATAATATCTTAGATTTGAGGTATAGCGTAGTTGTCCAAAACTGAATAAAGGTCCAACGTGTGAGACCTGCTGATGACATGCGAGCAATAGACATAGCAGCATATCACCAAACTTGGTCATCAAACAGCAACTTGGAAGACCATCCTGGTCGGAAGAACGCGTGTATCGCCAATGCATTTCAACTGAATAATCCGGCTCAGGTTAGCTCTGCCCTTTGAGCAAGTAACATTTCAACATAAATATCTTACAGAAGTCGGAAATACTTGCTGAACCAACGAAGTAGAAATCCTATCATCACAGATGTTACGGAAACCAATACCACCGTTTAGGCCTCGAAGCAAGCAGATCTTACCTCATTGTGAGTCGCTGTACTATGTAGTGTTCCGCCTACGCACTACATGCTGCATGGTAGTCATTGCTGCATTGCTTGGTATTAGGCTTAAAATATCCTATAAACCAGTCTCTAGAAATAATATAAATCATAGTTTACGATCTACGTTCGTTGCAAGCTTAGCCACAACAGGATCTGAATATTGTTCGATTCGTAAATAACATAAATGACTTTTGTAAATGTCGGCGCCAAATGTTCGAGAAACAAATCCTTATCATATCTGTTACGAACGAAGACAATACCTTCAATTAACAATGCACATACGGTCGTTTGCCGATGCAAAAATAGTGTAGCAAAGAAGTTATTTAGCCAATCATTGGCTGTGGATTCAGAGGCGTTTCCTACCTATTATGCAATAGATAATAAACAGCTATAAATTAGTCCATTGACTGAATAGAAACTAACGATTAAATCATTAACCGGTTTATCAGAGCATAAATGATCAAAAAGGAAGTAACATCTAAGAAATGTCGATTTACTCCTATATTCCGCCTGTATTACTATCCCTTTGCAAAAGCAATCTCTTTTTTCTCTCTTTTGTTAGCGCTCAGACACTTTTTAAGGGCCACTTGGTAAATTTGTTAGCTTCAGAGCCATCACAGTTTCAGCATTCCCATGGGCAAACAAATGCAGTGGACATGCATTGTGTGGTATCATGATCATAGAGGTTATTACAGTTCATTCATCAACATACGGATAATTAACATTTTCTGCAATGACTGCTGGTTTTAAGGTGGCATGCCTCTTTATTACGGTGAACGTTCCTTGCACACATTTCACTTAGCAAATAACAAATTCTGTCATTTTCTTTATCGTTATTATATGCATGCTTCTCCAATATTGGGTGCTGCTTGTTGATTTGCAAGCGAGTGTAGATATTGAAAACATATTCATGAGTATTAATCATTGGCTTTCAATCACATTTGCAACATGAAATGTTTCTACCGCTTCATGTATTTTGCCATGAATGATACAAAACTGTCAATGGCGTGTAACCCGGGAGCGCAAATATTAAGCCAATTTCCATGTTTATTGCTTAGTGCAAAGGCAAAAAATGCTTTTTGCATTTCAACTGCATCAATTTCGGCGATCTTGGTAATACCACGATAACAAATGGCTTACAGCTAGGCCATTTTATTTTTCACCACACGCGTGCTCGGCCATATCGCATCCATGACTAATACTAGGAAAGCAGTTGAGGAATGTGTAAGTTCATTCTGTTGGATATGTTTGCTTCCATGGCATCACGGGCAGTCAACACTCAAACAAGAATTGCCCATAATCCCACCACTGGTGGCAGTGGGATGATTAATTAGTCATGCTAGTTGGTGTTTATCTCATCATTTTGTGAATAAATGAATATTTAGCGAAGCTTTGGCCAATTGGATCGCGTTCCGTGCTATTTTGTCAGTTTCCAGGGTCCTATTATTCTGACGTGGAGAAGTTTTTCCTTTAGTTAGTGCAATATGGTTAAAATATTCATATTTACGGAGCAATTATTCTAAATGACCTCAGAAAATATTATATTTGTGTATTTTCAGCTAGTCTGCGTCCCAGACTCCAGGGGTTCCGCTACGCTTCTCGCCCTAGAGTCTATGACGCGACCAGCTCTAAAAGTGGCGCTTCCGAATATTCATTAGACACGTTCGTTAATCTTCGTGACCAATCAACGCAAAGGTTGTGACCCGGATTGACCTTAATTGCACGTGTCTGGCTCATGGAACTGGCTTGTGATACGCACCCTCGATTCTATGTGACGTCTGGACATTGTAGTGGTCTGCTGCCAATGAGAACACATTGAATGTCTTATGGAATTATGGGGCGTCTCAAAAATTCAAATTGGCACCACAACAAGCGCTTTAATCGCTTAGCTGCACAATAGTATGTTTACGTGATAGTAAGTTAAAAAGAACCAATTGTGTGTCTGCTTCTCTCGCCGACTGTGTGATAAACGGTGCCACTCAGCGTGAAACAACAAATCGGAGTGTTATAGGATGTGTGCCCGGCTCATAAAAATCACTCCACCTGTTGGACTAGTTCGTCGGAACTTGTAGAATTGACCAATGAGAGACAACGACTTAAAAGTATTAGAGAGTGACCGAAAGACACGGCTTGTGATTGGAGCATCCCAAATCTGGGATGCCTGTCCAATTCAAGATATTAAGCTCGCCCAGACTTGAAAGCGAGACTATTGAATATCAGTAACATATAAACAGCTCCCGCAGCCATCAGGCTTGGGGACCTTGACTAATTTTCAGCGAGGGTTTTTTTGGAAAATAAGATAAAGGTAACATTACACTAAGTCTGGGACAGACTGATAGGATCATGTTTCATAATGAATATAATAATATAAATGCAAGGAAGGTTCAGTTTTATCCCATTTGACGCAGTCATGACGACGGTTCTCCCCAATTACTCAAACATTTTGGCAATTACTGAAACTAAAACGTTTTCCCAACGCATGCTTGTCTACTTATCAAAGCGTTATGACCTTATCGAACTAGACTCAGAGAGTTTCCGTGTTACGCTATCAAAACAAAGTAATCAGCCGAAGAGCGAGTGAGGTCAGCTGGCCTGAGAGCGATTGATTCTCGTCACTTCATTGCATGTAAATATGTAACGAAAATTTGTCAAATTGTTGGTATTGTTGGATAATATGAAATTGCCGAGCATCTTCCTTAAGGACCCACATTGCCTCGCGAAATCTCTCATTATTCCCCTCCTTCTATCGTCATACGCACTCGGGAAATGAATTTACTCAGGTTGCCTGTGCTTCCCATGGTGAAAACACCTGTAGTCCACACTGCATTTAAATCCAAACTTCTCCTGTGGTCATATATAACTTATCACTGTTTATAATTAATCCTTATCGTTCATCCGATCAGTCGCTCAGGATTGTATTCGCCCATGTTCGTCGACTTATGTGTGAGCTCTTTCATTGCATCAAAATCCTATAAGTGGGCCATATCTTCTCAGACAATAGCCAATTCTTAGCAGGAGAGTTACGTGGCCATTACATGCAGCGCCGAATTGCATATGTATAACCCAATATCCACTAAGCAAGTAGGTTATGTAACCTGTTTGCAGCAATTATTCATATACACACGCACACACTCACACTCACACACACACACACACACACACACACACACACACACATATATATATATTTTTATATATATATATATATATATATATATATATATATATATATATATATATAGATATCCATATATATGTATATATACATATAGAAATAAATATATATGCAAATATATTTATATGATAATATAAATGTAAATATATATACATATATATATATATATATTTATGCATATATATATATATACCTATATATATATATATATTTATATACGTATCTGTTTATGTGTACATATATATATATAAATAAATAAATATATATATAAAAATGTATAAATGCATATAGAAATGCATATTTGCATGTAAAATAACTATATATAAATATGTAAAATATATATATATATATATTAATTTATGTGTGCACATATGTTTGTATATATATATATGCTTATGTAAATGTAAATTTATATATACATATTAATATATGTATATATTTATGCATATAAATATATATACATATATACATATAAATATATATATATATCTAAATATATATATATATATACATATATACGTAAATGTATATATATATATATATATATATATATATATTTATGTATTTATATATATATGCATATATATATCTGTTCAAATTTATGCAGATATGTATATATGAATATATATGTGTATATATATATCTAAATATATATATATATATACGCAGATGTATATATATACATTTATTTATATAAATATATATATAAATGTATATTTGCATATGGAAATGCATATATGCATATAAAATCACTATATACATGTTTATTTTAATGTAAATATATATACACATATTTATATATGTATATATTTATGCATATTATATATAAACATATATATTTATTATATATATATGTATATATATAAATAGAGATATATATATATATACGTATATGTATATATATATAAACATATTTATATGTATGTATCTATATGTATTCGTATATGTATATATATATATATAAATATAAATATATATTTTTGTATATATATATATATATATATGTATATATATATATATATAGATATATATATATATATATATATATATATATATATATATATATATATATATATATATATATATATATATATATATATACGCTTCAAAGCACTTCTGAAGTACATTACAAGAAGAACATGGTTTTCTTATACCCGTTAATTGACGTCTTCTTGGAGAACAATCAATAATTCATGTTGCATCTTCTCCCAATGACGACTACGTGCAAGCGTTGACACAAGTTACGATATCGTTTATCACGAGTAGATGAGTTCATCCTTATAACCGGTCTATGCATTATTAAATGTTTTGAATATGTTCTGTTGAACCTCCAATTGCAATACCGAGACTGCAGCCTCTGGCGCAAGCATGAATTTACCATTGTGCTGTTGCCCATCTCCAAGCCTCTGATGAGCGTCCTGTGTAGCCAATGTCAAATATTGCTCTTACCATTATCCAGTAAGATGTTCTAACGCAAACACACTAGGTTATACGAAGAGCATGTACGCTAAATGCACAGCAGCCGGTCAACGGTGTTCAACCCTTCTTGTTAAGCTTGAAATTATTAGCCGTCTGTCACCAGTCGGCACTTATGGTTTGTGATTTATGCTGTGTGTGATCTTTGATATAAGCATACCGATTGGTATATCAGTTCTTCATTCTGCTTGAATATTGCTGGTTGCACAACAAAGTGCAATGCATTTGATGCCCTGTTGTCCATAGCATAGGTTAAACTGTTATAGGCTGTTTAGTTCGAAGTGTTGTGATAGAGCTTATTTGTATGTACACATGGACAAGAGGCATATCCTGTGCTAGATACGTTCACGGGCATGCATGAATGATTTGTTTATTACAATCACTAGCATGGGCAAGAGAAAAACAGTTTTGTAATCCACGATTGCTGTGAATTTGTTGCTATCTAAGTTAGTGTATTATAGTGTGGCGTTGAATGCATCCCATTCGCATCGTTATGGATCAAGTAATCAAGTAAAGAGAACATTGTTTGTATAGGATGAAGCAAGCTTCCGATTTATCTACCCTTCAGCCGTACGAATGAATCAGATCTGCATTTCACTGTGCAGATGGATATTACCTTCAGCAGAGTTGTTTAGAAAACAGGCGACTTTGTGGCGAGCTTCTCACTTGTAATGATTGGCCCCGAGGAAGAAGAAATTTTAAAGGTAGCTCTTTAGAGGGCGCTCTATAAATGGCTCTGGGTTGGTGGATTCATTATCTATGTTACAAGAATGTATCTCAAAATTCCACTCGCTTGTCCGTGAAGTGAACTTATTGCAATCGTTTGACCGAAATGATAATACAATTCATCCGTAACAGTACATCATAACTGAAATGCAATGCATCTCTGCCGAGCTTGGTTCTGTCGACTTTGAGTACGTGATGAATGGAAGACACAAACGACGTTGTAGGGCCGATAGAGGAGAAATATACCTTATTCTTTTAAAGACAGGATAACTTTTTTGTTTATCAAAGTGACCGAACAGGATGATATTTAATTATGGTTGGTGAACTTGCTCTCCCATCAGGGTGTATTCACTCCCTTATATATCCCGTTAATTTTGGAGGCTGCCCCCGTCAGCAAATGCTATTGGGTGAGCAGGTTCGCCAATGGGGTCGCCCTTTAATGAAGTAGTTAAGTTGGGGTTAACTGGCGGGCTAGAAATTGATGGTAGAGAGGGTAAAATAGAGTAAAACTGTTTACGACATCTCTATTAAGCAATGAAAACCTTAAAACAATTGTGATGTTTGAAAGCACCACGATTTAAATTATTCGTTACGCGTTAATGAGTCAAAGTCATCAACTATAGGTTTGCAGTTTAGCTGATTTTGGCACGTAAATGTGGAGCTGGCCAATATAATCGTTTCACTCAAACATTATTTTCCTCCAGGGGAGCCCGGTCTATGTTTGAGTAGCGTTGTAATCGCACTTACGAGAAAGGTTCGTTTCACTAGTGTACAATATTGTGGTTGGCAGGGGTAAGCACGTTGATGTTTGTCCACTTATGCCTCGTATTCCGGAGCAAAAATTTTAAACTAGTCTCGCAAATGTGCAAAAGCGTATATCAGCTTAATATACATAGACGGTCAAATCTTCACTTGTAATGGCGTTTTCTTATTTGTCTTATTTGCCATATCCGATTTTTGAATAGGGAAGGATAAGCACTGGTTCACATTGTCGGACACACGGGAATGAAAATAGGCATTTAAAGCCGCAATGCAATGCTTGGTTAAAGTATGTTTAATCACCCCATATGGTCTTCGTCATTTGAACGACTGTAAATGTGTTCCAGAAGACTATATCAATTAAAGAAATGTTCCGTTGGGACTATATCAGTCCAGTTATAGACTTAAGTGCATTTTTACACTGATAAACCGAATTTTGGAGAAGGTCACACTTCTTTGATCACAAATCGAGCAAGTCACATTCATCAAATGGTAAATCTGTACTGTGTTATATTCAGGGGTATGATTTGATGAGGACTGGTTAAAATGGCGTTTTCAACAAATGTGGTTGTACGAGGGATCAACCTTAAACTCAACAAAGTGGTGAATTTCAATACCTAGAATACGTCTCAAGTTCCAACGTAGTCGTTTGTCTTCGATAATATGCAGTTTTCATTCAGACTCAGCCTCGTATACTGTTTAAACGTCTTTTGGACAATAAGATAAATTGCCTTAACTTGCAAATCAACTGCGCTTTATGATACCAAAAACGACCCACAATCTCTTTTCTATGAAGTCACTGCCTTAAATCGACGTATTAAATTGTATTCTCAGAAATTATGACACTTATTGCAGTTAATGGGACCGTGGACGATATCATGTATCATATTTTGAACCCCCGCTCACTTCCTCCCACGGGATCGGGGCGGGATAAATATGTGCCAATATAAAAGTTTATATAAATCAAACTGTACCTCGCGCGATATATTTCGATCCATGTTTTACTCTTGCTGCTGTTCCTGGTGGTACAGCTACACAGCACGACATATATTGCTATAAAGGATCACAGCTGCATCAGAAATTACCTAGACCTCATTTGGCTGGTATAAATGAATCGTCTCATGCAATCATTCCTCATTGTCAAAGCTATTGGGGCACATGAAAAAGAGGTTAACGGCGCGGGCGGCGTAATCACCCAAATGCCTGATACATAATTTGTCTCTTTTGTCTACTGTCGGCGCTGTTCTTCGGTGTCAATACGAAGACAAAACCCTACACAGCCACAACAAACACAATTTTAATTTTACTTACTTACGTTGTGCAGCAAAATTCTATACGGCCACAGCAGCAGTACAGCAGACTTAAACAATTTATTGCGTCCATCTTAGTGCGCATGCGCAATAGCAGGACGCCCAAAAGCGCAATTTGTTATCTGACCTGATCCATTTTATGATATTCTACTGCAAAATTAACAGACGCAACTACTTATCCTGCAAGAAATTTTGATTAATTTTCCTGTTCATCTTGACGCAATGGATCGAATATATTCGCGCATAATAAGTCATGAAAATGACTGGTACAATGGCTGTTTCAAGCCTTCTTCATTTGTTTCGTGGCAGTATTAGATCATTTAAAGGTCCATGTTTAGTGGTCTTCGTTCATTAAATGACACTGCGGAGATCATCGTTATGTACCATATTTTGTCTATATCAACATCTCTCATGATGCGTCAAACAATCAGACTGGACAGATTGTGCGTTCCAGATGCTTTTCAAATGTTTATCCATACAAAATATAAATACGCATAACCGTTTCACATATATATTATATTGCATCTTGTAATATGGTTCGAAGCTTAAGACAGCCAACCATTGCGACTTTGTTGATGTTAAGATTCATCAAGTTCGTGACTTTAGGCTGGTTCAACAATAGAGGATGAATATGCATACATATCATGTTGACACCGGCTGTTACAATATAAGCTTTGATACTATGGCGGCAGTAGCACATTATTCATTTCCGCTTGCATCCAAAACAATTGCATACGGGTTGGCAGGGATTGCTAGATACAATGACAAAACCACTAAATGATCAGCGTCTTGAAGAGTAAAGTTGAGCCTTCAGGGAAACATGAGGATAGTTGATCGGACCAGTATTTACAAAGACATTTATCTGGTCTCTGTCATAATCAACGGATGAAGCCATAGTGAGTACCTTGTGTCGTCTCACATATTAACACGTACCGAATACTGTATGACAATCGTTCAAATCATCAAACAAAACAATACCCCTTTTGTTTAGCCCGGTTGAATCTTCTTGAAATATGGCTTCATGAAACATATCTTGGTCGAGTATGTGCTGGAATTAGATTGCTGCCATGTGTAGTGAAACCAAGAAAAATAGAAGTAATTACCAATTCTATCGCCTAAATAAATGCACTTGGTTCGAATGTAAGATTTCGATGGCAAACATAAAAGAGTCACTATATGTTTGACTGTTACCACTGCACCAGAAACGTTATTGGTGGGAGAGGGGGTTGGGGAGAGATAACTTAGGTACAACGATTGCCTAATTTTACGTTCAGCATGGTATTGATGCAACGAGAGGATAAGACATATTTAGGCTGGCCGAAAAAGACGGGAACTGTGGTCTCAGCGTCTTGATTACTCTATACACATTTGGTTTTTGGTGGCAATTCGATGCATTTTACCTATCTTTGTTGTCAGCAGGGACATTCTCCTACGCCCACAAACCCAAATGACGTTAAGAAAGCCACGCACATCGATATCTGTAGTGACAGCCTGGTCGAATCCTGAAATCAGTTGTTTAATAATTATTACGATTGTCAACTACAATCAACTGTGCATCTGAAGACAGCGTTTGACATAAACACATTAACCGTATGCACGATTGATTTTATGAGCGACTGTAACTAACCAGTATATATTTAACAAACATTGATAAGCATTAGAAGACTTCATCATTTGGGTTAAATGGCAACACCAATATGTATGTTCACCTGTTCACTGTGGTAAACCTTGATGCCTCCATGCAAAAGATCTGTGAGGGCACCGTACCCGATGGGCATGACCTTACAGCATCATTATGGTTTCGGTTGTATCACTGATATCAACGTGCCGATGTGACAATAGATGCATTACTGGATCTGTGAGTGAGAGGATGAATAATCAAATGAATTGGGAAGAAAACAGGCATCTATTTTGAACATTTGAGCAATTCCTAATGACATGTTCATATTCAAGACAGAAAGACATCATGCGTTCATGCCTAGTATTCATTAACCCAGAAACTGATAATCAGTCAATAATAATTTTCTATGAATGAACGTTGATATTTCACATAGTCATTAGTCACTGTCAAGGTTAATATCTATGTTAAGCTGAGAGGAGGGGATTAGCACTGGTGCATGCCTGCCCCTTTTAAAGTTCAAACCTCCAGAGAAGGCGCGAGAAACAGGTCCGCCGCGAAAAAGTTCAGCAATATATCGTGAGTGAAGATGTACGACACACTGCAAGGTCGTGGAGCAATGTCATGGGTCGGCAACCGCCTTAGCAGAACCACCCATCGACGTGTAATGTACCAAGATAGATCTATTTACATTTTATGATTGCACCCTGGCGTCGGTGGAATCTCTCTTCAGCAATTTCCAGCGTAAAAATTCAAATGAGGCAATGGTTGAAAAATATACGTTCCGCAAGAAGGGAAGCACAAAGCGTATTAGCAGTAGCAGATGGAACAACATATGTTCAATAACCATCAGCTGGAATAAACGCCGTCCTGATGCCAGCTATCAGACAAAACCGAGCCTGCAAAACAGTAAGATATAGTATGCACAGTTAAAGAGGTATGCAATAACTATTATACTCCCATTCCAATGACGCTTGTTGTATGGCGTAGTTTTAGAATAGTATACATATAATAGTCATGCAAATATTTGCACTTTAAGATCTTTGGTTCATTCATCAACCATTGGCAAAATGGATACCGATTTAAAAAGCGCATTCCAATGGATTATCTCAAACGGGGATTGTAAAACCAAATTGTTTCGACAGCTTTGATAGCATTGTGTGAAATAATATTAACTGACGTATATGATACAGATCGAGACATTCATTACTCAGGGACAAAATTGCCATTGCCAGCTTTGGCATCAGTATCAGACACTTGCATCCTTGATTGCCCGATAAGCGCACAAACATAATTTAATGATTCTGGTGAACGTTTTTAATCGGAAGTGAACACCAGGCTAACGTGCCTGTAAAAGAAGTTGCGGACCAGCAGTAGTTTATGCACAAAAAATATTGCATACGTTCTATGGGATATTTACAAGCAAGAGGAATGGTGCAAGAAGGTTAAAAGATATGGTGTTTGTTTAATGGGGTAGAAACGAAAAGTTTAATGCATTTCAAACATATATGTAATCTTTGTTTGACAAACACACCAACTTGTTAGTTTTCATCATTTGTGCAGTTACTTAGACTATCATTGTGTATATCTCACATTGTCTTATAGGCGTCATCTTCCGACGTCCGACCAAAACACATAGTGATGTTTCAACGGCGACTTTGGTACCTCTTGTCGCATATATAGATGGCATGGTCAGCATTTGGTTATCATGGATATAAAACATGACAGATAGAATAATGGAAGGCTCTGGCCAGCGCAATCTTCCATGGATGGAGACATCATGACAGCCGTAAACTTCCATTCAAATTCGATTCAATAGAATCATTTCGCATTGAACAGGAAAGCTAAAGAGATAGCATCGGAGCAACAACTCTTGTATATTACCCCGCTCTTATATTTTGCTTTCTTCGCATTCGTATTTTTCCGTGTCTTTCCTCTGCCCAAGCATAGGTAAGCTGGTCGTCTGTTATTTGCAGTGCGCGTAATGGGTCCCGTTGAACGAACAATTGACCTGCAATGGCAGAAGAATGGCATTGCTAGGCCTTAAGGTACAATGCTTTTGATACATTTTATCGTCTGGTTGTCAGTGGCAAGCTAAGTAAAATCATCTCTACAGGTTGATACCTCACCATCACTCACATTAAGGTAGTACGTTAGTGCCATAATTGAAACTTCAATTTAATTGATCACGTCGATGCAAATGAAGGTGCCTTTATTGTAATACTTCTGTTGTATGTAACAACAAATCTACGGACCGTGACACTGATATATCTATCTGCATTTTGTATATTACGTTGCCACTGTGGGTGATCATATGTTTGAATCAATGTACGGCTGACCTCGGAAAATGTTGCTAGTAAAAAGCCAGAACAAAGATGATTGTACTGATATAGCACACCCAGAACTTGAGCTGACACTGCGTCTGGCAAACAAGCCAACCTTCCATCTCAATGTAATTGTTGCAATAAATTTCGTTAACTGCACAGCTTCCACAGCATCGACCTCCGACGCCTGCAAAAGGGTAGTCGCACACAGCCATTGCGTTCAATTTACAATGAAAGGAATTGAGCGGTCATTGGTACCCAAGAGAAGAGGTATAGACCACAAAAAGAGCCAGTAGCAAGTATTTGTAGCCAGCGCCGCACACAACTGGTGAACTTTACTGATCATAAAAGCGGCATAAACAGTCAAAACAAGTTGGCAGAAGTCTTTCATGCTGTCCTCTTAAATGTTAATGCAAAATTCGAAGCTGGCATGAAGCCCTGTATTTCCTTTGTCACTATTAGAAAAAATGTTGTATTTGATTTTTGAAAGAATTCCTATTTCGACATTCGACCGTTATAGCAGAAAACACGTGAGCCCATTTTATTGGTAGAGCAGGGCAAATTTACCAGCAGCTAATTATTGCTTCATAAAAGCCGCATTTGAGGTTAAATTTAAAATCGTTGACAGCTTATGTTCTTTCATATTGAGTCACAGACACTAAGTGGATGATGAGGAGGTTGATGGGTCTATAGCGATAACCGCACTAAAATGTTTCATATTTGTTGCAAAGAAAAAGCCTACGCCACGAAGTTAGTGGGGCCACATGTGGTGAGTTAGAGCAGCTATGACTTGCACATATATTGGATACTGTTCAGCATTCTAACATTAAAACTTGGTGACATTGTTCTTACATGCCAAGCATGCCATATTTAATAATGGGGTAATTATTACGGTCTGGGTAATCATTTCTCTGTGCACTATTCGCTCTACGACACACTGGAATAGCTATATCAATTTGCACACAAACGCAAGTGTAACACCATCAGCGGGACGTCTCGTAGGAGTGTAGACATATTTTACGTATGACTCAAGATGGCTTGTAAGGACAGAGAAAACAAGTCATACGGAACGTCTCGTAGAAGTATAGACATATTTTACGTACGACTCAAGATGGCTTTTAAGGACAGAGAAAACAAGTATTGCCCAAACATGCGGTGAGCTCGCTGCAAAGTTCATTTGTGCGCTAACGATATTAAATAGCAATTGTGAGGGAATGCTAAGCCGCATTATTTTTAATGGCTCTGGCGCAGAGTTCTGTTTTATCATGATTGCTAAGCATCGAGGCAATGATTATTCGTCACCATAATCTAAACAGAATTCTCGCAAAGGTTCTCTGTTTCGTTAATCACACAAATACACCTCAGCTGAATCAAACTACGAAGCGACTGTGAGCCAGTAAGGATATCTCAACAAATTACGGGTATCCATTAAAACAAATGGTCTTTTACCTCGAACCTTATAGGACATCCTATATCATTTCAAATGATTTTGTGCAATCCTTAATACGTTTGACATACCGCTAACTTAGTTGAATGAAGGATATTTCAACTACCAGTTAAGGAGAATGTCTTGCATTTTGTTTATCTATGACTCAAGTTGTGCAAGTAGAAATCGATGATATACCAGTTAGAAAACACACTAATAGAAGACTGATAATGTTTCGGCAAATGTTCGATCAGCATTTGAGTGAACCAATGTTATATGTATGTGAGTTTTGTATATTACACAGGTGGTCAAGCTCAGTCGGCGTTGTAAATAAATGATCTCGAGTCTTATACTGGCAAGAGGGCTTCATTAACTCCCCAGATACATAACCAAACTTCGGAAAACGTGCAAAAGGTAAAAATTATTTTAGAACCGTGTGTAAATAACTGAAACTGCAGCAATGTGATAGCCAATTCATTAGCTGATTGCCCTCACGTTCCACCAGTGGCATTATGGGTCCTACTATTGTGTTAGCTGCCGTAAAATGATCGTAGAAAAATGCAACGAACCCTCACATATTGTGTCTCTCGGCAGATGTTTGGGGTTCAGCAGCGATTTAAAAACTAACAGATGCTGTTTTGTTCAGTTGATAGCCATGGCGGCTGTACGGTGAAATTGATCGATGATGCTTTATCTTAAAGTTTATTCATCAACAAACAACGTACCTGCAGGTTTTTGCATTCGTTTCGGCACAATATACGAAAAGTGGATCAGTTCATTGCTGCGTGAACGATCGTCGCCAATCATCATATAATTGTTCTAATGGACACTGCGCTATCCAGTTATACAAGAAAGGGCCTAACCTTGCGACAAAGTCATGTGTAACCTTTGTTTTCAAAGCGTCAATCTAATGACCCAAACAGATATATGTGAAAAACAGCCTGCAATGTATTCACCCTGGTGCTCTCAAATCTCCTATACTAAACCCCGTGCAAACTACCACAAACAGAATTTTTTATAAGGTAAGTCTGCAATTATAACATTGTCAGATTTGTAACGAGCACGAACCCATTTTGCATACCTGATGCCATGTTCTATAATTTCGGTTGTATCCCTGCATTGCACACAAAACCAACAGCTTTTATGAGAGCCACCAACTGCAACTTAATCGAGGGCAGCAAAATGTGAATCAATCACTTGTTTAGAATCCTACCCAGTGCGTGTAAAAATTATTTAAGTTTCGTCCTAGGGCATACAAAAACATTTATGACTTTGGCGATTTACATTGACTAAGCCCATAATCTCATAGATAGCACAGAACGCTACATTAAGGCCCGAGTAAAGAATTGTAATTCTATGGTCAATGTTGCCGAAAACGTGGATTTTAAGTTAAACATTGAAGTTACTGTCTAATATTGGTGTACTTATCCACCTGGTACATTGTCGATGCATTGCATTTTCTTCTCAAACGGCTGACAGAGCGAGCGGCAGTAGATATCATGTGGTACTAATACCCCCATCACAGCAAAACTATGGTTGGCCATCAATACAAATACACCTTATCACAAACCAATTTGACCGAACAAAATAAACATTCTTGATTTTGCCTTTAGCACTGTATGTATCACAGGCTAGTATGAGATGGAGGCAAATCAGACCAAGCATAAATAAAAGACTTGTTATTGTTATTGCCATTTAGGGTGGTAACCCGTATCATTTTAGTAAGTATCTACGCTTTGTGATGTATCATACGGATGCACCCGATCTCTTATGGATTCAATAATTTCTGCAATCTCTTGTAGCTCTGATTGCAGCGACAATAGATATGTTACTGTGCCAATTATTTTGCATATTATGGTTAATTGCAAACCGGGTTGATAACACACTAAGCATAGTATCCGTAGAGATACAAGCTGACTTCGAATCTTCCTTCGGTTTTTCATGAAACCTGTAGGTTGAATATGTTTGGCAAATATCCGTACATGAAACAAGTGCAGAGATCTTTGAGTAATGCCTCATATTTGTCCTTGTCGTATATTCCATCTGCTGTGGTAAAGTTTAAACAGCAGGCAGTTGAGATTCTTCATAAATTCTTTTGAGACAGAAATTGTAAAAAAATACTTGCACTTCTTCGTAAATGAGTACAGCAAATCAGTATTATTAGCTGCCGCTCGAACATATCACACAAGCTACAGATATACTTTATATCATCTCTGAAGCATAAATCCTCGCACATATTTCACATTTACTGCACAAGAGTCCTTTTTGTTGGTAGTTCTTTTTTGAATGGGAGAGGTAAAAGACTACTTGACTGTCTACGCAGCAGCACAAATCATCGCACAGATTTTAAATTTACTGCTTTTTTGTTGGTAGTTCTTCTTTGAATGGTAAAGGCAAAAAACTGCTTTACTGTCTACTCAGGAGTAGTACATATTGTTTTTAATTTGCGCTTGCCTTGATAATAATAACTGTGTTTCTTCCATTGTGTGAAACTGATTACGGATGCTATCACTTGGTATCATTATAGGCATTTAAACATGATAGCGCATGATGGCTGTTTTTTTACACCATCATCAATTTGTCATGTCACTACCAAAATATGTGCCGTGGAAAAGGCGTCTGCCAGCAACATTATGGATTTATATCACAGACAGCGGCAATCGAAATTGCGATCACCTAATGTTAGTTTCCGTTCTAATGCTATGCTTTTATTCATTGACGAAAGAATTTCAAACTGCAATCATATTATCGTATCGCATTAAAGTCGGTTTGCACCCCATTTACCAGGATTGGCATAGACATCTTTTTGTACGCAACCACATAATATATGACCCGTTTGGCGGAATTAACATGCCGTTTTTCGCTTGCATACATAACAATCAATTAAGTTTTGTATTAAAAGAGCTTTTTTCTCAGTAAAATATCTTGATATTGAACAGGATTAACGTAGATCTTTTCCAACGCGTTGCTGTTCAAATAAATAGCGGGGTTTCTCATTCTGATTTATTTTTTTCAACAGATTGTTATTTAAACAATGCCATTTTGTTTCGTTCTGTAAGCTGAATTTGCTCGAATGCATTACAACCCAATATATCTGGTTTTACCATTGAATTCAGCAATGGACATCATCATAGCCTGGGAAGTGCATTCTGCGGACGCTCCACAAAACGCGATTGGCTATTTTCTCTCCCGTCCATGAAGGCTATGTGTGACAGCGTGGACATCAGTTGTTATCTTTATGTATTGGATTAGCATCCTTGACGACATCGTTCATCCCGTAGAACGTTGTAAGCATTGGTAAATTACCTTAAATTTCATTACCTCGACCGAGCCGTTTTACTCGCTTGTGGATTCAAAGTTCTGCTCTGATGTAAGTACCTTTAAACCAATATATTAACCACATATTGCACTTTTTCGTATGAAGTAAGCGGTTATCAAGATATTGCAATGGATAACACTAACAGCCTGAGCGTTGCTAGTACAGCTGCCAGACCACCGTGCCTGGCACTTCTAATTTAACAATGGATATTAGCCGTCTGTCGCCTGTAAAATTTAATTGTTCATGATTCTTGCTCATCGACCCCAAGAAAGAGTTCCATATAAATTGTAATGCTAACTCCTTTAAAAGCACGATATAGATGTCTCTGGGTTGGTAGATCCATTTCCTAGACAAGAGAATGTGAAACACCAGATCCTCTCTTAAATAATCTGAGTGTGTCTCTTTTTTCCAAATTCTTTATTTCCTGACCTTGAACTGAGTATATAGCAAACGTTTGACCAAAATAACATCGCGTATCATCATGTTCCTTTTCTGCATCAATGCATCCGTACCATGATGCAAACAATGGTTGCTATGTTTCGCTATTGCGCGATGACAATATGTAAACATTGTGGAGGCTAGACGCTTCGAAATTCATCATTAATTTTGCCTAGGACAAATTCTGGAATGAACCACGATATATGTTATTCGTTCGAGGAGACTTTAAAACCAAAATGTTTATTAGGGTGTCCTCAAGTGCAGTTTTGATTATTTTTGTATACTACTTGAACCGTTTGCGAATATTTGTTTCCAGAGTAATTGTTTCGTCATTATTGCATATTCAGTGGTGACAATGTTCAACGTATTAATGAAGACATTTACCTTTGTGGACGAATATGCGTTCTGCAAGCGGGTAAGGACAGCTACGCCGGTTACTTTCCCCAAAGAATACCCGCAATTGTTGTTCACGCTGCTATATAATGCCCCTAAGCCACTCGTTGCGTTGTTATGTAGGGGTACATTTGCTTTTAAGAGAAATACCTAGAAAGACCACCGTTGGTGGTCCCACGCTAAGATGAAGGATATAAGGCGGACCACCCTAGATCTCATCTACCCGTCTGTTGCTGCAAAAGCAGCATTTGCGAGGACAGCAAATCTAAGTCTTTTATCTTTGCCATTCAAAGGCACACATCAATCAGGCTCCGCTGAATCGACTGCCTAGACTCAATTTGGGCGCTGAAATTAATCGTCTTGTGCGATCAAGCCAAATAACCCATCGCTTAGGTTTTGGTTTTATCAGATGATAAATCTTCGCTTCAAAGCCATTTAAATATATAAAACTGTATATATTCAAAACGTTTTATAATACTGCTTGGGTACTTATGAAGAGGACATGGGCCTGCCAACAACACTGTCTAACTGTCATTACCGCCCACTTTCACAATCCCGTTATTATATTTATCTCGTTTTCCCTTACTTTGTACGCTTAAATGGTTTATTCATACCACTTTGATTTATTTGCCGATGTTCGTTTGAAATGTGTTAAATACCAGGTGAATTCAGGTTCGGCTGCGACTGTAGGACTAGATTTTAGATTAAATTAATTCAGGTGATGAATCACGCATTATGACAGTTGTGTTGAAGGGTACAACTATGGAGATAAATATATAACTTTTGTGGATGGATTTAAAAATAGATAAATCATTACACAAAGTAGGCAGAGTATCATCATTGACCAATTTACGAAACATAATTCGTCTTCCTTACAAACTCAACCGATATAAAGTCGTAGGTTATTGACTTCTTAACGTTTTCTTATGTCAATATCAACATCGTCATTATTGCGGTCTATATAGTCACCTCTAACAATAAATTCCCGAATGGTTTATTTATTTTTGGCACGTAGCTGTTTTACTGACCAAAGGTGGTTCAAAGGCAAACCCTTGTATTTCCATTTCGTGCTTAAAAGCGCGTAGGAAAGGATGTTGTTTTTATATCCCTAATGTATTGCATGTATGCATAGGATGAGGAGGAGGAGGAGGAAAGCATCAGCATCCTCCTTAGCATTAGCCGCGTAACAAGTCATAAATTATGCAGTCACAACAAGTGATCACATAATATCGCATTCCCTGAAATATACATATAGACGATGTGAAACTTACGTTGTCATCTTCCATGCATTGCTCAGAATCAGCAATTATTTAATGTATTTTTCGACCTATGATAATAAGTCGGTACCATGCGTGAGGCAGGACATTTATCCATCTCAATGACATCAAACGTTGCGCTTTGTTACACCGGAGACGATCAACTAGGTTTTGTTTATTAGTATGCCCATCGGTAAAACTACCTTTTTGCGTAGCCACTTTCAAACTTAGACACCGCTGTCCCGCATAGGTATTTCATATAGGGAAGCCAATTCTATGCGAAAAAAAATATTCGCATTGCCATCGGGCATGCATCACATTTTGATAGCTAATATGTAATTGTTTTGGGTTCATAATTGTTTTTAAAACTAAAAATATGTTATTTGGTTTTATTATCTGAAAACGGGCATTGTTATGTTAGTAAAAAGCATGGATGACAAACACCTTTAGTAAACATATCGTAGTTTCCACTCTTATACCCATATACAATCACTCTTAAGCTGCCCATGTCATAGCCTTATAAACAATGACAGGCTAATATCACAAACCAGCGTCAACAAACACCGCGATGAATTTACATGTACTGGCTAATTTGCTGAAACTGTTAGCATTGATATTGGCGCTAGTGCCAGCCGTGCCTTTTAACCCTGCGATGAGGACACAATTAAAACACAATAACAGGCACAATATATGTGGCAAGAAGTGTCTACAAACGGCTTAAATGATTTAAGCGTTAGTGATTGGGTGTTTCTAGCGCAACGGACGTACTGGAACCAAGTTAATATAGCAAATTAACAAAAACAAAATTACAATGAAATGCTGCATGTTCCACGTTAATCATTCAATTATATGGTTGCTTTTGATTGACAAAAATTACCCAATACATAATGGTAAGGGGTGGCCACGATACAAAGGCCGTTATGCCTACAGGTGCCCTGCCAATGGTAGTCAATAATTAAGTAACTACCTGGAAGTCTAAAAACATTGCTTAAAACCTTTGCCCAAGAAATTACTTAATTATCTTCTCGGTAAACTATTCACTGGGCCTTCCATGGTTTTGGGAACCTAATTCTTCTTAATTATGTCCTTGCCACAGGTTTTGTCAAGATGTTCAAAGGTCCCCGAAGTATAGAGTTCTCAGCCCTGCGAAGAAAGACAACAATCATCAATGGCTACTATTTTTCAATGAGTGCTTGATGATTCAAACTTGTATTGTGGCAGTTGCTGGAACGATCAATTAGGTAGGCTGAAATATCAGAATCCATTTTCCACGGTGTGCATTCTGATATATCAGTACTAAAAAGTGCAATCGTCGGTTGTACCTAGTGCAGACATACCGATTACGAGCTTAATTGCGCGCCTTGCTACTCTTTCAAATACATGTCACGTTGAAGGCATGGTAATCACTCCTAAATCGCATATTCTGTGTATACAAACTGCTACAGAGAGACTAGTAAACGTCTGTCTGATCATCTCAAGAAGTATGTTAGCCATTACGACTGCTGCAATGCATTGTTTGATGGATTGTATTAACTTATCAATAATGGCACCGTAATGCTCTTCCTCTGGCGCATTATCTAGAACAGAACCACCAATGAGGTATTTAATATTTTTGCTAGCCCGACATATAAGCTTTATTCATTACCCCCAGTCTAAAACGTTATATAAACTTTGGTGTAGATCATATTCCTGGTCTTGGGTCCTAAGTCTTGAGTAAAGTATGTTATTGGCAAATTGCTATAACATAACGTCAAGAGCACTGTCTAGATCGTTAATTAAGATTGGGAAATTAATGGGTCCAAGCACTGACTCTTGAGGGACGCCACTGACATGGTCATGCAAACCTTATGGAGCTCTGTGGTTGACACTAAAAACCATGCCATTCTCAGTCAAAATAGTTAGGTCAAGAATGTTCGTACCTATAGTTGGTTCAGATTCATGCTTAAACAGAAGGTTGTCCTGGACTTGTTCGACAGACGTTGCACAATGGTCAGGCCAGTTAATATCAGAAATGTAATAATCACAAAACAATCACTTATTGCCCATCTGCAAATTTATTGGTTGAGCTGTTTAGTGATCGGTATACCACTCCGAGGTAGACATGTCGACTTTACAGCACAAATGCGATGCAAAGTCACGGCACCAATAACGATTATGTAACGTAAACGATTATACCCCACCCCCCCCCCTCCCCCTCTTCCATCTTTACTATCTTCTTTCTATCTTTCCTTAAGTATAACCTGCATGTGTTATATCAGCATCTTTATTATTTCCATGTGTGAAATTCAATGAAATCGAGACGTTATGCTTATGGATGAATAAGAACCGGAACCCAATGTATGCTTATGGATGCTTAACAGAATTAATTGAAAACATATGCATAGTCCCACTATGTGGACATCCAACAAACTTAGGCTGACTGAACAGAGATGCGTCTCAGTTGTATTTCACACCGATGGCCCCATTATGCAATGGTCATTTGTTGTGCAGTCAGTTTAATCTGGAACTATATTACCATATAAATGCAGCAAGGCAAGGAGACAATAACCGTATTGCCTAGCCGTTTGTACAGCTATACATCATTACAATGTATTAATTGACCGTCGGCATTGGTACCCAAGAGAAGAGGTATAGACCACAAAAAGAGCCCGTAGCAAGTATTTGTAGCCAGCGCCGCCCACAACTGGGGAACTTTACTGGTCATAAAAGCGGCATAAACAGTCAAAACAAGTTGACAGAAGTCATTCATGCTGTCCTCTTAAATGTTAATGCAAAATTCGAAGCTGGCATGAAGCCCTGTATTTCCTTTGTCACTGATAGAAACAATGTTGTATTTGATTTTTGAAAGAATTCCTATTTCGACATTCGACCATTATAGCAGTAAACACGTGAGCCCATTTTATTGGTAGAGCAGGGCAAATTTACCAGCAGCTAATTATTGCTTCATAAAAGCCGCATTTGAGGTTAAATTTAAAATCATTGACAGCTGATGTTCTTTCATATTGAGTCACAGACACTCAGTGGATGATGAGGAGGTTGATGGGTCTGTAGCGATAACCGCACTAAAATGTTTCATATTTGTTGCAAAGAAAAAGCCTACGCCACGAAGTTAGTGGGGTCACATGTGGTGAGTTAGAGCAGCTATGACTTGCACATATATTGGATACTGTTTAGCATTCTAACATTAAAACTTGGTGACATTGCTCTTACATGCCAAGCATGCCATATTTAATAATGGGGTAATTATTACGGTCTGAGGTAATCATTTCTCTGTGCACTATTCGCTCTACGACACACTGGAATAGCTATATCAATTTGCACACAAACGCAAGTGTAACACCATCAGCGGGACGTCTCGTAGGAGTGTAGACATATTTTACGTATGACTCATGATGGCTTGTAAGGACAGAGAAAACAAGTCATACGGAACGTCTCGTAGAAGTATAGACATATTTTACGTACGACTCAAGATGGCTTTTAAGGACAGAGAAAACAAGTATTGCCCAAACATGCGGTGAGCTCGCTGCAAAGTTCATTTGTGCGCTAACGATATTAAATAGCAATTGTGAGGGAATGCTAAGCCGCATTATTTTTAATGGCTCTGGCGCAGAGTTCTGTTTGATCATGATTGCTAAGCATCGAGGCAATGACTATTCGGCACCATAATGTAAACAGAATTCTCGCAAAGGTTCTCTGTTTCGTTAATCACACAAATACACCTCAGCTGAATCAAACTACGAAGCGACTGTGAGCCAGTAAGGATATCTCAACAAATTACGGGTATCCATTAAAACAAATGGTCTTTTACCTCGAACCTTATACGACATCCTTTATCATTTCAAATGATTTTGTGCAATCCTTAATACGTTTGACATACCACTAACTTAGTTAAATGAAGGATATTTCAACTACCAGTTAATGAAAATATCTTACATTTTGTTTATCTATGACTCAAGTTGTGCAAGTAGAAATCGTTGATATACCAGTTAGAAAACACACTAATAGAAAACTGATAATGTTTCGGCAAATGTCTAACGATCAGCATTTGAGTGAACCAATGTTATATTTATGTGAGTTTTGTATATAACACAGGTGGTCAAGCTCAGTCGGCGTTGTAAATAAATGATCTCGCGTCTTATACTGGCAAGAGGGCTTCATTAACTCCCCAGATACATAACCAAACTTCGGAAAACGTGCAAAAGGTAAAAATTATTTTAGAACCGTTGAGTAAATAACTGAAACTGCAGCAATGTGATAGCCAATTCATTAGCTGATCGCCCTCACGTTCCACCAGTGGCAGGTAACATTACACTAAGTCTGGGACAGGCCGATAGGATCATGTTCCATAATGAATATAACAATATAAATGCACGGAAGGTTCAGTTTTATCCCATTTGACGCAGTCATGACGATGGCTCTCCCCAATTACTCAAACATTTTGGCAATTACTGAAACTAAAACGTTTTCCCAAAGCATGCTTGTCTACTTATCAAAGCGTTATGACCTTATCGAACTAGACTCAGAGAGTTTCCGTGTTAAACAAAGTAATCAGCCGACGATCGAGGTCAGCTGACCTGAGAGCGATTGATTCTCGTCAATTCATTGCATGTTAATATGTAACGAAAATTTGTCAAATTGTTGGTATTGTTGGATAATATGAAATTGCCGAGCATCTTCCTTAAGGACCAACATTGCCTCGAGAAATCTCTCATTATTCCCCTCCTTCTATCGTCATACATGTAAATGTCGCTCGGGGAACGCACTCGTGAAATGAATTTACTCAGGATGCCTGTGCTTCCCATTGTGAAAACACCTGTAGTCCACACTGCATTTAAATCCAAACTTCTCCTGTGGTCATATAAACCTTATCACTGTTTATGATTAATCCTTATCGTTCATCCGATCAGTCGCTCGGGATTGTATTCGCCCATGTTCGTCGACTTATGTGTGAGCTCTTTCATTGCATCAAAATCCTATAAGTGGGGCCATATCTTCTCAGACAATAGCCAATTCTTAGCAGGAGAGTTACGTGGCCATTACGCGCAGCGCCGAATTTGCATATGTATAACGCAATATCCACTAAGCAAGTAGGTTATGTAACCTGTTTGCAGCAATTATTCATATACACACGCACACACACACACATATATACATATATATATATATATATATATATATATATATATATATATATATATATATATATATATGTGTGTATATACATATAGAAAATAAATATATATAAAAATATATATATATATATATATATATTATATATGTGCACACATATGTTTATGGATATATATGTTAACATAAATGTAAATATATATATATATATACATATATATATGTATATGTTCATGCATATATATATATATCTATATATATATATATATTTATATACGTATATGTTTATGTGTACATATATATATATATATATATATATATATGAATATATATATAAATGTATATATGCATATAGAAATGCATATTTTGCATGATAATAACTATATATAAATATATATATATATATATATATTAATTTATCTGTGCACATATGTTTGTATATATATATGCTTATATAAATGTAAATATATATATGCATATATTTATATATGTATATATTTATGCATATAAATATATATACATATATACATATAAATATATATATATATCAAAATATATATACATATATACGTAAATGTATATAAAATATATATATATTTATATATATATATATAAAAATTTTTATATATATATATATAAATATAGATATATATATACGTATATGTATATGTATATATATATAAACATATCTATATGTATGTATCTATATGTATTTATATATGTATATATATATATATATTTATACATATAAATATATATATTTAGATATATTATATGTGTGTACATATGTTTTTTATATACATGTTTATATAAATGTAAATATATATACACATATTTATATATATATGTATATATATATATATATATATATATATATATATATATATATATATATCTATATATATATATATATATATATATATATATATATATATATATACGCTTCAAAGCACTTCTGAAGTACATTACAAGAACATGGTTTTCTTATACCCGATAATTGACGTCTTCTTGGAGAACAATCAATAATTCATGTAGCATCTTCTCCCCATGACGACTACGTGAAAGCGTTGACACAAGTTACGATATCGTTTAGCACGACTAGATGAGTTCATCCTTATAACCGGTCTATTCATTATTAAATGTTTTGAATATGGTCTGTTGAACCTCCAATTGTAATACCGAGACTGCAGCCCCTTGCGCACGCATGAATTTACCATTGTGCTGTTGCCCATCTGCAAGCCTCTGATGTGCGTCCTTACAAGCCAATGTCAAATATTGCTCTTACCATTATCCAGTAAGATGTTCTAACGCAAACACACTAGGTTATACGAAGAGCATGTACGCTAAACGCACAGCAGCCGGTCAACGGTGTTCAACCCTTCTTGTTATGCTTGAAATTATTAGCCGTCTGTCACCAGTCGGCACTTATGGTTTGTGATTTATGCTGTGTGTGATCTTTGATATAGCATACCGATTGGTATATTAGTTCTTCATTCTGCTTGAATATTGCTGGTTGCACAACAAAGTGCAATGCATTTGATGCCCTGTTGACCATAGCATAGGTTAAACTGTTATAGGCTGTTAAGTTCGAAGTGTTGTGATAGACATATGAGCTTATTTGTATGTACACATGGACAAGAGGTATATCCTGTGCTAAATACGTTCACGGGCATGCATGAATGATTTGTTTATTACAATCAACAGCATGGGCAAGAGAAAAACAGTTCTGTCACCCATGATTGCTGTGAATTGGTTGCTACCTAAGTTAGTGTATTATAGTGTGGCATTGAATGCATCCCATTCGCATCGTTTTGGATCAAGTAATCAAGTAAAGAGAACATTGTTTGTATAGGATGAAGCAAACTTCCGATTTATCTACCCTTCAGCCGTACGAATGAATCAGATCTGCATTTCACTGTGCAGATGGATATTACCTTCAGCAGAGTTGTTTAGAAAACAGGCGACTTTGTGGCGAGCTTCTCACTTGTAATGATGGGCCCCGAGGAAGAGGAAATTTTAAAGGTAGCTCTTTAGAGGGCACTCTATAAATGGCTCTGGGTTGGTGGATGCATTATCTATGTTACAAGAATGTATCTCAAAATTCCACTCGCTTGTCCGTGAAGTGAACTTATTGCAAACGTTTGACCGAAATGATAATACCATTAATCCGTAACATTACATCATAAATGAAATGCAATGTTTCTCTGCCGAGCTTGGTTCTGTCGACTTTGAGTACGTGATGAATGGAAGACACAAACGACGTTGTAGGGCCGATAGAGGAGAAATATACCTTATTCTTCTTAAGACAGGATAACTTTATTGTTTATCAAAGAGACCGAACAGGATGATATTTAATTATGGTTGGTGAACTTGCTCTCCCGTCAGCGTGTATTCACTCCCTTATATATCCCGTTACTTTTGGAGGCATGATGTGATGAGGACTGGTTAAAATGGCGTTTTGCACAAATGTGGTTGTACGAGGGATCAACCTAAAACTCAACAAAGTGGTGAATTTCGTTTTCGTGAGTTTTCATTCAGACTCAGTCTTGTATACTGTTTAAACGTCTTTTGGACAATAAGATAAATTGCCTTAACTTGCAAATCAACTGCGCTTTTTGATACCAAAAACGACCCAAAATCTCTTTTCTATGAAGCCACTGCCTTAAATCGACGTATTGAATTGTATTCTCAGAAATTATGACACTTATTGCAGTTAATGGGACCGTGGACGATATCATGTATCATATTTTGAACCCCCGCTCACTTCCTCCCACTGGATCGGGGCGGGATAAATATGTGCCAATATAAAAGTTTATATAAATCAAACTGTACCTCGCGCGATATATTTCGATCCATGTTTTACTCTTGCTGCTGTTCCTGGTGGTACAGCTACACAGCACGACATATATTGCTATAAAGGATCACAGCTGCATCAGAAATTACGGAGTGCCTAGACCTCATTTGGCTGGTATAATGAATCGTCTCATGCAATCATTCCTCATTGTCAAAGCTATTGGGGCACATGAAAAAGAGGTTAACGGACGCGGGCGGCGTAATCACCCAAATGCCTGATACATAATAGTCTCTTTTGTCTACTGTCGGCGCTGTTCTTCGGTGTCAATACGAAGACAAAACCCTACACAGTCACAACATACATAATTTTAATTTTACTTCACGTTGTGCAGCAAAATTCCATACGGCCACAGCAGCAGTACAACAGACTTAAACAATTTATTGCACCCGTCCATCTTAGTGCGCATGCGCAATAGCAGGACGCCCGAAAGCGCAATTTGTTATCTGACCTGATCCATTTTATGATATTCTACTGCAGAATTAACAGACGCAACTACTTATCCTGCAAGAAATTTTGATTAATTTTCCTGTTCATCTTGACGCAATGGATCGAATATATACGCGCATAATAAGTCATGAAAATGACTGGTACAATGGCTGTTTCAAGCCTTCTTCATTTGTTTCGTGGCAGTATTAGATCATTTAAAGGTCCATGTTTAGTGGTCTTCGTTCATTAAATGACACTGCGGAGATCATCGTTATATACCATATTTTGTCAATATCAATATCTCTCATGATGAGTCAAACAATCAGACTGGACAGATTGTGCGTTCCAGATGCTTTTCAAATGTTTATCCTTACAAAATATAAATACGCATAACCGTTTAACATATATATTATATTGCATCTTGTAATATGGTTCGAAGCTTAAGACAGCCATCCATTGCGACTTTGTTGATGTTAAGATTCATCAAGTTCGTGACTTTAGGCTGGTTCACCAATAGAGGATGGATATGCATACATATCATGATAACACCGGCTGTTACAATATAAGCTTTGATACTATGGCGGCAGTAGCACATTATTCATTTCTGCTTCCATCCAAAACAATTGCATACGGGTTGGCAGGGATTGCTATATACAATGGCAAAACCACTAAATGATCAGCGTCTTGGAGAGTAAAGTTGAGCCTTCAGGGAAACATGAGGAATTGTTGATCGGACCAGTATTTACAAAGACATTTATCTGGTCTCTGTCATAATCAACGGATAAAGCCATAGTGAGTACCTTGTGTCGTCTCACATATTAACACGTACCGAATACTGAATGACAATCGTTCAAATCATCAAACAAAACAATACCCCTTTTGTTTAGCCCGGTTGAATCTTCTTGAAATATGGCTTCATGAAACATATCATTGTCGAGTATGTGCTGGAATTAGATTGCTGCCATGTGTAGTGAAACCAAGAAAAATAGAAGTAATTACCAATTCTATCGCCAAAATAAATGCACTTGGTTCGAACGTAAGATTTCGATGGCAAACATAAAAGAGTCACTATATGTTTGACTGTTACCACTGCACCAGAAACGTTATTGATGGGAGAGGGGGGTTAGGGAGAGATAACTTAGGTACAACGATTGCCTAATTTTACGTTCAGCATGGTATTGATGCAACGAGAGGATAAGACATATTTAGGCTGGCCAAAAAAGACGGGAACTGTGGTCTCAACGGCTTGAATACTCTATACACATTAGGTTTTTGGTGGCATTTCGATGCATTTTACCTATCTTTGTTGTCAGCAGGGACATTCTCCTACGCCCACAAACCCAAATGACGTTAAGAAAGCCAAGCACATCGATATCTGTAGTGACAGCCTGGTCGAATCCTGTAATCTGTTGTTAAATAATTATTACGATCGTCAAATACAATCAACTGTGCATCTGAAGACAGCGTTTGACATAAACACATTAACTGTATGCACTATTGATTTTATGAGCGACTGTAACTAACCAGTATATATTTAACAAATATTGATAAGCATGAGAAGACTTCATCATTTGGGTTAAATGGCAACACCAATATGTATGTTCACATGTTCACTGTGGTTACCTTGATGCCTCCATGCCGAAGATCTGTGAGGGCACCGTACCCGATGGGCATGACCTTACAGCATCATTATGGTTTCGGTTGTATCACTGATATCAACGTGCCGATGTGACAATAGATGCATTACTGGATCTGTGAGTGAGAGGATGAATAATCAAATGAATTGGGAAGAAAACTGGCATCTACTTTGAACATTTGAGCAATTCTTAATGACATATTCATATTCCAGAGAGAAAGACATCATACGTTCATGCCTAGTATTCATTAACCCAGAAACTGATAATCAGTCAATAATAATTTTCTATGAATGAACGTTGATATTTCACATAGTCATTAGTCACTGTCAAGGTTAATGTCTACGTTATGCTGAGAGGAGGGGATTAGCACTGGTGCATGCCTGCCCCTTTTTAAGTTCAAACCTCCAGAGAAGGCGCGAGAAACAGGTCCGCCGCGAAAAAGTTCAGCAATATATCGTGAGTGAAGATGTACGACACACTACAAGGTCGTGAAGCAATGTCATGGGTCGACTACCGCATTAGCAGAACCGCCCATCGACATGTAATGTACCAAGATAGATCCATTAACATTCTATGATTGCACCCTGGCGTCGGTGGAATCTCTCTTCAGCAATTTCCAGCGAAAAAAATCAAATGAGGCAATGGTTGAAAAATATACGTTCCGCAAGCACAAAGCGAATTAGCAGTAGCAGATGGAACAACATATGTTCAATAACCATCAGCTGGAATAAACGCCGTCCCAATGCCAGCTATCAGACAAAACCGAGCCTGCAAAACAGTAAGATATAGTATGCACAGTTAAAGAGGTATGCAATAACTATTATACTCCCATTCCAATTTAATGATTCTGGTGAACGTTTTTAATCGGAAGTGAACACCAGGCTAACGTGCCTGTAAAAGATGTTGCGGACCAGCAGTAGTTTATGCACAGAGATTATTGCATACGTTCTATGGGATATTTACAAGCAAGAGGAATGGTGCAAGTAAGAAGAAAGATATGGTGTTTGGTTATTGGGGTAGAAACGGAAAGTTTAATGCATTTCAAACATATATGTAATCTTTGTTTGACAAACACGCCAACTTGTTAGTTTTCATCATTAGTGCTGTTACTTAGACTACCTTTGTGTATATCTCACATTGTCTTATAGGCGCCATCTTCCGACGTCCGATCAAAACACATAGTGATGTTTCAACGGCGAATTTGGTACCTATTGTCACATAAATAGATGGCATGGTCAGCATTTGGTTATCATGGATATAAAACATGACAGATAGAATAATGGAAGGCTCTGGCCAGCGCAATCTTCCATGGATAGAGACATCATGACAGCCGTAAACTTCCATTCAAATTCGATTCAATAGAATCATTTCGCATTGAACAGGAAAGCTAAAGAGATAGCATCGGAGCAACAACTCTTGTATATTACCCCGCTTTTATATTTTGCTTTCTTCGCATTCGTATTTTTCCGTGTCTTTGCTCTGCCCAAGCATAGGTAAGCTGGTCGTCTGTTATTTGCAGTGCGCGTAATGGGTCCCGTTGAACGAACAATTGATCTGCAATGGCAGAAGAATGGCATTGCTAGGCCATAAGGTACAATGCTTTTGATACATTTTATCGTCTGGTTGTCAGTGGCAAGCTAAGTAAAATCATCTCTACAGGTTGATACCTCACCATTACTCACATTAAGGTAGTACGTTAGTGCCATAATAGAAACTTCCATTTAATTGATCACGTCGCTGCAAATGAAGGTGCTTTATTGTAATACTTCTGGTATATATACAACAAATCTACGGACCATGACACTGATATATCTATCTGCATTTTGTATATTACGTTGCCACTGCGGGTGATCATATGCTTGAATCAATGTACGGCTGTCCTCGGAAAATGATGCTAGTAAAAAGCCAGAACAAAGATGATTGTACTGATATAGCACACCCAGAACTTGGGCTGACACTGCTTCTGGCAAACAAGCCACTTTTCCATCTCAATGTAATTGTTACAATCAATTTCGTTAACTGCACAGCTTCCACAGCATCGACCTCCGACGCCTGCAAAAGGGTAGTCGCACACAGCCATTGCGTTCAATTTACAATGAAAGGAATTGAGCGGTCATTGGTACCCAAGAGAAGAGGTATAGACCACAAAAAGAGCCAGTAGCAAGTATTTGTAGCCAGCGCCGCACACAACTGGTGAACTTTACTGATCATAAAAGCGGCATAAACAGTCAAAACAAGTTGACAGAAGTCTTTCATGCTGTCCTCTTAAATGTTAATGCAAAATTCGAAGCTGGCCTGAAGCCCTGTATTTCCTTTGTCACTATTAGAAAAAATGTTGTATTTGATTTTTGAAAGAATTCCTATTTCGACATTCGACCGTTATAGCAGTAAACACGTGAGCCCATTTTATTGGTAGAGCAGGGCAAATTTACCAGCAGCTAATTATTGCTTCATAAAAACCGCATTTGAGGTTAAATTTAAAATCATTGACAGCTGATGTTCTTTCATATTGAGTCACAGACACTGAGTGGATGATGAGGAGGTTGATGGGTCTGTAGCGATAACCGCACTAAAATGTTTCATATTTGTTGCAAAGAAAAAGCCTACGCCACGAAGTTAGTAGGGCCACATGTGGTGAGTTAGAGCAGCTATGACTTGCACATATATTGGATACTGTTCAGCATCCTAACAATAAAACTTGGTGACATTGTTCTTACATGCCAAGCATGCCATATTTAATAATGGGGTAATTATTACGGTCTGAGGTAATCATTTCTCTGTGCATTATTCGCTCTACGACACTCTGGAATAGCTATATCAATTTGCACACAAAAGCAAGTGTAACAACATCAGCGGGACGTCTCGTAGGAGTGTAGACATATTTTACGTATGACTCAAGCTGGCTTGTAAGGACAGAGAAAACAAGTCATACGGGACGTCTCGTAGAAGTATAGACATATTTTACGTACGACTCAAGATGGCTTTTAAGGACAGAGAAAACAAGTATTGCCCAAACATGCGGTGAGCACGCTGCAAAGTTTATTTGTGCGCTAACGATATTAAATAGCAATTGTGAAGGAATGCTAAGCCGCATTATTTTTAATGGCTCTGGCGCAGAGTTCTGTTTTATCATGATTGCTAAGCATCGAGGCAATGATTATTCGGCACCATAATCTAAACAGAATTCTCGCAAAGGACTTTTTTCTGTTTCGTTAATCACACAAATACACCTCAGCTGAATCGAACTACGAAGCGACTGTGAGCCAGTAAGGATATCTCAACAAATTACGGGTATACATTAAAACAAATGGTCTTTTACCTTGAACCTTATAGGACATTCTATATGCATCATTTCAATGATTTTGTGCAATCCTTAATACGTTTGACATACCGCTAACTTTGTTGAATGAAGGATATTTCAGCTACCAGTTAATGAAAATGTCTTACATTTTGTTTATCTATGACTCAAGTTGTGCAAGTAGAAATCGTTGATATACCAGTTAGAAAACACACTAATAGAAAACTGATAATGTTTCGGCAAATGTTCGATCAGCATTTGAGTGAACCAATGTTATATTAATGTGAGTTTTGTATATTACACAGGTGGTCAAGCTCAGTCGGCGTTGTAAATAAATGATCTCGAGTCTTATACTGGCAAGAGGGCTTCATTAACTCCCCAGATACATAACCAAACTTCGGAAAACGTGCAAAAGGTAAAAATTATTTTGGAACCGTGTGTAAATAACTGAAACTGCAGCAATGTGATAGCCAATTCATTAGCTGATTGCCCTCACGTTCCACCAGTGGCATTATGGGTCCTACTATTGTGTTAGCTGCCGTAAAATGATCGTAGAAAAATGCAACGAACCCTCACATATTGTGTCTCTCGGCAGATGTTTGGTGTTCAGCAGCGATTTAAAAACTAACAGATGCTGTTTTGTTCAGTTGATAGCCATGGCGGCTGTACGGTGAAATTGATCGATGATGCTTTATCTTCAAGTTTATTCATCAACAAACAACGTACCTGCAGGTTTTCGCATTCGTTTCGGCACAATATAAGAAAAGTGGATCAGTTCATTGCTGCGTGAACGATCGTCGCCAATCACCATATAATTATTCTAAAGGACACTGCGTTATCCAGTTATACAAGAAAGGTCCTAACCTTGTGACAAAGTCATGGGTAACCTTTGTTTTCAAAGCGTCAATCTAATGACCCAAACAGATATATGTGAAAAACAGCCTGCAATGTATTCACCCTGGTGCTCTCGAATCTCCTATACTAAACGCAATGCAAACTACCACAAACAGAATTTTTTATAAGGTAAGTCTGCAATTATAACATTGTCAGATTTGTAACGAGCACGAACCCATTTTGCATACCTAATGCCATGTTCTATAATTTTGGTTGCATCCCTGCATTGCACACAAAACCAACAGTTTTTATGAGAGCCACCAACTGCAACTTAATCGAGGGCAGCAAAATGTGAATCAATCACTTGTTTAGAATCCTACCCAGTGCAGGTAAAAATTATTTAAGTTTCGTCCTAGGGCATACACAAACATTTATGACTTTGGCGATTTACATTGACTAAGCCCACAATCTCATAGATAGCACAGAACGCTACATTAAGGCCCGAGTAAAGAATTGTAATTCTATGGTCAATGCTGCCGAAAACGTGGATTTTAAGTTAAACATTGAAGTTACTGTCTAATATTGGTGTACTTGTCCACCTGGTACATTGTAGATGCATTGCATTTTCTTCTCAAACGGCTGACAGAGCGAGCGGCAGTATATATCATGTGGTACTAATACCCCCATCACAGCAAAGCTATGGTTGGCCATCAATACAAATACACCTTATCACAAACCAATTTGACCGAACAAAATAAACATTCTTGATTTTGCCTTTAGCACTGTATGTATCACAGGCTAGTATGAGATGGAGGCAAAGCAGACCAAGCATAAATAAAAGACTTGTTATTGTTATTGCCATTTAGGGTGGTAACCCGTATCATTTTAGTAAGTATCTACGCTTTGTGATGCATCATACGGATGCACCCGATCTCTTATGGATTCAATAATTTCTGCAATCTCTTGTAGCTCTGATTGCAGCGACAATAGATATGTTACTGTGCCAATTATTTTGCATATTATGGTTAATTGCAAACCGGGTTGATAACACACTAAGCATTGTATCCGTAGAGATACAAGCTGACTTCGAATCTTCCTTCGGTTTTTCATGAAACCTGTAGGTTGAATATGTTTGGCAAATATCCGTACATGAAACAAGTGCAGAGATCTTTGAGTAATGCCTCATATTTGTCCTTGTCGTATATTCCATCTGCTGTGGTAAAGTTTAAACAGCAGGCAGTTGAGATTCTTCATAAATTCTTTTGAGACAGAAATTGTAAAAAAATACTTGCCGTTCTTCGTAAATGAGTACAGCAAATCAGTATTATTAGCTGCCGCACGAACATATCACACAAGCTACAGAAATACTTTATATCATCTCTGAAGCATAAATCATCGCACATATTTCACATTTACTGCACAAGAGTCCTTTTTGTTGGTAGTTCTTTTTTGAATGGCAGAGGTAAAAGACTACTTGACTGTCTACGCAGCAGCACAAATCATCGCACAGATTTTAAATTTACTGCACGGGAGTCTTTTTTGTTGGTAGTTCTTCTTTGAATGGTAAAGGCAAAAAACTGCTTTACTGTCTACTCAGGAGTAGTACATATTGTTTTTAATTTGCGCTTGCCTTGATAATAATAACTGTGTTTCTTCCATTGTGTGAAACTGATTACGGATGCTATCACTTGGTATCATTATAGGCATTTAAACATGATAGCGCATGATGGCTGTTTTTAACACCATCATCAATTTGTCATGTCACTACCAAAATATGTGCCGTGGAAAAGGCGTCTGCCAGCAACATTATGGATTTATATCACAGATAGCGGCAATCGAAATTGCGATCACCTAATGTTAGTTTCCGTTCTAATGCTATGCTTTTATTCATTGACGAAAGGATTTCAAACTGCAATCATATTATCGTATGGCATTAAAGTCGGTTTGCACCCCATTTACCAGGATTGGCATAGACATCTTTTTCTACGCAACCACAGAATATATGACCCGTTTGGCGGAATTAACACGCCGTTTTTCGCTTGCATACATAACATTCAATTGAATTTTGGCTCATTTTTGTATTAAAAGAGCTTTTTTCTCAGTAAAATATCTTGATATTGAACAGGATTAACGTAGATCTTTTCCAACGCGTTGCTGTTCAAATAAATAACGGGGTTTCTTATTCTGATTTATTTTCTCATCTACCCGTCTGTTGCTGCAAAGGCAGCATTTGCGAGGACAGTAAATCTAAGTCTTTTATCTTTGCCATTCAAAGGCACACATCAATCAGGCTCCGCTGAATTGACTGCCTAGACTCAATTTGGGCGCTGAAATTAATCGTCTTGTGCGATCAAGCCAAATAACCCATCGCTTAGGTTTTGGTTTTATCAGATGATAAATCTCCGCTTCAAAGCCATTTAAATATATAAAACTGTATGTATTCAAACGTTTTATAATACTGCTTGGGTACTTATGAAGAGGACATGGGCCTGCCCACAACACTGTCTAACTGTCATTACCGCCCACTTTCACAATCCCGTTATTATATTTATCTCGTTTTCCCTTACTTTGTACGCTTAAATGGTTTATTCATACCACTTTGATTTATTTGCCGATGTTCGTTTGAAATGTGTTAAATACCACGTGAATTCAGGTTCGGCTGCGACTGTAGGACTAGAATTTAGATTAAATTAATTCAGGTGATGAATCACGCATTATGATAGTTGTGTTAAAGGGTACAACTAGGGAAATGAATATATAACTTTTGTGGATGGATTTAAAAAGGGGTAAACCATTACACAAAGTAGGCAGAGAATCATCATTGACCAATTTATGAAAAATAATTCGTCTTCCCTACAAATTCAATCGATATAAAGTCGTAGGTTATTGACTTCTTAACGTTTTCTTATGTCAATATCAACATCGTCATTATTGCGGTCTATATAGTCACCTCCAACAATAAATTCCCGAATGGTTTGTTTATTTTTGGCACGTAGCTGTTTTACTGACCAAAGGTGGTTCAAAGGCAAACCCTTGTATTTCCATTTTGTTCGTAAAAGCGCGTAGGAAAGGATGTTTTTTTATATCCCTAGTGTATTGCATGTATGTATAGGATGAGGAGGAGGAGGAGGAAAGCGTCAGCATCCTCCTTAGCATTAGCTGCGTAACAAGTCATAAATTATGCAGTCACAACAAGTGATCACATAATATCGCATTCCCTGAAATAAACATATAGACGATGTGAAACTTACGTTGTCATCTTCCATGCATTGCTCAGAACCAGCGAATAATTAAGGAATTTTTCGACCTAAAATGTGATTGTTTTGGGTTCATAATTGTTTTTAAAACTAAAAATATGTTATTTGGTTTTATTATCTGAAAACGGGCATTGTTATGTTAGTAAAAAGCATGGATGACAAACACCTTTAGTAAACATATCGTAGTTTCCACTCTTATACCCATATACAATCACTCTTAAGCTGCCCATGTCATAGCCTTATAAACAATGACAGGCTAATATCACAAACCAGCGTCAACAAATACCGCGATGAATTTACATGTACTGACTAATTTGCTGAAACTGTTAGCATTGATATTGGCGCTAGTGCCAGCCGTGCCTTTTAACCCTGCGACGAGGACACAATTAAAACACAATAACAGGCACAATATATGTAGCAAGAAGTGTCTACAAACGGCTTAAATGATTTAAGCGTTAGTGATTGGGTGTTTCTAGCGCAACGGACGTACTGGAACCAAGTTAATATAGCAAATTAACAAAAACAAAATTACAATGAAATGCTGCATCTTCCACGTTAATCATTCAATTATATGGTTGCTTTTGATTGACAAAAATTACCCAATACATAATGGTAAGGGGTGGCCACGATACAAAGGCCGTTATGCCTACAGGTGCCCTGCCAATGGTAGTCAATAATTAAGTAACTACCTGGAAGTCTAAAAACATTGCTTAAAACCTTTGCCCAAGAAATTACTTAATAATCTTCTCGGTAAACTATTCACTGGGCCTTCCATGGTTTTGGGAACCTAATTCTTCTTAATTATGTCCTTGCCACAGGTTTTGTCAAGATGTTCAAAGGTCCCCGAAGTATAGAGTTCTCAGCCCTGCGAAGAAAGACACCAATCATCAATGGCTACTATTTTTCAATGAGTGCTTGATGATTCTAACTTGTATTGTGGCAGTTGCTGGAACGATCAATTAGGTAGGCTGAAATATCAGAATCCATTTTCCACGGTGTGCATTCAGATATGTCAGTACTAAAAAGTGCAATCGTCGGTTGTACCTAGTGCAGACATAACGGCTACGAGCTTAATTGCGCGCCTTGCTAATCTTTCAAATACATGTCACGTTGAAGGCATGGTAATCACTCCTAAATCGCATATTCTGTATATACAAACTCCTACAGAGCGACTATTAAACGTCCGTCTGATCATTTCAAGAAGTATGTCAGCCATTACGGCTGCTGCAATGCATTGTTTGCTGGATTTTAGTTACTTATCAATAATGGCACCGTAATGCTCTTCCTCTGGTGCATTATCTAGCACAGAACCACCAATGAGGTATTTAATATTTTCGTTAGCCCGACCTATAAGCTTTATTCATTACCCCTAGCCTAAAACGTTATATAAACTTTGGTGTAGATCATATTCCTGGTATTTGGTCCTAAGTCTTGAGTAAAGTATGTTATTGGCAAATTGCTATAACATTACGTCAAGAGCACTGTCTAGATCGTTAATTAAGATTGGGAAATTAATGGGTCCAAGCACTGACTCTTGAGGGACGCCACTTACATGGTCATGCAAACCTTATGGAGCTCTGTGGTTGACACTACAAACCATGCCATTCTCAGTCAAAATAGTTAGGTCAAGAATGTTCGTACCTATAGTTGGTTCAGATTCATGCTTAGACAGAAGGTTGTCCTGGACTTGTTCGACAAACGTTGCACAATGGTCAGGCCAGTTAATATCAGAAATGTAATGATCACAAAGCAATCACTTATTGCCCATCTGCAAATTTATTGGTTGAGCTGTTTAGTGATCGGTATACCACTCCGAGGTAGACATGTCGACTTTACAGCACAAATGCGATGCAAAGTCACGGCACCAATAACGATTATGTAACGTAAACGATTATACCCCACCCCCCTCCCCCTCTTCCATCTTTACTATCTTCTTTCTATGTTTCCTTAAGGATAACCTGCATGTGTTATATCAGCATCTTTATTATTTCCATGTGTGAAATTCAATGAAATCGAGACGTTATGCGTATGGATGAATAAGAACCGGAACCCAATGTATGCTTATGGATGCTTAACAGGATTAAGTGAAAACATTATTTACTGTGTTGACCAAAGCATAGAAACTCAAGTAATATAATTTATTCATTTGTTTGAGTTTGAATATGGAACGTTTGCCTGAAGTGTGCAAAGCTGAATAGATGCCTGGATCAACGTATGCATAGTCACACTATGTGGACATCAAACAAACTTAATTGCATGACCTAAAGAGCGGAAATGTATTTGGAAGGCTGACTGAACAGTGATGCGTCTCAGTTGTATTTCACACCAATCGCCCCATTATGCAATGGTCATTTATTGTGCAGTCAGTTTAATCTGGAACTATATTACCATATAAATGCAGCAAGGCAAGGAAACAATAATCGTATTGCCTAGCCGTTTGTACAGCTATACATCATTACAATGTATTAATCGACCGTCCAAAGATTCTTCCTGCCATTTGCTTGACTACAAATCTAATGGAAGGGTCACAATCATTGCAGAGGTATGTGCCGTGTGCATTCTGTGTCAGAAAGACACCAAACATGAAAGGGTACAATTTTTTTCAAGGAGTACTTGATCATTACAACGTGTATTGTAGCAGCTGCCGGAACTATCAATAAGGTAGGCTGAAATATCAGAATCCATTTTCCGTTACAAACGCTGGGTTAAGATTCAAAAAGATTTATTCGTCGATTCATTCTCTGTATGACTTAATGGCCCACTAACACTGTAGCAAAACCAATTCCTAACTGTATTTCAAATTGTATGAAGCGTGTGAATGTCACTAGATAGCTGTTAATAGATACAAAAAATAAACTTGCTCCAATTCTGACTGGAATTCTCTGCGAGCCTAGATGAGTTTTTTAAAGGTAGTCATCGGGCCTAATATAGATGCTAGAAAGCCAAAGTGATAGCTTTCCTTTCGTGGTATTTGTTAATTCGTTGCGTATATTTTATTACCTAGGGTTCCATTGTGATATACAATACCATAGGCGAGGCCGCAGTGGGTCATTTTCATAAGGTGTCCTTTGTAAATCTATTACCAGGTGCAAATGAATGCCTTTGTGTACTAGTCATAGTGAATTCATTATACAGAAGGTGAAAAATGGGTAAACAGGGAAACAGTATTTGACAAGTAAATAACTCGGACGGATAAGGAAGCCAGTCTAGATACATTATAATCCCCTTCACCTGCTGTCGACGCTGTTCTTCGGTGTCAAGACGCTATATTGGTACAGGGACAAAACTCTACAAAGTCACATCACACACAATTTTCATTTTACTTCATTTATGCAAACATCGATATGAAGTACAACAGACCATAGCAATTATTTCCACCCGAAATTCTTTGTGTGCATGTGCAATAGCAGCCCACCCGTAAATGTAATTTGTCATCTGACCTTGACCGTTCGATTGTAATGACGAACATTGTACATGATATCAAGTGACTCCTCCTTGCCATATATACCCTTGAACATGTACGCACTTCGCCGAAGCAATTTATCTGTAGTGCTCTCTCTGACCCTTTGTAGTAAACTCTTGAGCGCTAATAAATGGTATTGCTATCGCAAGTCAATCGCAAGTAGAAACCTTAGGATATACGGCGTTGTGTCGTCATTGTGACCCATTGCTCTATCAGTGTGTCATCAGAGTACATACTTCAAGTTTTATTCGATTGTTTATTCAGATATAATTAATCTTTACACTACCAGCAGTGGTGTAAGTTGTATGATAAATATCTATGCGATGCCGTTAAGCGTTTTTACAGACCGTTGAAATTGTTAACGACATTGTTCGTGCGAAAACCGAACCCCCTGTGTGTCCAGAGGTAGGATAGGCCCAAGGTATCGCCCTGCATGTCGTAAGATTCGACTACTAGGGGGAAATTTTTTTAACGTTATTGCTGAATATCAAAACCATCTCGGTGGCAGCAACTAGCCTTAAGTAAACACCTCAACTATCTCACCAGTGAAACACCCTAGGTTACCACCTAGGCTACATAATTTTTTTGCTCATCTTAGTGGTATGGATCAAATATATAGGCACTTAGTAGGTAATAAAGATGAATGGAAGAGCCGTCATCATTCTCTTCGTTGCAGTATTAGATCACTTATAGGTCCGCAATCATCAGATCACAATCTCGAGATCATCTTCACGTACCATAACTCTCTTTGACTCTTTATCATTTAGGATACGTCAACAAAATAAGTTGTAGGACTTGCGCGTTCCCGTTGCTTTGCTGAATATTCTATGCACTCTATATGTAATATAAATGCACATCACCGGTACACAAAGCTTTTATATTACATCTTGTAATACGTTTCGCAGCTTAAGATAACCATGCATTGCGACGCTGTTGATGTTCAGATTTATCACCTTCGTTTACCAGTAATGGGTTGCAATTAATAATAGTCCAAAACGACGCGTGCAAAAATATATATTAATGTCAAAACCGAACCGAATTTCTGGATAGATAAAAACATTACAAAGGCAACAAACATTTTAAGACAACAAGACCACCAATAACACAAAGGATAACATGTCAAATGTCGAAGGTGATTTTTGGCGCAGCATTTGTATATTGTTTGATGACGTCGCTTGTTCTGTTGTGTCATCATTTAATTTGCGCCACGTTGGTTTTTAGACGTGTGTTTTGCTAATACATTTTTGCGATAGCAAAGACTGCTAATATCAATTGCATACTGATATCGGAATAAGCCAATACCTTATTGCCTTCATACAGAAAATCTGTGAGCGCACCGTTCCCAACCAGCATGATCTTACAACATCACCTTGGTTTCGATTGCGCAACTGATATGAGCGTGCAGAAGTGGTAATATATATGCATTACTGAATCGTTAAGAGACAGGGTGTATATTTAAACAAACTGGAGCGATAGCAAGCATCTCTTTCGTACATTGGGGTCATTCCTAATGATGTGTTTATATTCCCGACAGATGGACATTATGCGTTCATCCCTTGTATTCCTTATCCCAGAATGTAATATGAATATTCTATGAATGAATAAGCTCTTTTTGTGCTAGACTAGTACTCTCCTTTGATAACGAACAGGCGATAACGAAATATGCAAACCAACTATGGATGCTCTTTGGGAAAATAACAATATAAATTTAAAAAATGAAATTTCGAAATAAATATCAGGATGAACATATACACTTACTCAAACTACCTCTGTGTTTACCTCAAATTGTGTGGTAGGCGTCATCTTCCGACTTCCGACGAAAACATACAGTGATATTTTAATGGCGACTTAGGGACTTCTGGTCGCACAAGATGATGACGTGGTTACCATGGATATAAAAGAAGATACATAGAATAATGGAAATAGCTCTCACATTGGTCCACGGAGACATCATGGCCGATGTATACTTTCATTCAAATTCAATTCAATCGAACCATCTCGTATTAAAAGGGAAATCTAAAGAGAGAGCATCGGAGTAACAACTCTTGCATGTTCCCCGCTTTTATATTTGGGTTTCTTTGCATTCGTATGTTCTCCGTGTTTGGTTTATCTCTCTTTACTGTGCACAAGCATATGTAACCTTGTTGTCTGTTGTTTGCAGTGCACTCAATGGGACACGCTGAAAAATAGACATTCAATGGCAGACCGACTGGCAATGTTGTGGACATTTATTATTGACTGGTTGCAATGTCATGCTGAGTAGCATCTTCCATGCATGTAAATATTCAACATAATACATTTTGGCTCGGGTGTTGTGACGGCAATGGCAAAGGAAGTGCCCAATTCTTCATCATTACAATCATTCACACGTCGTTACAGAGGTTTCTATTGATTCGTCTATGTCATAGTCTATCATTGTCCAAGGTATGAAAGCCAGTGCGACGCAAATTAACTGCACACACACTCACCGAACAGCAACTATTGTTCATGATAATAGATGTACTAGGGTTGCACAATGTCAATCTACTGTCTGCGTGGTGATGATTTCTTTAATTTACAAGCTAATTAGATTGCTAATTCCAATGACCGGAGCATACTTCTTTAAATGTAACAATTTGCTTAAATTGGCATAAATTGACTTTAGCCTATAAGTGCTACGAGAAAATATTGCAACCATTGCATTTAAATATTTAGCAATATGAAATCTAATAATATTAGGACAAACAGATGGCAATAACACTTTGAACGCTCAATGTTTTTCTTCTCAGGAATTCTTCAACGCAATAAACGATGTGTCAATGTTGTGGGGTGCGTTCAGCGATAACATTTAGTTTGCTCATTGTAACACACATTAATGTACTTAAATTTCAATGCGATTTTGGTGGGCTAAAGCGAATAGATCATAAGTCGAAAGTAACGCCAAAGCAATGCTGATGCTGCACGATAATTATGACACACGATGCTCTAACTACCTTACTTACATGCGATTAGACTTATAACCTCTGCAATTATTTACACTGGGTACGTTAAGTACACACTAGTTCAGCAGACAGCCGAGTTTTGTTTCCTTACACATGACAAACGTTGACTGCATTACAACTTCATTGAAAAGCCAGATGGTCTCCCATTTTATCGCTGTTTTTTTCACATATACTTTCGAATAGAATGCAGTAGATTGTAGCGGGTAAACATTTGAACAATAACAGTCCAATGCGACTTATGTATCATAACAACGCCTCTCATTGACAGTTTCAAAGATTCAAACATATTGTTTTGCGTAGATTATCTCATAACATAACTTACACTGCATAACCTAAATATTGTATCATGTCAGGCATGGACAAATAAATCACGGATAGAATAAGACCGAATGCAATGAGCTCTGCCTGTTTATTGAGCACAGTCACCGGCCCCTAGTAGTTCAAATGGCGAGAGCTGCTTGACTGACGAATGTTCCGTTATAATGAATATCAGGGCAATTGATTTAACCCTAGTTAATTAGACTCTTTATCAGATCAGTGCGAGCAATCACATCACCCTTAACAGAACTACATAGGTGTAAACTAACTCATGAGTAGCGCTTTATGTGACAAACTTATGAAATAACCTTTGTTTACGTCATTCGTGTACTCATCAACGTTTCAATTAACATATTGTTTGCATATACCATTAGGCTTGGATTATTGGCACAATTTCCCATGTAGATATTCATTTTGCGCGCAGATAATATAGCGCATCTATATGCTACATTGATAAAGGTGATGCAGTAGAGGTTCTGGTAAGGTACTCATCATGTGGAGAATGGACGCTTGCAGTCAGCGCACGTAATATCACTTACAGCTTGCAATTTGTCTACCGGGTTAAAGTGTACATTATTATGTACGATCAATACAGTAACTATATTTCTGGGTCGTGATAACACAGATAAATGATTGTCATTTATTTAACATCAATGGTGGTATATGTGTATTGTGTTGTGTGTGTGACTTCACTGATTAGTAATTCTCTCACAACCATTTTCTCTTGCTAAAAAAGTATATTTTAAAATATTTTATCAAGATCCTGACACGTTTCCAGCTTACCATGGCACTGGGAGGTTAAGCGTAGTTGATATACATTTACAAAACATTACTGCAGGTTGGGGATATGTTTATTGCATTGTTGCTTAAATTAAACCGGCCCAATGAATGCTAAAAAAAACCGTGGGTCAAAAAATTGTATGGCACTACTGAAATGCACTGTGACCGACAAATCCACCTGTTCAAATACGTTTTAATCACTGAGAGCGATAATTACCCCAGAGTTCATTTTCTGACACTATTTGCAAGGCTCAACTGAACTCCCAAGACATCTGCAGCATTAATACATCCCCGCCCATACATACATAAGAATATTGGTTCACTTATTTATAAATTATACAGAAAGGAAATAGTTATCTTAAGTAACGCGTATTGTGACTTGCCTTTGCAGCAATATAAATGGCTGTTTAATGTGCTCACAATCATTGATATTTTGGCTCGAGTTCAACAATTCGATTATAGTTATAACAAGTGCTACCATTATTTCAAACACGTCATCGCGGGAGGGTTTGGAGACGATCGAATGACCCATAACTACACAAACAGCGTAAACAGTTTCGCATTAGAAGATCGTGGACAGTGGTGACCTGGTCATTGTGCTGATAAATGGTTGGCTATGATCGTTAAAATGTAACTACGAATGATCGATAAAATAGCGATAAACGTGCAGTATGGACAAATATGATCAAAATGATTTCTGTAAAAATGCACCACTGCAAATCCGCTTTAAATCTGCAATTTTTGCAATAATTTGATTAAATGGAATGGAACAAATTGGCAGGCGTAACCATTCATGCGATGCCGAACATCGCAATGAATTTAATCAAATCTAGTTACGCTCTTGTGTTTATGCGTCATGGGTCGCGAATGTGTTCGATGAACAAATCAATGGCACGTGTATGAGATGGCATCGTCCATGTGACACATGAGCACTCAGTGTGTGACGTATATCATATAATAGGCTTACAAGCGTACCTGTATACTATGGTGGTTTGTCGTCATTATATCTCAATAGTATGCTATGATCTCGTATTGATGATATTGCGTGGCGTCCAAGAGAAGACATCGGCATGGCCAGCAACCCGTTTCACATGCTTTGTTGTTTAAACGTATCATCTGTAGAGAAATGCTTTACATCCAAACACTCATATAAGACGGTGCCTTTACAACTGTCATTAGAAAGCCATGAATGTGTGCTTGACAAATGTGTTTCCTATTGGTTAAATATATACGACGTTTACGCCCCATCTGTGTCAATACCAGGCCATCGTAAATGGCGCCATTCTCCTAATACCCACAATCCCCACCGAATCCCCTCACCAAACAAAAACTTTTCTCATTACGAAATGCTCAACTTGAACTGATGCGTGCCTAGCTTATTATTGATTATTCGCAAAACATATTCACTGAATTACGGCTATATGAGGTATAAGGCCTCATTTAAAGCTGTCGCGTTAAATACACTGCAAGTTATCACTCAAGAAATGATGTAAGAGAAGTAATATCGTTTGCATGACAACACGAAAGATATGAGAGACATGTCAATGATGATGTCATAAGCAGTTCATGATACTCAACATATCGGAAAGTGCTAACGTACGACAAGCAGCATCAAACGCAAACTACTTTTACTCCAACTACTGCTGGTCAATCAAGCGAGGAATCGTTGATAGCTAAATTTGAATAGTTTCTGCAATAGCAGTATTACCCGCTGCAAGTGATCATTATTGGGTTTTGTTCGAGGATAAACATATTTATTATTCTAAAGCCTTACGATTGGCTGAGCAAAAGCAACATTAATATATTTACAATACTCTTACAGGTAGCACAAGACAAAGATGATTGATTCTAATGTTAATTTTACAAAAAACGTTGATCATAAATGCTGTCATATTGTTTAAAACACTAACAGAGTCATATGAGTCGTCGATCAATGGTAAGCAATCCATAAAGGCGCCAACGTTGGGGTTAACTTAAATGGGCCTCACCTCTGTGATCATTGTTTCGACCAATTTTCGACAGGTGCAACCAGTGCTCAACACCTCAATGGTTAACTGCATCCATGAAAACTTAAATAGCTGCAGTGACGTCCCAAAAATTGATAAGGCTCCCGTCGCGTTGACCATCAAAACACAACGGCAGCCATATAGATAATAATTAGCTCGCCCGTCATTTGGCCCTTAACCAAATGTTCTTTGCTATGCCAATTAGCAAAATGTATGGGTTCGCGTTGTAGTGTAAAGATAAGGGAAATCTACAGCTGAAATGGGGTCAACAAACCTAAGTCACCATTCTCTTAAGTGGCCAAATATTCTCTAAGAATAATTGTCTACCTTTGGTTGATCTGCTCTGTTCCAGACTGATTCTGTCTATTGTTGTCTTATTTTTCGCCCACCATTCAAACACACCGTTAAACATATAATAAGGATCAAATGCTTAAGGCGAGTGCAGTAATATATCCTGCGATATTAATACCCCCATCACAGCAAAGCTCTCTTTGGCCGCCCCCGAATATATAACGTTTCAAAAACTAGCGGCGAATGCACCAAACGTGTCGAATGATACGCGAATCTCACATTCTGAATTTGCCGGGGGCACTGTGTGTATCCCGCGCTAGCATAAGAGGAAGTACAAAGGCAATAGAAACGAAGCATTCAAACCAGAGATCAACGACCGCAGCGCTTGTTTATTTCTATTGAGGTGTGGTACCTCGTTTCATATTATACGCGGAAGTGGATTGAGATGCTATGGGATGCCTAAAACGGGCAAATTCCTTCTCATGCCAATAATTCCCAAAATCTCATTTAGCTGTCTCGCCAAAGAGCTTTAAGCTTAGCTCTTTGATCTCGCTGCCAATATGTATCGCAAACTATGTTAAATATTGTTCCCAGTGGCCAGTGTATCTTTTGGTGGCTGCAATCTGTGCTCAGTAACAGATTTGGAATATATCTTAAATAACAACATCGTGAAATATGAAAGATATGCTAAGTTATAATATACGGACCATCACACATAGTGTCTATCACATCTATGGTGCTTGAGCTGCCATATGCACCATAGCGAAGCTGTAGTACCGAGCAGTCCCGGATGGCAACACACTTTGTATTTGGTGAACTGTTATTTATCGCCAGTTCTTAATCTGAAGCAGATGAAAGCATACGTGCTATGTTAAAAGTAGACGACATCGACATAGATGTTGTCAATTGTTTTGGGGAGTATTTTGGTTCCGAGGTCGCTATATTGACAGAGATTTACGTGTCACAGGCTGCCACACCATCTGCGTTGTGACAGATGCAAAGGGAGCTCGGAGCAAGCTCGTCATATTATAAGTGCGGGGGAAAGTTTACAATCAACTTTTTTTAGTTTTCATGTTACCTGTGGATATTAATGCAAACGTAATGTGGGAAGGTTCTTGAGTAAAGCTACATATATGACCAAGTCGTATATTACAACAGATTTGGTCAACCTTGTTTACCACAAGATTTATGCGATAGACAGTAAAGATCTCATATAAATTTTAATCTAAAAAAACATTGCCGTTTTTCGCAATTGAGCACAGCCGATAACATTGGTTGTGCTGAATATGTAGGGCACCATGCATAGAATAGACCTCTGATCAATAATTAGGTATCTGTAGAATGTCTTCTTGTGCTCCTTGATTTGCAGCCGTGGCATTTGATGTATAAATTCGAATACATCATAGCGCATGAGGTCAATATTGGCTCTGAGAACCTAGCTATGCAATCTGAACGCTTAGGTATTATGTGGACTACGCTACCTGTGAGGAAGATGGGTTCCCTTAAGGGATTGTGAAGATGATGATAAGTAAGTATCAATATCAGCAAATGGCCTGAAAGCAGACACCTGGCTTATCAATGCTAGCCACACTGGTTATTTCGCTACATAATCAAGGCTTTACCATCGCGATGGGCTCTGTTACATCGTGCACTGTCCTTTGGTTGCATGACGCGAAATAGTTTACAAAATAGAATACGAGGTTGAGTCTGGTTGATATTAACGCGAGGATTGCTAAGATACAATAATAATAAGCTATCTACATAAGAGCATCAGCCTATCTAGATTTATCAATATTGGTCTAAGCGGGATTACCATGTAGAGCCAAAAGCGAAAGTGGCTTCAAAAGGCTAACATGCAACTATAATTCTGTGGAAGTACACAGCAAGGCAATCGAACCAGTACATTAGAGTCTACATACGTACCAGCTATAGGGTTATCATTCGCACCCGGCATCGTGGTGTGCATAACGTGAAGGTTATAGTTTTGCATTTGAATCGGCGGCACTTCACTGCGGCTATTCGCGCATCGAAGTTATCTTCATTTACCAATTGATCAGTATGACCTTGTTTTGAAAGCAATCTAAAACTTTAATCACGCTGCACTGTGGGATGCTACGTGTAACTTGTCGGATAAATCACATTATTGCATAAAACAATAAATAATTGGTTCATTATAAGTCAACTAATTGTTTCTTCCTATCTCTGTTTGTCATTCTCTCTCCTTATTCTCTCTCTTTTACATATCTCTCTCTCATTTTTTATCCTCTCTCTTTCATCTCTTTAAATCTCTATATCTCTATCTATAGCTCTATATATATATCTCTCTACCCCTTTCTCTCTCTCTCTCTCTCTCTCTCTCTCTCTCTCTCTCTCTCTCTTTCTATATATATATATATATATATATATATATATATATATATATATATATATATATATATATATATATATATATATATATATATATATATATATATATATATATATACAGTGATGTATATACACTATTAAATTAAGATTTACTTATATAAATATATATAAATATGATTATATATTATATATCGATGTATATATATATGTATATATATGTGTATATATGTATATATATATATATATATATGTATATTTTATATATATATAAACATATATATATATACCTATAAATATATAATTATATATATATGTATACATCTCTATATCTATATATATATAGGTATATATATATAGGTATATAATATAAGGGTATATATATATATATATATATATATATATATATATATATATATATATATATATATATATCTATATATCCCTCTATATATATATATATATATATATATATTTATATATTCATTTATATCTTTCCTACTCGCTCTTTCCATCTACATGCACGTTCGCTATCTCTTTTCTTTCCAGCATACAAAAGACTACTGACGACAGGTCCAGCGGCTATTCATTATAAAGACAGTCCTGATGGCAAAATCGCCGTTTTTTGTGGTTCAAGTATACATGGTGCACATTCAGCCCAAGCTAGCAACCAACTTATTTATGTCTGAACGCAAAACCTATTGCGTTGAGCCCAAAGGGTCATCAACCAATTTATTTGTTGGAAGCGAAAGCAATTCCGGCTTACTGGCGACCTAAGAGCGGCATTGTGTGACGGCAATGACAGAGGAAGCGAAAATGGTCAATTCCTTACAATTATCTACACTTTGGTACACCAGGGTCGATTGATTTGCAGTCCCTCTGGGATGCACGTTACTTGCTCAAATATCGGCCATGGGGACATTTATATGTTCTGTCAATACCGTTAATCAGATTTGTATGTTATCGCTAAGCATTCAAGACACAACCTTGCACATATACTAATTAGACATTCACCATGCAGCATATTTCTAGGTATTTCACATGTTGATGGATCTTCGTGGCTGGACACTATAAATATTCTGAAAGCGAATATGCCATGGATGCCTTCACTAACTTAAAATGCGTGTCTCAGCGAGCATGCTATGAAGAGATCATTAACGATATATGACCATATGAATTGCATAAGGATATCATCAAGCGCCGTTTTACTTGTTTGATGCAAATTTAGAGTGACTATTTTGCGGTTGTTATGTGCATTTATGATTACATGTGCTGTTTGCATATCTTATCACCGTATATTGTTAGGTTTTCATATCCCAAATAAGGATCAAAACCTTCGGAAATTACCGAAAATCTGCTAAACTTAGGCAACTTACCAAACCCAATCATTTTCGGTAATGACCAAGGCAAAGAGGTACTAACCTGATTGTTCAGACACTCTGTCGTTCCGTACCATCTTTTTATGTACGGGTTTTCATTATTTCACAACTTTACAAAAGTTTAAAGAGCATTGCAGGCGTTTCATAGTAAAGCCACAGGTATGTACAGGTCTTATATTACAACAGATTTGGTCAACCGTGTTGACCACAAAGATTTTTGCAATAGGCAGTTAAGATCTCAAATGAGTTATATTCTTAACAATCAGTTCCGTTTGTCGCAATTGAGCACAACAGATAACAATGGTAGTGCTGAATATGTAGGGTGTTTTTCTAATCAGTTTTATTATTCTCAGATATAGTATGCAATTTGAAAAATGTCACAAGTTTTATTTGCCCTAAATGGAGGCAGGGGAGGTTATGTGCATGTGCGCTGCATTTTTTGAAATGAAGTTTTATAAACATGCCCAAAGTAAGGGCTCTGTGTGTTAGTGAAATCCTTGAACAGTATATTAATTTGTCTCACACCAAGTTCCTCTTGCTCCGAATATATTCGAACATATTAAGAAATCCATGACACTATTCCAGCAATCAATGAGACTGGGTTGTTCAGCGAAGTTGACATGCATCTGCAGGAAATAGTTGCAGCCCTGCTTCTTTACTTTTAGAACCGTCCATAGGGATATATAATAATACGATAGATAATATGGGATTATGTATGACACAAAATCCAACTAAGAGCCCAGCATCTAAGATAAATCGAGTGTCGAGATGAGGTGATTTATAGCATGTCTAAGTCTGCATTTGAAATTGCAGGTCTAATGACCACGGTCTGTCAGAAATACCAAATTAATCGACTGGCCTTTCCTGGAACTGCCACTCAATGATCGATGTTGCTAGCTCTGAGTAATACAAAACAGGCCAGCAATCGCGCATTAGCCGATGCATGAAAGGTGTCTTGCCACATGAGGGATGCGACCCAATTTAGTTATACTTTATGGCACTCAACCCTGTATCTTTGTTCTAACGAGATTTAGGCCGCCCAGGCACCCAGATGTATAGTTGGCAATGACAAATGTTTCTGCCAGAAACACTGTTTGCTCGTTCATATTCATACATCAAAATCGTATGTGGCTTTTTTTTCATAGAGTATCAATATTGATCAATATGATGACTTACAAAACATACCAGTGGTTAAAATGGTGGCTTATTTGAACACAACAATAGAATCGGGGTGTCATATTTAGCACAAGCCGACATCACCGCCTAATGCTATCGATTATTGTTCACTGTCACGATTGATGTATAGGTTGGTGGCGTTGTGTTGTAACAACCAGGTGGTACAATAAAGCAACAAAAGTCATGCACGTTTCATTTATTAAGCCAACAGCCTGTAAATAAATGCACCCAACACACCCCCCCTACGGGCATAATTTATATTGCATTTTGTCCTCATCTGGAACTCCGCGGCATCCGCAATTTTATTATATGCTCGCTATAAATGATATATGTCAGACAGCGTTAAACATATGTGATGTGTATTGATCATATGTCATTTCGGGTGAAATGAACATGTTCTGTGATTCCTTTCATAGCCATGTTTATAATATAACCCGCCCTTTGTCAATGTCATATTAGCCTAATCGCTATCTTAGAACAGGCAATATGCTCGGTCAATGGGAGGCTTCATTAAATACCTAATAGGCTCCTGCTCTAGGTGAGTCGGCATATCGCGGACCTTTCAGTAATTGAGCTTGTCGAACTAAAACGGCATTTCTCGACCGTCCTGTGTGTCGGTGATTTCCAGGCAAAACATTTCATGGCAAATTATGTTAGCATTTTGCTAGGTTTATATCATGCTTATTATATTCCTTGCCGCATTATAGTGAATTGCAAAATAACAGAAATCACAATTGATGTTACTAATCACTGATATATCTGCGCAAATATAATTGAGATGATACGAGTTGATCCTGTCAAGACAAAGACGCGACGTGTCTGTATGTGCGCAATTAATCGTCGATCAAGAACAATACCCTCAAATGATTAACAAAATACAATGCCGTCAAATAAGCAGAGTATGTTTTAAGCGTAAATGGGTGTTCGCAAGAATGTTAATGCAAAATAGCGCTGCCTTTCTGTCACTAGACATTCACAAGAATATTCTAATATTTGATATATCATGGACAAACAACTGTAGATATGCGTTCCGGCGGTAATTCAATCGTCATAATTACCACATACAGAGGCTACGTATGAATTAAAATATATGCTATCTAACAAAACAACATTTAGACTTCAACTAAATTAATCTCATAATTTACAAATACAGTAAAGCAATCAGTCTGATAGGCTTTGATCATCTCGACCTATTTGGCAAGGCTTTGGTGAGTCATTTGCTTGAAATCATACGCCTGTTTGTTGCTCTGTATCTCTATTGATTTCTCTCTTCTGCTTGAAGCATCTGATAATTGACCACATATTACAAACGTGGGGAAAATTATCACACAGGGCATCACCATCTAAACAATGCACTCACAATAAAGTAGGCAATGGTTATCAATTTTGCCCAGACCAGCCATCAATTAACCCAGAAATGTCCGAACGCAGAGTAAGAAAACAGCAAGTATTCGTCCTATTGTTGTCTGTAATTTGGAGCAATCGGTCTTTTTACATATTGCGGCGTGGTGTCCAAGGGTTTTGATACATCTGACCCAATTTTAGCTTTTGCAGTATTTGGGCGCATTGCAACAGAATTATTCCATACATGCAATTTGCACGTATGGAGGTCACAGTCTATCAACTAAATTAAGACAACATGTATGTATGTATATATATGTTTATATATATATATATATATATATACGTATATATATATATATATTTATTTATATATATATATTGATATATATATAAATATATATAGATATATATATTATATATTATATATATAGAACATATATATATATATATATATATATATATATATATATATAGAGAGAGATATCTATATATATATCTCTATATATATATATCTCTATCCCTCTATATATATCTATAATATGTATCTATATATATATATAAACACAGGCACATTTATTTGTATATATATATATAATATATATATATATATATATTTATATATGTATATATATATATATACATATGTATAAATATATATGTGTGTATATATATAGGTATATATATATACCATATCTCTATATGTATATATATATCTAGACATATATATATATACATATATATATATGTCTCTATATATATATATCTATATATATCTATCTCTATATATATATCTCTCTATATATATATATATATATATATATCTCTATATATATATATATATATATATATGCGTGTATGTGTGTGCGTGTGTGTCGGGGTTTGTGTGTGTGTGTGTGTGTGTGTGTTTTTTATATAATCTTTGTTTGACACACACGCCTTGTTGTTGTTTTTCATCATTAGTGTAGTCAGTTTAAATACTGTGCCGCATATGTCAAAGTTGGTCACATGCGTCGTATTCCAAAACATGCATAGCTTTTGCCATTGCGACTTTGGTACCTCTTATCGCTTAAGCTGTTGACTTGGTCAGGATGTGGTTATCATGGATATAAAACATCACAGGTAAAATAATGGAAAATTGCTTCTTTTGCATTTTTTGTGTCCGGAGTTTGGTAATGCCTTTACTGTGCCATGGCGACTTTGGTACCTCTTATCGCTTAAGCTGTTGACTTGGTCAGGATGTGGTTATCATGGATATAAAACATCACAGGTAAAATAATGGAAAATTGCTTCTTTTTTCTTTGTCCGTTCTTTGGTAATGCCTTTACTGCGCCTAAGCTTGATTCGATGTCTTCATACGAAGTTTACTTGGCAAGCGCTTTCAGCAGGCTGTTGCTACATACTAGTGCCAGATTAGAAATTTGCATTCATTTGCTCATATCGCTGCAAATGAAGGTGCCATTAGAGTTATACTGCTTTGTTTGGTGATATAGGAGCAAATAAATCTACTGATCCTTTCTGCCTGTATTTTGTATATTACGTTGCCACTGCGGGTGCTCGCTTATAAGACTCTAAGTATGATAGATAATATGCGCTGACCTCAGCAAATGATGCGAGAAAAGCCAGAACCCTGATGATTGTAATGATATAGCAGACTCTGAACTGGCGCCGACACTTCTTCCGGCAGACAAATCACTTTTCCATGTCAGTTTGATAGTCAGAATAACACGTTGCATAGCACCAGTCTCCATCGCATCGAAAGGGGCTGGATTAGTCGCACGCAGCCATTCCGTTTAGTTTAGACTGACGGAAGTTAAGAGGCAATGAACGGTCACGAGAAGAGTTGTAGACTGCATATTGAGGTAGCGGAATGTAATTGTAGCCAGCGTCGCCTCAAATTTTGAAACTTACTTGGCCATGAAAGCAGCATTTATTATTCTTTGATATCAACCAAATAAGTGAAATGCTTTTAGTCTTATAATATAATAGACGAAAAACACTATTTGTGCGGAAATGAAGTGCAAGACGTGAAACTGTGCCTCCGTTGTCACTGATAGAGAGCTATTGTGTTTTATTTACAAGGTGCGGCTGTAAGAATTCTTATTTTGACAGTCAACTATTATTGTAGCAACCATGTTAGCCTTTTTCGTTGGTAGACGTGCTCCATTAAGCATGGCAAATACGTCTAAAATTATTCCTTCATAGCAGCCGCGTTGTGTAATAGTTTGTATTTGGTTTAAAATCATGTGACATGTGATTTCGTTCATATTGGGTCGAAGATGTTCTTTTGATGAAGAGGTAGGTAGGATTTTAAAGATGACCGCACCAAAAATATATCACAGTAAAAGAAAAGCCTATTCAATCGAGTTAACAGGGCAGCATGTTGTGAGTTAACATGCAGATTATTGTGATACTGCAAACAATACAATTTGGTGACAGTAGCTGCTATACTTACATCCACAGATTCCTTCAAGGCTCTGATTTCGATGTCACATTAGACAAATCGCTATCCTAAAAACAGGTTGAAAACAGGTCGACATGTGTATGAATCGATTGATATATATTTGACTTACTGCGATGTCAGCAATCTAGTTATTTTGTTAACGTAGTTAGCATTAGAAGCTGATATTGGTTCACTAATTTATATATTACACAAAGGCAACGGAGAGGAAATAATTATCTGTCGTAACGTGTGTAATGACTCGCCTGTACAGCAATTTACATGGCTGTTCAATGTGTTTAAAATCATTGATTGTTTGGGCTCGAGTTACATCTATTCGATTATAGCTATAGAAAATGCTAACATTGTTGCAAACACGTCATCGCGAAGGGTTTTTTTCTATTACGAGAGCGTAGTTAGTGGCGACCTGGTTATCATGTCGATAAATGGTTGGTTGTGAACGTTAAATGTAACTACGAATGATCAATAAAATAACATTAAGCATGCAAAATGTACAAACATAATCTAAACGCGTTTTGCCAAAACGCACCACTGCAAATTCGCTTTTGATATCAATAACAGCTATCATTTTGTTAAATGTAATGGAACAATTTGGCAGGCGTAACCAATCATGCGATGCTGAACATCGCTATGAATCTAATCGAATCTAGGCCGAAGGCATTTTATTACATGAAGGAAATGACCGACAACCGTTACGCTTGTATTTTGCATCATTGGTCGCGAATGTGTTCAATGAACAATTAAATGGTACGTGTATGAGATTGCATCATCCAGGTAATAAAGGAGCTCTCCATCCGTGACCCATATCACATAATTAGTAAACGTGAGTAATTGCATACT
>CM067358.1:43804542-43844542 GCA_034190875.2 Urechis unicinctus | reverse complement strand
CCTCCGCCAGTTGCCTTGTCAGCTCAACTCCCTCCTCACCGGCAGCTTTAAGCATCTCAGCTTTGAAGCCTTACATATATATATATATATATATATATATATATATATATATATATATATATATATATAGATATATATATAGAGAGATATAGATATATATATATAGATATATAGAGAGATATATCTATATATATATATATATGATATATATAGATATATATATATATATATATAGGGATATATGTATATATTTATATATAGATAAATATATATATATATAGATGTCTCTTTATATATATATATATGTATATATATACACATATAGATAAATATATATATATCTATATATCTATATATATCGTATATATTTATATGAATAGATATAATATGTGTATATATATACTTACATATATATATATATATATATTATATTACATCTATACTAATAATATATATATATATATATATATATATATATATATATATATATATATATATATATGAAATTATATTTATATATATCTATATATATATATTCGTTTTTCTCTTTCCTTCGCTCTCGTTTCATCTACATGTACGTTCGCTATCCTTTTTCTTTGCAGCATACAAAATACCAAAAGGCTATTCATAATAAAGACAGTTTATAGTATCAACCTTCTATTGTCAATGTCATATTAGACGAATCGCTATCTTAGAACAAGCAATACGCTCCGCCAAAGAAAATACCTATATATCTGCTGCAAATAATTGATTTCTTGGTACGGGGTAATCTGATCGATTACAACGTGTGTATTCTATATGTTAATATCATTGCAAACTCACCATCGCGCCTGCTTACAAGGCTAACATTCCGGAGAGTATGAAAACGACGATAAAGTAAAGTTTTTACTGGCGACGTTAATGGTTGACAGTAACATATTACTATGGATGATAGATGAAATCGCAAAAAGCATACAGAGTGACAAAACATAATCTACACGATTTCGGCACAATCGCGACCACTCTGACATCACTTTTCAATCTTAACTACCTTTTTAAATGGAATGGAAAATTTATCTGGCTCAGCTAATTATGCGATGTTGAACATCGTACCAAAAGTAATCAAAGTGCGACAGAAGGCAATAATCATCGTAAAACGGTTGCCGACCTCTATAAATCATGTCAAGCATAACAAAAGTTACGCCGGATCAATCAATGCTTTTAGTTGGCGTCACATGTCACAAATGTGATTGATGAGCTGGTGAATGGAGCAGGCATAAGGTTACATCGCCGATGCAATACAAGAGCGACCAGTCACTGACTTATTGCACTTAACACATAACCATGCGTTCTTGTATGCAAATGTGTTTTTGGCTCGATTTCGCCAGTGTCGTTCACGAGGTGAGAACAGCACAATCAGTTAGCCATTACAATCGACTGGTTGCTTATATATCCCCTGGGTTAAAGAACGTTTTGCGCACGTATCTAACGTGACCATGTTCATCATCGACATATCCAAATCAGAGAAGTACTGTCAAAAAAGACGATTGGACTAAATGATTAATGACTGGGTCTATTCTATTCCCAAGGCCTCTTATGTGCACTTCACCGATTCGTTTTTATCAGTGACCGATGCAGTTTTACGGCTAGTATGCTTAGCACGTGGCTGAATACCATTAACCCATAAATTGTCAGTTCATACATGATGTCCATTCGACGAAAATAGCCAAATCACTCCCAGTCAAATAGTTCGTTGTTTAAGTCCTGGTAAAGTGTGTATTCTTCACTGCCCAATGAATAAATGCCGGTTCAGAACAGGACCTATAATTGCACACAGGCGCGAAAAAATGTTAACTACCCCATTTGATGTCTCTAGTTCAACTTCATTGGTTAGTTGTTGACTAACACTTGCTTTATACATACACAGTATTGTCTGCATACTAACTGGGCTAGTTTAATGAATAATTAATTAGCTTTTTGGAGCAATTTGTCATTCAAGACAATTCATTACTCTAAATGGCAACCTGTAAGGTCAAAATACAAGAAGTTTTGAGAAATACGAGAAGTTTTGGTGCCTTCGTATTAATCCTTTATTTATCTTATTGCTTTGCAGTTCCTAAAATAAAGCATTTGTACTAGATACACATTATCAGAGTAATCTTTTTTTGACCAGAGCTCTTGATAACAGCATAGAAAAGCGTTAATGGCCCATACGTATTATCTCTCAAACCCGGAGTACTTTGTTAGGTCGAGTTGTGGGAAAGTTGCCGCACACACAATACACATAATGCACCATGGGAGCTCTGCGATCCCTACAAATCAAACCATTATAATTGATTTAAGTATTTCGTGCAAATATGAATGCCACAAATAATAGTAACAGCTGAATAAAAAAAGTCTGTTGTTTGATGAGACTTCTCCATGCGGTAAACACAACGGGTGTCATTCACATTAGTCTATGACGTATCCCTATCATATGTATGTCAGATGCATTTTAACGACGAAATATTTAGTTTTATGCGTAATTAGTTTTATTCAAATTAAAGTAACCATGATACATGGCTTAAAACAGTCCGAATACTCAACAATGACAACCACACATATATCTTTGAACAGCAACGTTCTAGCAATGCTAAAACTGCAATGCTTACATTGCCTCCTGATTACTGTTATGCGTCCATCATATTGATGGTATTCCCTTTCACGTTACCACATTGCATATGGATCGTCGCTGATGCTCAGTATTCCAGTGAGTGACAGATGGCTCCATCAGCGGATTACTGCACACAGATCACCACCCATCTCTTCTTGGCAAATGTTTATTGCGAAATATTGGTATTACCTTTTGTGGGACCTATATATTTCACAATTTCTTCGTCTCACAATGTAGTAAAGAGATTTACCCAGCGATAAGGGGCATTGGTTGAATGTTTATTGCCAACTCATGACACATCGCGGACCTTTCAGTAATTGAGCTGATCGAACCAAAATTGCATTTCTCGACATGTCTGTGTGTAATTGATTTCCAGTCAAATTTCTTTGCCAAATTATGTAAGCATTTATTACACGTTGTACCATACCTAAAATATTTCTCGGTGCATTACAGAGAATTGCAAAACAACAGAAATCCCTATTTATGATATATCTGCCCAAATATAATTGTGATGACACTAATTGATCCTGTCAAGAAAAAGACGCGGCGTGTCTGCATGTGCGCGATAAACCGTTGATCAAAAACAATACCCGCACTTGATTAACCCTTAAATAATAGATATTTCTCACGCAAAATTCCGTCGAATAAGCAAACATATGAATTGTTTGGTGCGGTCACACACCAAAAACAGTTTACTGCTTGTTAATATTTGATATATCATGGACAAACAGATATAGATGTGCGTTCCGATGATAAATCAATTGACATATATCTAAAGCTGCATCACTGCATACAGAGGCTACGCATGGATTCAACTAAATTAATCTCATAGGTTATAAATACATCAATAGTAATCAATCTAATAGGCTATGCAGAATTATTCTCGTGTGTCACAATCTTAGCATCGTGTCTCTCTTATTTCCGTACTAAGGTATAAGTTTCATACACATCACACGCTCCTTCTACCTTATCTTTTGTCCACGGAAAACAATTATAACCAACCTCGTAGATTAAATCACCATTGCAGCACATGTCTACGAGTTTTCACTGCAAATGCCACCATTATGGTTAAAAACATATCTTGGCATCATTTCGCATCTGCTTTATCGGTTATCCGACACTTCAGATTTGAAGTAATTTATTAAGCTGTCTACGAGGAAGTGTTTGATATAAATTGAGGTGATAACATTTTAAGCGCATTGTCTTGTTTGGTTGAGTTATTTCCTAGGCTAAATATTATGAAAGTGTTTCAGAATTCCCACCTCACAACCTAGTGATTACGCTGCAGACGATTGGCTTAAATGATAATACATCAGATTTATTTTCTGCATCTACTGATCTGAACAATTATGTAAAACAAAGATTGCGATGTATCTCTACTGTGCGCTGACAACCCTTTGGCGCTTTGTGCTTAATTGATCGAAATTCAACAATTCTTTTGGCTAGGATATATTCTGGAAAGCACCACAAAATATGTTATTCGTCAAATGTTGAGACTTCAAAACCAACAGGTTTATTTGGGTGTCCCATGTGCAGTTTTACTTGTTTGTTTTTATTCACGGAACAATTTCCGAGTTAAATATTTGCCCGTAAATATAGAGGTGGCCTAATAACTTATCAACTATAACCGTTAAACTCAGCCAATAGTTTCCCGACATCCACACGAGTCTCCACCCACGGCAAATAACGCCGTCTCATTTGGTTATTATTGGTTTCTTTTGCTAATAAGAGATGGTGTTGTCCTGTGCTTTTGAACTGACTTATAAATTGCAAGGAAACCACGTTGTGTAGTATTCGGAAACTGCTGACCGTATTCATTTTGCTGTGTATATTTAGCAGTGATAAGCAGGTCATTCACTTTTTATCAACTGTGTGCCTGCGTATTGCATACGAGAGGTTGGTGTGGTGTCGCTTGTATAATGTCATTATGGAGTGATTGCACTGCAAAACATGATGTATAAACAAATTATTGAATGTGGCAAACACCCTTGGTGCTATCAATATAATGTATAATGCACTTCGACTGAATTTCTCCGATCGTTGAAGTACAGCAATTACAAACGGCTAACCGCCCAATGGTTAAATTTTTTAAATCATCAGTGTGCCCAAATGTGGCGCATCAGCTGACGGCAATCGGTGGGTGTAAGAAGGGAAGGATGGCATTCGATTGCATGTGATTGCCTCCATTATATTGCCAACAGCTCTTATCAAATAATGGCCTTCACGGAATGCCGAGGAACATACTATATTCTTTTTTATATTGAGGTTATCAACGCCATACAAATAATGATAGATCACATTACCCGGAATTGTAAGATTAACTGATAATCTGGATTTATATTACTTGCAACGGTAAAGTTGGGGGTGCAATGTTTGTGGAGCATAATCCGTCCACAAGCTATGATTATATCCCAAACCTTTCCATGTTATCGTCCATCCCTATCAATCCTCTTTGATCTAGCTTAATGCCTGGATATATTTCGTGTTGATCGCTCGCAAACCTACACACAATATCCCTTTCAGCAGATTACTAGTATTTGTGTCTGCAATGACTTGGAGCTATTTATTCGAGAGAAGTCACTTAATCATCGACAGTGACGAAGCAATGGCCTTACCTTGGCTGCTGTCAATTGAAGCAACAGAAGTAATGGGTATAAGAATGTGCTAACCAGAACCAACAACAGAACAAACTTCAGCTGAACAAACACCTGAATTAACAGGACAATTAGCTACTACGAGGCTCTTTTTATTTAGCATATGAGCATCTAAATCATGTGTTGTTTCTAGCAATGATGCTGATGCTCGTGTAGGTAACATCAAGGCTGATTGCCAATGACTTAACATCATATATATATTACATGTCTTACAATGTTCTTACTGATCTCCGAAGTATGGATTATGTAAAATGCTTTCCCGCTTTAATCCCGCTCAGGTCGTTCTACATTGAAAAAAATTGCTAGTTCATTTGCTATTAGGGAGTGATAATTTATGTTGAGAGCAGGCCATGTCCTCAATCGACCATATAGGAACAGGTCTTCTTAGATTTCCGAGGGTAGTTTGTATAAGTGAATGTCCTTGACGACAGCATGCCATTGTCCAGGGGTGGAATTGCTCATTAATATATATTGGGCTCAGAGGCAATAATATTGTCACATTATCTATAAATGCATGAACAAGATGGAAGCAATTTCGATTGCGCAGTATATTGCACAGTATGCATTCAGCACAATGATGTGCCCCAAGGTACTGTCTGACCACAAACGGAGTTTTTCAGTTAATCCATATAAATGTTCGAAAACTTATTGAATAGAAGAGAATGTTAGATTGTTTCAATAGCTAATCACTTCGCAGATTGCAGAATGTTAGATTTTGTCTGCATCTATTGCAAAGGCTTTTGTTGCCAATTGCTGTGGAAGGCACGGCTAGACAATCATCTACATGCTATGGCATAAAAAAATGATTGTTCGGATGTATCATTGCAAGCGGTTTGTGTTTCTCCTCCGATATTAGACATATTACAGTGAATACAATTAAGTCGTCACGGGGTCATTCTGCAGTTGGAAACGATACTGAAACAGCTCATGTTCGGAAGACGATACTAAACAGCAGGCAATGTCAAGTTTATTTTAATCAAGCTGGTCTTTGAGTGTTATATTTCACATGAGAATTTCGATGAAATCGCTAAGCAAGTGAAGGTTGGCGTATGGGTAAATTAAAATAAAATGTGCTTGTGGAATGCTTCACGGAATTAAAACAGCAGAAACTCTACACTTGTCTTCTGTAATATGTCTTGTATAAAGCGCGGCACGTTGAATATATGCCTTGATCAAGGTGTGTAACGTCACATAAAGTGCACTCAAAACAAACGTCAAAAAAGGCGCCAACATCCGGAGCATATGTTAAATGTGCTTCCGAATAATCCAAATAATGGATAAAATTTGGGATGCAACGTTGTCAACAAAAATACTGATGCGTATGCTCCCAAAGATCTTACCTTTGGGCATCAGTAACTATTCTCAAACAGCATCACACATTCACAATGTGAACATTCTTGAAAATACACGTATTTGGCAAATGTAAGAAAATTTAGTGAAAATGTCTTCCAATAATATACAATTACTTACTTCCAATTAAAGACCATGAAGTAATCTGAGTAATTTGCTTCCAAATATAAGCAATATGTTTTACTTTCGTTTTCGTTCATAGCAGCTTGCCAGAGTAATGCATCCAGCAATACAACAACAAGCTCAACAACAATTGCTGTGAAATGCACTAGAAATATGTACATATCATAATGAGCAGCACACGGAGTTAATTTGCCAAGCATCAGTGCATGACATTATACAATGTTAGTGTTCATCGGCAAAGAAATTAGAAATTTAACGTCAGCACTGCATTTCAAAACCATTTCGGGATTGGTACCTAGCATGTCCACGTTTTTCAATGAACAAATATTTTATTGATAGCATACATCATTTCAACGGAAATATACGTGTCTGAGCAGTTGAGGGGGGATTAATGAAGGTCATTGTTAATGTTAGACTATGACGCGTCTTCAGTGAGCTGTAAGAGGCGAAGCAACAGAAAGTGAGCTTTGCAACTGAACATGACACTTTTATTTGCCTAAAGCAGCCTGCAACTCAAACCAACCCATGCACACGATATATTTATACCTCAGGTCATGTGATTTTATAACAGGGCACTCGTCGAACAACACATTAATGTCTCTCACTTCCTTCCAACCCATTTACCAGACTCCATATATCACTGTTGCATCATATCACTCGTGTGTCGTTCAACTCATGTCTGGAAGTGTTAAGAAACCGATTGGATGTTAATTTGCTATCCATTCATATCAATCACAATTCGTTATCGTATCTACATAAACTCACAGATAATTGTCAGGATCCCATATCAACACTACATTATATGCTTAACCACACAATAATCTAATGGCTGAGGTTTGTCAGAGTCGTTGTGCTCGCAGTGATGCAGGCGCCCAGTAGGGTCCTCATACATTTTAGGTACTAAAGTACACTAATCAATCTACATAACTTCTGCAGAAGACGCAACAACATACCATAGTACAAACTATGATGACTGCAAAAATGCACCAAGCTATAGGCTGGTTTAATTTCCTTGCTGGTCCTGATACCATGAGTCGAATATATAAGTGCTTAATAAGATGAATGTCAGAATGGCTGTTTCAAGCAGTCGTCATTCTCTTTGTTGCCGCATCAGATAACTTATAGATCCGTGTTTAGTAGTCCTCGTTCATTATTTGATAAAGCTGTGATCATCTTTATATTGCCTTACTCACGCCAATTCAATAGCATAAATGATTAAACCGGAGAACTTACACTTTGCCGATGCTTTTTTGAATGTTCTGTGCACTGTCTCTCAATACGTAATATACATACGCATAACCGAAACATACAGGTATTAAATTGTATACCACTTAGTTTAGCGCGGTTAAATCATATACTTCTTGAAATATGTCTTAATGAGGCACATCTAGGTCAATTGATTCCTAGGATTGGATTGCTGTCATGTGCAATGAAACCAAGTAAGAGAGATGTATTAACCAATGGTATGGCACACACACACACACACACACACACACACACACACACACACACACACACACACACACACACACACACACACACACACACACACACACACACACACACACACACACACACACACACTCACACACACACACACACACACACACACACACACACACACACACACAAAGACACACACACACACACATATACACACATACACCCACATACATACACCATCATATGTAATGCTTCAACCAGACATCATTGATTACGTTGTATTTCTTAACGTTTCATATAATTAGAAATACAGCCATGCAAAACAATTTTGTATCGAGCATCCTAGCGCTGGGCAGTTTTCTAGTTTAAATGAGATTATTGATGATGGCAATGACAGATTATAGACGGCGATTAGGCGACTGCGACTTTCTGGCTAGACCTGATGAAAACGAGCTAGTATTAGGTCACCATTAGAGTTCTTGCTCTAACAAAAAGATGGAAAGCGCCGTCCCAAGGCACTTTTAACGAAAAGACGATACTAATGACAGGATTCAAAGCCCTCATTCAAAGACTCGACGCAGGCCATTCAGTCATGACCCTGGTCACAATGGCGCCTATGGACCTTACGTGTTTTACATACAATGCTACAAATGCTTTATGAGCCACCCAGATCACAGCAACTCAGTATGCAATCGCAGATATATGCTACATAACATTTATAAGTAACCATTCGCATTAATTCGTAAGCATTGTTTCATTTGTCAAAAAAATGTTCTATTTTCATCTTTGTGGTCTAATTGACCTATAAGATTTGGTAACTGCTTAGTCGATGAACGTATTCTCGGGAATCAAGTAAGCCTACGATTGGTACAGCACTCGTAATATATGCATTTGTGTTGCTGCAAAACTAATTGTAATAGCTTTTCATAGACCCGTCCCGTTTTTCTGCACTATTTTTTTTTCGAAATCAGCAACGTCGGAATACTCTGTAATATGATGAAAGGGAGAATAATTTTTTTTGTTTCTCCAACGTAGATGAATATGTGGACCAGCATGCACCCCTCGCTCAGCCCCAGAAAGTTGCAAGAACTCTGCCTATCATGGTTTGACAACCGCAGCAGCAGAAACCCCCATTGAACTGTAATATCCCAGGATAGGTCCATAAACATTCCACAATTGCACCCTGGTACCGGGTAAATATCTCTTCAGCAATTTCGCGAGAAACAACTCAAATGAAGCAATTCTTGAAAATTATCCGTCCCGCAAGAACATATGTTTAGTAGCCATCAACTGGAATACCATGTACCAGCTTACCGCCGTCCTGATGCCAGCAATCAGATATATACGAGACCAGAACTGCAATGTTTAAAAGTATGCATATTTAAAGGGGTAAGGACATGAAATAGACGGTTGGTGTCAAATGTATATTTGGACACATTAAGTTATCAACAAACAGTATTCACGCAAAGAGTTGCACTAGATCACCGGTTCATTCATCCATCATTAGCAAAATGAATTTTGATTTATAAAGCGCGTCGACGAGGATATTAAAACTCAATTGTGTCAACATCTTTGATAGCAATGTGCGAGAGTAGATTAACTAACATATGTGATGTAGATGTAGATATTGCAACGAGGCAGAATAACCAAGGCCAGTTTTAGAACAAATACCAGGCACTTGTTGCCTTGATTGTCTGATAAGTGGGAAAAACAGCATTTAACGATTCGGGCGAACGCATACATTTTCAATCGGAAATGTACGCAAGCAGATCCACAATAAAACAGGCTACAGTGCCTGGAAAAGAAATTGAGGACAAACAGTCGTTTTTGCTCATAGATGCTTGTACTATTTGTTTGGGATATTGCTAAGCTAGAAAATATACGGTGCGCGGTTAATCGAGTAGACGTCTCATGCACGTCGAATATAAATATATATATATGTAACACCCCAAGGGGTGGACCGTTATGATTACCAAGTCAGCCAGAAGAACAAACTACAGGTTTGAGGAATAGTATATAGATATAAAATGCAGCCTTTATTCGGGTTAAGTATATTAAATAGGGCAGAGATTAACTTGATTGAGAGCAGCGTCAATGCTCTCACATTAAACACAAACAAGGTGATATGGATACCAATCAGGGGGTGGCTGTTCGCCTCCAACCCGACACAATAATATAAAGTACTGAGGGGTACAAAAATCAATGCGGGGGTAGCTATTCGCCTCCAACCCAGCGCAACACATGCAAATGATCAAAGTAACAAAATGGTCCCTCACACTCTAATTCCTAAGAACTAACCGTTGGGCGTGAATCTCAACTACATAAAACTATAGTAAATATCACATGTAAAAGTTATTATTCACTGACAAATATTGCCCGTGTTGGGGGTTGTTTTCACCACCTAACCACAACACATGCTCACCTTTCTAGGAACGAAACAATCAGTCAAACTTTTACGATATCTTCAGACACGTCTTCTACGGTCCGAGACTAAAATGGAACTGGCGCGAAAACTACATAAAGGACGCTATCCGCCCTACTTTTTACCACGTCAACATTTAAATACAAACCTAAAGCCATCAGTTAAAAGTTACAGAACTTATGGCGAAATACATAATGATATAAAAACAGACCATCTCACCTGAGACAGTCTCACATGCAATTACAAATAAAATAAAGACACAGGCAAAACAGGCTGCACTATTTGACAGTCTGTGGAAGGAGAAACCAAACCGGTGTGACCCGGTCTAGCTTCGGCCTGTTCACAGACATCCAAATGCGCAGCCAACATAACCGGATGTTGACATTTATGAATATAGAAAGCGAAACTACTTTATGACGGGTAGGCTCGGAGTGCCAACGAGTCCCCTCCTCGTCACATATACGACGCCTTTTCGTGAAGTTTACTTGGCAAGCGCTTTCATCAAGCTGTTGCTACATACAAGTGCCAGATTCGAAAATTGCATTCAATTGCTCATATCGTTGCAAATGAAGGTGCTTTTAGACTTATACTGTTGTGTAGGTGATGTAGGACAAAATGGATCCAGGGACCCTGACGGCGAGATGTCTGCCTGCATTTTGTATATTACGTTGTCACTGCGGGTGCTCGCTTATATGAATCTATGTATGATAGACAATATGCGCTGACCTCAGCAAATGATGCGAGAATAGCCAGAACCCAGATGATTTTAATGATATTGTAGACCCTGAACTGATGCTGACACTACTTCCGGCTGGCAAACCACTTTTCCATCTCAATGTGATAGTCATAATTACACTTAGCATAGCACCGATCTACATCGCATCGAAAAGGACTGGCTTAGTCGCACGCAGCCATTGCGTTTAGTTTAGACTGACAGAAATGTAGATGTCATCATGCCCAGGAGAAGAGTTTTAGACTACAGATCGTGTTAGCGAAATGTATTTGTAGCCAGCGCCGCCTCAAACTGGGGAAGCTCATTGGCTATGAAAGCAGCATAAACAGTCATAACGAGTTAATAGAAGTCTTTCAAGCAGTCGTCTAAATTTTGAATGCAATAGCTGAAGCAGCCAATGACTCGGTTTTTTAGTACTAATTGGAATCGGAATTGAATTTGGGAATCATGCGCATGCTTTGAACACCGTAACACGGCATTTATTACTCTTTAATATAAACAAAATGAAATACTTTCAGTCGTATAATGTAAAGACAAACGAGTGCTGTCGAACTCTATTTTTCAGACGTATTACTCAACAAGTATAACACAAATTAAGTGCAAGGCGTGTAATTGTGAATCCGTTGTCACTGATAAAAAATTGTTGTATTTTATTTACAAGATGCGGCTGTAAGAATTCTTATTCTGACATTCAACCGTTATAGTAGCTAACACGTTAGCTTATTTCGTCTGTAGACGTGCTCCCTTAAGTAATTATTCCTTCATAGAAGCCGCGTTCCGTAATAGTTTGTATTAGGTTTTAAATCATGTGACATGTTATTTCTTTCACATTGGGTCGAAAATGTTTTGTCGATGAAGAGGTAGATTTTTAAAGATGACCGCATACAACGTAAAAGGGGTTTTTTTTTATTACGAGAGCGTAGTTTGTGGCGACCTGGTCATCATGTTGATAAATGCTTGGTTGTGATCGTTAAATGTAACTACAAATGATCGATAAAATAGCATTAAACATGCAATATGTACAAACATAATCTAGACGCGTTCTGCAAAAACGAACCGCTGCAAATCCGCTTTCAATCTGCAATTACGGCTATCATTTTGTTAAATGGAATGGAACAATTTGGCAGGCGTAACCAATCATGCGATGCTGAACATCGTTATGAATCTAATCAAATCTAGGCCGATGGCATTTTATTACATTAATGAAATGACCGGCAACCGTTACGTTTGTATTTAGCGTCATATGACGTGAATGTGTTCAATGAACAAATCAATGGCAAATGTTTGAGATGGCATCACCCAGGTGATACAAGGGCTCTCAGTCCGTGACGTATATCACATGATAGGAAAACATGTGTACTTGTATACTAATGTGGCTCGTCGTCATAAAATATGCAGAGTATATCTATGATGTCGTATTTATAATATTGCGTCGTGACCAAGTGAAGACATCGGCATGACAAGCATTTGATTTGTAGTTTATACACCTCATTTGTGGAGCAATGTTGTACATCCCAAAACTTCTCCTCTTAGACGCATTTGCTGCGCGCATATTGCGTAAACAGGTTTGTTAGCAGCCATTCGCAAAGGGAGCATACTATTATTGGGGCGGTGCCTTAACAACTTCATAAGAAGGTCATGAATGTATGCTTGAATAATTTGATTCCCATTGGTTGGATATATACATGCGATGTTTACGCCCCCATCCCAATCCCACCGAACAAAACTGTTACGCATAAATGCATTACTTTTCTAATTACGAAAAGCTCAAATTGTCCCGATGCGTGCCTAACAAAAAATTATTATTCGCACAACATATTCACTGATTTAGGCTAGGCGAGGTATAAGGCCTTATTTATAAGCCGTGATGTTAAATACACTGCAAAATATCGCTCAAGAAGTGGTTTAAGAAAAGTAATACCGTTTGTATGACGACAAGAAAGATATGAGAGACATGTTAATGATGACGTCTTGAGCAGTGCAGGATATTTAACTTATCAGAAAATGCCAACGAATGCCAAGTAGGCATAGCATGAAATGCCAACTACTTATACTTCAACGCCATCTATTGCTGGTAAATCAGGCGTTAATCTATTGACTAACCAACTATTACTAACTGTGAGTGAACATAATTTGGTTTCGTTCGATAAACATATTTATTTCTCTAAAGCCTTACGATTGACTGAGCAAAACAAACATCAATATATTTACAGTAATCTTTCGAATTGCACAAGAGACGGTTATTAGACCGAACAAAGATGTTTGATTGTAGTGTCAATTGAAAAGAAAAAGTGTCATTTTATTTAGTAAAACACTATACAGTGTAACCTTACTATGAGCCGCTTTCTGTTTATCATCGATCTATGGTGAGTAATGGTTAAGGCACCAACGTTAGGGTCTGCTTATATGCGCCACACAACTGAAATCGACCAATCATCGACAGATGCGATAGGCGTTCAACACCTCACAGGTACACTGTATGGATAAGATGAAAACTTGTATAACTGTATTGTCCCTAAAGCTGAGCGGGCTGCCGTCGTTAAAAGAGTTTTGACCATAAAAAAATAACGGCTGCCAAATTGATTATGATTTGATCGCCCGTCATTCGTTAACGTGCCCGTTTAGCCAAATGTAGCGCTTCACATTGTATCGTCAAGATAAGGGGAATCTAACGATGTTTATGCCGTGTGCGCGATGAGAGTGTCAATGTTCTCTTAATAGCATCTGACAGCAAACACCAATCCCTAAACGATCGATTTATACATTATTCACAATTAAACGTAAACTTACGTTTTCCATCAAACTACCTAACCAATTCGACGGCTGAAATGTCATCAACCAACCTAAATCAACATTCCCCCATCGTAAGTGGCAAAATATTCTCACAAATAATTGTCGGCTCTATGCCAGATTGATTCAGCCTATTGTTCATATCTTTTTCACCAGCCAATCATACACACCGTTAAACATATAATTTGGATGTAATGCATAAAGCTTTCAAATGTTGTGGCAAATGCATTTTTTAGAACCTTTCACAGCGAGTAAAAGAGGATGTTCTGTGGTATTAATGCTCCCATCACATCAAAGCTGTCTTTGGCGAATACACAACTCTTCAATCACTGGCAACAAACTTGCTGAATGATACGCAAATCTCGCATTCTGAGCCTGGGGCGATGTGTGTATCATGTGCAAGCAAGAGAGGAAATACTTGGCAATGGAAACGAAGCATTGAAGCCAGCGATCAACGACCGCAGCGCTTGTTTATTTCTATTGAGGGTGGTACCTAGTTTCATATTAAGTGGAAGTGGATTGCGATGCTATGTGATGCCTCAATCGGGCAAACTAATCCTCATGTGGAGCCAATAATTCTCAAAATCTCATTCTGCCATCTCGCCAAAGAGCTTTTAGCTTAGCTCTTTGATCTCGCTGCCAATATGTATAGCAAACTATGTTAAATATTGTTCCCAGTGGGCCAGTGTATCTCTGGGTTGCTGCATCTTGTGCTCAACAAAGTGTTATATATGTAATGTATCCCCTAAAATAAATAAGTGGATAACGGTTTTTATTATAACTCAAATAACAACATTGTGAAACTTGAAAATTTTGCAATATACTAATATGACGGACCAAAATACATACTTTAATCATATCCATGGCGCTTGAGCCGCCATATGCACCACAGCTTTAGTACCGAGCAGTCCCGGATGGCAACACACTTGGCATTTGGTGAACTGTTATTAAACACCATTTCTAAATCTGGGGCAGATCAAAGCATATGTGTTATGCAGACCGTGATTAGCTAATTCGGCATTTTGTTCTGCATTGGAGGTAAAATATCAAATACATTTTAACACATGAGGACAATTTTGGCTATTACGAACTTAGCTATGCAACCTGAGCGCTAAGTTATCATTTGATGTTGACCACGCTGCTTGTGAGGAAAAGTAATTAGTTCATTATGGGATTTGGTGGCTGTTAAACTAATGGCCTGAAAGCAGACACAAGGCCTATTAAGTTCAATGCTAGCGACGCTGGTTATCATGCCGCATAATCGAAGCATTATCATCGCGATGGGCTCTGTTGCATCGTCTTTATGCGTGTATGGCAGAGATACAATAATGATTAGCTACCGACGTAGAAGGATCAGCCTATGCAGATTTGCGTAATTATCTTAAGTTATAAAATTGCACAAAATGACCTCGTTTATGAAACTAATCCTAAACCTTAATCCTGTGGGATGTTACGTGTGGCACATGTCTTGTAAATCACATTACTATCTGAACCAATTAATCATGAATTCATGTTGTGTCAATGTAGTGTCTGTATATATATATATATATATATATATATATATATATATATATATATATATATATATATATATATATATATATATATATATATATAGCTACCGACGGAGAAGGATCAGCCTATGCAGATTATATAATTATCTTAATATAAATTCTATAAATGACCTCGTTTTTGAATATAGTCCTATACCTTTATATATTATACATATATATATATATTTGTATGTATATATGTGCATGTATATACATATATAAATATATATATATATAGAATGTATATATATATACACATATATTCAAAAAAAATATATATAATAATATATCTAGCGAGAGAGATATATATAGAGAGAGAGAGAGAGATAGATAGAGAGATATATATATAGATATATATATAGAGAGAGAGATATAGAGATAGATATATCTCTCTATATATATATATATCTATATATAGATATCTATATATATATATCTCTCTATATATATATATATATATATCTATATATATATATATATCTATATATATATATATATATATATATATATATATATATATATATATATATTATATGAAATTTACTGCATAAATATGGCCTAAATACGGTAATCTTTAATAGTGGGCGTGACCAAATGAGTAACAGAATGATTCGGAGACATTGAGTTATGCTGGTTTATTGACATTTTGGTATTCTATGGGTGACATCAGATGGTTCTTAACGCTTTGTACGTGATGAATGCTCTGTTTGACAAACCCAATTTACTCTTGGGAGAGCCAAAGAGGTGTACGCTAGCCGAAGACACAACTTGAGTATATTATTTATTCTATCGTAGTTACTATCACCTAATCGTCTGTAACATTATAGAGCAATATCAGTCTATTCATTGCACAGCATCTTTGAGTGGATGCCATATCATTACAACGTGTTGTTTTGCATGTATTAGCGATCCCAAAAAAATAATCATGTAATGACGTCAGGCGCAGATATGTTGTGCGTTACGCTCACACTCTAGCACCCAACAGACGGATGAGACATATCATGTCGAGTAAAGGCTATCTAGAATGCTCAATGCTCCATCGCAAAAGTTGCAATGACATCATTTTGGTAGCTCCATTAAGGTTCTGGCAAGATAATTGCATAATTGACTTCAGTAACTTGCGGAGGAGACACAATTGATTAATGTACGTATTGGTACTAAACATTCTTTCCCCAAATCACACTTCCTAAAGTCGGCATGTACACTACGTAACTTATGGTCAAACCACAATATTTAGCTGATGCGACAACGGAATCGATATATTTTTTACAAATTGGATCATACAAATCGAGCAGATTTGATGGAACGATCCTGCTGGTTCTGAGAAATACCCGCTCGAGCGTCGCAACTCGTTACATAGTTTTGTCAAAAACCTCATATGTAGCCAAATTGAATGACTGATGTAAAACATGTAAACCTAATGCTGGGTAGGCAGAGTTCGCCAAAACTGCACTTGGCACACATTTAGAAATGTAAGGATTACTAAATTAGATATATCGTTCTGTCGATTTGACAGGATTGGTCCCAGTAATTTTATATATACAACTTATTGCTTCAATGCATCTGCGTGCATTGAATTTCCGCGTTGCGGACTAAGATGAGCACTTTCGATATCACACACCTTTTTCATCACGAATGCATGTACGTAACATTTAGCCTTTACATTAACACTTTTAGTGTTTTCTAACTTAGATTCATTGCCATTGCTTCGTCAGCTTCTCTTTTATGCATCATTTTAACACCTCAGTCCTTTAGCCATTGTACGTACCTATTACATTATGTGTGTCTGCCTATATTTCAGAGAGAGATGTGTTGAGCTCTGAGGCCAGGAGAGAACTCGTTTTTGAAATGTCAAGTGCTTCCCTCAACGACTAATGAACGCTATTCCAATTCTCATGAGACATGCAGTAGTCAGGTCAATGGATGATGGCCAGGACAGGCAAAATGGCCATGACGCTCTGGAATATGGGGTATGCATGAGGAGAGGGGGGGAAGTGGCAGGTGATATGTAGGTCACTCGTGGATCTTTGAAGCTGGGGTTTATAATTTATATCAGCTGTAGGGGGTTACTCCATCAACTGATGACTGAGAGGGTACGTTATGATGATGGGTAGGTTTGTTTTCAATTTGGCACTCAACACTAATACACACAGCCGCTAGTCTGTAGTATCCAGCATTCATTTCTTAAACAACAGTCCGCAGCATGATTACCGCGGTCACACTGAACTATGCTGGTAGTGCTTGCACGTCTATTTGGTTCGGCAAAACACTAACGATCAAAATTGGCGAGTACACAATTCAATCCCAGCTGGTAATGGCTTGTTATGCCGAGTCATTTATAGATATAACATCGATATCACATTGCAGTGGCAATCCAAGCGATCTGTAAGGTATTGATTTAGGTTTACATATGTAATCACATCTAACCGATTCAACTGAGCCATAATACACTAAGCATGTATATGTCAAACGGTATATATCACACGCATGTATTTTTGTAACAACTGAGGCTTTAAAATTGTAATATTAAAATCTCACTGCAGCTTATTGTGTTACGTTACAATTTCCAAGCAGATAATCGTCGGTCGCAATATTACCCGTTTATCAGATTTCGTACATACTTGCCAACTAAGTAAAATTGTCACAACATTGTACTACACGAAGCATTACAATTTGCGATGTACAACAATCAAATTTCTGACAGATATAAAGTGTTTTGTGGGAAAAAATGATACATACCCCAAAAATGTACAATATATTGTGTGGTTGTTCAAGTCCACTTATAGTCTGCAGATATTCTCGGGAATCATTAATTCGTTACAGTTAGTGGAGAATAGTAAAGTACCTCTCAATGGTCTTTGGATCACATGATGCAATTGAGCTATTTTGTATTTTGGTTCGGACCCACTCATTAAAGATTATGTTAACAGTCGGAGTATGGAAACAGAATAGCAGGCCCAGTATGAACACATAGCTATCTTCAACAGCAGCAATCGGAATGCATTGTTGTTTCAACAACAAATTTGGATATATACTGCTAACACATGTGCAAGCACATATCAGTCAATCTCTCACATCGAATATACTTTTTTTCTTTACAGTAACGTGCCGTCTTAGCTTTAAGCCAACGTCCACGCGTAACCACTTGACAGGCTTGACGTTAATTATATATTCATACAAATCATGTGGCCAATGAACCCTGTACTTTAGTTGTTTATATTGACGATATTTCAGAAGGTCGATGTCAGTCAACATATTGTGGCCTCCTGTCACGAGGCGCGTGCATTTTACCCCGGCACTGATCCCAGTTTTATTATTCTCAGATATAGTATGAAAAATGCCACAGGTTATATTTGCCCTTTAGAGAACATTAATAGGGGGATGGGAGTGGGGTTCAGTGCATGTACGCAGCGTTATTAGAAATGACATTTTATGATCATGCTAATGGTAAGGGCACTGTGTGTTGGTGATTTCCTTGAACGGTATATTACCTCTTGCTCCTTATATATTCAAACATGTTAGGAAATCCATGGCATTATTCCAGCAGTCCACGAGACTGGGCTGCTTAGCGAAGTTGACATGCATCTGTGGTAAATAATTGCCGATAGCAACCCAGCTTCTTTGCTTCAAGAACAGGTCGTAGAGATATCAAAAAAAATCCGATAGATAATATGGGAGATTTGCATGGCACATAATCCAATTAGTAGCTCAAGATCTCAAATAAATCCAGTGTCGAGATAAGGAGATTTATATCATGTCAAAGTCTGCATTTGATATTTCAGGTATAACCACCACGGTCAATACTATATACACAATTTAAACGACTAGCCTTAATCATAACTGCCAGTCCAGTCATCTGAGACAGACCATAAATTAACTATGCATTTCAAAAAACCAGGTCAGCAATCGCATATTCGTTGATGCATGAAAGTTTTGTTTACGGAATATTTGTTTTGCAACATGGGACCCTATCTAAATTATACTACATGGCACTCAACACTCTGTATCCATGCTCTGGCATTCAGGGCACTGTATATGAGTCACACGAGTTTGATGACATCCAGGCACGCACACACGCACAATGTTAGCAAAGACAAACGTTTCTGCCAGACAAACTGCTTGTTCGCTAGAAGTCGCTGACACTGGTTAAGCAGTAGTCGCTAAATTTAATGGGGTCTGAAATTGTTAGAGTTTTGATGGAATTATGTAAAACGAGCTTCTCGGTTATTAAAAAGAAAGTCAATATGCAGTATTGCTCTTCTATGGCATTTTGGACATACGTAAAAACAAGAGACGGCACCTTATTAGGGGAATTTGGTTTACAATTGGTTTGCAATAAACCTGGGTCGTAATATAGTTTTCAAAGCCACAACCTCATATATGTACGTTGAAAATAGTATGTGACTTTTCATAGAGTATCAATATTGATCAATATGATTCGCAAAACCTACCAGTGGTTAAAGTGGTGGATTACTTGAACACAACAATAGCATCGGGGTATCATATTCAGCACCAGCCGACATTACTACTACTATCGATTATTGTTCACTGTGACGTTGAAGTACCTGGTTGGAGGCTTTGTGTTTTGCAAACTAGACGGTACCATGTAGTAACAAAAGTCATGCACGTTTCATTTAAGCCCACAGGCTGTGAATTAATGCACCCCCGAGCACAATTTATTTAACACTTTGTTGCAATCTGAAATTCTGCGGCATTCGCAATTTTGTTATATGCTCGCTATAAATAACATCGGTCAGACAACGTTAAACATAGGTGACATGTATTGATCGAACGTCATTTCGGTTGAAATAAAAAAAAGTTCTGTGATTACTTTTATGGACATGTTTATAATATCAACCGTCTACTGTCAATCTCATATTAGACGAATAGCTATCTTAGAACAAGCAATACGCTCGGTCAAAGAACGGCTTCATAAAATATCTTATAGGCCCCCGCTCTAGGTTTGTTGGTAACTACAGTTCGTAGCTAATATCAATGGGATATGTGAGATGGATGTTGAGTAATTAAACCAATTGAAGGCAAAATCCTCGCCCCCTACCCTCATTTTCACTTTTATTAATTTATCGGCTATTATGCAACCCCGCGCGATCACCCTCACTATGAATACAAATAAGTAATGGAAAACACTTTAGGGTTGCTGTGAGATCCCTGGGTACAGTCTGATAGGATTATCCCAATGTTCAACGTATTCATTTGCAACCGTGAAGTGATATTTTGTTGAAAGCGCCCAAAACATTAATTCTGAATAGCTAACCTCATAGGGATTGTGTTGGTTGAGAATATGAAACATGTTTTAACAGTGACCAATGCAGCTTACAGCTAGTATGCTTAGCGCTTGACTGATTACCAATAACCCATAAATTGTCAGTTCGAACACTTTAGCATATAGCCAAATCACTCCAAGTAAAATATTTCGAGGTTTAAGTCCTGGTAAACTGTGTATTTTTCACTGCCCAATGAATAAATACCGGTTCAGAACAGGACCTATAATTGCACACAGGCGCGATATATGTTAACTTCTCCATTTGACGTCTCTAGTTCAACTTGATTGTTTTGTTGTTGACTAAGACTTGCTTTATACATACCCAGTATTGTCGGCATACTACCTGGGCTAGTTTAATGAATAATTAATTAGCGTTTTAAGAATTGCGGAGCAATTTGTCATTCAAGACAACTCATTACTCTAAATGGCGACCTGTAATATCAAAATAAAAATACTCACACAGCCATTCAGCCTTATTTGACAGGGACAGTCAATATTTCGCTGCAAAGGTAGAAACCATTTTATGATTTATAGGTTGCAATAACGTTTCCCATTCAAAAAGCTTATCATGAAACATCATTTTGTTAAGTCGGTTGGTATTTTATAGGTCTGTGGGTCAAGTAGCGTCTCAGGGCAGAGTGCTCGTGTTGCCATGCGTGATATTTATAAGGAACGGCATCGATCAACCTAATACTGCATGACAACTCTGAATGATTGATAACAAGCGTGTGTATCCTGCTTGATAAAGCACCGTACCCAACGCCATTGCAGCGTTGTAAAATTGCATATCAATATTTGTAAACAAATCTTCATGTTTTTTTAATATAATACAATCAGTAAAGCTTGTGCCAGTAGCAAATGATTGTACTACACTTACATGCAGGTTATGTACTCAAAAAAAGTGACCGCTTTGACCACACCTTCCAAATTTTGGTTATCCAGAGGCAGTTCGAAGTTGTGTTTTGCAGCTATAAGCAGTTGTTTTGCCGCATTTTAACATTTAATTCCAAAATCAGGTCGTTAATTGTCCAGGCTTGGTCAACGTGGAGGAAGATATTAGAAAAATGACCAATTCACATACGTTGGCTAGGTAGAATTATGTATTTAAAGGATGTGCATCTATATAAGATACTTCCACGTCTACGAATATCAGCTAGAGAGGATGGGCAAAATCACTCATTCATTTATTTCACGATGATATATGCCTTGAAGCAATTGTCTAAATAGGTTAGTTATAGCTTCTTTATAGTTTCCTACTTGAACCATTCATATCACAAAATATAGTCCACTCGCGTGCAGTTGCACAAAAGAAACCAGTTCGCATGTGCGTCAATATGAACCCTCGCGTGTTATTTCATTGCCATCATAGGATGCTTTTCGTTTTTGGCGAAGTTGTTTCGGTCAAGTTGGGGCCTTTGTATTATTCTTTTTTTATCTGATTGCTGTGCAGTTTCTAAGATATTGCATTTGTACTAGATACACTTTATCAGCAGAGTTATCTTGTTTTGACCAGGGCTTTTGATAGCAGCATAGAAAAACTTTAATGGCCCATGCGTATTATTTCTGAAACCCGGCGTACTTTATAGGGTTGAGTTGTGGGAAGTTTGCCGCACGCACAATACACAGAATGCACCATGGGAACTCTGCGATCCATACAAATCAAACCATTATAATAGTCTTTCGTGCATATATGAATGCAACAAATAATAGTAACAGAAGACTAAACAAAACAAAAGTCTGTTGTTTGATAAGACTTTTGCAACTTGGGTCTTTAAGAATTCTGCGTGCGGTAAACACAACGGGTGTCATTCACATTATCCTATGACGTATCCCTATCATATGTTTGTCAGATGCATATTAACGACGAAATATTTAGTTTTATGCGTAATTAGTTTTATTCAAATTCAGATAACCACGATACATGGCTTAAAACAGTCAGAATACTCAACAATGACAACCACACATATATCTTTGAACAACAACTTGTCATTGCGATGCTAACATTGCAAAGCTTACATTGCCTCCTGATCACTGTAATGCATCCATCATTTGATGGTATTCCCTTTCACGTCCCCAAATTGCATATGGATCGTCGCTTAGCTGATGCGCAGTATTCCAGTGAGTGATTGATGGCGGTGCATCGCTCCATCAGCAAATTATTACACACACATCACCAGCCGATGTCCTCTTGGCAAAAGTATGATTGCAAAATATTTGTATTAGCCTTCCCTGCTTTGCGGAACGTATAAATTTCACAATTTCTTCGTGTCACAATGTTGTAAAGAGATTTACCCAGCGATAAAGTGCATTGGTGGAATGTTTATTGGCAACTCAGGGCACGTCGCGGACCTTTCAGTAATTGAGCTTGACGAACAAATATATATATATATATATACATATATATATATATATATATATATATATATATATATATATATATATATATATATATATATATATATATATATATATATATATATATATATATATATATATATATATATATATATATATATATATATATATATATATATATATATATATATATATATATATATATATATATATACTGTCATTTGGCTTAGACATTTGGCTTAACATGGCCTCACATAGCACTCCATCCAGTGATGTGTTGCCAACCTTCCATCTTCTCGCCATATGATGCATACAGCAGCGACAAATAGATTCACTCTATTTGTAGTTCGAGCCGTCATCTACGGAACAGCACTAATCGTCAAGGGAGGTGACGTCTATAGTTTAACTACAAGACACAGAGAAGCACTGGAAGCCATAACCACGGGAAGTCTCCGCTTCCTTGCTGTTCTGCTTTTACACATTGAACTTCATCGTATGAATAATTTCATATATACTAGGATCGATATAAGACGTCTATATCATACATAATCTGACGAGAATGATCTCGCCGAAGATCTTGCTCTTTTACGAGTTTCACTGCCAATGACACCTATAGACCATTTATAATTATGAATGATTTTCTGGTCGTTGATCTCCAAATTATGGTTCAAAAACATTTCTTAGCGTCATTTATCATATGGTGTATCGTATTGCGACACTTCAGATATGAAATACTTATAAAGAAGAGGAACCGTTTGGTATAAATTGTGCTGCTAACTATTTTAAGCGCATTGTTTTGTTAGGTTTAGTTATTTCATAGGGCCAAATAATCTGAAAGTGTCTCAGAATCCCAACTTCACAACCTAGTGATTACGTTGCAGACGATTTGCGCAAACGTTGAGACTTCACAACCATTCGGTTTATTGGTGTGTCCAAGGTGCAGTTAACTTATTTGTTTTTATTCATGGAACAATTTCCGAACGATTTTCTCATCTCCCCACCCCGAGTACAATATTGGCACGTGAATAAAGCGGTCATGCATGTGAATAAAGTGTTCATGCATGTAAAGTGGTCATGCATGTGAATAAAGTGGTCATGCATGTGAATAAAGCGGTCATGCATGTGAATAAAGTGTTCATGCATGTGAATAAAGTGGTCATGCATGTGAATAAAGCGGTCATGCATGTGAATAAAGTGTTCATGCATGTGAATAAAGTGGTCATGCATGTGAATAAAGCGGTCATGCATGTGAATAAAGTGGTCATGCATGTGAATAAAGTGGTCATGCATGTGAATAAAGTGGTCATGCATGTGAATAAAGTGGTCATGCATGTGAATACAGTGGTCATGCATGTGAATAAAGTGGTCATGCATGTAGTGGAAAATATCGCTATCACGCTTGGAAATTATTGGGTACTTATGCTAATAAGAGGTGGTGTGGTCCTGTGCTTTTGAATTGACTTATAAATTGCAAGGGAACCACATTGTGTAATATAGTAGTCGCTAACCTACACACAATATCACGTTTAGCGGATTATTAGTGTTTTTGTCTGCAATGACTTGGAGCTATTTGGTCGAGAGAAGTCACTTAATAATCGACAGCGACGGAGCGATGGCCTTACCTTGGCTGTGGTCAACTGAAGCAACAGAAGTAATGGCTATACGGGTGTTCTAACTTTTCCCGAACTTCAGCTTAACAAACAACAGAATGAACAGGACAATGACCTACAACAAAACTCTTTTAATTGAGAATATGAGCATCTAAATCATGTATTGTTTCTAGCAATGATGCTGATGGCCATACAAGTTCCGGTCAAAACAGTAGGTAACATCAAGACTGATTGGCAATGACGTAACATCATATATATTACATTTCTGACATTGTTCTTACGGCTCGCAGAAGCATTGATTACGTAAAATGCTTTCCCAATTGAATCCCACTCAAGTCTTTCTACATTGAATAAAATATTGCTAGTGCATTCGCTATTCGCTCAGCGATATCCTTGAAATTCTCATGTGTTTTCCATGTAAATAAGAAAACGGGCGATAAATAGTATTAGATATAAGTAAGACTGTTAAAGACGGTCTCGTCTAGTGTGTGGACTGCAATATGTGGCATGAAGTGGGAATTGTGGAGTTGGCGAGTGCCAGTAAGGGGGGCATATAGTATGGATTTACCAGACACGCAGCAAATTTGTGTTGAAGTCTTCTACGAAAATGCTGAGCAAGTTAAGGTTAGCTTATGGTTGATGAAAAGCAAAATGGGCTTGTGGAATGCCTCACATAATTAAAACCGTAGAAACTCCAATAATTTATTTCTAACACTTGTCTTGTGTAACATGTCGTGCTTAGGGTGTTGCACGTTGAATAGATGGCTTGATCAATGTGTGTAACGTCACATAAGGAGCACACAAAGCAAACAGCAAAAATAACTTTGGGGCGTCAGTAACTAATCACAGATAGCGTCACAGATTCACAATGTGAAGATTCTCAAAAATCCACGTGTTTGGCAAATGTATGAAAATTAAGTGCAATGGTCTTCCATTTACGTACAATCACTTACTTCCAATTAAAGACAATGATCAGTAATCAGGCAAACTTGTTTCAGAATACCGAGCAAGATGTTTCACTTACGTTTTAGTTAACAGCAGCTTACAACATTAATGCAACCAAAAGTAAAACAATTAGCTCAACAACGAGATAATGTACCAAGCATCAGTGCACAACATTTTCTGCGTCAAAGTAATCAGTCGACGACACAAGGGGTTTAATGGCATTATCCTATACCAACCTAATGCTTACCCCAGTCTTACAACCAAACGCTCACCAATCCCTGTTACACACCAATATGTGCGCTCACAAGCATTCCGCAGATGCAACAAACCATCTCATACAACCATCTCATCTCTTATATCGACCCTGCCACACAGTTCCATCTTCTACCAAAGGTACACGTCCCCATGCCCAGCCATTTCTACACCCTAGCCAAGTACGGCCGGCTGAACAGACCCTTAACTTGTTTATATGGAATGTTTTGATTGCAAGCAGCCGAGTCAATGTGCTAAAACAGGGACAGGGAAATGTTTTATTGATTGCATATTTAACTGTTAGACACGTACCTGTGTTCAGTGAGCCGTAAGCGGCGACGCAAAAATATGAGAGGAGGTTTGCAACTAAACCAGCCACACTATAGCAGCCTTAAATTCAAACCATTTTGATGAAAGCGCCGTCTGCTTGATATTCATACTTTGCTCTTGAACCGACCATTGAACTCTTTCGGCTTATTGTCGCTTCTCGGACATTATATGTGTGCTGATTCCCTTATGTTTATCGAATCCCATAAAGTTTTCTCCACACTTATATAATCTTAACTTTGCAACGGTTTTATTCCACTCTTGGATATATTTTTGTTGGCATCATATCAGACAAGGATACGCGTCTTTATGCGATTCGACGACATACTAACAACCATCATCAAAGCCAACACTACCACTCGACGAAATGAGGTTAAACATTGACAGTGTAGAGCTGTGGATGAGAAAAGGCCACGATGGGTGGTTGAGAACCGATACTTCCATAACAAGTCTATGAGAAGACAGCTTGGATTTCATGAATTCATACTGGCTACGGGCAAAATCCTGATGACCTCAATTAGGTATCTAGCTCGCTGCTTTGTTCTCGAACGGTCTGAACGATCTTCAGTAGCATGTGGTTATGTTTTATAAGTATACCAAGTGTTAAGTGGCCTAAAAATAAAAAGAAAATAGTCAAGGCGGCTGTGACATTCTGATCTACAAACATCACAGCAGTAGTTGGTTTTTGCGCTTATAGCCCATGATATAAAAGTTTTTTATACATTCCCGTCAACATTTTGCAAGCCGGAGTAGCCATTTTCGTCCATGAAGGTAGCAGTTATGAATATCACGTCACTTTGTAGTGTGCAAACGAAACCCACCCTCTCTCACAATGCGTTTATACCTCAGGCTATGTGGTTTTATGACAGGGTACCCGGATTTACGGTGTCGAAAAGCATATAAATGTCTCTCACTTCCTTCCATCCCACTTACCAGTCTTCATACTTACTGTTGCATCACATCGACCGTGTGTCGTTCAACTCATGTCTGGAAGTGTTAAGAAACCGATTGGATATTAATTTGCAATCCATTCATTTAAAACAAAATTCGTTATCGTATCTGCATTATTTCACAGAACAAGTCAGGATCTGATATCAAACCCCCCCCCCCCCCCCCCACACACACACACCCAAACCCACACCCACAGAGACACACACACACAGCATTAACAGTAATGCTTCAACCAGACGACACTGATTACGTTCCATATAATAAGAAATATAGTCATGTAAAGCAATGATATCGAGCCTACTAACGCTGAGCAGTTTTCCAGTGTAAATGTGACTAATGATTGCGGACGGCGATGACGGATTATAGACGGCGATAAGGCGGCTGCGACTTTCTGGCTACACCTGAAGAAAACGAATTAGCATTAGGCCACCATTACAGCTTTTGCGATAATAAAAAGATGGAAAGCACCGGCACAAAGCACTCTTAACGAGAAGACGATACTAATGGCAGGATTCACAGCCCTCATTCTAAGACTCGACTCAGGCTATTAAATCATGACCCTGGTCACCATGGCGCCTATGGACCTTACGTGTTTGACATAAAATACGGAACGTTTTATGAGCCACCCAGAGCACAGCAACTCGGTACGCAATCGCTGACATATGTTACATAACATTTATAAGTAACCAGCTCCATTAACTCGTAAGGGATGTTTCATTTGTCAAACAGTTGTTCTATTTTCGTCTTTATGGTTTTAGCAATAGGATTTGGTAACTGCTTAGTCGATGTCGATTGATTAACGTTGATTATACTTATACCATAAGTCATAGGCGATTGGAACAGAAAGAGTTTGGTGGTGAATGTAATCTCGTGAATCAAATAAGCCTATGGCTGGCACAGCAAATGTAGAAAGTGGTTGTTTGCTTAACACTCATAATATATGCGTTCGTGGTGTTGCAAAACTAATTGTAATATCGTTGTATAGACCCTTCCCGTTTCTGCACTATTGTTGTTCTCGTTTTATTTTTAAATAAGCAACGTTGGACTTCCTGAAAGGGAGAATAAACCTTTGGTTTCTCCGACGATGAGGAATAAGTGGACTAAGAACAGCCTGTACTCCTACCAGATATTCGTAATGAAATATTCAAATTCCCGACAGAAAAACATTAGACATTGATGCCCATTATTCTTTATCTAAAATGTCCTAATCAGTCGATCATGTTCTATTTAGCTCCTAAAATCTCTCGCCTGAAAAGCGATTATATCTTTCGTTATATCTTCGGTTCAAAAGCAATCTGATTCAGCCATTAATTGCTTAAAGAAAGCTTATCAAATGGTATTATGAGATTTATACCATGCCTAAAGGTAGATCAGTGAATATGTTGATAATGTTAAAGTTCCCTAGCTGTATTGTTGGTGGATGCGGAAAAAACTATCCAGTAGTTGCCGGGCTCATGAGAGATGTGAGGTGATGTATTCGACATTAAGGTTTTAGGATCTGACGACTACATTCAATTTAAATATTTTTATTTGTTTTAGTGTTCTCGGTCGAATGAGGACTATGCGTATCAAGATAAATTGTTTCGTTCTATCCTTGACTGAGTTAGCCTGATCGCATAAGCTTTTGCATACAATACTTCGTTCACTTTGATCTTTTACATGTTAAATGTCTACTTTATTAGCTTTGGTACATGCGGGTCCTTGTTAAAGTAAGTACACCCAGACAAGGCGTGAGAAAAAGCTCCGAAAAATATATGTTTAACAATACATCATAAATGAAGAGTTGGAAAACACTGCTAGATCGAGGAAAAATATCATGGTTCTACGGCCACTGAGGCAGAAACCCCAATTGAACTGTAATTTCCCAGGTGATCCATAAACATTTCACAATTGCACCCTGTTGCCTGGTAAATCTCTCTACAGCAATTACGCAACTCAAACGAAGCAATTGCTGGCAATTATACGTCCTGCAAGATGGGAAGAACAAAGCGCATTAGTAACAGAACGTTCATACGGAGTAGCAATACCCGGATAGAACAACATATGAACATATGTTTGGTAGGTAAACGTCGTCCTGATACCAGCAGTCAGATATATGATATACAACTACGCATTGTTAATGGGGTGCGGAAAAACCACAATAGACGCTTTGTGTAACATGCCTTATGGGACACATTGAGTAGACAACAAATAGTAAAGAGTTGCACATTTGGTTCGTTCATCCATCATTAGCTAAATGGATTTTGCTTCCAAAAGCGCGTCTTAATAACATTAAATCAACCGAGCACCAGCACCAGGCACATGTAGCCTTGATTGTCCGATAAGCGTAAAAAGAGCAATTAACGATTCGGGTGAACGCATACTTTTCCAATCGAAAGTACGCAAGCAGATCTGCAATATATATATATATATATATATATATATATATATATATATATATATATATATATATATATATATATATATATATATATATATATATATATATATATATATATATATATATATATATATATATATATATATATATATATATATATATATATATATATATATATATATATATATATATATATATATATATATATATCTATATATATATATATATATATATATATATATATATATATATATATATATATATATATATATATATATACCGACCAATGCGACCATCAGGGGACATGCTGCAAAACACGACCGTCGGGGGCCTTCTTGTTAACGCGCCGCAAGTGAACATTACTTACATCAAATTTATCCTACGGCGCCCATGATAATGATTCGGTAATGAAATAACCTTTTCTATTGACGGTTTAAGATATATATTTTTGGGTGTCCCCCGACGGTCAAGCCAACTATTTTATAGACTGAATCAACCTTTGGGAGACTAGGCCCCCAACGGACTTTTCCCGCCAAAAGTCTCCCAACGGTCGATGCATATAATATAAATATATATGAATATATATATGTCCGTAGATGTTGCTATGTTTAGCTTGCAAGCGCTGCGGTGCGCATGGTTTGAAGTGATATCATTGTGACTAACACCACACATAATGAAGCAATCGAATGTCTGGGGGGCAATGGAAGGGTGTGTATGCTACGCCAACTTATACGCGCTCGTCTTGTTCATATCTATAAATATATTACACTTTCTCAATTCGCAATTGTAATTTAATAGGTTATATACCAGTCTACGACAATCCCAATTTATCTGTTTATCAAATATCCAAGATAATCTTGGTTGGTTTAATCGCACGTTTCATTGAGTCGGACATGAATGGAACTATTGTCCCTGTCCGCCCAGACCATAATTACTGTGACTACGCAGATTCTTATGATCTAATGTGTGTTCGCTTAATGGATGTATACACGCTGCATCCGGTCGAGTCGGCTGCTTGTATGTAAAGACTACTGTAGCTGTCAGAATTATAACACATCACTAATTTTAGTATAGCTAATTATTCTATTTAGGTTGATTTAATACGATTATATAACACTCATGTAATGCATCGGCATCAACAAAGAATGTCATAAGATCGTATCCAGGAGGCTAACTTGATAGTTATCCCCAAACCTCACAAGGAAACCGAGACGGAAAGTCGGTGCATACAATCGCTTTACTTGGCTTAAAGAAGTTCAAGAACCCCGCTGCAATTACAAAGGTCACCAGAAGACGCTATTGTATTAACATCCATTCTCCTCGCTTTCTTCGGCTTCTTAAGAAAGGGAAATGTAGTCCCTTTTTACCAAACCAGCTTCAACCCTCGTCGACATTTGTTGCGTGAAAATATTCGTCGCATTTAAGCCGGACTGAGCCTCATTTACAACACACAAAGACTCGTCAAGATCTTGACTCATCTCTCACAATCATCATAGCTTCCATCCCTCACATTGTGGACCCTGTACGCGCATAAGCTCATATGCTCCGCCTGGTTCCCGCTCCCGTATCACCTCCTGTCTTCGCTGAACCCGTTCATCTTATTCTATTAACCGCAAATCTCGCAACAAACGCTGTAGGTATGGAGATCTGGAACGACCCGCGTTCAAAACGTGTAATGCAGCCTTGTTGACGCTCCAATAAGCCCCCCCCCCCCCCCCCGAGGTGGGATAATTGCCTCAGAGACATGAAAAGGGCGCGCGAGGAAGATAACGGAGGAACCGCCAGCGTGCGAGAAACACGAGGGAGGAAGTCTCTAACTCCCCTTCGCTGGTTGTGAGTGTCGGCCTGTAATACCCCCTCTCTGGTTGTAAGTGTCGGTCTCTAACTAACATTGACTGCATGCAAGTGTGACCGCCCTTATTGATAAGATTTAATGCATAGCGTAGTATCAACCATTATCGCATTGCACCCTACTCTCAGCCAATCAGAGCTCGAGAAAAAGCTCGGTCTTTTTCCCAGATCGCCTCAAACGCACAGTTTGCCGTGCGATAACTGCAACCTGTCGATATATCACCAAGAAACAACTTTATTTGAGAAGGTCCTTCACAGAGCACTGCTGCTCTAACATGGCAACACTACGGAGGTTATTACTATCACGCACACCTTGCAAGTCTTATAGCGAAGGTTTTCTCAAGTCATTTGCTTGCCAGCCGCTAATCTAGTTGCGTAGCGCTCATCCGGAAGTCACGGTATTATCCCATCTCCCCGGAATCATGCTGAGGCGCGAAATTGTAACACCTGTCGAGCTGTGACTACTGCGCTACAGTGTTGCTAGCATCAAACAACCGCGAACTCGGCGGAGCTCTGAACACAACAAACTATCAAGCATATTCTAATCAAATAAACAAACAAGTATAGAAACAAAAGTATTTATCTAATCATCACTTAAACACAGGCAGCTGAGGCCAAATGGGGGATTGAGATCCACCTATCATATTTACCGGTCCCAGGCAGATACCTTACATAACATAGGTTCACGCTAATTATCATTATTAGGAGACAGCGTCGTGCTTGATTATCGCGTGTAGGGGCCATCGCGATAAGTACGTTATCCCATGGTCACGCGGATGATATGGGGAGAGACCCACATGACCATGCGACAACCAACACTAATCAGCGTCGTCCACATGTGTACGCATATTACATCTAATGTAATCCATATCGTAATAAGCGTCGTCAGCCAGTGTGGAATCCCCTGTTCCTCAAGTATCAAACCTCGTCACTCATGTTGACAATTTTATTATTACCGAATGTGCTCTAAATTAGTTCCCTGACCAAGCGTCGCCAATAAATATCAATTCCCCAGATCCAACTCGAGTATCTGCCCATACTTGTAGGCAAGCCCCTTCGTATCAGCTGAGCCCCAATCAGAAACCTCCATGCTTGCTGGCGACGCCACACTTATATATATACATCCGCATTACTAGATGTTAAAAGACACTCTTAATTCGGGCAACTAAATAGTCATGATGTTACGGAACAAGTTGGAAGGCCGAATTCGTACGACGGTGAGAAGAGATCGGAAGTCCGTCTCATCTCAAACCTTTTATATATCACATTATCTATGTTGACAGTTGGATTTATGGGATACTGAATCCTTATCCCTACCTGCTTAAAGAAAAAATAAACTCATCCTGCCGCCACATCCCAACGAAGACCAGTCTCGCTCGCCATTCCTTATCAGCAGGATTTCTACCGTGTCATAATCTATATTGAGAGATGGATTTATGGGATACGGAATCCTTATCCCTACCTGCTTAAAGAAAAAATAAACTCATCCTGCCGTCACATCCTTACAAAGACCACTCGCTCACCATTCCTCTCATCAGCAACATTTCTACCGTGTCATACAAGTATTAGTCTGTAACTCTCCTTCACTGTGAGTGTCGGTCTCTAACTTCCAGCCACTGCTAGAGAGTGTCAGTCTCAGTGGATGGGTTAGGGACGGACACGGTTAAGGCGCACAGTGTTCGTCCCCCATGATATTTCGTTATATATTACTTAATAACTGACATTGGCTTTACGAGACCACACGTAGACAAGATGTGTTCCAAATTATAGTATATTGTTTAATATTTTCCATGATGTGCTGTGCGTCCCTACCTGTTATGTATTTTATTATGTACACATATCTATCTATATCGCCTGACTGTTTCTCTCTCAGAATTACTCGGTTTTTGTTATTTAAATCCGTTATATTAAATGGCAACTGCACTCTTTTCAGCTTTTATCTTTTATAGACACTGCCGCACTCGCACTACCTCTTTCCAATCATCGCCCACCTGCATTATTCTCATCTTCGAAATTTCCGTTCATAACATGAGCAAGTAATGCATGTTGGGATTCTTGGAACTGTATTGCCAACAGGTGAATACGTATATAATGGGTTATTTTTGGTATATGTTTCATTGGTAAAGAACAAGAACACTGTATTCAGATCCGTTGATATCAATGTCCCAAATGAGAGGAACATGTATCATAAATTTATTTTACAACACAACTATATCTGATATAAGTCATCATATAAATGGTTGGACCGGATAAGTATTCATATTGAAAACCATTCACTGCACGTAACTGTCCTATTATGAATATATAATTAAACACAACGTTTCGCAAGAATGTATTGAGGCCACAACAATCATTATCTGAAACCATTTTACACCTTCATAACATTAAGACGTTTCGTAGTAAGTCGCTGAGCCTTGTTTTGCTCATTCATAATCTTGGTCTTCAACTGCTGCCAACTGTACTCGCGATTTTGCGCAAATTGAATCAGCTCATTTTTACCTGCAACAGACGGGGCCACAAAGAGTAAAAATTCGCGAAGCTGGTAACCAAGGTTTAGGTTAATATCTGGACAATTGATAGAACATATTTTTATACTCGGCAAACAGTTTCCATCGGGAAGTCGTATCCAATCTGAGAAATTATCGGTTACTTCGCTTGTCGTCGCTGCGTCCATTTGTAGTAATGAGCAAGTTCAACTGATTGCACTGCTGGCACACGAGAGTCATCTTAAATTCAAAAACAGCATATATCAGAAAGTGTATTAGTGTGAGTGAGTGAGGGAGTCAGAGAGTGAGAGAGTGAGAGAGTGAGTGAGAGAGTGAGTGAACGAGAGAGTGTATGTGTGTGTGTGTGTGTGTGTGTGTGTGTGAGTGTGTGTGTGTGTGTGTGTGTGTGTGTGTGTGTGTGTGTGTGTGTGTGTGTGTGTGTGTGTGTGAGAGAGAGAGAGAAACTAGTTTTTTGTTATCCATGCGGGTGACATTTATGAGAAAAACACTCACTGATCGACACTCGGGCATCGACTGACGTGATATGCTGACCATTGTTAGGCTCTTTGTTCTGTAAACAAAATGGCATGACTAACGCTTTGCATATGAAGTAAACTTTCACGAAATGTTAAATTGCAAGACATCGAATCGATTTTGCGCTTATATGATAACCTAACTGTAAATTAAGGAGGACTGATCAAAGTTTAAAACTTACCAAGTGTCAACAGAAGGCTGGTTCATCAAGATGATCTGTTTAGAAATAATGAACACAAATGCTCTTATTTAAGACTAACTGAACGGTACATTGTTGACGTCATCACAGCACAAATTCATCGGTATGCTCCTACCTGACTGTTCAAATGGAATTCCCTCGGCGGCAGTGACGCTTCCGCCGTTGTATTTTGCAACTATTGGCCTCGTGACAACAGCTAGGGGTGCGACAGCTGAGAGAGATGTTACAATAGCAGTAGGTGAGGCAGTGGAGGCAAACACGACAGCTGCAGGAAGCTCGTCAGCTGTGGGAGATGTGACAACAGCGGGAGGTGAGGCAGTGGTGGCAAACACGACAGCTGCAGGAAGCTCGTCAGCTGTTGGAGATGTGACAACATCGGGAGGTGAGGCCATGGAGGCAAACACGACATCTGCAGGAAGCTCGTCAGCTGTTGGAGATGTGACAACAGCGGGAGGTGAGGCAGTTGAGGCGAACACGACAGCTGCAGGAAACTCGTCAGCTATGGGAGATGTGACAACAGCGGGAGATGTCATGACTGAAATATAACATACTGCAGCTATTCGTTATATTACAGCTGAACGACAACACTGCACATATACGAGAAGCTGCTTAGGAAGCGAAACCGCCGGGTATACGCCGCTGCATGACCGATTAATTCTGGTATGGATGCTATCTGTCGATCATTCGCTCTCCTCGTCGAAACAGCGTATTCCCGGACAAAAACTAATAGTGCGCTCGGACTTTTGATAATAAACTTAATTACATGAATGACTAGTCACATAGCTGTGTCGCACTGAGCAATGTGGTCTGTTAGTTAACCGAATAGCCTGTCGGTTTTCTATTATGTCGTATAGTTAATAAAAGTCATGTTTATTTTTTTACATGATTTTGGTAAATACAGCTTTGGTGGCAAGGATGTCTTATTTTAGTTATTGATGTAATTGGTCAGCTGGAACGCTATTCATCTCAACATGTTATTTGGTTTATCAAGAGGCGTGCAAATTAAGCTACCATTAACCAAAGAGAACAAAAGCGTTGCAAGAAATCGATGTAGGGCATTTATAGTCTACATCGATGTCACTTGTCCTAACTTTTATCGCTCATGGCCACTGAAATTTATCATGTGGTCCGAGAAAATCGTAACATAAAATTTGATATATCAAAAAGCACAAACATATTCTGATAATTGATTCATATTACCATTCGCTTCCCGTACGACAAAGCCATCTCGTGATGATATCCGTTTGAACTCCGAATGTGAACGATGATTGAGCAGATTATAGCCAAGAATAGCGAGAGCTCTCTGATGGAGCTATAGATTCCGACCGCAAGACGATTGCTGCACCAAGGAATGCAAACAGTGGAATAGCTACAACGGGTACTGGCCGTTCGGTGTTACCTGTCGGTACACCCGCGCTAGACTTCCAGTCGGGATGCCTCTGATCCAACAGGGCAGCTAGGGAAATGATGAGGCTGAAGTATATAAAAGAACAAAGAGAATTGCTTTGGTGATTAGCTAACCTCTGCGCCTGGCATTCAAATTCATTCAATCGGAACAAATAGAATGAAGACGTCACCAATTTCAGGCTGTAAGTTGACCACCCCTAACCTGGCTAGCCCGTCGCTCTCTCACCAGAGAAGCATCCCCTTTCATCTTCCCCTTCATGAATATGCGCGCTTCACACAAAGAATGCATTAGTTACTGTATTCCGTCTCAACATAATATCGCGCCTCGTATTGCGGTCGGGTTGCCAAGTAATTCGCGAGATTACATGACGAGTACCAAGAGACCTGATTTGCTTTTACAGTAGACGAACATGTCAAATAATTGACCTGGACCGATCATAACAAACTTTGCATCGCATAATATATAATAATAACAACAACAATAATGCCGTCTTTGAGTTGGAGATAAGCGGGGACTCCAATCCATGTCTTATATAACCGTTCCCAGGATGTGCGGTATTCATAACGAGATGCCCAGACAATATAGCTCAGAATGGATATGCCAACGGTGCCTTGCGATACGCAAAAGTATCGCAGATACTATGTTATCCAAGGATATGTTAGATAAGATTTGTATATAAATGTCTTCAGAAGGATTATAGCTTAGGTTCTTGGTAACTACTACTGTAGCTGCAGCTTTGCCACGTAAGTAACGGCCAATAAAGATGTAATTAAGAGATTCCGTTCCCCGCCAATACGTCCTTGGCTAGCGTGCACATGAACACACATACTCAAAGACGCACACACATGCCCAATGTCAGGTATGAAGATTGTTTGCGAGTATTGGTATATGAATCGTCTTCACTACTATCGGTCAATAACTCCAACTTAACCACTTCGTCACCGAATAGTGGGTACCACTGTGCGTATAGGTTTATAAATCAGTGCTTATCAGTCTATAACAACCCGTCGCTGCATACGAGTATCGGTCCATAACACCCCATCAATGACTCGGTATCGTGTTATGCCTGCCTTTCTATGGTATAATTTCAATTCACTTGTTTTGAGTATCAGTGAATAACTCCCCTGTTCTTCTTTTGAGTATCGGTATATAACTGTTCTTCACTGCTTGTGAGTCTATAATTCCCAATCAATGCTTGCGGGTATTGGTCTATAACTCAAAGCTTCTGGGTATTGGTCCATGAATTCCCTTCACTGCCTATCGGTCTCTGAATCGGTCTCTAACTCCACTTAAATCTCGTGAGTATCCGTCAATAACTCTGTAATTCCCCTCCACTTCTTGTGAGTATCGGTCAATAATTCCCCATCTCTGGCTCTGTATCGTGTTATACCTGCCTTTGCCTGGTTTTGTATCTCTAGCTTTACCCTACGCTTCTTCGTTTATAACTTTGTCAATACCGCCATCAACACTGTGCTCGAACTTAAGTTTTTAACTTTCTCCTGGTCGGTTTCTCGTTGATATATCGACACTGTTGCAGTTATCGCATGGCAAACTGTGCGTTTAAGGTGATATGTGAAAAACACCGAGCTTTTTCTCGAGCTCTGATTGGCTGAGAGTAGGGTGCCATGCGATAAGTATGTTATCGCATGGTCACGTGGGTGATATGGGGAAAGACACTCGGGCGCTTCGCGTCCTCGTGTTCTTTCCCCATATCACCCACGTGACCATGCGACAACTAACACTTGCTATCCACCGCTATGACTATGCGTTGACGCTCCAATACAGGCCCATGTTGTGAGGCAATTGTCTAGCAGACAGAAGTGCGAGCGAGGAAGGCGAACGAGGGAGGAAGGCGAACGAGGGAGGAAGGGGCTAATTAATAACTATTAAAGACTCAATAGCACGATATTTATGCATCCTCGGTCCGTTGCATTCCGTCTCTCTGTCACATTAGTTCTCTCAGCATTGTGGTCAGTGTAAATTAAGATCCACACATTGATACAAGCAAATTAATAGAAATAGGTTATATCGTGAAATCCATTCTAAGGACAGTGAAAGCTGAATTTCTTGGCTTGTGTAAGAAATATCTGTTGATCTAGCAATAAGCAAGAACTTATCGTATTAATAACTTTTTCAACAGATCAACGAATATGACCAATTACATCAATATAGCCCATCGCGTCAGTGGATGGGCAGTGTAACCATATGAGTAGCTTTGGTGGGTGGCCAGCTAGCCCACCGCTACTAGACCAGAGAAGCATCTTCCTTTCATCGCCACCTTCATGATACTGCGCCTCGAAATCAACAATAAATGAGGTGACCACATACTGCCAGAATAGCCACTCCTCCCCCCACCCCCGTATCCGTTGGCTAAACTCCCCTCATTATCAAAGATCGGAGAGATTGCCTCTGTTGCTGTCTTCCGTCCCACCATGATATCATGCCTCGTCTTGCGGTTGGGTTGTAAGTAATTTCCTGACGATTATCACAGACCTTACTTTCTTTTCCATTTGACGAACACTCCAAATGATTGACTTGGACCGACCATAACTAATTATGCATGGGAAGTTAACACACATACCCAAATATAAACACCGACCCCCAATATGTGGTATGTAGACTGCTTGTGAGTATCCAGAATAACGGTCAATAACTCCACATCACTTCTTGTGAGTATTGGTATATATCTCGCAATTACTGCTTTTGTGAATCAGTCTAAAAACCCCATCTCAGCCTGTGTATATCAGTTATTAGATCAAGTTAACTGCATGTTGGTATCAGGCTATAACTGCTACATTGCCTGCGAGTGTCGCTCCGTAACCAATCACCGCTTATGAGAGTCAGTCTGTAACTACCATTCACTGCTTGCGTGTGTTAGTCACTAACTACCCATGACTGCTTGCTAGTGTCGGTCTCAGACTACCATTCACTGCATGCGATAATCGCTCTATAACTCCCCTTCACTGCGTGTTAGTGTCTGTCTATAGCTACCATTCGCTGCTAGTGAGTGTCATTCTCTAACTACCAGTCACTGCTTGTGAGGGTCGGACTATCATTCACTTCTTATGAGTGTTGGTCTCTAACAAATATTCCCTACTTGTGAGTGTGGTCTGTAACTCCTCTCCACTGCTTGTGTCTGGGGTCTCCAACTACCATTCACTGCATGCAAGTATCAATCTGCAATTCCTCTTCACTGGTTATGAGTGTCGGTCTTTAACTGCCAATAACTTCTTGTGAGTGTCGGTCTCTTACTACGATTCACTGCTTGTGAGTATTGGTCTCAAATACCATTCACTACATGCGTGTATCGGTCAGTAACGCTTCACAGCCGATGAGTGTCGTTCTCTAACTCCTCTTAACTGCTTGTGAGTGTCAGTCTCCGAATACTTTTCACTTCTTATGAGTATCTGTCTCTATGAAACATTCACTGCTTATGAGGGTCGGTCTCGAACTACCATTCACGGCTTGTGAGCGTCGGTATCTAACAACCACTCACTGCTTGTGAGTATCACTCTATAACCCCCTTCTACTGCTTGTGAGTGTCGGTCTATAACTACCGTTCAGTCTCCGAATACTTTTCACTTCTTATGAGTATCTGTCTCTATGAAACATTCACTGCTTATGAGGGTCGGTCTCGAACTACAGTTCACTGCCTGTAAGTGTCGGTATCTAACAACTACTCACTGCTTGTGAGTATCACTCTATAACCCCCTTCTAC
>CM067358.1:43752730-43797347 GCA_034190875.2 Urechis unicinctus | reverse complement strand
GAAGAAAACGAATTAGTATTAGGCCACCATTACAGCTTTTGCGATAATAAAAAGATGGAAAGGACCGACACAAAGCACTCTTAACGAGAAGACGATACTAATGGCAGGATTCACAGCCCTCATTATAAGACTCGACTCAGGCTATTAAATCATGACCCTGGTCACCATGGCGCCTATGGACCTTACGTGTTTGACATAAAATACGGAACGTTTTATGAGCCACCCAGAGCACAGCAACTCAGTATGCAATCGCTGACATATGTTACATAACATTTATAAGTAACCAGCTCCATTAACTCGTAAGGGATGTTTCATTTGTCAAACAGTTGTTCTATTTTCGTCTTTATGGTTTTAGCAATAGGATTTGGTAACTGCTTAGCCGTTGTTGATTGATTAACGTTGATTATACTTATACCATAAGTCATAGGCTATTGGAACAGCAAGAGTTTGGTGGTGAATGCATTCTCGTGAATCAAATAAGCCTATGGCTGGCACAGCAAATGTAGAAAGTGGTTGTTTGCTTAACATTCATAATATATGCGTTCGTGGTGTTGCAAAACTAATTGTAATATCGTTGCATAGACCCTTCCCGTTTCTGCACTATTGTTGTTATCGTTTTATTTTTAAATAAGCAACGTTGGACTTCCTGAAAGGGAGAATAAACCTTTGGTTTCTCCGACGATGAGGAATAAGTGTACTAAGAACAGCCTGTACTCCTACCAGATATTCGTAATGAAATATTCAAATTCCCGACAGAAAAACATTAGACATTGATGCCCATTATTCTTTATCTAAAATGTCCTAATCAGTCGATCATGTTCTATTCAGCTCCTAAAATCTCTCGCCTGAAAAGCGATTATATCTCTCGTTATATCTTCTGTTCAAAAGCAATCTGATTCAGCCATTAATTGCTCAAAGAAAGATTAACAAATGGTATTATGATATTTATACCATGCCTAGAGGTAGATCAATGAATATGTTAATAATGTTAAAGTTCCCTAGCTGTATTGTTGGTGGACGCGGAAAAAACTATCCAGTAGTTGCCGGGCTCATGAGAGATGTGAGGTGATGTATTCGACATTAAGGTTTTAGGATCTGACGACTACATTCAATTTAAATAATTTGTTTTGTTTTTAGTGTTCTCGGTCGAATGAGGGCTATGCGTATCAAGATAAATTGTTTCGTTCTATGCTTGACTGAGTTAGCCTGATCGCATAAGCTATTGCATACAATATTTCGTTCACTTTGATCTTTTACATGTTAAATGTCTACTTTATAAGCTTTGGTACATGCGGGTCCTTGTTAAAGTAAGTACACCCAGACAAGGCGTGAGAAAAAGCTCCGAAAAAAAACATGTTTAACAATACATCACAAATGAAGAGTTGGGAAACACTGCTAGATCGAGGAAAAATATCATGGTTCTACGGCCACTGAGACAGAACCCCAATTGAACTGTAATTTCCCAGGTGATCCATAAACATTTCACAATTGCACCCTGTTGCCTGGTAAATCTCTCTACAGCAATTACGCAACTCAAACGAAGCAATTATACGTCCAGCAAGATGGGAAGAACAAAGCGCATTAGTAACAGAACGTTCATACGGAGTAGCAATACCCGGATGGAACAGCATATGAACATATGTTTGGTAGGTAAACGTCGTCCTGATACCAGCTGTCAGATATATGATATACAACTACGCGTTGTTAATGGGGTGCGGAAAAAACAAAAGACGCTTTGTGTAACATGCCTTATGGGACACATTGAGTAGTTAACAAATAGTAAAGAGTTGCACATTTGGTTCGTTCATCCATCATTAGCTAAATGGATTTTGCTTCCAAAAGTGCGCCTCAATAACATTATATCAACCGACCACCAGCACCAGGCACATGTAGCCTTGATTGTCCGATAAGCGTAAAAAGAGCATTTAACGATTCGGGTGAACGCATACTTTTCCAATCGAAAATACGCAAGCAGGTCTGCAATATATATGTATATAATATATATATATATATATATATATATATATATATATATATATATATATATATATATATATATATTATATAGATATATATATATATAGATATATATATATAGATATATATATATATAGATATATATCTCTATATATATATATATATATATAGATATATATATATATATCTCTATATATATATATATAGATATATATATATATATATATCTATATATATATATATATATATATATATATATACCGACCAATGCGACCATCGGGGGGACATGCTGCAAAACACGACCGTCGGGGGACTTCTTGTTAACACGCCGCAAGTGAACATTACTTACATCAAATTGATCCTACGGCGCCCGTGATTGTGATTCGGTAATGAAATAACCTTTTCTTTTGTCGGTTTTAAGATATATATTTTTTGGTGTCCCCCGACGGTCAAGCTAGCTATTTTATAGACTGAATCAACATTCGGGAGACTAAGCCCCCAACGGTCTTTTCCCGCCAAAAGTCTCCCAACGGTCGATGCAAATAATATATATATGAATATATATATGTCCGTAGATGTTGCTATGTTAAGCTTGCAAGTGCTGCGGTGCGCATGGTTTGAAATGACTAACGATATCATTGTGACTAACACCACACATAATGAAGCAATCGAATGTCTGGGGGGCAATGGAAGGGTGTGTATGCTACGCCAACTTATACTCGCTCGTCTTGATCATATTTATAAATATATTATACTTTCTCAATTCGCAATTGTAATTTAATAGGTTATATACCAGTCTAAGACAATCCCAATTTATCTGTTTATCAAATATCCAAGATAATCTTGGTTGGTTTAATCGCACGTTTCATTGAGTCGGACATGAATGGAACTATTGTCCCTGTCCGCCCAGACCATAATTACCGTGACTACGCAGATTCTTATGATCTAATGTGTGTTCGCCTAATGGATGTATACACGCTGCATCCGGTCGAGTCGGCTGCTTGTATGTAAAGACTACTGTAGCTGTCAGAATTATAACACATCACTAATTTTAGTATAGCTAATTATTCTATTTAGGTTGATTTAATACGATTATATAACACTCGTGTAATGCATCGGCATCAACAAAGAATGTCATAAGATCGTATCCACGAGGCTAACTTGATAATTATCCCCAAACCTCACAAGGAAACCGAGACGGAAAGTCGGTACATACAATCGCTTTACTTGGCTTAAAGAAGTTCAAGAACCCCGCTGCAATTACAAAGGTCACCAGAAGACGCTATTGTATTAAAGAGGCTGTTCAGCCTCATATAAGGCAATCAGGGATCATTTGGTAAATACATTACTACGCTCGATGCGGTTACGAAATAATGCCGTCGTTTATTTGGTGCGTCAAATTTTACTTCATCCAAAATTATGCTGGTAATTTTTAAACATATTTGTTTCACTGGAAATCCAGAAGATGTACAGTAGAAGGCTATTTCATTTAGCTGTGTCAGTCCATCGATAACGATACCTCCCTAAAACCATCAGCCGCTCGTTCGTCGGCTGTAAATCACTACGCGCGCCTTATAACTACCTCGCTACGGATGTGTATATTTCCGCTCAAGTTTCAAAATGTAATTTTCTTCAAATCAAGGTTGTGGGCAACACCAACACGATAAATAGTAACTTTTGTCCCACCATATGGTACCTTTTATCATACAATGGAATTAAGCACACTGTATTCGTCATCATCTAACACCGAAAAATTTCCCGCCGACGCTCGCTGGAGATTGAAACTGAAACCTCACTGTCGTCCGTCCGCAAACACAACTCAGCTGCGATGTTTATGAAGTTTTCATTGAAGGGAGGTCCGGTCACCGTTAGCCCTGCCGATCAAAATGGATCCAAAACGTTTGCCACATTAATAAATCCGGCGTTCGAAACGTCGAGCGTTCCATATTGTACTCGGGAGGTACTCAATGAACAATTGCCCATTCAGTCTGCGTAGGCTGCAGATTACGAGAGACTTGAGACCCCAAGCGGTTCCACTTCCACAACCCATTTACCCGTTGCGGTGATATTGGAGGGACTGGCCAGTGGAGGTAAAGTGCTACAAGAGATACCCCCTCGCAAGCGTAATTTCTCACAACAACAACAAAACTGCAGACGGCGGGAGTTAGGATCTACTTTCAAAGACCGCAGCGCCGCGTAGCGAGTGAAAGTCTGAAAATGTAACATTTTTGGTTTCCAAGGTGCTGTTACCAAGCAGCTTGCTAGGCAACCACTTTCCTTATATGGGGCTGAACAGTCTCTTTAACATCCATTCTCCTCGCTTTCTTCGGCTTCTTAAGAAAGGGAACTATAGTCCCTCTTTACCAAACCAGCTTCAACCCTCGTCGACATTTGTTGCGTGAAAATATTCGTCGCATTTAAGCCGGACTGAGCCTCATTTACAACACACAAAGACCCGTCAAGATCGTGACTCATCTCTCACAATCATCATAGCTTCCATCCCTCACATTGTGGACCCTGTACGCACATAAGATCATATGCTCCGCCTGGTTCCCGCTCCCGTATCACCTCCTGTCTTCGATGAACCCGTTCATCTTATTCTATTAACCATAAATCTCGCAACAAACGCTGTAGGTATGGTGATCTGGAACGACCCGCGTTCAAAGCGTGTAATGCAGCCTTGTTGACGCTCCAATAAAGGCCCCCCGAGGTGGGATAATTGCCTCAGAGACATGAAAAGGGCGCGCGAGGAAGGTAACGGAGGAACCGCCAGCGTGCGAGAAACACGAGGGAGGAAGTCTGTAACTCCCCTTCGCTGGTTGTGAGTGTCGGCCTGTAATACCCCCTCTCTGGTTGTGAGTGTCGGTCTCTAACTACCATTGACTGCATGCAAGTGTGACCGCCCTTATTGATAAGATTTAATGCATTGCGTAGTATCAACCATTATCGCATTGCACCCTACTCTCAGCCAATCAGAGCTCGAGAAAAAGCTCGGTCTTTTTCCCAGTTCGCCTCAAACGCACAGTTTGCCGTGCGATAACTGCAACCTGTCGATATATCACCAAGAAACAACTTCATTTGAGAAGGTCCCTCACAGAGCACTGCTACTCTAACATGGAAACACTACGGAGGTTCTTACTATCACGCACACCTTGCAAGTCTTATAGCGAAGGTTTTCTCAAGTCATTTGCTTGCCAGCCGCTAATCTAGTTGAGTAGCGCTCATCCGGAAGTCACGGTATTATCCCATCTCCCCGGAATCATGCTGAGGCGCGAAATTGTAACACCTGTCGAGCTGTGACTACTGCGCTACAGTGTTGCTAGCATCAAACAACCGCGAACTCGGCGGAGCTCTGAACACAACAAACTATCAAGCATATTCTAATCAAATAAACAAACAAGTATAGAAACAAAAGTATTTATCTAATCATCACTTAAACACAGGCAGCTGAGGCCAAATGGGGGATTGAGATCCACCTATCATATTTACCGGTCCCAGGCAGATACCTTACATAACATAGGTTCACGCTAATTATCATTATTAGGAGACAGCGTCGTGCTTGATTATCGCGTGTAGGGGCCATCGCGATAAGTATGTTATCCCATGGTCACGCGGATGATATGGGGAGAGACCCACGTGACCATGCGACAACCAACACTAATCAGCGTCGTCCACATGTGTACACATATTACATCTAATGTAATCCATATCGTAATAAGCGTCGTCAGCCAGTGTGGAATCCCCCATTCCTCAAGTATCAAACCTCGTCACTCTTGTTGACAATTTTATTATTACCGAATTGTGCTCTAAATTAGTTCCCTGACCAAGCGTGTATGTGTGTGTATGTGTGTGTGTGTGTGTGTGTGTGTGTGTGTGTGTGTGTGTGTGTGTGTGTGTGTGTGTGTGTGTGTGTGTGTGTGTGTGTGTGTGTGTGTGGTGTGTGTGTGTGTGTGTGTGTGTGTGTGTGTGTGTGTGTGTGTGTGTGTGTGTGTGTGTGTGTGTGTGTGTGTGTGTGTGTGTGTGTGTGTGTGTGTGTGTGTGTGTGTGTGTGTGTGTGTGTGTGTGTGTGTGTGTGTGTGTGTGTGTGTGTATGTGTGTGTGTGTGTGAGTAACTATTTTGTTTTATCCATGCGGGTGACATTTATGAGAAAAACACTCACTGATCGACACTCGGGCATCGATGTGATACGCTGACCATTGTTAGGCTCTTTGTTCTGTAAACAAAATGGCATGACTAACGCTTTGCATATGAAGTAAACTTTCACGAAATGTTAAATTGCAAGACATCGGATCGATTTTGCGCTTATATGATAACCTAACTATAAATTAAGGAGGACTGATCAAAGTTTAAAACTTACTAAGTGTCCACAGAAGGCTGGTTCGTCAAGATGATCTGTTTAGAAATAATAAACACAAATGCTCTTATTTAAGACTAACTGAACGGTACATTGTTGACGTCATCACAGCACAAATTCATCGGTATGCTCCTACCTGACTGTCCAAATGGAATTCCCTCTACCACAGAGACGTTTGCGCCGTTGTATTTTGCACAAACTATTGGCCTCGTGACAACAGCTAGGGGTGCGACAGTTGAGAGAGATGTTACAATAGCAGTAGGTGAGGCAGTGGAGGCAAACACGACAGCTGCAGGAAGCTCGTCAGCTGTGGGAGATGTGACAACAGCGGGAGGTGAGGCAGTGGAGGCAAACACGACAGCTGCAGGAAGCTCGTCAGCTGTTGGAGATGTGACAACATCGGGAGGTGAGGCCATGTAGGCAATCACGACATCTGCAGGAAGCTCGTCAGCTGTTGGAGATGTGACAACAGCGGGAGGTGAGGCAGTTGAGGCAAACACGCCAGTTGCAGGAAACTCGTCAGCTGTTGGAGATGTGACAACAGCGGGAGGTGAGGCAGTTGAGGCGAACACGACAGCTGCAGGAAACTCGTCAGCTATGGGAGATGTGACAACAGCGGGAGATGTCATGACTGAAATATAACATACTGCAGCTATTCGTTATATTACAGCTGAACGACAACGCTGCACATATACGAGAGGCTGCTTAGGAGGCGGAAACCGCCGGGTATACGCCGCTGCATGACCGATTAATTCTGGTATGGATGCTATATGTCGATCATTCGCTCTCCTCTTCGACACAGCGTATTCCCGACAAAAACTAATAGTGCGCTCGGACTTTTAAGTTACAAGTATTTCTGCACCTACCTGAATATTCCTTAGCAGCAATGCTCTTATTGCAGTAATCAGACGATATGCTCGAGAAATCTGGAACATGGGTAATGAATTACGTCCGCGCTTGGCATAGACATAGGCTTCATCGCAAATAAACTATCTATGTTAATTAAGACATGCGGTTAACTATCGAATTGCCATAGAACGCCCAGAAAGCTCATATTAGAATTACCCATGCCATTTTTACTTCTCTGCGGTGGTCGCTGCCACTACAATGAATGTGTTCCTTCTGCAACTGATGCTCTTAATTTTACACAAATCCAAATAAGTAATGCATTTAACACTATATCAAATACTGCAGTGAAGCTCGCCTAACACCTAATCAACTATTTCAACAAGAAAACCAATCTAGCTATATAGATTCAATGACAATTGACAAGGAGTTACGACCTTGACCTCATTCTTCATTGAAGGGAAATTGCCGACAGACAAGTCCCATAAGACCCACTCTCCAACCCACCTCCATCCCCCACAAAAGCCCATACGCGCTAACACGCACGCGCATAAATTATCTGAGACAACTTTCTGGATTGTGGGTGACCTTTGCCTCAATCTTTTGATAATAAACTTAATTACATGACTGACTAGTCACAAAACTGTGTCGCACCGTCGGTTTTCTATCGTATAGTTAATAAAATATTTTAAGTTAGATGTCATGTTTATTTTTTTTACATGATTTTGGTAAATACAGCTTTGGTGGCAAGGATGTCTTATTTTAGTTATTGATGTAATTGGTCAGCTGGAACGTTATTCATCTCAACATGTTATTTGGTTTATCAAGAGGCGTGCAAACTAAGCTACAATTAACCAAAGAGAACAAAAGCGTTGCAAGAAATCGATGTAGGGCATTTATAGTCTACATCGATGTCACTTGTCCTAACTTTTATCGCTCATGGCCACTGAAATTTATCATGTGGTCCGAGAAAATCGTAACATAAAATTTGATATATCAAAAAGCACAAACATATTCTGATAATTGATTCATATTACCAATCGCTTCCTGTATGACAAAGCCATCTCGTGATGATATCCGTTTGAACTCCGAATGTGAATGATGACTGAGCAGATTATAGCCAAGAATAGCGAGAGCTCTCTGATGGAGCTATAGATTCCGACCGCAAGACGATTGCTGCACCAAGGAATGCAAACAGTGGAATAGCTACAACGGGTACTGGCCGTTCGGTGTTACCTGTCGGGGTACACCCGCGCTAGACTTCCAGTCGGGATGCCTCTGATCCAACAGGGCAGCTAGGGAAATGATGAGGCTGAAGTATATAAAGGAACAAAGAGAATTGCTTTGGTGATTAGCTAACCTCTGCGCCTGGCATTCAAATTCATTCAATCGGAACAAATAGAATGAAGGCGTCACCAATGTCAGGCTGTTACAAGTTGACCATCCCTAAACTGGCTAGCCCGTCGCTCTCTCACCAGAGAAGCATCCCCTTTCATCTTCCCCTTCATGAATATGCACGCTCCACACAAAGAATGCCTTAGTTACTGTATTCCGTCTCAACATGATATCGCGCCTCGTCTTGCGGTCGGGTTGCGAAGTAATTCGCGAGATTACATGACGAGTACCAAGAGACCTGATTTGCTTTTACAGTAGACGAACATGTCAAATAATTGACCTGGACCGATCATAACAAACTTTGTCTCGCATAATATATAATAATAACAACAACAATAATGCCGTCTTTGAGTTGGAGATAAGCGGGGACTGTAGCTGCAGCTTTGCCACGTAAGTAACGGCCAATAAAGTTGTAATTAAGAGATTCCGTTCCCCGCCAGTGCGTTCTTGGCTAACATGCACATGAACACACATACTCAAAGACGCACACACACGCCCAATGTCAGGTATGAAGATTGTTTGCGAGTATTGGTATATGAATCGTCTTCAATACTATCGGTCAATAACCCAACTTAACCACTTGTGAATATGGGTCAATAACTCGATATCACTGATTATGAGTGTCGGTCTCTAACTACCATTCACTGCTTGCGGGTATAGGTTTATAAATCCAGTTCACTGTGGGTATCAGTCTATAACTACCCGTCGCTGCATACGAGTATCGGTCCATAACACCCCATCACTGACTCGGTATCGTGTTATGCCTGCCTTTCTATGGTATAATTTCAATTCACTTGTTTTGAGTATCAGTGAATAACTCCCCTGTTCTTCTTGAGAGTATCGGTATATAACTGTTCTTAACTGCTTGTGAGTCTATAATTCCCAATCAATGCTTGCGGGTATTGGTCTATAACTCAAAGCTTCTGGGTATTGGTCCATGAATTCCCTTTACTGCCTATCGGTCTCTGAATCGGTCTCTAACTCCACTTAAAATCTCGTGAGTATTCGTCAATAACTCTGTAATTCCCCTCCACTTCTTGTGAGTATCGGTCAATAATTACCCATCTCTGGCTCTGTATCGTGTTATACCTGCCTTTGCCTGGTTTTGTATCTCTAGCTATACCCTACGCTTCTTCGTTTATAACTTTGTCAATACCGCCATCAACACTGTGTTCGAACTTAAGTTTTTAACTTTCTCCTGGTCGGTTTCTCGTTGATATATCGACACTGTTGCAGTTATCGCATGGCAAACTGTGCGTTTGAGGTGATATGTGAAAAACACCGAGCTTTCTCTCGAGCTCTGATTGGCTGAGAGTAGGGTGCGATAATTATGTTATCGCATGGTCACGTGGATGATATGGGGAAAGACACACGGGCGCTCCGCGTCCTCTTGTTCTTTCCCCATATCACCCACGTGACCATGCGATAACTAACACTTGCTATCCACTGCTATGACTATGCGTTGACGCTCCAATACAGGCCCATGTAGTGAGGCAAATGTCTAGCAGACAGAAGTGCGATCGAGGAAGGCGAACGAGCGAGGAAGGCGAACGAGGGAGGAAGGGGCTAATTAATAACTATTAAAGACTCAATAGCACGATATTCATGCATCCTCGGTCGGTTGCATTCAATCTCTCTGTCACATTAGTTCTATCAGCATTGTGGTCAGTATAAATTAAGATCCACACACTGATACAAGCAAATTAATAGTAATAGGTTATAACGTGAAATCCATTCTAAGGACATTGAAAGCTGAATTTCTTGGCTTGTGTAAGAAATATCTGTTGATCTAGCAATAAGCTAGAACTTATCGTATTAATAACTTTTTCAACAGATCAACGAATATGACCAATTACATCAATATAGCCCATCGCGTCAGTGGATGGGCAGTGTAACCATATGAGTAGCTTTGGTGGGTGGCCAGCTAGCCCACCGCTACTAGACCAGAGAAGCATCTTCCTTTCATCGCCTCCTTCATGATACTGCGCCTCGAAATCAACAATAAACGAGGTGACCACATACTGCCAGAATAGCCACTCCTCCCCCCCCCCCCCGTATTCGTTGGCTAAACTCCCCTCATTATCAAAGATCGGAGAGATTGCCTCTGTTGCTGTCTTCCGTCCCACCATGATATCGTGCCTCGTCTTGCGGTTGGGTTGTAAGTAATTTCCTGACGATTATCACAGACCTTACTTTCTTTTCCATTAGACGAACACTCCAAATGATTGACTTGGAACGACCATAACCAATTATGCATGGGAAGTTATGGGTTCCAGTTTAGGCGTCTTGAGGCAAGTCTCGTGAAGTATACCGGACAGTGGACAAAGAACATCTGTGTCGCTATTGGGGGATGTAGTAACATGTGAAGGGGGCGGGGCGGCGGTAATGTTATCTTATTTTAACCCGATTTCATGATAATTAAACACTATTAACACGACCCGCATTTTGGAGAAACCCTTTAGGCTTGCAATAGTAAGCTGAGGTTGATATCAGCCATACAACAAAGCTCAAAGGGTCTTTCTCAAATAAAAACAAATACGGTAGGGGGGCTCGGAATGCTGGTCATACGATATCTTCCGGATTGAGGCGATATAGCTGAGAATGGACGTACCGACAGTGCCATGCCGACAGTAACACAGCTACTATGTTATTCAATAATATGTTAGATAGGATATGCGCAACCATCTTAAATGTGATATCCAATGTATATAACTGTCGTCAGAAGGATTATAGCTTTCGTTAGTGGGAACTTTTACTGTAGCGGCAGCTTTGTCACCAATGTTACAGCGTAATGAAGTTGCAATTAATATATTCTCCCCACAAACACGCCCTTAACTAACATACACATAAACACACATACCCAAATACAAACACCGACCCCCAATATGTGGTATGTAGACTGCTTGTGAGTATCCAGATTAACGGTCAATAACTCCACATCACTTCTTGTGAGTATTGGTATATATCTCGCAATTACTGCTTTTGTGTATCAGTCTAAAACCCCCACGTCAGCCTGTGTATATCAGTTATTAGATCAAGTTCACTGCTTGTTGATATCAGGCTTTATCTCCTACATTGCCGGCGAGTATCGCTCCGTAACCAATCACCGCTTATGAGAGTCAGTCTGTAACTACCATTCACTGCTTGTGTGTGTTAGTCACCAACTACCCATGACTGCTTGATAGTGTCGGTCTCAGACTACCATTCACTGCATGCGATAATCGCTCTATAACTCCCCTTCACTGCGTGTTAGTGTCTGTCTATAGCTACCATTCGCTGCTAGTGAGTGTCATTCTCTAACTACCAGTCACTGCTTGTGAGGGTCGGACTATCATTCACTTCTTATGAGTGTTGGTCTCTAACAAATATTCCCTACTTGTGAGTGTGGTCTGTAACTCCTCTCCACTGCTTGTGTCTGGGGTCTCCAACTACCATTCACTGCATGCAAGTATCAATCTGCAATTCCTCTTCACTGGTTATGAGTGTCGGTCTTTAACTGCCAATAACTTCTTGTGAGTGTCGGTCTCTAACTACGATTCACTGCTTATGAGTGCCTGTCTGTAGCTAACATTCACTGCTTGTGAGTGTTGGTCTCAAATACCATTCACTACATGCGTGTATCGGTCAGTAACGCTTCACAGCCGATGAGTGTCGTTCTCTAACTCCTCTTAACTGCTTGTGAGTGTCAGTCTCCGAATACTTTTCACTTCTTATGAGTATCTGTCTCTATGAAACATTCACTGCTTATGAGGGTCGGTCTCGAACTACCATTCACGGCTTGTGAGTGTCGGTATCGAACTACCGTTCACTGCCTGTAAGTGTCGGTATCTAACAACCACTCACTGCTTGTGAGTATCACTCTATAACCCCCTTCTATTGCTTGTGAGTGTCGGTCTATAACTACCGTTCACCGCATGCGAGTATCGGTCAGTAACTCTCCTTCACTGCAAGTGAGAGTCGGTCTCACACTACCATTCACAGCATGCGAGTATGGGTCAATAACTCCTTATTACTTTGAGTCTCCAATTCCCCTTCTTGGCTGTTGAGGATCGGTCAATAATTCCCCACCACTTCTTGTGAGCATCGGTCAATAATTCCCCATCACTGCCTCTGTATCGTGTTAAACCTGCCTTGCCCTGGCTTTGCATCTCAAGCTAAACCTCACACCACTTCGTTGATATCTCTGTCAATACCGCCATGATCATTGTGTTCAAGCTTCAGCTTAGAACTCGCTTGCCATCGCTATGTTTGTTTCTGCGTAAACCGCCTCTGAACTGGCTTTATAGGTCTGTTCTGACCACCACTTCTGTACATACTGGGCATCTATAAGAGCTTCTACAAAGTTCGAAAGAGGCACGTTCCACTGAATTACGAATATTTCAGATGCGAAATAGTTCGTCACATGCACATATGAACTCTCAGCAGCCCTGACTGTCCTGTATCCTGTAGATCTTCGCAGTCACCTTAACAACTATTATACATATCTACATTGACAGGCTTTTCTGTCACTTACACCTTGGTAACTTCGATGCATCACTGACATAAGAATCTTAGCCTACATCGCCAACATCACTGTCATCAAGGCCACATCTCCCCCGTCACTGGCATCCAGGCTACATCTCCATCATCACTGTGGCCTAGACTACATTAATAACATCATTCAATATTGGCAAATAACTATGTATGTATATATATATATATATATATATATATATATATATATATATATATATATATATATATATATATATATATATATATATATATATATATATATATATATATATATATATATATATATATATATATATATATATATATATATATATATATATATATATATATTTATTGGTATGCTAATTGCAGTCTTCCATACACGTTAATAGTTCCTCATAGCTCATATACACTGTAACAATTCGACGTCTTTTCGCGAATTTTATTTGGCAATCGCATTCGGTAAGTTGTTACTACATTCTTGTGCCAGATTTTATGCATATTATTAGTACGGTCTTCAAAGCGGCCTTATTTATTCAACTTCTGGTAAATACCCTTACATCATGCATGTGAATAGGTTATTGGGTGATGCCTCATATATGACCTTGTCGTATATCCCATTAGCTGTTGTCAACTGTTCTAGACGTTAAGTATAAACAACAGACATTAGAATAACCTCGTTAATTCTCTTGAGATAGACATTGTAAAAATATTGCCGGTTCGTCATAAATAAATAGCAAGTCAAATATTATAGGCTGCCGCCCAAATTAATCAAACTAGCAATGCAATGCATTGAGTAGGAGAAAACTATACATTCACTCCGAAGCATTGCAAATATTTTAGATTTACTGCACTGCAGTCCATTATGCTGACAATGAATACAAATCAATACAAGCTAATGCCTCAAACAGACACTGATCGCTGTGCTATATTACCGAAGTGATTTATATGACCAACACAATTGACGTCTCGAAAGCATACGAGGAAGAGTATGATAGGTATTGGCGTGGAAATGGCATGAACAAATGACTGGTAACCAATTTTCATCGCCTTCTCTTGATTAAATAATGCGTGACACCGATACTACCCAAGCAATTATTTGATCCACATATGTCTGAACGCAGTATCAATTAGGACGGCGTATCTATTTATCACAAATAAAGGCAATTCCGGTTAACTCAGGTGTGGTGTGGTGTGACAGCAATGGCTGCCCAATTCCACTAACTTATAACCGTTGCATATATTTACAATAGTTTTATTAGGCACTCACTGTATACGCCTTGTTACATTTCATCACCCTTGAAAAACGTTGACTGAAATACGACTTCATTAAAAAGCCACCCATTTGGTCTCCCATTTCAATTGCTTTCTTTGTCACAAATGGTTCTGAATGGGATGCGGTAAATAAAACGGACGGGCGTTAGGTTAAACATTTTAACAGATGCAGAGCAATGCGACACGAGTACACGGGAAACCGACTCAGTGCACCGATTTTTTCAGAAGCATAATTCCTTATAACACTTATGCATGCTACTCGACACATTAGCGAACCAAATCAAATGTCTTGCAACATGATATATTCACGTAGTCAGTGTTTCTGGTTGCATGTGATGAGTAAATGCCACGAGGCAACTGTTTGTGGATACCGATCATCTTGCGCTTGCGGTTATTCATTGAATGTCTTAGAATGCGTTGTTCACAATTATTCTACTCCCCAATCTTATTATCTGTGTGCGAAGACCATTGACTTCCACGTACGAATTATTCCATCATGGCATGTATTGTGTTTGCATTCCCGGCTTTCGAAACACCCATAATGTAAGAAATAGAAATCAGTGGGCTTAAAAACCTTTAATGCTGAAAGCAGTAGATGCCATATTGTACAGTTCTGACTAGGGAGCTAACTGTTTTAGTAAGCGCACTTTCGAAATTCGCAAGCTCATTGTTTTGCGGCGATTATCGTATATCATAAATAATGCTGCATAGATATGATCTAAATCTTTTATCCTGCAGAGCATGAACAAATAAATAACAGATTGATTGGACCGAATGCAGTGAGCTATGCCTGTTTATGATGCGCTATCAACGGCACTTAATAGTGCAAATGGCGAGGGCTGCTTGAATAATGCTCTGTTTTGCTTCATATTAGGGTAATTGATCCCTAGTTAGTTGGACTCTGTGTCAGAAGAATGTACGCTAATTGTTTAATCTTAGAATGTTTACGACAAACACATGTCTAAAGTTGGTAAAGATATTTTTCTAACCTTTCATAAGTTGCTTACTTGTCTACCATATAAAGATTTTTGAAGACGATCCAGTAATAGACAAGCACACAGCGTATAAGGTTTCCTATTTGGAGAGCGTAGATAGTAGCGACCTGGTCATCGAGCCAATAATTGGTTGGCATTGATTGTTAAACACAACAACGAATGATTAATGAAACAGCGATAAACATGCAGCATGTACAAACATATTCTAAACGAATTCTGTAAAAACGCAACACTGGAAATCCGCTTTCAATCCAGAACTTTTGCTATTACTTAGTTAAATGGATTGGAACAATTTGGCAGGCGTAACAAATCACGCGATGCCTGATATCGTTACGAAATTAATCCAATCTCGGCAAAAGGCAATTTATTATATCAATAAAACGCCCGACCACCGTTGCGCTTGCGTTTTTGCGTCAATGGCACGTGCATGAGACGGCAACATCCATGTGATGTTAACACCTGAGAAGCTATAAAGTATTCAGTGTTTTTCGTTGCAACCTGGGGGTAGGGGGAGGGGTGGTATTTTGTTATTAACTAGTTACTTAACCCAGGAAGTGGTTGTTTGGTTTAGAGATTCAAATATTAAGGAGAAAAGCTACATGCTGCACCTGTGGAAGTGATTGGTGGACCAACTTCCTGGCACAGTCAGACACCTTGCCATTTGACAATATAAGTATGCGGCAGCATTTATTAAATTGGTTTTTGCGATTGTCACAAATTGTGATAAACCAGTTGACCAAAGTGCACGAGCTGCACTGAAACGATGACTGGATATCTTAATTATACTTTACGACAACTATGCCTGCATTGCTCGTTCAGCTTTCGTGCATGACTTTTGTAATGCAAATCCCGATTTCAAAACCATTCAATATTTATTGCATATTTTCCGCTTAAGGTTTATACTAAAAATGTGAAAGTGAGTGTCAAAAGACGACTCGCAAGTTCATATCAATTCGATTTGTCATATTCATCAAACTATAAAGCTACTTCATCCAAAGAAAAAAGTCAACCTTTCTGTAAATCATTTTCATCTTTTGCATTTGTATACCCAGATGTAGCTATGCTTTACGCTAATCGTGGTATATCATACGAAACAGCAACATGTTATTATTTAAATTGCCGGTAGTGTATAGGCAATGACATTAAGACTTTACAAAGCATGTATTTTCACTTTTCAACAGTTATCGTGCCTAAATAGAGGCCAAGCATGAACAAACAACTGGGAAACCAGCAATTATACTCACGGCTGCTGCATCCATCAGTATTAGCTGTAATTGTGTTGTTTGAACTCTCTGATATAAATGGGCTATATTAAAAGAACACCATGGTATTTTGTATTAGGCATATATAGTTTGCTAATTTTTTTGTCTAATTATTGACCATAAACAGCCGTCTGGTGGATATGAGCTGACCCTTTTGGGGGGTGGGGAAAAGTGTTTGTTTTATTATGCGTCCCAGGGTAATAAACATTTTTACATGACTTTATCTCGTGTGCTACCCGGCAGTGATGCAATCTGTTTTAAGTATCCGGTGTTATTAGTCGACACATATTAAGGGCAAGCAGCACCAGTTAATGTACTGGTGCAGAGCAACTGTAAGTATATAATCTCTAATGCTCATCGATAACCTATATTGTTAGGAGTTAAAGCAGCAAACATATGTTGACCATAACTGTCAACCAGTAACGTCGTTCAACGAACTGTAACTACTCGGAGGCTGCTCTTATTTCATTTGATCTTAAGTCGAAACATATTCGACAAACATCTATACAAACAGAAGCTTGCGGCAGTTGATCAATTAAATTAAAAGCACTTTCCACTCAACCATGCCCTTGATAGTCTACTCATTTACTCTCGTGGCTAAATGACAGCCACTTATCATCCCCATGCATGACAAAGTGTCGTGTTGATATACATTGTCATCATACGAATAATATTACAGATGGTCGAATGCAACCTAGTTATTAGTGGCGTCACAAAAGTGTGTATGGCCAAGAATAATGGGTAGTTTACATGGCGTTCGACGTGTTTCTATTCTTAGGCTGCAGTTGCTTGCCCGCTGAATCATTTACATCCTGACACAAATTACTCCCATTTTAGTACATTGAAAACACCACCATATCGCGTATCCGATACATCCTCACATCATACCATTCATCATCTTATCCTTTGAGCAGCTCGCTTTCTTACATATAGAACCAGTCCCTGTGAACATGTTTATCTCAAAAGTGCAACGATCAACTTTACTTATGCAGTGTGGCGTGAAGGCAACCGCAAATGGAATTAAAGTGTAAATAAACCACACTTTATCAGGCTACATAGTTACGTTAGTCATTTCTGTACAGAACGCGAGCACTATTAACTATTGAAATAAAATTGGATCTGATAATTTAAAATTGATTTAGCTGTCATCGCAACTCGGCAATATTTGCTCCAATTCGAACGAACTTATCTCTCAACCAATAACCTATTTCACGCTGATGATGACAAAAGTATACTCAAGTATTTATCGAATGAGTTTTTACACTCGCAAACAACCCCTTATACAATTTATGTCTCAATGCATTGGCCATGGGTAGTTTATTCGGTCACAAAACGAGTAATATAATCAAGTCAGATGGTTGAGCGAAACGCCATACAATGCCTTTGGAACTCTTTGTGAATACAAAGCTATTCTTCAATTATTTCCTTTATATTAATTCTACCTAACACCGCGGTAAAAATTAACAATTGGTATGCAATCTAACAAATACAAAGAGTACATTCAACTGCACTTGGAAACGGGGTTCCAATTCGTTTCGATTCCAAAGCCGGCCCATCGGTCTCCAAATTTTATTTTAATTGGATAAGGACCTTAAAAAGAATGAGGGTATAGATTAAGCATTTGTATAAGAGCCTTCTCGCATGCCTTTTTTACTATAACAATGCGTGCAAAGGTTAATTTGGTACGGCAAAATATTGGATCATGTTGAACAAGACAACTAATAGGAGCAAATCAAGGTCAGGTCAGAGGTTTTTCGTCAAGCTTCATTAATCCCATAACACCTGCGTGCCCATTCAGCGTACCATATAATGAAATTTTAAAAAATATGATCAATTAACATATTACGAGTTTTTTTGTTGAGTTCAGGGATCAAACTTTACAAGATAACTGCTAGTGGATATACAATCATATTTCAAGTCTCCACCATGCCTGATTGAATGTAAGATGTGAGGCTTTTTAATGCTTGATTAAAATTACATTTTCTCTTATATCGATTTGATGAATGCAATCGCTGAACGAAGAAAATAAAACTGCCCCAGATGAGTCGGTCGATTAAATTACGAGATATTACTGATTATTTTGTCATCCATATTTTACCAATGCATATCACGACCAAACAAAGGTGCATTGAACGGCAGCTTAAAGAAAGGTAACTATGGCAGATGCGACATAGTGTATTTTGGGAGAGGGATTGAGCATTCGCAATTTTATTCGCATTTTTAGTTCAAAAACCTGCTTACTCATTGTGTGGCTATGATTATCAAACTATTTCACTTTTAATTCAAGATACTGGCATATCACTGTTTATACATGATATATGTATTATCCAAAGAAAGCCATATGTTATAATAAGGTCCCAAAATAGGAGGCAGATTAGTGAAAAAAGCAGTATATAATTTGTTTGTTTATTGTTATCTATAAACGGTCCTAAATTTCAGTTCCATCCTTTCTTTTTCGCAGTGATGTTGGTGTGACCTTGTAACTAGAACCATTTTTGTACGCGTTTAATGTTATATTCATTTATTGTTAAGGTTTTATGTTTTCCTGATTTTCTCATTTTCAGTTCCATGCGATGTCATATACAATTAAGTGTGGTAATTGGGTTGACAATCTCTTTGAAGTCGACATTATTGTTTTACTGCATGTTGTGTGTATTGCGGTAAAAGGCATCTAGGTTGTTAAGGCGCCGTTTTACAGCAATGTTTATTTTTTCATTTAACTACTAAACTGTACATAGTTGTCGTTCCGACGATGCCGAATAATTTATGTTACAGTAACGTTGGTTGCAGGCTATGGATGCAATATGCTAGTATTCTAGCGGTCAACGCACCGATGCGATATATGGCGCTGACTTGGAATCAATATTGTTTTTTTCTACATTGACACAACACCGTGCATAAGTGCATTTTGATTCTTAACACATCGTTCAACGCAAAACGTCTACGAACTATTCAGTCACGCATGGTCGCTTGACATCAATCGTCATCTACGTTATCGATGCCAAACCAATGCAAAACTCCCAGATCTAGCAGAACGCTGTGTTCCACGTCCAGAATGCAATATCAATCTATGCCAATAAATATTTCAGACCCTCATCACTTATTGCCTAGTACCCGTAGGTGTAGTAAACTTGAATAGCGACTGCCTTGATTTGCGGGTGGTTTGGGGTTGGGGGGTCAGAGGGATACTGGGTTCCCGTATCATCAGAATTGCCCGCTGTGCTCCACGGTTATAACAATGTCAATCTATGGCCGATGAAAAAATCTCGTGTTTTACACCTATTATGTAATCCCCGTAGGCTTGGATAACTTGAATCAAGACCCTTTTATTGCGATAACAGGATGATGGGTTGTTCAATGTTTGCTCGGCAATTGATAAATATCCACACGGGAATACATTTCCAAACTAGTGCGAGAGGCGAGATCATCATCATGGTTATCGACTAAGGCTGAAACGAGACTTGAAGCTGTTCTATAACCATCCATAAGCATACTAACTATATATTCATTAAACCCTTATAATAACCGATGACTTTTAAAAATCGATTCGTCGAATTCAGTCCAAAAAAAGGGGGTGGGGCAGGGCGAGAACCGGAATGCGCGCAATAGTACTTGAATTGCTGGCAGCGGAATGATTGAATCACAAAGTGGTCAACTAATACCAAGAGGAGGCTGAGGTGAATGAGGAATTATGTTACTACTGACACTACATGCTTCCAATTATACTTTCTGATGTCGCCATATTCACAAAACAACATCAGTTGACACTACAACATAATCAATTGGTACAATACCAAATGGCACATTCAATAGAGGGAATCAGCGAGAGCAGCTCCGTCAGTTCTGAGCAATACCCACTACGGTGCGTCAACTTAAAGCATATTGGTCTCAACATAAAACAAAAATATGGTAGCATAGACTGTGCAGTTGATGGCGAAATCACCAGACCTGTTTATGTCACACATTTGACCACCGTAGGATTAATTACTAATATTAACATGTGGAAATTTAAGGCATCCACTTTGACGTGCCGTATTGCAAACAGTGACAAGCTCCCGGGGGGGGGGGGGGGGGGGGGGGGGGCACTTGGCCTTATTCTGGATAGGGGTGTGCCGCGGGACCTCGAAAACCCGTACCCGTCGTACAAGGTCAAAATGGCCAAAAGCATACCCCGTCGTACAAGGTATTATGCGAATGTATAACCCCTCGTACAGATTGAAGCTCAAAAACATACCCCGTCGTACAAGTATGAGGCCCAAAAAACCCGTCGTACAAGTCAAGAGGCCGAAAAAACATACCCCGTCGCGCGGCACATATGTACTACCTCTATACCATTAAGTGCCCCCCCCCCCCGGGGACAAGCTACAGATACCGAACAATGTCAAACCAGGAATGGGGTCTTAATGTCGTTGATTACGGGTTCAAGAATGTTACATGCGAGAATTAAATTGGCTTTTGTATCAGTGATGCATGTACATTGCTTCGGCGGAAAAGTTTGTGGTACCAAAGGTAATCATGCACATCAGACGTAGGCCATAAAGTGTACGAATAATATCGTGTGTATCATACTTTCAGAGCAGATATGCTGCCACAAATCACCAGCGACTGGTGTTGACTTAATGAGACTACGGAATTGGTTTTGCTTCCCAAATGCAAACAGGCTTATATCCAAAACAGACTTACTGATTCTGATATAAAGACGGCGTGGATGTCCGTTATCTAGCTATAAACATCGCATCGATTTTCTGTCGAATCGTGACTTCGAAGTAGACTCATATGAACTGATCTACTGCTACTTGATCAATACAAAGTTATAACAACAAAATTGTATAACCAAAATGCTTTTCTTATAAAATTAGAAAGAAGCACATGTATGAAATACTGCGTTGACGAACACTCACCCATAATAGTGATGGTATTTACTCGCTGTGAGGGCAACTTCGCGAGTGCGAGCAGTATTTGACATCACGTCAAGTTCTTTACTGTTATGTCACGTACACTAGCATCAGCATCGGTAATGCACATCTGTAACCACGACTCAACCATACACAAAGACAGATAAGCATATTCCAATGTCATTGTACATGCAAATAACGTAAAGGTACCACAATAACGACTTAATGGGTGTCAGATAACATGTTCATTTACACGAATGTACCCCATGCCATAGAGTTGTTGGGTTAACTGGGTTTGCTGAACGGATGGTATTGCCAAGATAGTATTTAGCAATAATTTCACGTCTCAGAGATTGGCTGTCATATGAGATTTCTAGCAGCCTTAAGTATATGCTTCTCATCTGTTGCGTTTGTAAACCTCATGATCAAACATGTAGCGCAGATTGCCAAGACTGCGTCATTGGATTGTTATTTGGCTCTCTTATTCACATATGCAGTACTTTGTTTTCATGCCGTTCATCTGTGTGACGCAAGATTGCAACTGCATGTGACATCAAGCTCATGTGAAGGCGCCGTGGGTATTGGGGTAAAGCTTTGCTGAGCAAATTGTTCACCCCTAAACATCAGTATTGCATTCACTGTTTCATACGTTCGATTCTCTCGTTGTGACCATGACAAATATGTAAGACGAAGTCATTTGCAACCTTGGTTTTCAAAACACCGCTCTAAAGGCTCACAGAGAGCAAATGGTATAAACCACGCTAGTAAGCAATAACATTCGCAATTACTGTTACACAGTGAAAGACACCCAGTCTTATTATTAAGCTAAGCGCTTTGCGGTTTGCACCCTGCTGGTCCTTAAGCAAATTCATGGAGCTCACGAACGACCCCGATATAGATGTAAATGTGCATACGTACAAGAACATTTTTCTCGACATTATTTGATCTACGTCGTAGCAATTATTATGATGGGTAAGAAGCAACAAATTATTTGATTGGTCAACTATATTAGCAGAAACATATATAAGACAGATTTGATAACATAAAATAAATCACTCTAGTGCCTCACGTTCCTCTTTACTAACTATAGATGAGGCACCTGCCACATGCAACAATCTTTGCAAAGTAAGCGTGATTTAATTAATTACAGCATGGTCGGATTCACTAGCAAGGTAACTTGCAAAGGTGGATCATATTTCCAGGACGGCATTTATCAATTGCTGATTGTGGCCATGATTGTTTGTGTATGATGACACTTAAAATATGAGCAATATGTAAATGATGATTTATGGCGCAGAGCAAAATGCTTATATGATAATCACCGTATCAGAAAGTGCCAGCATACGTCGAGCAGGCATTGCACAAAACTTTCACCCCAAATACCAACTACTGCTGGTTACTGTATGTTCATAGTCAAGACTCCGGGGTTCCATCTAACCCATTCGACATATGAAATGTTGTCTACAAACATTAATCACTATTCCCCTGATTTTAGTGGCCAAAGTACTCTCACATTGCTTACCGTAAGTATGTCTGAATCAAGCACGATTGATTATGTCTATTCTTGCCTTCTCTTTGCCCAACATTCAATCACGCTGTAAGATATATACAAAAAGATCAACATTCTTGATATTGCCTTGGGCACTATTTGTATAATGTGTTACTATTTGGCATCAATAAACGACTGCAGCGATTGTTTATTAGTATTGAGTGAGGTATCTCGGTTTATATCAAGTGCAAGTGGATTGAGTATCATTGCTAGGTTAATTCATTTTCATGCAGATGCAACAACTCTTGGAACCTCGTTTTTCAAGGACCTTTCAATGGAAATTTTGTTAGAATATTCACGAGAAATATTAAGCATGTAGGCTGCATGAAACAAAGAAAGCCGATTGTAAGCTACCATCCCCATAAATAATATGACGAGTATGCATAGCCTGAATTGAGTTTTAATTATTCTCAGCCACATGTGATGGCATATTACAACAGCTCTAGTTGACCATTGTTAAAAACTAAAAATGCTGCCCGTCGAAATTGATCATAGCGCCATATATTTCGAAATGGCAAAATTAATAAAACAATTCTGTTGCCACATCTTAAGCAATAACAGCCAATACCGACAGACCATCAGTGAACAATGCGGAGTAAGAAATTGTGCATCCTTTCTAATGGCCACAAAGCAGAGGTGTTCATTGTGATAAATTATCTGCCATCATAACAAGTCATAAGCATCCAGCTTTCCATTTATAAACCTCAGGCAACACCTAGATCACCTCGGTCACACTAAAATATTTTTAAAAACTGGGAAAACATTGCATTCATGTATTTGAACTGACGCTTTTGTTACATAGATAGCGGATTGCAAGTAGATACTTGCTACGAAATAAAATATCAAATACCTTGTGAGGTACCAGTACCAGATAGCGTAGCCGCTATCGATTACGCGATTAGAGCATACACAATATCAAGTGCTGATTGTGGCATAAAAATATATATATATATATATATATATATATATATATATATATATATATATATATATATATATATATATATATATATATATATATATATATATATATATATATATATATATAATATGCTTATATGATATATATATGCGATGCATAAAGTGAGACTGAACCATAAATTACCTGGCAAAATATAGATTGTGGAATGCTGAACAGTAGCAATTATTTAGAATCGTCGTCGAGTCGTCGTTTATTTATGTTGTACCAGAAATTTTATTGCACAAACGGCCAGAGACTCCTTCAGGGTTTATCCACCGCTGTACAGAAGGTATGACTAAATTTCCACAAAGAGGGCGCACGCTCTATGACGTCGGTATTAAGAGCCCGTGCCACCTGAACAACACCCGTTTAGCTCCTGACATATTGTACCTCTATAGACCAGTTTACTAACGTTCTTCTGCTGATGATTATTTAGAAAGATGTTTGAATGAGGCCTCAATATTCAGGGAAATATACGTTTAGAGGTAGCTCTACAGCAATCCATGATAATTATGCGCTTGTTGGGGGGAGGGAATTACCCTCAGCTTCACATGTTATTGCCGTGAGAGTCCCATGCTACTTACAGCTTGCTACTAAGATATTACCAGCTTCACATATAGTTGAAATGCTACAGTGTGCGTATCTGTAGTGAAATGGACAAGACATTTCTTGAATAATACAACTGCTCTGAGCATTTGGTCAACGTCTACATGCTACCAAAATTAATGCTGCATGGTAGATCTTACATTACGTGTTTGTTCAGACAAGGCCTGTGGCTAATGAACACTGGCATTTGGTTGTTAACATTGAGGATATTTATGAAGTTCGATGTCAGCAAACATATGGTTGCATCCTGCAATAAGGTGAGTGCAATATGCCTCCTCCACCGTATTATTCACAGATATAGTATGCAGTTTGAAGAATGTTACAGCTTATATTTACCCTTTACTGAACATTAAGGGGGGAGGAGAATAGCATGAACATACCTATGGTAAGGGCTCTTTGTGTCTGTGACTTTCTTAAACGATATATTAATTTGCCTCACAACAATTTTCCTTTGCTCCCAAACAATATATTCTGGCATGTATTATTCCAGCAATTCCATGATTAGCGTAATTAATATTCATCTCCAGTAAAACGTTGCCAATATCAGACCTGCTTCTTGGTTCCTAGAACCAATTCTAGGGATATCAATAAAATCTGGATGGATATTATGGGAGATATGCTTGACACATAGCCCAATTAAGATCTCTACATGTAAGATAAATCGAGCAGTCGAGATAAAGCAATTTATAGCTTGTCTAAGTCTGCGCCTGATATTGCAGGTCTCATTACCACGGTCAATCAGATGTACCAAATTAATTAACTTGCCTTTCCAAGAACACCCATTCAAAGATCGATGTTGGATCTTATGTACAATTCTTTTTAGGCTAAATAGCTAGCCTGTGTATCATACTGGGAAGTAAACACGTGAACCCAAATCGCATTCTTCGACCTTTCTATGTGTCATTGATCTTAAGCCGAGCTCCGTTGTCAATCATTGCAGCGTTTCGTACGCTTTGTACCCTTCCGTTTGCATTGTTCACAGCATTTAAGTGACATTCAAATTAACAGAAATCACCATTTATGTACCTCATTATTGATAAATCTACAACAATATAATTGTGGTGGTGCTGGTTCATCCTGGCAAGACCTGTCTGTATGTGCACGATAACGATAATCTGTCTGTATGTGCACGATTAAGGACATTACCCGCAAGTGATTAGCACTTACGAAAATAGACGTATTTCCAACACAAAATGTCTCAACGTCGTCTATCAGCCGCCAGACTGTGCAAATCAAAGATGACGCAGCTGTCAAATAAGCAGCGCAGGTTTAAACGAAACTGAAGGTTTGCAAAACAGTGAATTGAAAAACGGTGTAGCCGTTCGACCACCAGATGTTCAAAAGAAAACCTGTCTATTATTTTGCTTGGTCATGCACCACAAACCGTTTACTGCTGCTAAAGAGTATCATGGTATTTGATATATCAAGCACAGTGTCGGACATATGTTGTTTGGAAATACTGTGTTGGACGAACGTTTTTTAAATTGTCAGCAGTGGTAGAAGATGAATATCATGATGCGTTGGGATCACTACGTTTGTGGATTTGCACACTTGTCACATACCTTACTAACCCCGACCTGATGACATCCCTACTAGCCACCGTGGCATGACAAACAACTGTTTATATGCGTTCCTGTGAAAAGTTAGTTAACCTATATCTGAAGCTACATCACATCGCTACTTTTACATCCAATTCTTTTGCTATTAAACAAAAACAAAAATGTCGATGTCTGCAGTCACATTAGCCCTGCTTCAACGCAATTAATCATATAGCTTATAGATGCAATAAAAGGGAAATCTCTGATTGGCTATGTAGTGCTTATTCTCGTGAGTCTCGTTAGCATCGCGTCCCTCATTTTCCTGTTCGAAGATATAAGTGGCATACACACACAATTTCTCTACCCTTACCATTCCCCTGCCGATAAGGCCCGTGCTCGTAGATTGATTCAGCATTACATCTTATCCTTTGAGCGGTGCACTTTCTTATCTGTCGAACCCATTCTAAGGAACAAGTCCATAAGTCCAAACATTTGATACGGCTTTGTGTCTATGTCCGTTTGCCTGTCTGTCTCTCTTTCTGCTTCTCTCTCTGTATCTCATTCATTTTTTTTCTCTAATTCGCTTTCCTTCTCCTGTTGGAAGTATACAAATCATATCGGATGCGTAACCAATTATAAAAAAAAGAGCGACAATGAGCATACAGATCATTACCACCTAGCAAATGCATTCACCATAAAGTAAGCAGTAGTGATCACTCTTGGTTAAATTATGTATGGCATCGATTCAACCCAGCATTCAATTAACCCATATCTGTCTGAGTGCAGAGTCAATTATGAAACACCAGTGGGGTAATCATCCTATTGTTGCTTAGAATATAGAGAAAAATGACCTAGTTTTATTAATAGTGCTGTGTGGTGAGCCGGCACCGGCAAAGGCACTATCTAATTTATCATTCTGACATTAACCCACCCTTCATGTCGCTACACAATACACTCATGTATTAGGTTCTGCCATCGTCGAATGGCTGACCCACAAATCTATATGCATTTTGCATGGATGGAGGCCATATTCTAACAAATAAATGAGGCAGCACAGTTATCAGACACTATTTCTACAGATATAGCATATGATAGAATGTGCATGGGGCGCATGTAGGAAAACTGTCACAACTGATTTACATAAAGTGAAGCGTAAAATGTTTACAACGCGACATTGGCACGATCAACTGATCTTGGAGATCCTTAATTTTAGTAATACTGCAACGATTGTGTGCATGCTTGAACGATTGTGTGCATGCTTGATTGATTATGCGTGTTTTTTTCAAAAGTAGAGAAAATAGGATCATAATCAAACGACGCTAAGTTCACCGACAAATGTGGCTCAACTGTTTCAGGTTCACCGAATTCCGATTATTGACAATGACGACAATGGCTACTCCGATCCAACATCAAATTGATTTAGCACATGCACAATATGTATTTAAGCTTCCATTACAATTTGGCTAGCATTCATTAAAAACAACCAGTAATCATGAGAACCCATTCCTATTGCAACAGCAATATGAGGTCACCGTGAAACTCTTGTACATGTTGTTTGTTCGCAAAGAAATATTTAACAGACTTGCTTTGTATTGTCTGAGGAAAATCTCAATTCTTTAATATACAATCTACATGAACTACATATGTGTGAATGACGTTTGAAAGACACGCGTGATCAATAAAAACGATCTGCTCGCAAGAGGTGATGAAGAAAGTGGTTGGCTTCAGGCAGGCCGATCTTCGAGTGCCTACACATGACACGGACCTGCATAGAGTCAAACGCAATTTATGTACATTGTCAGATTCAAGGGCTTGAGTATTTAAAAGCACCAAACCAATTCCCCGCGCAGTCAAATCACACGCTTCCGGCAAGAAAAGGATATGTTGTCGGTGCCATTGCCAACACATGTTTATTTATATACATATGTATATACATGCGTATATAGTCACGTATATTTATGTACATAACTAATCATTTGCGTATATATGTAAGTGTTAAAAGACATATTTAACACATATATATAAACATATAAATATATACATATGCATATATTTACATGTATTAATTTATATTGATATGTATATAAATATATATATATATGTGTGTGTGTATACAAGCATGTCAGAAATGCCATTGTATCACAATCACCCATCATCCATTTCCCCCGCCCCATCCCCGCAATCTCATTCCCCATAGACTTATGGTTCTTTTGAATGGCCCCTAAAGCTATTTTTCATCCGATCACAGATGTATGATGACACATGAAATACAAAGCTCTGAAACTGTAAATTGGTCGTGCTGTAAAGCTGATAAATGTGTCAGTATGAAGATTCTTGCTAGATTAGATATTTTGAAGCAGAATCAAATCTTACGTCGCATCGTAATAACCATCACTCAAGCCGAAAAAAAACTGTGTTTTTTAAAACCCATGTTTTAGGATCGTTCTCATTCCATCGATCTCGTCTCATATATCCCCCCTGCATCGTGTACCACTTGCTAGAGTTGGTTTTGCGAAGCAGAATCTAATCTAACATCGATCGTTGCAACCATTTTTCACGCCGAAAAAAAATTGTGAGAGTCTGTATCGCAATGCAGAGACCGCATTGGTTCCATCATTTATACTCAACAACTAAACCCATGTCGTTTTAAAATCGTTCCCAATCCAACTTTTTAATCTCATACCACCTCTCACCCCCCGCCCAACACATCACCCGCTGTTCACGACTGGTCCGTACACATCTCCAATAGCATTTGCAATTGGGATAAAGATAAATCCCACGATTCTGGATGCACGCCATCTTATGGAAAAGTATCGTTTTCATGTGAAAGTCCATCCTTTTGTTTGCTATATGCTACAAAACCCGATCGACAATTAAAATAATCTACAATTTCTGTCGCTTCGCTACTGACATTGCGTGTGGTTTGAAATTATGGGAGATCCCAAAAACCCAATGTTTAACATCCACAGGAAATAAAAAGTGCCTGCCTCGATTATATGGCGTTTATATGTACTTCAGTAGCAAACTTGCAGCTGAACTATTAAAGCGTGTTACGTTTGATTTGACGCTGCTGGTGATTATAAGAGCATGTGGGCATCTAGTTTGTGGTATTGTAAAATGTTTGATTCAACATGAATATAATGCGCATCATGACGCAATATTATAATGCAAGCTGCTCTTTACAATGAAGGCGGCTGAAGAGTGAATTGACGATAACTGCTCATGTATGTGCGCAGTGCATCTTTTAATGCAGTGACCATGGCATCCCAAGTTTTATTGCTAATATCAAATAGCCTAGGTTATATAAATAGCTTGTCACAGTTGGACACATTTCTGCACAAAGCAGTGTTGCCTTCGACATATCATCAACTAACATGACGGAATTACTCAGATAATAACTGGGATTTTGTTATATATGTATTTGATATATATAGGGCAGTGTACAATAGCTGTTGAAATTTTGCAACATTGGTGCATATCATAGTTGTCGCTGACGGATGCTAACCACATTGATACACAGCAAGGCTGCAATACTGCAGCGTGTAGTTATCACTTCAATATGATCTGGTAAAAGCATATTTGCTCCATGCGATCTTGACAGAAAATTACTCAATCATGTCTTAGGTCAAAACAAATGATAATGAGGTCAATCGTCTGCACGGTAACGTTCATTATAACATCTCTTTAATTGTCGATTGCTGTAATGATTTGCCATCACTTTACCGTTGGAAAATTAAATTAAGCTCTGCGCAGATGATATATTGGCGTGTATATAATTGTCCCATTTAATGTGTGCATTGTAGAGGTTCGCTGAACAAACTATGTGTTCGTTGACACACAGGAATTAACGTGTGGTATATGTAGTAATCTAGACCTCATGCATAACTTCATTAGTAATTAATGCTCTTTTTTTATTTAGTGTTAGGGTTGCTATGTATTTTGGGCACTAGTGATCAACATTTATTGTCACAATATTCTGTGATTTACTCCTGTGTCATTCAATCAGCTCCAAGATGTTTCAACATCCATTGCAATCAGTGCCAATGATTAAGTGCAGACGTGAGAGGTAAGCCGATGTGTGGAGTAAACAGAGGCGAATTATTTAGAATGCCCATGGCATATTGGCTGTCGGTCGAGTTAAATAGAAGCAGCGACGAACTTCAAAATGAAACGGTTGACAAATGTTTAAATACCGGTCGCAGCACTGGAACATATTAAATCATTGGTAGCAAAACGTGGAGCTTGAATGAAATATGATTTATCTCATCTTTCCTTCTATTCGAAGAATACCAAATGCCAACACAATAACACTTTTCCACGTAACATGGTGTGATGTCATATAGCGGTATTGATCGCTGTTTTCTTTAAGATGTGTAGTCATTTTTGTGTACCAACTGGATGTTACTCGGCTGCAAAAAAACATTCACTATTTAAACCAACGGCGCCATAGGAACGTTCAGTTTGTACAATTACCTCGTTGGCTCAATCATTCCAGATGTGCATGTAAAATCATGCCTGATGTGCATGCATGACATTAGGTACACTTCTCCGCCATCTATGTCAAAATAAAAACATTTGAAGTGACATTTAAACAGGCCGTGGACGTAGGCGTTGACCTCCAAATGGTTTGAAATAATCGTTATTCTTTAATGTTGTTCATCGTAATGTGCTTATAAGAATATTCAACAGTCTGCACGATGGTATTGTTTTCGAGACATCTTAAAGCGCACATAAGGCGACTTTCGGAAAACATTCTTGTATCGACCAAATTAGGAGTATTCAGCCATTATTGAGCCATGCTCTGACCGGTGTCGGTAATTTCATGAGGGCTAACAAAGCAAGTTGAGTGTCCCATCACATCCATTGCCGTTAATGGAATATGCCTGGGCACGTCAGTGATCAGCGATAACAGCGTTGAGCTGTAAACAATGTGTCATCTCAGTATTTCAACTATCAATGGCATATATGTAGTCAATCTGAAGCGTACCATCCTAACAATTGCGGCTCTGGATGTGCAGCACAAATATACACCTCGAAAACTAAACACCACGAAAAACTGCTAATGAACGACAATAATACGTATATATATGTATGTATATATATATATATATATATATATATATATATATATATATATATATATATATATATATATATATATATATACATCTATATGTGTATATATAATATATATATATATATATATATATATATATAACACAAGCCGCTTTTCTCATTATATGAGCTTCTGTTATGTCCATCATGGTGCATGATGTAATAGTAAACCGACAGTTTCTGCTGCAAAATGTCATAAGGAACTAATATACGATGGCATCAGCTACAGAGACCATACACAACGTTGCCTTTCACATGTTCGCACCTCACGATGCCGACTACCCGTAGCCAGTTATGGTGTTCGGTGTAACAATATAGCCTTATAAATGCCTTGTGCACAGATCAGGTACAATACTGCTGCGTTGCAATGTGGTATGAAATGACAGAGTAAGACCGTCCACTTAATGTAAGGACTTTGTGGGTGAACAGCAACTTTCGCATTCATCGCAGCGTCTTGTATAAGGGTCGTATACTCGAATGAGCCGTGTGTGTTGTATCAACCACATATATGTACAGAGGTCACCAGCGGCCACGAACGTGCCCCATGCTAAAGCAGGAATCACGTTGGCGGCCTACCTAAAGTTCTTACCCTTTCTGCTTTTTGTCATTCTTGGTATGCTGAGTAGAACCTCTCATACAGGTAAATAGCACACCACTACTTATTCCAGGTGGTTCCAGTTGGTTCCAAGTCCGTTGAATCAAGGGGGTCATCTTCCTCTCTATTTACCGAGTTGAATATACCGGGTTATTGATATGTAGTGTGCGCAATAGAGCGTAAGCGAGAGGTTGGAACTTATTAATTCATCCCGATATTTATTTATAGTTCATGTCACAGACCAGACAAACAAAGCGTTTTATCATGAACAGTACCGTTTGCAGTCGTCCTGGCGGCTACAACATATATGCACGAACGTAGGCCGTCGAGTCACTTCGAATAATTTAACAGGTTCTATCATTGTCAACCTGTATGCCATTTGTGTGTAAGCCACAACCATGAAAGGATCGAATACCATTTTGATGGATATAAGCTGTTTTTGCACATGCATTAGTTATTCCTGGAATCACCTATTGTCGTCGATGATTTATCACACTAACAGAATGTGTAACGGTTTAGCTAATCCGGGCATCATGAGACCTAGCAGCAACTTATCACATAAGCTGTTAAAGCTGATGCGCCATGAACCCTGTCCCTTGCAAGAGTCATTTTGCCTGGCAATATCGACCACATTTCTACTGAGCATAGCCAGATTCTAAGGTGCAAATAAGAATGCAGCGTCACTGATCTGATAGAAGGCGGGTTCTTGCTTGCAATGTGCGCACCCGTCTGTGCTCTAACTGTGTATTAAAACTTCTAACCTCGCTCAACTATTCTGACGCGTTGCGGTGACGCTTTTGCAATTAGAATATACGGTAGTAGTCACTCACTGCTTACAGTTGACTTGGCGGAGACCAATAGGCCACATTAAGGTAATTCAAAATAGCATATTGGAATTCTCTCTCTGTCTCAAGCTGCCCGTCATTTTCAAACGAAACGCATTATGCTCGATATATGAGGATATGCTGTGTAATGCTCAAAGAGTACTGTTCAATACTTGCTAGTCCTAGGCCGGGGCATGGTTTGTGCTTAAAGGGTGAGACAAACAAAGAGGAAATATCAACGCTACGTTAACAAAACACACATGTGAAGACTTTGCAGAAATCTTTCTTCGTGTGTTTTCCCTTCCCATGGTGGATATTAGATGATCATGCCGACTTGAGACTTTATTTCCATTTCCCCATCAATTACCTGGCTGACAACAGCTTCTGACGTCATAACATGCCCTGTGTGATATCTACATAGGCCATATACTGCCCATATGGTCCACTTGGATATCTTGTGCGATAAGTTATGTAATAATGGTAGAATGCAGTCATAGCCGATACTCATACACAAATAATGTACATAAGCAACGCGAAAACTATGAGTTTTGTAAACTGGAGAATTTTTGTACGTGCACTTAAATCAACCCCAGTTATTCCGTACAACATGCAAAAGGAATTTTGCAAAAGAGAGGACGCATAAGAACAAAGCAAGTGATCAGGACATTATTCAATCAAAATATTACCTTAACCAAGTAAAACAGCCAATATGAATGTAAATTAAGTCTATTATTTGATAAATATTAGGCAGCAAGTTGCTATATGTAGGAAATATTATAAAGAAAATGGGGACGCAAACCGAGGGTTTTATAATCAAAGTCAGCGGTAGATAACAAAAGCTGATAAGCACAATTACTGTCTGCAATCCGAACAGCAAATTGCAGAACGTGCCAGAACACAATATGTAACAACGATGATAGGAAAATAATATCACTATGCGTTACAGATGTAGTGCATTACACACAAACGACTAACATTCCGTTGTCGACTATGCTGCTGATGAACATGTTGGGTGTAATCTAAAAACAAACTGTTTAGTGGTTGGTAAAATACAATCATTGAACCACAGAATGGCTTATAGATAGAACAACCTGTTTCATGATATTTATTGCAAGAAAACAATATGATAATTAATAAAAGCCAAGATAAAACCATATTGTAGGTTATAGACTGTACGAAGGGTGTAGTGTGAAATGCATCATGCATTTAGTCTATCATTTATACTACCATAGTATGACATTGCCACAATAACTATCTGCGAGTAAGAAAGGTTCTACAAAAAAACGTGCATCGATAGCAGTTAGCAGTCACACATATGTAAAACTAAACCATGATTGTTTTGCTTTTTAAGTATTTACATTATTATAAATTTGCCAAATATTAAATAAAACAGGTTCATAAAAAGATTTTTTTTTGTAATTGACATCTTTCTTATGAGTTAACTAATCACAACGAGTCACATGAGGTGTGAATAGTAATTTGTTATGTGTCGTATAAATCGTCAATACATGCATACGAATTCCTACCCACGGGTTGTCCACTTGTAATGTGTCTAGTTAGCATATGTCTGCCTGTTGCCGCTGCTGCTTTATATGAGCTGATGCGTATTGATGTATGATGCTTCATTGAGCTAACCAACCGCTGACAAAAATATTTTCGGACAAGAGTTCTACTGTTCTTTAATTAACCTAGCTTGCATCCTGTCTTGCAAGGCGATTATCTTTCACGTTTGTATTGCTTCGTACGAAACTGTTGTAGAGGGAGTTACTCAGCACCAGGGTGCAATCACGGAATGTTTATTGACCACTTTGGCGATATTGCAATTTTGCGGTCCTTTCCACTAATGAAGTAGCGCACCAAATCGTGTTTGTCAAATTTGCGGTATGTCAAAGAACATCTTGTAAGCTATTGTGCAAAGTCTGGTCCGTTTCAGTGGTTTAAGAAAGCCCGCATGCGACAAACATAATCCATTTGTCTAGAAATAAAGTGGATGCTTGAGAATATGAAATGAGAATATATCATTATAAATCAAATGAATATAAAATGAGAATATATCATTATAAATCAAACAAATATGAAATAAGAAATAAAGTGGATGCTTGAGAATGTGAAATTAGAATATATCATTATAAATCTAATGAATATGAATTGAGAACAAATCATTATAAATACCAGAGTTTGTGTCTGGTGGTTTTAAGACTTGACAATTTGGAACAAGTGCAAGTACATCATAGCAATAGTTACATAAATATTACATGACGCGGTTTCTTTCATTTTACAACAGGTTGATTAATACAATATAGTTTTTGCTTCAATCGAAGCTATTCATCTTGCTAACAGTTCTCAAGCTGGCTCCACAGGCATAGTGCACTAAGTTTTATTCTTTTGTAATCATTATGTAAAAATAATAGGTTAAGTAGTTGATGATTATGTAAGGAATGGTTGGCTTTATACATCATTGGTGTTGGCGGGCTTGTGTTCATGACGGCAGCATAATCAAATTTTAAATAGGTATCGTGATGGTGCACAGCAACAAACAACCCCTTAATTCATGCAACATCGATAAAATACCACAAAGGTCACAAACGAGTAAAATAATGGCGACATTGATTTAATTACAACGTTTTATTACATGTCACAAAGCTGTAGTATTGTAACTGATAAATCATGTGAAGCGTTAAGGACCAAAATAGTAATTTATTTCCATCTAGAGCAAATGGATTCAGGCATCAGATTCCCTCCTTTAATAATACCGTGATATGAACAGACATATTGCCCAGATTTCAGTCCAAATCCCACAGCGTCTCACATAACAGACCATTTCTCCAGTCGTATTTATCATGAATATTTCCAGTCATTCTGAATGTTCAATCGGATGAAATGGCAATAACGCAATCAGTTCTAAATTAGAAAATATGTAATGTATTGAAATTGATTATAACAGCGCTGTGCTGCTACTTAACGCCTACTTAATTGATTAAGCATATTGAATAGTGTTGCATCAGCCGGGTGTTAGTGATTTCGGCTAATCCTTTTCAGCTGTTTTTGAACGATATTTATTATTCTTATGCTGATTTGATGCTGGTTTGTATTGGTTAGATGAAATAAATGACCGGTATATCTAGGTCTTATTGGTGAATATTAAGAAGTGGGGGTTTATTATCGAACTCCGGTCAGATTATTGCCTTTGGATGTACATCAACTGCTCTGCTCGGTAATGGGCTTCCGTTTTATGACAGCCTGCCAATATCGGCTACCATTACATATTGATTTCTCATCTCAATTTTAAATGATTTTTATTAACGCCGATAATGCTGGTGCACAACAGGAGGTGTTCCAGCTGTAGTTTTCTTATACCGTCGAATCCTCCCACAACTACAATTCCACGTCTGTAGCAGTTGAAATACCCAATAGATAGTTTGTTGTACTCTAAAGGTTGGAAACTACAATATTTCTCAATGCGAATTGGTTATTGTATCAAGTGCGAAAATTCTTATTCATATTAGATATCCACTTACTTTTCAGAAAAATAACCAGAAACAACTCCAGAACTTAAACATTAGCTGAACACTCCCGCCTTAAGCACGGATTTTAAGTCAGGACTCATAATATATTTTTCAGAGCATCTTTCGAGAATTGTACGTGAATGCAGTGTGGCCTGCACGTGGCATGATGTTATTTTTAGAAATATATTCTGATCGAAATCAACATATTTGGCGCATTACTTTAAAGACAACTTCAGCTTTGAATAATAAAAAGAAATTCTGAATACATTTCACACCACAACGTGGCTGCCACGTGACCGCACCATTTATGCACCGTGGCAGTTAGATGACGTGTTTGCTTGGTAAAGGCATGTGTAGATGATAGTTATGCTAAACAGCACCTTTGAAATACGGCCAATGCATATAACGTAATATTCTAGTTTTAGTATCAATTGTCACCGTTAATTCATAGCCTGATATCAGATCATACTGCCAAATATTATATTCCTAGGTTATGAGTGATATTACAGGCATACGCATCGAGATAGTTGCTGCATTTTAGCCCACTAGTGACCGAACAGATCAGAGAGTACCTCATATTGCAAAACTGATGGAATTTCTAGAGGAAGTTACTAAAATGGTTTACACTAGGAACCCTGTAGATGTTATTTGTTGTGACTTTCAAAACGCGTTTGATAAAGTAACCCCCCAAAGGTTAGTTTGCACACTTTGGCCCACGGGATCAGCGATAGATTAGACGAGGGTCCTTAGTGGTGTCTCTTAATGATCTGTCCTGAGACAAATTTGTTTACCCAACAATAATGCAAAGTACTGCACATAGGTCTGGCAAATGAATATTTTTTATACCACATATGCAATTCTATGCTCGATAATGTGTCATAGAAACATGATGTAGGTGTCATTATTGACAAGCTGCGTCTCCGGAGATTAGTTACTAGTAGTATTGATTTATTGATTTGTCCATGGCCAGGACAGAATAAAGACGAAATAGCTTTTCAAATCGCGTTGTGACCATATGAAATATTTTCCCCGCCAAGATGGTTTCAGCCAGTTCACTTAACTCTTATGCATACCAACTTGATATATATTTAAAGGACATATTTAATTCTACCTGATTCGCAATTGATTGTTGACCGTTGACAAGGCACCTATTGGCCCAAAGATCATTATTCCTGGCCATCCATCGCCGTAAGGTATGGGTTTACCATTATTGTAAATCATTGTAAAAACATTTACGTCGGACAATAAATATATCCGTCTTGATGTCGTGCTTACTGCCTCCCTTTATTTCCCTCTCTCTCCCTCCTCTCTCTCTCTTTCTCTCTCTCCTTCTCTTTCTCTCTTTCTCTCTCTTTCCCTCTCTCTCTTTCTCTCACTCCCTCTCTCTCTATTCGTCTCTCTATATCTCTCTCTCACTCTTTCTGTTTGCCTCCCTCCCTCCCTTCCTCTATCTCGCTCTATTCCTCTCTCTATCTCTCTGTCCCTCCTCCTCCCACCTTTTTAGCAATTTGCGTGACGATTAATTCACTACAATATTTGTTTATAAACGTTTGAACGAAGTCGCATATCTCATTATCTACCCCAGACCTAGCCCCTATCGGACGGTAAAATACATACTTACTCAGATGTCCTGTAGGACTGAATTTAGGATAGGAAATATTTCAGGACATAGCACTTACTAAAACATTGATGCAGCATGAATTTTATCTTCATCAGCTCTCTCGCGCTCTCTCTCACTCACTCTCTCTCTCTCTTTCTCTCTCCCTGTATTTCTGTCTCTGTCTCTCTCTGTCTCTCTGTGTGTCCCACTGTGTCTCTCTCTGTCTCTCCCTTTCTCTCTCTCTCTCTCTCTGTCTGTCTGTCTGTCTGTCTGTCTCTCTCTCTCTCTCTCTCTCTCTCTCTCTCTCTCTCTCTCTCTCTCTCTCTCTCTCTCTCTCTCTCTCTCTCTCTCTCTCTCTCTCTCTCTCTCTCTCTCTCTCTCTATATATATATATATATATATATGTATGTATATATATGTATATATATGTATTTATATATGTATATATATATTTATATACATATTTATATACATATTTATATATATTTATATAAATGCATATATATATATGGATATATATATTTATATACATATATATATATAAAATATATATGTATATATATATATATATATATACATACATATATATATACATATATATATATATATATATATATATATATATATATATATATATATATATATATATATATATATATATATATATATATATATATATATATATATATATATATATATATATATATTGGTCATTAAAAATGAAATTCGCAGTCTTAAGAGCTTACTCAGAACAACCACAAAGAAATGAGATCATCAACATACATTCGAAGATTAACAACAAGCACACTAAAACTACACTGAACATTTTAAACCAGAGTTCAATTCATCCATATAAACACTGTACAGATAGGCTGACAATATGCCTCCCTGTCTTATGCCATTGAACACACCAAATCAGCCAGACATAGTTCTGCCCCATCTTACGCATACACATCTGATTGGAGTACCATGTAACCAACCATTCTAACAGTAGATCCAGGGACACTTTGCGCTTCGGTAATTCTTCTGGTCATGTATATCATTGACTACAGAAATGCTTTTTTTCTGCGCATTGCACACAACTTAATTTCCGGGCAATATAGCCAAAGACATATGCTAAAACATTCATTTCCTTGGTGGATAGGTCTTTGTCAATTCAAACAGTTAACTGCAGCGCAGAAATGCCCATTTATAATGGCTTCCAGTCAGACATACTCCCAAGTCATAGTGAAGATAGTTGGCTGCTGCGCGTCAAGTAGCTTCCACCAAAGTAGGGGGCGCTGACTACACGGTGTAATGGAATTTGTCGGGCGTATTGCTGAGTCGGTAATGCTATTGTAACAAGATCTTTGGTTCAGTGCTGATCAGACTGTTATATTGACATAACATAAACATCGTAGATACAACTCAAAATGACTTTCTCTGCAACTCTTGACATTAACAGCAAGCATAAAAAGGTCCAACAAGTTGTATGGCGTGGTGCACAAGGTCTAGATCGCAGGCTTAACAATGTTGATAGGCTGTACACATTCAACAGTAATGTGATTGATCGTTATGGCCATGTCTAATTGGTGCCGATACACTCATTTGGGTATATTTACATATAGAATGCAATCAATGTGTTGAAGCACGCCATTGCGAACAAAGCATCCATGTTTTATCTAAGCTCATTATATATTCAATGATGAATGCCGATATTGCATATGCAGTTATTTAATTGGATATGCTAGATGCTTCGTCCCCAATTTGTGCTTAAATGATTGACAGCCACAAATACCTGACTGCTGTGTGATGCTTTTATGAGAATCCGAACGAAAACTATATTTTTGCCCAATATATCCTGATATGTCACCTATTACAACAGCACATTTTGATGGCATCTATGATGTTATTTGAGCGCAAACATTTTGCACAAGCAATCGTCTTATCAGGTTATGCAAAGTGATCTCATCTGCGAGTGCTATCGACCATACGGCTGGTCATGCACGGTTGCGATGGACATTAAGGGATATTGTAAGGGCGGGTATATTGATAATAATATATATATATATATATATATATATATATATATATATATATATATATATATATATATATAGATATATATATATATATATATATATATATATATATATATATATATATATATATATATATATATATATATATATATATATATATATATATATATATATATACTGCACTGCACCAAAACATAAACAACGGAATAAAACCACGTAAGTCAACCTAGCAAGTCTGATATCATCATGTAACTATGGAAATGTAATGGTTTTGCAACTTATGAATTAAGCCAAGAGCATCAATTTATGCTGAGGTTTCTATGTCTCACTTGTGAGCTAATTCATCCCACATGCAGGTAAGCACGTGCGTGGGGCAATTTGTTGATTGTTTCGATATGACACAAAACCTATATTGCAGATTTTACCGGACCGCCATGCAGTGCACATTTAATTGTTATATAATTGAAAGATCGGTCAATTATCAATGTGTCCCGATACGTAGCACATGGATAAAAAATTTGCTATGCTCATATCAGTTGTGGTTTATCGTAGCTTTCTGATGAATGAGATGATGTAATCTGATATTGCATATGCGGGTATTTTATCGACTTTGTTTGATGTTTTGTGGTTGATTTATACTTAAATAACTGGGACGTCGCATTGGCCTGACTTCTTTAACCTATGACACATAAGCATATCTATACAGTTTATCATAAATCATAATGGCAATGTCATTAGTCTCTAGCCTGAGCGTGGCGCATCTTCATCCAGTACAATAGCTTCCATCAGAAAGTAAATGTCAGCGAACAATGCGACTTTATCAAAGTAGCTACTTACCACAACACCACAAGCGCCGCGAGAAATTGTATACCTTGTGCAATAAGACCTTGCCGTTATCTTACAACTTAATATTTCGTGAGATGTCAGCCAGGCAACGAAAATAGTTATTGCACAGTACTATGTGCCTCCATATTTTAAGAAGCAATCAGTTCTCGCAGATTCCATGGAATAGAAAACTGACTTTAGCAAAGGGTCCTCTAGAATTGTGTGCTCTCATTCAACACGTGTATCTCTTCATTGAATAAGTTTCAGACTGCAATTAATGATATTGAGCCAAGGCTGAGTATGACACAGATACTATACATGTGTATATTGTAACTTACGGAGCAGTTAGTATGTAATTTTCCTAATTTGAAACCTATCAGATCACTTTTCTCAAGGATGTTATTCCGCATAAGAAACATTATCTAAATCTTCTATGTGGCTAAATCAAAGGGTAAACACTAAATGATGTGTTTCCACATTTAATAAACGGTGTCTTACTTCTCACTACTGCTCGGTATATCAACCATGCACAAATGTGCCAATATTTAACAATGTACATTATTGGGTGAGGTTTACTACCTATTCACCGTTTAAATATATCCCAAAAATTGTTACAACACAGGTCGAGAACAAACATCAACGAGTCACAATAATTATGAGCCATTGTGCAATAGCATAAGTAGAATTTCATAATTTGCAGTATGTGCAAGCAATACAGTAAATTGCATAGGAAAGTCACAGTGCGTCAGGAAGTCAATTAAAGGTGCAACTATTATTCCTAGTTGATATAAGGGACTGAGCGCGTAACTTTCATCGCTCTCAGATATATCTCCACTGCAATTAATTTGCACCAGAACAGTATTTATCAAGCCATCATTGGAACGTGAAGAGCATATGAACTCCACCAAAAAGTTGCTAGATTGACTGCAAAGTTTGATCCAGCACTATTATTATAATGCTCCACTCTATCAGGGCAATCTCGTATAATCATCTTTCTATATAAATTATGGTAATGTTTATGACACCCATATACAACACACTTAATTCTCGCTACCAGCAACTGATTCTCAGTGTTAACCTGAAACGTATGGGCTTGCTGGCAAATTGGAAAGGTCTAGCTGACTATCTTGGCCATGCCTCTCCCTCCAATAAATATACTCCATAATATTGGCCGTCCTTACATCGATGCGATGGACCCATTTTCAATTCACTCAGCTTGTTAATGAATTGTGTGCTAAATCATATTGTATCTTTTTGACGCAGTTGCAAATAACCGACTTCACATGGCTTATGCACTTTTTCTTCACCTCGTCCCAGATTTACTGGCAGCTGCAACAGTTACTTTACAAGCACAACATTGTGGCATTTAAAAACTGCAGCGGATCGACATGTATATCACTTCCTACTGTGACAATTGATTGGATGCAGGAAATGCATAGAAATTGTTCATAGCGATGGCAACCACGCATCATGCGTTTTGTTAAGCTTGTTCTCAATTGGGTGCATTTCTGTTGCAATTAGTATAAGTATTTAATTTTATTTGTATATCCCCATATTTCGCAACATCAAAGCCTAAGTGACTCTAGTTATATAGAGTGTACAATGAGCGCATTTGTGATATGTTTATGGATATCTTGGCTTCTGCTGAATTGATATTTGCATTCCAGCTTTAGTTTCGACCAATCATAGTACGTAAGAGTTGGATTTATTTACACATTTCAACTCTGCTCAAATATTTTCGAATGTTATCAGCGGTTAGTTTTTGTTAGATTTTGTATTTCATCATTCATCTGCAATTGGCGATAGTTTATCAGGTATGAACCAACTTGTTTAGTAAATAAACTTTCGGTTAACAATGTTTATAACTAACCCAATTGCGTAGCTATGGGTAACCTATGTAGAAGGTTGCTCTTGGGAAGATATCACCAGTTAACCGTTTTAATTTAACCATGTCAAGCGTTGCTGGTAAATCTTTTTTTTCAACTACTCATTCGTTATTTTCTCTCGGTCTCAATTTGGGGCGCTATATGAATTTTAGGGAATTCTTGGCAAAAAAGCGTGCCAGGTAGCTTTTCATTTCACTTGAAAGTGGATGGAGTGGTGAGCAGGTAGCAATCTTTGTATTTATGAGAACAGTGTGGCTCTCATTGGATATTTTAACGTTATACTCGGCGGCCTGGGGAATAATTGACGAGGAAAGATGGTCCGTGTTTGACAGACAGGCTCTTTTAGCAAACATCATTGTTCCATTAGTCGGACATGGGTACAGCCAACCCATGACCACGGTCCCAAAACCACGGCTACATGTTGCGCGTAATTTTGGTTTCTTTTGACTGCTAAAACAACCGTTTACAGGTATGTTCGGCTAATGCTAATGCTGCCGTGACGAAGACCGGGTGATGTAACCTTGTAAAATTTATATTATTGCAATAGCGTTAATCATGGTATAAAATTATGCTGTGTTGACATGCTAGTTTATGTACATTAATATCTACTTTGTTCACAACATATTCAGTAACATGAGCATGCTCAACGAGTACAGCGGAAAAAGATCACCCTAATCAAACAAACAAGGTTGGATGTCATCAGTTGCTTTGTCAGAGAAAAGGGTATTGCAAATGATCAATCATGAAAAAGACTGTTGTGGAATGACACATATACCAACTATAAAGGTTTAATAAAGTCGCCAGTACAAATAAGTGCCGATGCAATCGTTACAGCATATGGTTATTCAAAATGCAACTATGTGATAAAGCACGTTATTATATTTGAGATGATGAATGCCGATATTGCTTATGGGATTGTTTAATCGCATTTGCTTGATGTTTGGTGCCTTATTTGTGCTGATATTAAGGGAGAAAGAGATAGAGATATAGATATATATATATATATATATATATATATATATATATATATATATATATATATATATATATATATATATATATATATATATATATATATATATATTATATATATATATATATATATATATATATATATATATATATATATATATATCTTTCTATCTCTCTGTCTCTTTCTCCCTTAATGTCGCTCTATATACCTATCTCTGTCTCTAAAACTCTCTATCAGTTTATCTAATTATATATATAAATAAATATATATATATATATACATATATATATAGTATATATATATGCATATATATATGCATATACATACATATATAAATATAAATATATATACATATATAGATATATATATATATATATATATATATATATATATATATATATATATATATATATATATATATATATATATATATATATATATATATATATATATATATATATATGCATATATACATATTCATATATATCGCTCTCTCTCTCTAATTCCCTCTATCACGCACACATTTTATAACCTCCTATACAGGCCAACGCAGAGCGATCTCAAAACAGACTTCACAGGCGAGACATCAGTTACTGTTATCAACCATTCAACCATGCACGGTTACGATATTTCTGTAGAGCAATGACACTGAAAAAATATATGGATATTGTAAGAGCGTATATCGGGTATATATATTGCTGGTTGCCTGCCGTAGATTCACGCAGGTATTTTGCATCAAGTACATATTTATATATATATATATATATATATATATATATATATATATATATATAGATATATATATATATATATATATATATATATATATATATATATATATATATATATATATATATATATATATATATATATATATATATATATATATATACATATATATATATATATATATTACCTCATAATAAAAAATACACTAGTAGCAAAACTTTTCATCTGACGGTCTCGGGGGACAGTTCCATTCCACTCTGCTGTTTCTTCCTTAACAACCTTGTCTCATGGTATTAACACAGCAAACAATCATTTACAAATTAGAAGTTAATCTAACAACACAAATGTATTGGTTGTTGTTCATGCTTGTTTCTTCTTTTTGATAATGATTGATT
>CM067358.1:43542730-43747730 GCA_034190875.2 Urechis unicinctus | reverse complement strand
AAAAAGGAACAAGCTAAATCAGTTGTCCCAGATAAGATAACATAAAATGTGTATATATCTACAAGCCAAGAATAGCATGAATGAGATGTACAAATAAATGTCACCAACGCAACGCACTGCTTATATTGCTTGCACTAGGAGCTGACAAGTAAATAAGATATTTGCTTCTCTACCTGTCTGTCTGACAGGGGGCTCTGTAGTGAAAATCGGCCGCGAAAAGGCACCACGACGTCGTCCACACGAAGATACGTCATCACCTGAAGATTTCAAGAGCAACAGGTGATCACGTGACATCATAACGATATTTTGTTCTCTCACCAAACGTGCACACTAGCTCACAATGCCAATTATTTTACCCCTCCTTCACCTCCTTAATTATTAACCAAAATCGATTAATTCATATATACATTCATACATACATACATACATACAAACATACATACATACATACATACATACATACATACATACATACATACATACATACAAACATACATACATACATACATACATACATACATACATACATACATACATACATACATACATACATACATACATACGTACGTACGTACGTACGTACGTACGTACGTACGTACGTACATACATACATACATACATACATACATACATACATACATACATACATACATACATACATACATACATACATACATACATACATACATACATACATACACACACACACACACACACACACACACACACACACACACACACACACACACACACATACATACATACATACATACATACATGCATACATACATACATACATACATACATACATACAGACATACATACATACATACATACATACATACATACATACATACATACATACATACATACATACATACATACATACATACATACATACATACATACATACATACATACATACATACATACATACATACATACATACATACATACATACATACATACATACATACATACATACATACATACATACATACATACATACATACATACATACATACATACCATGATGGATTCCATTGATGACAGCATGAAAGTGCATGAATGGGTTAAGATATGAGTATTCAGTCACCAAATGACAACGTGAGTTAGGGAGTAAGCGGGAGACTAAGTGCAAGTGATTGAGTGATGAATGAGTGAATGTGTGAGTGAGTGGATGAGTGGGTAGTTAAATGTGAGTAAAAAGCGGATAGGTACGTATGGATGAGAAAGTGAGTCGGTGAGGGATGAGAAGTACTTAAGTGTGATCGAGTGAGGAATGAGCGAGTTAATGAGAGAGCTAATGAGAAGTTAAGTTGGTAGTTAGGAATGAGTGAGGTTGGCCTCACTTGTTGGCCCTCACGTGTGGCATGCCCAGGTAATATTTCATTGAGCCAGCTAAATCATTGTCAATCTATCATGGCCTCGGACATCATGATTTCCTAAACAAATACGATCAAAATTATCCATGATAATGTTTGAATTTTTTTCCAGTAACAGTTCGCCGAGTGCTCCCATGTACCTTCGTTAGAGGGTCAGATAGAGAGCATTGTCAATACTGAGACGGATATTACAGAGAGGACAAATGATGTTAGAGGATCAGATAGAGAGTGTTGTAAATACTGACAGAGCAAGAGCAAATTTGCACAGAAACCAGTATAACTGTTAATCAATGAGAGTGTGATAGCAGAAAGTAAATTGTCTTAAAGGAATGTGTTGAACATGTTTTTCCCGTCTTCACAAGCCCGTGACAGATATTACCTGATCATTTAGCAGGCATGAACCGAGAGACGAAACCTGCTGACGTTTACAACGCAGCACTTATAAGGAACATGGCCGCTTCTGACTTACTTATTTATAGTTTACACCTTTCAATAGTCGTCCTTTATGACAACGGGACAACGCTGGGCGAGTTAACCGCAATGGCGCTTTTTCAATCTCAAAGGAATGAAGAGAGTAGACATTTAAGGCGATATTGTTTTCCTCGTCAGACATGACAAATGGGACAATCGCTCACCTGACTTAAATTGAGGCGTGGTTATCAACTGACATCAATGACTGATATCATGTAATAAATGTAGATGAGGATGAAAAGTAATCATGATCATGACAGCCTGTCTTTTGTTTGGCGTAGTATATTTTTCAGCCAAAATGAGATACACCAAGAGCTTAAGACCATCCTTAGGATAGAATGGAACCCTTAGTGAACCCCACTATTCACGTTTGTCTACGGAACTCATCCAATCAAGACTTCAAAGACTCGATATATTATCAAGGAGAAAGGAGGTGCGTTATATCACTTGAGTGCCTATGCCCTGTTGTGTGAGTTCCATGAAACACTTTTGATCGGCAACTGGACCGACGGCGACGAATTCGTCAACACGCCGACCATAGGTTAGTATCTGAGGTCATCACATAGCATCAGCAACTTTTTTTTAACGATGTTTCAAAGTTCCTTACAATGACTATCTGACCAGCGCTCTGTTTCTAAGATCATCATGATAACTGTCTACTGAATATCGCTCTGTTCTTAGGTTCATCACAATGACATACCGATGATCACTCCGTTACTAGATTCATCATGAAGATTAACTGGCCATCTCGCTCATTCTTAGTTAATCACATTGATACGATACGACGATAGGTCAGGACCTTCAATGATAATCTGAAATTTGTTCGTAAGCTCACTACATTATTAATATATATATATATATATATATATATATATATATATATATATATATATATATATATATATATATATATATATATATATATATATATATATATATATATATATATATATATATATATAATATATAGTTTATTGATATATATAAGTATAGTTCACCTTGACAGAATTCTTCCTTCATGACTTGACATCATTCTAAGCCTCGTAGTCTTCCAGGAGACCCACATTGACGGCTTGTTAGTGCGATGTCTGTCAGTGTCACCATCTGCGATATATTCCGCATCCACTCCAAAGAACAGTCACAGTGCATCGTACGTGGATTGAGTAAATAAAGACGATTTAATCTATGATTAAGCATCGATATATCTGGGAACGTCTCCAAACCAGTCCTGGGAGCACTTCCAGAAGCCTTTTCATATCGTCACATGGCATGGCCAATAGTTTATTGTTTTGCAGAGTAAGTGAAGTCATGCCTGTGATTGGTCGATCGATGTGAGATATGTTTATTCGTCTAATATTGTTATCGTTAAGGTGAAGAGCCGAGATGCTGATCAGTGGATGGAAGAGAGAGGATACATCCACAAGACGATTGTTGTCCATGTGCAATTGAGCTAAATTGAATTCCTTCAAAAGCATCCTTCCGAATGACGGTTATAAAGTTCCACGATAGATACAAATATTTCAGACTCAGTCTTTGATTGATAAGGTCCGGAATTTCGGTCAGCCCTGTGGCAACCATCTTTAAATTATTAACTTTGGTTAGCCGTTCAAAAGCGTTAGGAGGCAACTGGCCGACGCAAATGCTGTCCAAATCAAGATCATTTATGTTATTACTAAAAGGAATGTTTGGTGAGCGTATGAAGTCAATATCTGTCAGGCAGTTGTTGGCTAAAAAAGCTGCCGCATCGGTGGTGAGGTGTCGGATAACACGTCTAGTGCCACGTCAATTTGTTGTGGAGGAGATTCAATCTTGTGAGCACAGTTAGATGTCGTAAATCGTCACTTCCCCATCGTTCAATCTGATTGTTTGTGGCGTCAAAATTAGCAAACGTGCTGCCGACAGCGTCAAGTTGAGGCAAAGTCGTTCAACGGATGAAGTTTATATTCAAAATGACTAATGGTGTTCCATTGAATGCTGAGTCAGAGATAACCGATATCCTATTGTATGAAGGGTCAATGTGAATTAATTGACCAAATCCGTTGAAAGTTTTTGCCTTGATTTCTGTGATCTCGTTGTATTGAAGGTCAACATGGGTGGTGGCGTTGTCAATATCTTCAATGGGAACTCCGGTTAGACTGGCACGAGTAAACGTCGAAGATGCCAGGATATGAGTACTCTTGCAGTATCCATCTTTGACGAGTAGAAAGTCACCGCGAAGATTTCTATCCGAATCTGTATGATAGAGCTTGATAACACCAGAAATGACGTGGAGCTTAACTGTCGACATCTGTCTGGAGTGCGTTAACACACTAATATGAACTGAACTTCAAGGAAGTAAAATAGAAGTTTGAGTTGAGCGAGGATACGCTTGGCTGATCTCGACCTGCAAAACAACAGCTTTACGAGTCTCTGAATTACGCAGTTCTTCAGAAGGAAGTAAATATAGCAACGACGATTAAGTTCTTCTTGGATTTGAATAGGCAAGGCAGAAATTATCTACGTTCAAACCGCAACATAGTGCATAAATATAGTTTGTACCAAGCCAATTTCTTGCCGCTCACAAAATGAGTTACTGATCAACAACGCAGCGCACAATGCCAGTGAACATCGCGACCGCTTGCTGGTACTGTTTGCCCCAAATGACAGAACAAGATGGCACGACAGAAACAAGCCTCATAAAGACGTTTATAACGCCATGCAAGACCTGGGTTCACAGACAGATGGTCTGTCATACCTAGAGCTTATAGGCTTGACAAGGCAAAACAGGTCCAGAGGGAGATGCTGGTCAAGGGGGAGCTTGCAGAGAAGCAGGATGTAAGTCCTTTGTAAACCGTGAACGATTGCGGATCCAAATCTACCGCATATGGAAAACGATCAACAGATTTCATAACGAGAAAACAACACAACCAGAGCGTATATGCACCCTGTTACTGTTACGGGAGTAGGGTAATCTCAGGCCGGTGTGAAGGAATGGATAAAAAACAGCTTGACTCCTTGGCAAACTGAAGGCAGGCAGCTGCCTTTTAAGGGATCAATTACTCCATCGTTCTGGAGCAGGGTTTGATACCTGCTGATGGACGAGGGAATGTTAACTGATGAGTTGATAGCATCCTCAATATTAGCCTGAAACTGCTTTTGGGCGTCAAAGAATATACTTGTATCTAGTACTTGTTAGGATTCCCATAATGGATGATTGGCTGTAGTTCATCTGTTTTAGGGTCCGCGAAATAAATTTGCAGAGACCTTGATTACCATCTTTTATTTTACAATCGGTATTTTTGGCAACACGGAAAATTCTTCGCAAAGTTCATGGTACATTCTCTTGTCAAGAGTAATATCAGTGGCTGACCATGAAGCTTCATCCAATAGTGCTAACCTTATTTAGTTAAGAAGTCTCTGAAGTGAAACTTATAAAGATCCATTATTGTTTGGACTCCCCAGTTAAACTCGTCTAATGTTAAGGCTTGTGTATTCAGAGTACTATGTATCATACTCTTTCTAATGTTCAAAGCGGCGTGGATGTGCCCCTCAAATATTTAATAGACAACAATGCAGGTGATCTATATGTAGGTTTAAGGTCAATCATGTAAACTGCGCGTTGGTTCAATGTTGAAAAGATTGGGATCATTAAATGGTGGTCAGAAACTGCTGGAAAAGAAGGAACTTAAAACCCGGCCTCTGGAGTTTAAGCCTTCTTCAGCAGCAGATTATATCACTAGGTCTTGGTTACGAAGTTGATGCTGCAAATGGTGTTATTACCCTCAAAATTCTCGTTAAAACTGCGCGTTTTGGCGAATTAGTGTTGACTATGCTTAGTCTTGATAACGACCTCAGTAGACGGTAATAAACGCGATAATAAAGGAAGACTACTGGATAACCGCAACTTCCTTGTTAGCATTGATCTTAAATTTTACAAGATGTTAATACGAAACAAGTATCTATGGACTTACACAAAAAACGGAGAGCACTCAATCCGACCTCTCTGAATATGTATAAAAGCCTATGTTGTCGCAGTCCTGGCACGGAAGCCCATTATTACTATTTTGGCAGAAAAAGGGACATGCAATGCACGAGTGGTCATTTGGCTATAGTGCGAATGGCGTTGACCATGGATATTTAATGCCAACGGTGCGTATGGTGCTATCAAGTAGCCTGAGCCTGCCTTTTTAGGTGTAACTATTGTTGTTTATCGTGTCCAAAACACCATTTATTATGTATGCTAAGGAACGAGAGTATAGACGCCCAAATATTTGATACACCTCGTGAAATGGCTATGGGAGACTAAATTAGTTTCAGAACACGCGGGAATGCTTTCCAGGCCACTAAGTCAGTAGTTTCACTGCTAATTGAACTTGTACTGTAGCTATATAGTTACAAAGAAACCAGCCGCACCTTGTATTTACTCAGGGTTGCCCCGAACTGATGAAAATCCAGGGCACTCCAATCAGTTGAATGAAAAATATTGTGCTATGTACAAAAAAAGGGCGTGCAGTTAACTCAGTTGACACTGCTTACTGTTGGTATGTGTAGTGGCGCAATATATCTGTCCGATTTAATAAATGAGGGTATATAATCAACATCAAAGAGCGTACTACTGAGCTTGAAGGTTGTGTAAAAATGTAAAAGGAAGAGAAAAAAGATTTGGAGGTCGTGCTGAGGTCTGTTGTCAGTGATTTTGAGACTAAAAACGAAGAACTTGTGCAATTAGTGAAACACCTAGAGGAGCATGTCAGTGGTAAGATGCAGGCCAAGAGCTACACAACTCTCTCCGTTTCACTCAAAGTGGTGGGGAGCTGCTAACGGCAAAATTATCTCAGTCAATGGTCACATTAATTAACCAGTGGAGCCTGTTGGAGGTCTGACCCGACCCTCCTTTCAGCCCTGTAACAGCTTATGAGTCACGCAAGAAAGTTGGGGGACTTAAGAAAACAAGAAAAGTGACAGGGAGGAAACTGCCTAAAAGGCCAGTGATGATGGGTTTACTTACAAGAAATATTGCAGTTTTGCCAGTAATTTCAAGACTGCTTAATGTGTATCTCTTGGATTCGACCAAAACATCTTACATTAGAAGCGAATGTACCATAGCATAGGAGCATATCAAAGAAAAGCTTCAAAACTGATTGCCGAGAAACACGCGGATAAATGGCCATATATATATAATTACATTTTTATAAATATATGTATGTATATATATAGATATATATATATATTATATATATATATATATATATATATATATATATACATATATATATATATATATATATATATATATATATATAAATCTCTCTCTCTCTCTATATATATATATATATGTATATATATCTATATATATATATACATATATATATATATATATATATATATATATATATATATATATGTATACATATATATGAATATATATGTATATATGTATATATATATGTATATATGTACAATGTGTATATATCTAGATATAAACATATATACATAAATAAATATATATATATATATATATATATATATATATATGTAAAAAAAATATACAATAAAATATATTTTACATGCAAACATAATATATATTATATATATATATATTTATATATATGTACACATATGTTCATAAGCATATATATATATATATTTATATACTGATATAAATATATATGTATATATTTATATTTATATGCTTATATAATTATATATGTATATATATAAATATATATATTTATTTATATATGTATATATATATTTATGTATATACATATATAAATAAATTTATATATAAATATATATATATATATTTATCTATAAATATGTTTATATATATATATAAATATATATATATATGTATATATATATATACAAATACATTTACTGACATATTATACATTTATTGACATATTTATATACTTGCTAATTCAACATTTGGGGGGTTTGCTAGAGGCGAATACCCATTTTATAGAGGTTTCGGCAATGTTGTACATATACTTCTTGTTCAATAGACATACTGGAGCTCGGTTACGATTACAAAGTCAGCAATGAGAAATTAAAGTTTATTAATATTATATGTCTTACAGCGGACACACTATCATGGGACATTCTTTCACCTGCCGACTTTTGACCTGGGCCACTTTTTGCGGGCAGAACTTTCGACGTTGTTGGATTTCACCGTCCAAATGCATTGATCATATGTGAATCATAACGCGTCGCAAAATGGATGGTTACAACAGGACGCTTCTCAAAGCGAACTCTGTCTTTTCTACTAGCTGTTCCTTAGTTAGTTTCGTTTCATAAATTTTACGTAAGACAGTTGTTAAACTTAAAAAATTGGCATGCAATCTAACAAATACAAAGGGTACAGTCCGCTGCACTTGGAAACGTGATTCCAATTCTTTTCTATTCAAAGGGAAACCGATTCGTCCCAAAATGTTGTTGCTTGTATGTTTTCAGATGTATTTGAATTGTATAAGGACCTTAAAAAGAATTAGGGGATAGGTTCAGTATTTGTGTAAGAGCGCTATTGCATGCCTAGTTGTTTATAACAATGACTTCTATTTATTAAATGTCGTCGTTTTCAGAGGTTAATTTGGTACAGAAAACGATTGGATTATGTTAAACAAGGTAACTGATAGGAGCAAATCGAGGTCAGGTCAGAGACTTAGTAAGCAGATGTTTCGTCAAGCCTCATTAATCCCATCACACCTGTGTGCTCATTCCGCGTACCACATATTGAAATCTAAAAAATTTAAACAATGAGATACTACTGATTATTTTGTCATGCACATTTCACCAAATCATATTACGACCAAACATAAGTGCTTTAAATAGTCATACGGGCGTAGAAGCTCTTAAAGAAAAACGGCGGCTTAAAAAAAGGTAACTATGGCAGATGCGACATCGTGAATTTTGGGCTAGGGATTGAGCGTTGGCAATTTTGTTCGCATTTTGTAGTTTAAAAACTTACTTACTCATTGTGTGGCTATGATTATCAAATTATTTCAAAATCAAGATATTAGCATATCATTGTTCAAACACTATATATATAATCCAAGGTAAGCCATATTTCATTATAAAAGACCTAAAATAAAAGGCAGATTAGTGCAAAATGCAGTATGTAGTTTGTTTGTTTATTGTTACCTATAAACAGTCCTTAATAATTCAAAGATGATATCCTATTGCTTTTGCAGTGATGTCGGTGAGACTAGAGCCATTATTTTACGTGACTTATGTTTCATTTTATATTCATTTATATGTTGATGTTTTATGCTTTCCGGATTCTCTCATTGTCAGTTTCATGCGATGCCACATGAAATTAAGTGTGGTAATTGTTTTGGCAATCCCTTTGCAGTCGACATTATCGTTTTACTCTTTGTGGATCGATATTTGTGTACTATAGCGCATGAATTTAGCATGTTTTGACAAAGTTTTACATACCTTGGGTAGATTGTTGATTGTTGCAACCGTTGTAACTACTGTATACTAATAACTGTATGTTGCGTGTATTGCGGGAAAGGTATCTAGGTTGTTGAAGAGCCGTTTTATAGCAATGTGTATTTTTGTTTTTAACTACTTAATAATTGATGTTACAGTAACGTTAGTTGCAGGCTAAGGATGCGATATGCTAGTATTCTAGCGGTCAACACACCGATGTGATATATCGCGCTGACTTGCAATCAATATTGCTTTTTCTACGTCGACATGACACCACACATTCTGATTCCAAACACAGCGTTTAATGCAAATCCTCTACGAAATATTCCGTCACGCGTGGTCGCATGGCTTCACGTCTTGAATTACTGACAGCGCATGGATTGAATCACCAAGGCAACATCAAATGCCGAGAGGAGGCTGAAGTGAATGAATAATATATATTGTTACTGACACCACATGCTTCCAATTGTGCTTTTCTGATGTCGCCATGTGGAGAATGCAAAATATGTTCACCACACAATCCCAGCCGACACTACATGTACAAAGTACAATTTGTACAATACCAAATGGCACATTCCAATAGAGGAAATCGGCGACCACAGATGAATACCTATCAATGTCAAACCAGGAATGGGGAATATTTTTGCTTAAAGGTTCTAGAGTGTTGCATGCAAGAATTAAATTGATTGTGTTAGTGCATTATCTCAATGATGCATGTACATTGCTTCGGCGGAAACGTTTTTGGTACAAAGCATCACAAAATGTCCTCTCTGTGCGAAATTTTGTGGCAAATGTTCATCAAGCAGCTGACAGGGCGTGTGGAAGCAGATATCACAAGTTAGTTATATCCCATCACAGCAAAGATCTCTCAAATGCACAGCTTATCAAAAACTGACGGCGGTTGTGCCAAACTGGCTGAATGGCACGCAACACACATTCTTGATATTGCTTCGGGCACTATGTATATCATGTGTATCTATAAACGGAAATCCTTGACATCAATAAACGACTGCAGCGCTTGTTTATTAGGATTGAGTGAGGTACCTCGTGCAAGTGCAAGTGAGTATAATTGCTACGTGATGCCTCTATCGGGTAAACTCATTCTCATGCCGATCCAACAACTCTTGGAACCTCGTATAGCCATCTCTCCAAGAGTTCTGTGCTTTGGCTCTCAGGCTGCTGCGACATGTGCTGTTATATCTGTAATAGACCCCCTCAAATCACAGTAGATCACATTTCCTTTATACATCTCAAATAACAACATTGGAAAATCAGAAACATATGGTCTGTACGAATATTACGGGCGAAACTACCTGCGCAAATGATATATGTGGCACGTGAGCTGCCCCATTCGCCTAAGCAACGGGGTTTAGGTACCCAGCACTCCCCGTTTTCTACTGCGACGATGGTCACACACTTTGCGTTTTATGTATGAACAGTTATTAATGGCCAGTTCTATATCTGATGCGAAGCGAAGTGTACGTGCTATGTTGACAAGTGGACGACAGCGGCATTCATGGTATCAATTGATTTGGGAAGTACAGTGGTTCTGTAGGTAGCTATGTTGTCAGAGGACCCCGTGTTACAGGCTGCCATAACACCTGTGTTACAGGCTGCAATACCACCTGTGTTACAGGCCGCCATACCACCTGTATTACAGGCTGTCATACCACCTGTGTTACAGGCTGTCATACCACCTGTGTTACAGGCTGTCATACCACCTGTGTTACCGGCTGTCATACCACCTGTGTTACAGGCTGTCATACCACCTGTGTTACAGGCTGCCATACCAGCTGTGTTACAGGCTGCCAATCCACCTGTGATACAGGCTGCGATGCCAACTGTGTTATGACAGATGCAAAACGAGCTAGAGCACACTCGTCATATTGTTAGTGGGGATGATAGTTTTTAGTCTGCATGCTTAATATTTCTATTGAATATTCTAACAAAAGTTCCGTTGGAAGGTCCTTGAGTGATGCCATACTTGGTAGTATATTACAACAGCTATAGTCGACCATGTTGGCCACATAGATCTAGAGAGCAGGCGGTTTAGAGCCCTTATGAGTTCGTTTTAGACAGGTATTTAAAAACAAACCAATTACCGTTTGTTGCAATTGATTATAGCATATCTTTGATATCAACTGTCTCACAAATTGAGCGAGCAATGTCAGAAATACAAGGAGGGTCGATATATATATATAGATTTACTGCACTGTGTGGGTTTTAACATATGCTTCTTATGGGGCGACGAGATGCGACCAACGATTGCTTGCTCGACATTAGTAGAAATGAATATGTAGTGTACCTTGTGTGGAATATCCTTCTGATCAATAAATAAGCAGCTGTGGTACGTCTCCGGGTGGCCCGTGATTTGCATCATCCGTTTTTGGTATTGCGTTGGCGATAACAAATCGAATGCTATATAGGGTATACGGACCACTTTGGCTTTGATGGCTATGCTAACTGAACGCTTAGGTATTATTTGATATCGACTACACTGCTTGTGAGGAAGATCAGTTCCTTATTGGATTGTGAAGCTGAAAACAAAACAAAATCAATTCAAGTTAATGTCCAAACAAAACAGACATTAAGTTCAATGCTAGCGATACTGAGTCCTTTAATAATTGACCGGACAGAATTGGCACCAACAACCTAATATATACAATATGTCTATAACCACTTAAGATGTATTTGTGTGCCTTGAATTACCGCGTTGCCAACAAAGTTGAGTAATGGATACCTATCAATGTCATACACGACATACTGTTAATACATTTTATTTTGGATGCATATACATCGTATGCGGCCTTAACATGGTCGCTTTGGGTGTATTCTAGCTTATATTCATTGCAATTACTTCTTCAGTTTAATTCCTGCTTTAGCATTTGCGCCATAATACGTATCTATTACATTATTTGTGTCATATTTGCATGTCAGCTAAGTCCGGCTGCCATATCAATAGCAATGGCAGCCAGTACCGAACAATGGGAAGTGAGAACTGTTGTACCCTCCCCAATCTACATTTAAAATATCCCCATTAGCCTTCAGAGAATCGTAAGGTCAGACAGACACAATTGGGGGAGTGCTGTGACTTAAAGTTGACTTATTTGAGTAAATGATTGGCCATGGATTTTAGGCACTTGGCAACGAAAAGTGTAAGTGGTGAGTTACATTGTGTAAGAACAAGGTTGTTGCCATAGTAGGCACTAAAATGTTTCGTTAAGTTCCGCTTCTCTCCGTGATGTAAACCCCCTGATTCCTTTCTTGTGGAACCCTGCGTTTACTATAAGACAAGCACAAATACAGAAAGTAACATTCTTCGTTTATCACCATTTTTATACGAGCCAAAAAAGTCAAAGTTTTCCGAGTTTGAGGATTATACATATGGGATCATATTATTACATCACAATCAAGCTCCGGACAAATTCCCAGATTGTAGCGTAAAATAAAACACCTACCACAAAACCGAATGTACAGTATATTCAGTTTATGTAGCCCGCAGAAATTCTCGGGTATTATAAAACCTACACTTCATGACAATAAGTGCAAAATGCCTATTATGAATTAACTGCAGTAATCGTAGTATATTGTTTGTTTCTACAAAACGTGTGGTTAACTGCTTCTAAGAAGATACACTAAATGGCTGAACAAGGCTGAGATAGTAACCGCATAATATGCGATGCATAAAGTGTAACTGAACCATTAATTACCTGGCAAAATATGGATTGTGGAATGCTGTGGAACGCATAAACTGGTAAATGCATGTTTCAAACAATTCTATCGGTAGCAATTATTCAGAATCGTCGTCGAGTCGTCGTTTATTTACGTTGTACCAGAAATGGCCCGAGACACCTCAAAAATTATCCAACGCTATAAAGTAAGTATCAATTCATTTCTACACAGAGGGCGCACGCTCTATGACGTCAGTAAAAAGAACCAGGGCCACCCGAACAAGACCCGTTTAGCTGCGGGCATATTGACCCTATATAGCCCAATGGACTACCGTTGTTCCGCAGATAATTATTTAGATAACGAATAGATGTTTGGAGGAGGCCTCAATATTCATGGAAATTTACACCATTGGAATGGTTAGCGTGGTTGCTTGGTCTAAATTAATAATATTCATTGATTCATTAGTATATATAGATCAACGAAAGATAGGCTTATCTTCAATGTGAATACATTTCTGGGGTCAAGGTAATTTGACATAAAACCTCAAGTCGCTCGAATCTACTTGGTAGGTATTAAATTATATGTTCAGACGAAATATGTGGCTAATGAACACATCGACGATATTTCTGAAGTGCGATATCAGCAAATATATGGCTACCTCCTGCAATGAGGCTAGTGCAGTTTGCCTGCTCTACTGTATTGTTCACAGATATAGTATGCTATTTGAAGGATTTCACAGCTTAAATTTGCCCTTTAAAGATCATTAATGGGGGTGAGCATGTACGCAGCATTTCAGGAAATTACATTTCATGAAAACGCCCATGATAAAGGGCTTTGTGTGTCATTGACTTACTTAAACGGTATATCAGTTTGCTTCATACAAATATCCTCTTGCTTACAAACAATATATTCAAACCTAGAAATATATGACATTATTCCAGCATTCCATGAGACGGATTTGCTTAGCGTAGTTGATATGCATCTACAGTAAATAGTTGCCGATATCAGACTTGCTTCTTGTCTCCTAGAACCATTCGTAGGGATATCAATAAAACCTGATGGGTATTATGGGAGTTATGCCTGGCACATAACCCAATTAAGATCCCGACATCTAAGATAAATCGCGAGTCGAGATAAATGATTTTATAGCTTGTCTAAGTCTGCGTCTGATATTCCAGGTCTCATTACCACGGTCTGCCTGATGTACCAAATATAATCGACGCGTTTCCTATAACTTCCAATGTATGATCGATGTTGGATCCAATGTGCAATTCTCGTCAGGATAAGTACCTAGCGAGTGTTTCACACCTAGATGTGCGCACATGAATTATGTCATACGGATGTGCCAGTGAGACAAGGAACACAGCAAGTGAGACAAGGATCACAGCCAAAAAAGTACTAACAAAGGATGCAATGACACGTGGGCATGCAATGATTTGTAAAAATACAATCAGTTCATTGCTAATGTTACTGTCGCGGGATATTCATCTGACACCGATCGTACATTTATCATCAAGCTGAGGTCATTAATATGCATTTCATGTATAATGTTTAGTGAGTAATGGGTATTGTTTAATGACTGAACGTACGGATTAAAGAGGTAACGCTGTGAAACTGAGGAGTATGTAAACTAACAACAGCCAAATTGGACAGCCAGCTCGGAGTAATAACAAACTAGGTATGACCGTTCATCAGCCAATCGCGCAGTCGCTGATGCATGTAAGTGGTGTTACCGGAACGTTTGTTTTACCTCATGGGGGATGCGACACTAATTTGATTTTACTTAATGTCACTCAAATTTCAATATCCATGGTCTGGAATTCATGGCACTGTACATGAGTCGAACAAGTTGAATATCACCCAGGTACGCACACAGAATGTTAGCATGACACAAGATTCAGCCAGACAAACTGTTAGCTTGCCAGATGTTGCTGCACGAGTAAAGCGGTAGTCACTTAACATAATGATGTGTGAAATTGCTAGAGAAGCAGAGTGTTAATGAAACTATGTAAAACGTCAATATATAGTATTGTTCTCCAAAGGCATTTTGAACACGATGAGCCAAGAAACGTAAAATCAAGGGACGGCACCTCATAAAGTGTTGTTGATAACGATTCCACTACCATAAATTTGCATAGAGTCGTGGGTCATATCATAGTTTTCAAAGTCTCAATGTCATTTGTTTACGTGGAACATATGACTTTAAAAGAATATGGATATTTATCAATATGACGATTTACAAAACACATGTGTTGGAATGGTGGCATATTTGAACGCAATAATAGCTTCAGTGTATCATATTCAGCATTAGCAGTGATTACTGCCTACTACTGTCGGTTATTGTTCACTGTGACGATTGAAGAACCTGGTTGTTGGCTTTGCGTTGTGACAACTAGGCGGTACAATGTAGCAACAAAAGCCATGCGCCTTTCAACATCCTGTTAATTATTGAGAAGAATTCATTTCACACTTGGTTCTCATCTGAAATTGAGTGCTATTTGCAATTTCATGATGTTTCGCTATAAATAATATAGGTCAGACAGCATTAAGTATAAGTGACAAGTATTGATTGAAAGTCATATCAGGTGGAGTTGACACATATTCTGTGATTACTCTCATGGACATATTTATACCACCATCTGTCTATTGTCAATGTCATATTAGACATATCGCTATATATGAACAATCAATACGTTTGGCTTCATAAAAGCCACTGTTTTAGGTTACTTGATAATAGCAGTTTATAGCTAATTTCAATAAGCTATGGGATATGTGTGTTGAGTAATAAAATTAACATTGGCTTCGCTATGACGCCGGCAACCTAATTATCTTGTAGACGTGTTTAGAAAGAGAACTGTACTTTTGTATTGGCTTCCTCGTCCATAAAATCCAGACATACTAATTCCTAGTAATGCGTGTGTAATCGTGACTTGCCTTTACAGCAATGTTCATGGTTGATCTATGTAATTAAAATGACTGATTTCTTGGTACGGGGTAATTTAGTCGATTGAAACTAAGGTATTTTAAATAATAACATGATTGCAAACTCGTCGTCGCACGTGCTTACAAAGCTAACATGTGAAGTACAAATACAGCGCCTCGCGTTTCGTATTAAGAGGGCGTTGCTACTGGCAACACGGGCACGCTGCCATTAAATGGTTGGCTGTAAAAATGTAACTATGGATGATAGATGAACTCACGTTAAGCATACAGTATCACAAAACATAATCTACACGATTTCGGCAAAACGCGACCACACTGTAACTCCTTTCGATATTGAATAAGTGCTTTATCTTGTTCATATGGTATGGAGCAAATTGGCAGGTGAGATCAATCATGCGATACCGAACACCGATTCAAAATGTAATAAAAAAACGGCACAAGGCAATTGATAGCATTAATAAAATGGATGGCATCTATAAATCTTGTCAAAAGTTACGCCGGATCACAACATGATTGCAGTTAGCGTCATTGGTCGCAAATGTGATTGATGAAGCGGTATAATACACGAGCTTTCCGTCTATGACGTGGTTCACTTAACATGTAAACATGCGTTTCGGCATGCAAACGTGTTTTTGGGTTCTTCTCTATATCTCCAGAGTATGCCATGAATTCGTCTTGATAGTATTGCGTTTCGTTCATGAGGAAAAATTCGTATGGTCAGCTAACCCTCACATTCGTCTTACGAGACCAGCTTTTCGTCAACAAATCGCAGACAGAGATGAACTGACACACAAGAAGATTAGACTAAATACTTAACCACTGGGACCTATTATATTTTAAGGCTCATTTGACATTGACAAGCGATATCGCGCTGCAATGGTAGAAATCTGCTAAACAAGTTGGGATGTGTAGCGCCAACAACAACAACCGCGTGCATGGAGGAGAGCATCTAGTATATGTCGCAAATTTCTCTTGCCCTGAGTGACGAGATGAATTCTCTACCTTGATCAAACGTGACCGAGGTCTTATCTGGTGGTGGACAACTTATAAAAGCAACAATCGGATAAGATGCGCATATTTATACATTTCGTGTGCATTTTTTTCGTATAGGATATCATAAAGACGGATAACTCGTCTACCCAACATGAGTCGCAACGTTATTGTGTTGCAAAAGAAGAGCGCTGGGATATCTTTCCATGGTATCTTGGATTGCACCTATGTATCACAAGCGTCTCAATCCTCACAAGAGTAAAGCAAAAAAAATATATACGTCACGACAAAGCCGATAAAATTCCCACATATATTACTTTGTTTTGTCGACTGGTTTATCATTAAGTTAAAGGGATTGCGTTTGAGTAGTGCCCCGGACATAGTTCGCGTGTTGCTGTATTTGATATCAAAAGAGAAGGACATCAATTAGCGAGGTGAGACACTGCATGACAGCTCTTAACAGGTGATAGCGAAACACTGCATGACAGCTCTTAACAGGTGATAACAAGCGTGTGCACCCAGCTTGATAGCGCAACATGTAAAAGTCAACTTTCTAACAACAACTTTATGTTGTTGAATATAAGACAACTGATTCAGACATGTGGCATAATAGCTATTAACATGCGTTTATAATATTGGTATAAATGAATTTAAGGGATGTCTATTTGAATAAAGAGCTTGTGCAACCACGAAAATTAGTTAGAGGGAGTGAATAAAAACACTCACTAGATATAACTGACAAGCTGACTCATTCATTTCACGATGATATATGCCCTGAAGCAATTGTCTATTCGGGTTATTCATAGCTATCTTATTGCTTCCTAGTTTGACCATCCATTTCACTAAACTTTGTTAACTCGAGGGCAATTGCAAAAAGCAAAAGATTTTCATGTGCGTAGAGACCAACCCTCATATGATAAGTTAGTTCACATGTCATATCATCAATATCAAGTATCATTGTCATCATAGCATAATATCGCTTTTAGCAAAGTTGATTTTGTCGAGCTCAGAGTTTGTGCGTGTTATCTCTCAAACCCCGCGTACTTCGCACCTTGAGCTGTGAGAAAGTTACCCCACGCACCATATACAAAATGCACGATAGGAACTATGCGATTCCCATAAATCAAGCCATTGTAATTGATTGGAGTCTTCCGTCGAGAAATGAATACCATATATGTAATAAGGATTGCAGAATAAAAATAATCTATGGTTTTATTATATATTGCTAATAGCATGTTAAAGTATGTTCTATGCGGTAAACACAGCGGGTGTCATTCACATCGTTTTGTGGTGAATATCTGTATATGCTTTTCGAATGTATTTTAACTTGAAGCTATAATTCCTACGACGAAATATCATGTTTAATGAGTAATTGAAATACAGGAAACAATGATACATGGCTTAACACAGTCTAAATATTGAACAACACATCCGCACTAACTATTGCAATGCTCAAATTGCTTCATGATCAGTGTAATGCATATGAATTCCCGCTGTAACAATCAAACAATTACATCAGCTTATTTGATTTTTTACGGTCTGCCTATGTACGAGTATAGTGTAGTCACATAGGAGACTGCATATCGCAGTTCAACGAACCTCTCAGTTAATGAGCTTGTCGAACCCAAATCGTATTCCTCGACCTTTCTACGTGTCATTGATCTTCCGCCAAGCCTCCGTTGCAAATCATTTCAGCGTTTCGTACGCTTTGAACCCTACTTTTTGCATTTTTCACAGCATTAAAGTGACAGTTCCCCTGGGCGCTACACAATACACTAATATATTAAGTTCTGTCATCGTCGAATGGCTAATTCGCAAAGCTATATGCAATTTGCATGAATGGAGGCTATAGTCTAACAAATAAATGAGGTTGTCGGACACTATTTCGGCAGATATAGCATATGATAGAATATGAATGTGGCGCCTGTAGGAAATATGTCACAATTGCCTTACATAAAGTGAAGCGTAAAATGATTTAAACGTGACATTGGCACGATCAACTGTCCATAAAGTTTTGATTTGACATCCAGTGCAAACGGGTCTCATCGCGTGCGGTAGTTTGATTGGTCTATTCTTAGAGATCATTACTTTTAGTAATAATGCAACGATTGTATGAATGCTTGATAAATATTTAACCTAATAGTTCTTTATGCGCCTACACAGCACTTGTATAATGAGCAAATGAGCATTTACACTAAACACAACCAGTAATCTTAAGTACCCATTCATATTGCAATATCAATATAGGATACTGGCATATCATTTGTCATAATCCATCTATATGATCCAAATCAGGCATTTGTTTATATGAACAAACTAATGACCGTCAGATTAGGGCCGAACGCAGTGTGTAGTGGGTTTTCTGATCACTGTCAGTGACTCTGAATAATTCAAAGATAATATCGGACTGGTTTTGCAGTTTTATTTCAGTATTTTCATTTGGCAAGAGCCATTAGTTTCGTCACGATTGCTCAGTTATAGTTCATATCCGTAAATATATTTAGATTTTATGCGGTTCGGCGTTTTCTAATTGTCAATTTGCAGGCCGTTTCTGTACTAACTGCACTTGCGATTGAGTATGGTAATTGATTGGAAAAACGCTGCAAAGTTGATAGCGTTGACAAACTTCTTACATTCCATGAGCTAATGATTTTTGCAATACATCGATATCAGCACCAATGGAAAAGCACTCAAGAAAATGCGCTAATGCAAAAATGCCTTTATTGGGAAAAGTACAGATATATGCCATTAAGCTCGAGGAAACTGCTGTCGTCCGCTAACGTTGGAAGTGTAAGGTGATGCTAAGATGACAGCAAATGACAGTAAATAAACAGGTTCTCCACTAATTATATTTATTTCACTTCAATAAGGAGCCACATGCCTGATTCCAATGTGGCCTTTTCATTGATATCCCTTTCATTTTGCGTGTGGTCCCCAGAAGCTCAATCAATTTGTTATACACAGTGATCAATAAAAAGATCTGCTCGCAAGAGGTGATGAAGAATGAGATTGGCTTCAGGCAGGCCGACCTTCGAGCGCCTGCACATAGACATGGATTTGCAGAGAGTCAAACGCAATTTATGTACATTGTCAGATTCAAGGTCTTGAGTATTTCGAAGCACCAAAGCAATTCCCCGCGCCGTCAGATCTCACGCTTCCGGCGGGAAATGATATGTTGTCGGTGTCATTGCCTGAGACCACGATTTCTGTGTCTCTTCCGTCATATGTATTGCTTGTTTCTCGAATTTACTGTGCATTTTACCAAAGCTGCAGATGAGGACAAAGGGTTTAGCTGTAAAAATTGGAATTGCATTTTCGCTAACGCTTCTTAGTGGACACATAAGACGACATTATGTAAGGACAGGGCTATTTGTCAGTCGGAACGATCAAAGAAACGCAATATCCCATGTAACTAGGCCCAGTTATTTGTAGCAGCAAAAGACGTTTTCTGCATGTAACTAAATATCACAGCAACGATGGGAAATGTATGGAATATTAGTCAATCATGACAGCTCGCATACCATGTGCAGTACTTTCAACAATGGCAACCAATTATCTATGTAAAGATGACAACTTAGTTGCCACTGCTTTGCTACCAGATAACCAGAATTATTTTAGTGGCATTCGCAGTCACATATGCATATAGATTCAATCGGTAATAATCAAATATATACCTTTATATATATATATATATATATATATATAGATATATATATAGATATAGATATATATATATATATATATATATATATATATATATATATATAAATATATATATAAATATATACATATGTATATACATTATATATATATATATAAATATATATAAATATATATATATATAAATATATAATGTATATATATGTATATATATGCATAGGTAATTATATGCGTATTTATGTAAATATTTAAACACATATTAACATATATAAACATATAAATATATACATATACATATATTTACATGTATTCATTCATATTGATATGTATATATATATTTGCATATATATGTGTGTATACATGTATTCATATATGAATATGTATATAAACACATGTAATTATGTGATTCTTTCATATATATATATATGACACATATTCTGTGATTACTCTCATGGACATATTTATACCATCATATGTCTATTGTCAATATCATATTAGACATATCGCTATATATGAACAATCAATACGTTTGGCTTCATAAAAGACAATAAAGGCCACTGTTCTAGGTTACTTGATAACAGCAGTTTATAGCTAATTTCAATAAGCTATGGGATATGTGTGTTGAGTAATAAAATTAACATTGGCTTCGCTATGACGCCGGCAATCTAATTATCTTGTAGACGTGTTTAGTTTTAGAAAGAGAACTGTACTTTTGTATTGGCTTCCTCGTCCATAAAATCCAGACAAACTAATTCCTAGTAATGCGTGTGTAATCGTGACTTGCCTTTACAGCAATGTTCATGGTTGATATATGTAATTAAAATGACTGATTTCTTGGTACGGGGTAATTTAGTCGATTGAAACTAAGGTATTTTAAATAATAACATGATTGCAAACTCGTCGTGGCACGTGCTTACAAGGCTAACATGTGAAGTACAAATACAGCGCCTCGCGTTTCGTATTAAGAGAGCGTTGCTACTGGCAACACGGGCACGCTGCCATTAAATGGTTGGCTGTAAAAATGTAACTATGGATGATAGATGAACTCACGTTAAGCATACAGTATCACAAAACATAATCTACACGATTTCTGCAAAACGCGACCACACTGTAACTCCTTTCAATATTGAATAAGTGCTTTATCTTGTTCATATGGTATGGAGCAAATTGGCAGGTGTAATCAATCATGCGATGCTGAACACCGATTCAAAATGTAATAAAAAAACGGCACAAGGCAATTGATAGCATTAATAAAATGGACGGCATCTATAAATCTTGTCAAAAGTTACGCCGGATCACAACATGATTGCAGTTAGCGTCATTGGTCGCAAATGTGATTGATGAAGCGGTGTAATACACGAGCTTTCCGTCTATGACGTGGTTCACTTAACATGTAAACATGCGTTTCGGCATGCAAACGTGTTTTTGGGTTCTTCTCTATATCTCCAGAGTATGCCATGAATTCGTCTTGATAGTATTGCGTTTCGTTCATGAGGAAAAATTCGCATGGTCAGCTAACCCTCACATTCGTCTTACGAGACCAGCTTTTCGTCAACAAATCGCAGACAGAGATAAACTGACACACAAGAAGATTAGACTAAATACTTAACCACTGGGATCTATTATATTTTAAGGCTCATTTGACATTGACAAGCGATATCGCGCTGCAATGGTAGAAATCTGCTAAACAAGTTGGGATGTGTAGCGCCAACAACAACAACCGCGTGCATGGAGGAGAGCATCTAGTATATGTCGCAAATTTCTCTTGCCTTGAGTGACGAGATGAATTATCTACCTTGATCGAGCGTGACCGAGGTCTTATCTGGTGGTGGACAACTTATAAAAGCAACAATCGGATAAGATGCGCATATTTATACATTTCGTGTGCATTTTTTTCGTATAGGATATCATAAAGACGGATAACTCGTCTACCCAACATGAGTCGCAACGTTATTGTGTGGCAAAAGAAGAGCGCTGGGATATCTTTCCATGGTATCTTGGATTGCACCTATGTATCACAAGCGTCTCAATCCTCAGAACAACTCCTGTCCTGATGGTTAGCTGCATATTAAAATCACAAGAGTAAAGCAAAAAATATATATACGTCACGACAAAGCCGATCCAATTCCCACATATATTACTTTGTTTTGTCGACTGGTTTATCATTACGTTAAAGGGATTGCGTTTGAGTAGTGCCCCGGACATAGTTCGCGTGTTGCTGTATTTGATATCAAAAGAGAAGGACATCAATTAGCGAAACACTGCATGACAGCTCTTAACAGGTGATGACAATCGTGTGCACCCAGCTTGATAGCGCAACATGTCTAGCGCCATTGCACATTATAAAAGTCAACTTTCTAACAACAATTTTATGTTGTTGAATATAAGACAACTGATTCAGACATGTGGCGAAATAGCTATTAACATGCGTTGATAATATTGGTATAAATGAATTTAAGGGATGTCTATTTGAATAAAGAGCTTGTGCAACCACGAAAATTAGTTAGAGGGAGTGAATAAAAGCACTCACTAGATATAACTGACAAGCTGACTCATTCATTTCACGATGATATATGCCCTGAAGCAATTGTCTATTCGGGTTATTCATAGCTATCTTATTGCTTCCTAGTTAGACCATCCATTTCACTAAACTTTGTTAACTCGAAGGCAATTGCAAAAAGCAAAAGCTTTTCATGTGCGTAGAGACCAACCCTCATATGATAAGTTAGTTCACATGTCATATCATCAATATCAAGTATCATTGTCATCATAGCATAATATCGCTTTTAGCAAAGTTGATTTTGTCGAGCTCAGAGTTTGTGCGTGTTATCTCTCAAACCCCGCGTACTTCGCACCTTGAGCTGTGAGAAAGTTACCCCACGCACCATATACAGAATGCACGATAGGAACTATGCGATTCCCATAAATCAAGCCATTGTAATTGATTGGAGTCTTCCGTCGAGAAATGAATATCATATATGTAATAAAGATTGCAGAATAAAAATAATCTATGGTTTTATTATATATTGCTAATAGCATGTTAAAGTATGTTCTATGCGGTAAACACAGCGGGTGTCATTCACATCGTTTTGTGGTGAATATCTGTATATGCTTTTCGAATGTATTTTAACTTGAAGCTATAATTCCTACGACGAAATATCATGTTTAATGAGTAATTGAAATACAGGAAACAATAATACATGGCTTAACACAGTCTAAATATTGAACAACACATCCACATCCAACTATTGCAATGCTCAAATTGCTTCATGATCAGTGTAATGCATATGAATTCCCGCTGTAACAATCAAACAATTACATCAGCTTATTTGATTGTTTACGGTCTGCCTATGTACGAGTAAAGTGTAGTCACATTGGAGACAACATATCGCAGTTCAACGAACCTCTCAGTTAATGAGCTTGTCGAACCCAAATCGTATTCCTCGACCTTTCTACGTGTCATTGATCTTCCGCCAAGCCTCCGTTGCAAATCATTTCAGCGTTTCGTACGCTTTGTACCCTACCTTTTGCATTTTTCACAGCATTAAAGTGACAGTCCCCCTGTGCGCTACACAATACACTAATATATTAAGTTCTGTCATCGTCGAATGGCTAATTCGCAAAGCTATATGCAATTTGCATGAATGAAGGCTATAGTGTAACAAATAAATGAGGCAGCACAGTTATCGGACACTTTTTCAGCAGATATAGCATATGATAGAATATGAATGTGGCGCCTGTAGGAAATATGCCACAATTGCCTTACATAAAGTGAAGCGTAAAATGATTTAAACGTGACATTGGCACGATCCACTGTCCATAAAGTTTTGATTTGACATCCAGTGCAAACGTGTCTCATCGCGTGCGGTAGTATGATTGGCCTATTCTTAGAGATCATTACTTTTAGTAATAATGCAACGATTGTATGAATGCTTGATAAACCTAATAGTTCTTTATGCGCCTACACAGCACTTGTATAATGAGCAAATGAGCATTTACACTAAACACAACCAGTAATCTTAAGTACCCATTCATATTGCAATATCAATATAGGATACTGGCATATCATTTGTCATAATCCATCTATATGATCCAAATCAGGCATTTGTTTATATGAACAAACTAATGACCGTCAGATTAGGGCCGAACGCAGTGTGTAGTGGGTTTTCTGATCACTGTCAGTGACTCTGAATAATTCAAAGATAATATCGGACTGGTTTTGCAGTTTTATTTCAGTATTTTCATTTGGCAAGAGCCATTAGTTTCGTCACGATTGCTCAGTTATAGTTCATATCCGTAAATATATTTAGATTTTATGCGGTTCGGCGTTTTCTAATTGTCAATTTGCAGGCCGTTTCTGTACTAACTGCACTTGCGATTGAGTATGGTAATTGATTGGAAAAACGCTGCAAAGTTGATAGCGTTGACAAACTTCTTACATTCCATGAGCTAATGATTTTTGCAATACATCGATATCAGCACCAATGGAAAAGCACTCAAGAAAATGCGCTAATGCAAAAATGCCTTTATTGGGAAAAGTACAGATATATGCCATTAAGCTCGAGGAAACTGCTGTCGTCCGCTAACGTTGGAAGTGTAAGGTGATGCTAAGATGACAGCAAATGACAGTAAATAAACAGGTTCTCCACTAATTATATTTATTTCACTTCAATAAGGAGCCACATGCCTGATTCCAATGTGGCCTTTTCATTGATATCCCTTTCATTTTGCGTGTGGTCCCCAGAAGCTCAATCAATTTGTTATACACAGTGATCAATAAAAACGATCTGCTCGCAAGAGGTGATGAAGAATGAGATTGGCTTCAGGCAGGCCGACCTTCGAGCGCCTGCACATAGACATGGATTTGCAGAGAGTCAAACGCAATTTATGTACATTGTCAGATTCAAGGTCTTGAGTATTTCGAAGCACCAAAGCAATTCCCCGCGCCGTCAGATCTCACGCTTCCGGCGGGAAATGATATGTTGTCGGTGTCATTGCCTGAGACCACGATTTCTGTGTCTCTTCCGTCATATGTATTGCTTGTTTCTCGAATTTACTGTGCATTTTACCAAAGCTGCAGATGAGGACAAAGGGTTTAGCTGTAAAAATTGGAATTGCATTTTCGCTAACGCTTCTTAGTGGACACATAAGACGACATTATGTAAGGACAGGGCTATTTGTCAGTCGGAACGATCAAAGAAACGCAATATATCCCATGTAACTAGGCCCAGTTATTTGTAGCAGCAAAAGACGTTTTCTGCATGTAACTAAATATCACAGCAACGATGGGAAATGTATGGAATATTAGTCAATCATGACAGCTCGCATACCATGTGCAGTACTTTCAACAATGGCAACCAATTATCTATGTAAAGATGACAACTTAGTTGCCACTGCTTTGCTACCAGATAACCAGAATTATTTTAGTGGCATTCGCAGTCACATATGCATATAGATTCAATCGGTAATAATCAAATATATATCTTTATATTATATATATATATATATATATATATATAGAGATATATATATATATATATATATATATATATATATATAGAGATATATATATATATATATATATATATATATATATATATATATATATATATATATATATATATACATATGTATATATATAGTATATAAATATATATATATATATATATATATATATATATATAAAATATATAATGTATATATATGTATATATATGCATAGGTAATTATATGCGTATTTATGTAAATATTTAAACACATATTAACATATATATAAACATATAAATATATACATATACATATATTTACATGTATTCATTCATATTGATATGTATATATATATTTGCATATATATGTGTGTATACATGTATTCATATATGAATATGTATATAAACACATGTAATTATGTGAATTCTTTCATATATATATATATGACACATATTCTGTGATTACTCTCATGGACATATTTATACCATCATATGTCTATTGTCAATATCATATTAGACATATCGCTATATATGAACAATCAATACGTTTGGCTTCATAAAACACAATAAAGGCCACTGTTCTAGGTTACTTGATAACAGCAGTTTATAGCTAATTTCAATAAGCTATGGGATATGTGTGTTGAGTAATAAAATTAACATTGGCTTCGCTATGACGCCGGCAATCTAATTATCTTGTAGACGTGTTTAGAAAGAGAACTGTACTTTTGTATTGGCTTCCTCGTCCATAAAATCCAGACAAACTAATTCCTAGTAATGCGTGTGTAATCGTGACTTGCCTTTACAGCAATGTTCATGGTTGATATATGTAATTAAAATGACTGATTTCTTGGTACGGGGTAATTTAGTCGATTGAAACAAAGGTATTTTAAATAATAACATGATTGCAAACTCGTCGTGGCACGTGCTTACAAGGCTACCATGTGAAGTACAAATACAGCGCCTCGCGTTTCGTATTAAGAGAGCGTTGCTACTGGCAACACGGGCACGCTGCCATTAAATGGTTTGCTGTAAAAATGTAACTATGGATGATAGATGAACTCACGTTAAGCATACAGTATCACAAAACATAATCTACACGATTTCTGCAAAACGCGACCACACTGTAACTCCTTTCAATATTGAATAAGTGCTTTATCTTGTTCATATGGTATGGAGCAAATTGGCAGGTGTAATCAATCATGCGATACTGAACACCGATTCAAAATGTAATAAAAAAACGGCACAAGGCAATTGATAGCATTAATAAAATGGACGGCATCTATAAATCTTGTCAAAAGTTACGCCGGATCACAACATGATTGCAGTTAGCGTCATTGGTCGCATATGTGATTGATGAAGCGGTGTAAAACACGAGCTTTCCGTCTATGACGTGGTTCACTTAACATGTAAACATGCGTTTCGGCATGCAAACGTGTTTTTGGGTTCTTCTCTATATCTCAAGAGTATGCCATGAATTCGTCTTGATAGTATTGCGTTTCGTTCATGAGGAAAAATTCGCATGGTCAGCTAACCCTCACATTCGTCTTACGAGACCAGCTTTTCGTCAACAAATCGCAGACAGAGATAAACTGACACACAAGAAGATTAGACTAAATACTTAACCACTGGGATCTATTATATTTTAAGGCTCATTTGACATTGACAAGCGATATCGCGCTGCAATGGTAGAAATCTGCTAAACAAGTTGGGATGTGTAGCGCCAACAACAACAACAACCGCGTGCATGGAGGAGAGCATCTGGTATATGTCGCAAATTTCTCTTGCCTTGAGTGACGAGATGAATTATCTACCTTGATCGAGCGTGACCGAGGTCTTATCTGGTGGTGGACAACTTATAAAAGCAACAATCGGATAAGATGCGCATATTTATACATTTCGTGTGCATTTTTTTCGTATACGATATCATAAAGACGGATAACTCGTCTACCCAACATGAGTCGCAACGTTATTGTGTTGCAAAAGAAACGCTTGGATATCTTTCCATGGTATCTTGGATTGCACCTATGTATCACAAGCGTCTCAATCCTCAGAACAACTCCTGTCCTGATGGTTAGCTGCATATTAATATCACAAGAGTAAACCCAAAAAAAATATAAACGTCACGACAAAGCCGATAAAATTCCTACATATATTACTTTGTTTTGTCGACTGGTTTATCATTAAGTTAAAGGGATTGCGTTTGGGTAGTGCCCCGGACATAGTTCGCGTGTTGCTGTATTTGATATCAAAAGAGAAGGACATCAATTAGCGAAACACTGCATGACAGCTCTTAACAGGTGATGACAATCGTGTGCACCCAGCTTGATAGCGCAACATGTTTAGCGCCATTGCACATTATAAAAGTCAACTTTCTAACAACAATTTTATGTTGTTGAATATAAGACAACTGATTCAGACATGTGGCGAAATAGCTATTAACATGCGTTGATAATATTGGTATAAATGAATTTAAGGGATGTCTATTTGAATAAAGAGCTTGTGCAACCACGAAAATTAGTTAGAGGGAGTGAATAAAAGCACTCACTAGATATAACTGACAAGCTGACTCATTCATTTCACGATGATATATGCCCTGAAGCAATTGTCTATTCGGGTTATTCATAGCTATCTTATTGCTTCCTAGTTAGACCATCCATTTCACTAAACTTTGTTAACTCGAAGGCAATTGCAAAAAGCAAAAGATTTTCATGTGCGTAGAGACCAACCCTCATATGATAAGTTAGTTCACATGTCATATCATCAATATCAAGTATCATTGTCATCATAGCATAATATCGCTTTTAGCAAAGTTGATTTTGTCGAGCTCAGAGTTTGTGCGTGTTATCTCTCAAACTCCGCGTACTTTCGCACCTTGAGCTGTGAGAAAGTTACCCCACGCACCATATACAGAATGCACGATAGGAACTATGCGATTCCCATAAATCAAGCCATTGTAATTGATTGGAGTCTTCCGTCGAGAAATGAATATCATATATGTAATAAAGATTGCAGAATAAAAATAATCTATGGTTTTATTAGATATTGCTAATAGCATGTTAAAGTATGTTCTATGCGGTAAACACAGCGGGTGTCATTCACATCGTTTTGTGGTGAATATCTGTATATGCTTGTCGAATGTATTTTAACTTGAAGATATAATTCCTACGACGAAATATCATGTTTATTGAGTAATTGAAATACAGGAAACAATAATACATGGCTTAACACAGTCTAAATATTGAACAACACATCCACATCCAACTATTGCAATGCTCAAATTGCTTCATGATCAGTGTAATGCATATGAATTCCCGCTGTAACAATCAAACAATTACATCAGCTTATTTGATTTTTTACGGTCTGCCTATGTACGAGTAAAGTGTAGTCACATTGGAGACTACATATCGCAGTTCAACGAACCTCTCAGTTAATGAGCTTGTCGAACCCAAATCGTATTCCTCGACCTTTCTATGTGTCATTGATCTTCCGCCAAGCCTCCGTTGCAAATCATTTCAGCGTTTCGTACGCTTTGTACCCTACCTTTTGCATTTTTCACAGCATTAAAGTGACAGTCCTCCTGTGCGCTACACAATACACTAATATATTAGGTTCTGTCATCGTCGAATGGCTAATTCGCAAAGCTATATGCAATTTGCATGAATGAAGGCTATAGTGTAACAAATAAATGAGGCAGCACAGTTATCGGACACTATTTCGGCAGATATAGCATATGATAGAATATGCATGTGGCGCCTGTAGGAAATATGTCACAATTGCCCTACATAAAGTGAAGCGTAAAAATGATTTAAACGCGACATTGGTACGATCAACTGTCCATAAAGTTTTGATTTGACATCCCGTATAAACGAGTCTCATCGCGTGCGGTAGCTTGATTGGCCTATTCTTAGAGATCATTACTTTTAGTAATAATGCAACGATTGTATGAATGCTTGATAAACCGTATTTAAATTTGAACTAATAGTTCTTTATGCGCCAACACAACACTCGTATAATGAGCAAATGAGCATTTACACTAAACACAACCAGTAATCCTAAGTACCCATTCATATTGCAATATCAATATAGGATACTGGCATATCATTTGTCATAATCCATCTATATGATCCAAATCAGGCATTTGTTTATATGAACAAACTAATGACCGTCAGATTAGGACCGAACGCAGTGTGTAGTATGTTTTCTGATCACTGTCTGCGACTCTGAATAATTCAAAGATGATATCGGACTGGTTTTGCAGTTTTATTTCAGTATTTTCATTTGGCAAGAGCCATTAGTTTCGTCACGATTGCTCTGTTATAGGTCATATCCGTAAATATATTTAGATTTTATGCGGTTCGGCGTTTTCTAATTGGCAATTTGCAAGGCCGTTTCTGTACTAACTGCACTTGCGATTGAGTATGGTAATTGATAGGAAAACGCTGCAAAATTGAACTCTCTACGAATTTTTATAGCGTTGACAAACTTCTTGCATTCCATGAGCTAATGATTTTTGCAATACATCGATATCAGCACCAATGGAAAAGCACTCAAGAAAATGCGCTAATGCAAATATGCCTTTATTGGGAAAAGTACAGATATATGCCATTAAGCTCGAGGAAACTGCAGTCGTCCGCCAATTGTAAGGTGATGCTAAGATGACAGCAAATGACAGTAAATAAACAGGTTCTCCACTAATTATATTTATTTCACTTCAATAAGGAGCCACATGCCTGATAAATTGCTTGATTCTAATGTGGCCTTTTCATTGATATCCCTTTCATTTTGCGTGTGGTCCCCAGAATATTTACCCCCATCCCCATCGAAAATAAAAAATAATAAAACAAAAGTAATTTGTAATGCTTCACGTGCTTTTTGGCAAAATCAGCTTGGACATATATACGCGATGGATAAGCTTTCTTTCAAAAGAGAGTTAAGGGATGTTCTTTGCAATTATTATGATGACCAGTCTGCGCAAGCGCACAGCTTGAAAGCAGTGCAATAAAGCAATAGCTCATAATCGTTCGTGACGATAAAAGCTTCGCATAAACCGGTGATTATAGTTGCGTTTAGCGTGGCTGGTCATTTATTGTCATCGATCAGCATACGGGCACCATGGTGCTTATGTACAAACACCAACGAGGGCTAAGACTGTTCATTGTCCAAAGTATTGACTGTAAAGATATGAGTACAATATTGCTTTCCATGCTCGTTAGAAACGATATATAACCATGTGAATTGTTTCATTGGGCGAACATTCCCATTCAGTATGCTGATGAAGAACTGCCGGTAAATATCGGATATATTTCTCTCTAAGTTAGGACGTATGGGCATCCTTATCCTCAAACTCGCTGCTTGTGATCAAACATGACTGACAGATGATAGACATTGAACACCAAGTAATTAAGCTGCTCCAAAACTGTAATTTATCAAATTTGTCAATGTTACCATGGCGGTATGACGTTTAATGAAAGGTAACGATAAACGTCTATGGGTATGCTACAAACAAGTGTACGAGGCTTACATGCAGCTCAACGACGCGAACAGTGGTGATGGACAGTTGTGCAATTCAGGTGGCCGCCATGACCACACATTTCAATTACTGCTACTTGCTCAATGCAAGTGACAAATGAATACGTGACTATATAGAATGTACGTTACAATCGGCTCCCCCTTCCCTCCCCATGCACCCCATAACACCAACCCATATACATGGCAGAAATGCCATTGTATCACAATCCCATCATCCATTTCCCCCGCCCCATCCCCGCACTCTGATTCATCATAGACTTGGGTTACTTTTGAATGGCCCCTGAAGCTAATTTTCATCCGATCACAGGTATACGATGACACATGAAATAAATAAGGCTGATTAATGTGTCAGTATGAAGAGTCTTGCTAGATTAGATATTGCGAAGCAGAATCTAATCTTACGTCGCTTCAAAATAACCATTACTCAAGCCGGAAAAAACCTGTGTTTTTTAAAGTCCTTTTCGCAATACACAGACTGCCTTGGTTCCGTCATTTACACTCCATACTCAATCCATGTCGTTTTAGAATCGTTCGCATTCCATCTCGTCTCATATATCCCCCCTGTATCGTGTACCACTTGCTAGAGTTGGTACCGCGAAGCAGAATCTAATCTTACATCGAATCGTTGCAACCATTTTTCATGCCGAAAAAAAAATCGTGAGAGTCCGTATCGCAATGCAGAGAACCGCATTGGTTCCATCATTTATACTCAACAACTAAACCCATGTCGTTTTAAAATCGTTCCCAATCCAACTTTGTTATTCACGCGTGTTACCTTTGATTAGACGCTGCTGGTGATTATAAAAGCGTGTGTGCATCGTGTTCTAAATCTCTAGTTTGTGGTATTGTAAAATGTTGGATTCATCGTGAATATAATGCGCATCGTGACGCAATATTATAATGCAAGCCGCTCTTACAATGAAGGATGCTGAGGAGTGAATTGACGATAACTGCTGATGTATGTGCGCAGTGCATCGTTTAATACAGTGACCGCGGCATTCAATAATTTATTGCTAATAGTAAATATAGTTGAATAGATAAGAGCCTAGGTTATATAAAGAGCTTGTCACAGCTGAACATATTTCAGCAGGATACAGTGTTGCCTTTCTACATATCATGAACTTACATGACGGAATTACTCAGGTAATAACTGGGATTTTGTTATATATGTATTTGATATATATAGGGCAGCGTACAATAGCTGTTGACATTTTGCAACATTGGTGCATATCATAGTTGTCGCTGACGGATGCTAACCACATTGATACACAGCAAGGCTGCAATACTGCAACGTGTATTCATCACTTGAATATGATCTGGTAAAGGCATATTTGCTCCATGCAATCTTGACAGAAAATTATTCATATATGTCTTTGGTCACATCAAATGATTATGAGGTCAATCGTCTGCACGGAAACGTTCATGGTATCTCTTTAATTGTCAATTGCTGTAATGATTTGCCATAAATTTGCCGTTGAAGAATTTAGTTATGCTCTGCACAGATGATGTATTGGCGAGATTATAATCGGCCTAGTTAATGTGTGGATTGTAGAGGTTCACTGAACAAACTATGTGTTCGTTGATACACAGGAATTAACGTGTGGTATATGTAGTAATCCAGACCTCATGCATAACTTCATTAGTAATTAATGCTCTTTTTTTTATTTATTGTTAGGGTTGCTATGTATTTGTGGCACTAGTGATCAACATTTATTTTCACAATATTCTGTTATTTGCTTCCGTGTCATTCAATCAGCTCCAAGATGTTTCACCATCTATTGCAATCAGTGCCATTTATTAAGTGCAGACGTGAGAGGTAAGCAAATGTGTGGAGTGAACAGATACGAGTTATTTCGAATGCCCATGGCATATTGGCTGTCGGTCGAGTTAAATAGAAGCAGTGACGAAAAGGAAAAGGTTGACAAATGTTAAAACACCGATCGCAGCACTGGAACACTGTGGTCGTTTGGAAGCCAGGCCTCGCGATAAACATGCCAAATCATTTGTAGCAAAACGAGAAGCCTGAATGAAATATGATTAATCTCATCGTTCCCTCTTTTTAAAGAATACCAAATGCTAACACAATAACAATTTTCCACGCACTGTACATAACATGATGTGATGTCATATAGCGATATTGATCGCTGTTTCTTTTAGATATGTAGTCATTTTCGTGTTGCAACTGGATTGTTACTCGGCTGTAAAAAATAGTTCACTATTTAAGCCAACGGCGCCTAAATGTCCTGTCGCCATAGGAACGTTCACTTTGCATAAATACCTCGTTGGCTCAATTATTCCTGATGTGCATGTATACTCATGGCTGAAGTGCATGCATTTGTGTTTATTTATGCTCGCTGGCAACTGTATATATGTTTTTATAACACTGTACATGAACACATCAATAGTTGATTCTGTAGCCGTACAAAACGATTAAAATAGAAAAGCTACTTAGAGGAAAGAAGAGTACTTGTGCTAAATTAATTCCGTACTTTGTGTTATGATGTTAGGTACACTTTTCCGCCATCTATGTCAAATTAACATCATTTGTAGTAACATTTAAACAGGCAGTGGACGCAGGCGTTGACCTCTGAATGGTTTGAAATAATCGTTCTACTGTAATGTTATTCCTCGTCATGTGATAATAAGAATATTCAACAGTTTGCACGATGGTATTGTTTTCGAGAAATCTTAAAGCGCACATAAGGCGACTTTTGATAAACTTTCTTGTGCCATGCATTGACCGGTGTCGGTAATTTCATGAAGGCGAACAACAAGTCGAGTGTCCCATCAAAGCCATTGCCGTTGATGTAATATGCCTGGGCACGTCAGTGATCAGCGATAAAAGGCTGTAAACAATGTGTCATCTCAGTATTTCAACTATCAATCGAATATATGTAGTCAATCAGAAGTGTACCATCTTTATAATTTCGCACAATAATCTCTGTCATCAATAATACGTCGGTTCTTAGAGAAATACACGAAAACCCTCTGAAACCATTAGGTGAAACCATTATATATATATATATATATATATATATATATATATATATATATATATATATATATATATATATATATATATATATATATATATATATATATATATATATTATTATTACCTAATGGTTTCAGAGGGTTTTCGTGTATTTCTCTAAGAACCGACGTATTATTGATGACAGAATCAACAGATCTTTATACACGGAATACAAAATCTCATGTCATAGTTACGGCAACGGCTCATATCCCTGAGTTCCTATTCCGTAGAGCAGCTGCCAAAGAGAGATAGCCATTAACTGGCCGGTATCAATATATTGGGGCACTTTACTCAATTGAAAATAGTGACCGAATGGTCATGGATATCATATCCGGCTTTCCCGAGGCACCAAATATTGACTGGCCAGACATTCTCGCTCACGTCATATATTTCGTTCTGATCCGAATAAAGATATCATCGCTCTAGAAATAATGGAATTGATCAGCATTAGTTATTTAAAGTTTGTAACCAGAGGAACTGACCAAACCGCACTTTACAATATAACACAGTTTCTAGAACAATGTTTCACCGTATTACACCTGGCTGTTTCTGATGGCAATCATAGTCATATTGTTTGCAGGCGTTTTGTCGGGCAAAGACACGCACATCACAGGGATACTTCCTGGCTGGTCGCTCAATGCATTGGATACTGGTAGGTACATGGTTTAGCCTCTGTCCAAACACACAGCATTTAAATATCCTAATGCTGCTTCTTCTGAGTTTGGGCAATTGTTAATATATGTAGTTTCCACCTACATCCTAAAAAACTTATGTCTTAGTATGACACGTGTTAATTGATGTTATCTTGTCATCACATGTTTTGCTATCAAGAACAGTTTCCTGTGCACAAATATATTATTTCTGGCTGGCATGCACATTGGTGAATCCACGTTTTCGACTAACATAGGTGCCCCTATGTTTATTGGAATAGTTGGCTCATCGGCTGTGTAAGGCATAGCTATAGTCATGTTTGAATAGCTTGTGAGTATTTCCTTAATAAAACATATGAATATAAATGTAGCGGTAACGAAGTTGTTTACCTAGTTCAATAAATATAATGTAGTTACATAGTTGAAACTTTGGGTAAAATGCATTTGATCCGTCTCCTATAAGTAGCTGATCATGGGACAGCTTACCTTACGCACTAGATGCATGTTCAAACGTACATTGTGTGGTGAGCGTTTTGTGTGTGTCATAGGCTATGTAGAGCAAAAAGGAAACACTGTACGTCAGAAGTCTACAATAATTAGAGCTGCTAAAATATTGCTGTGCTATAGCTATGCCGTTAAATTAGCATGTTCATCTGATTTACAATCCCTATGTATCGCAAGAGAAGAACATGGCCATATTGATAATTTCTAAAATCAACTACTCGGCATGGAGCATTTATTTATTCTAGCTAAGTCAATACAACAAATTTGCTAAATAGCACTGAGCATAATATATTTCGTGGTGTTATTTCTGTTATACCTTCAGTCGTAAAATACGTTTCTGCTATCAGTGCTACATCATACCCCAGTATCTTAAATTGCGCTGTAGTGGACAGAGGCTTGTGATTATTCACACTATCCTCACAGCTATTTCTTCTATTTGAATGAGTTTCCAAAATTTAATTGTCTTTGTTTATGTTTTTGATTAGAAATAAAGGGAGGGATGGCATTAGATTTCGATCATGCATTTGAACATTCAGTGGCAAATCCCAAAGATCAATTAACCAGATATATACTTCAGGATCCTACGCAAGGTCATTATCACACTGCAGGGTCAGATGTATGCAGTAGCACAGTTTGCACAACGCATTTTCGGAACCTCTACGCGGCTGTTATGTTAATCATCGCAATCGCCGCCGTCTACACAGTCATCAGTAACGCTTATGAACGATACATTGCTTTGCTGTGTAATGCAGTACGTTTGTAATTTGTCTTCTGCTATATGGGCAAGCGCAAATCCATTTATGGCCAGCACTGCGATCAGAATAGTAATCCTCGTAACATATCTGAGTGATTATATGATATTATCTAGTATGCGGATTTCATAAATTTGGTCACATCGAGAGAGCTCGACAGTTATGTCGTCGACGCATCGGATTCAAGCTCATAAATCAATCTTGTGCTGCACTTACTGATGTTGTACAATCTGTTGCTGTGCGTTTGACTGTCTGGTTTTGATACATGGTTTGACATTTTAAGTAGTAAACTTGATAAAATCGGTGCCAACGAATTTTGTTTACTTTTTTAAAATAGTCCCTTGTCGTAGGTTTGACTGCCGTCATTTTGACGGACACAATACAAGCGGCTTTTTCAATATAGGAGCTTCTATTATGTCCATCATGGGTAAGCATACATATGATACATTTTAAAACGACAACGCAATATCTTCTGCAAAATGACAATTAGATACCAGGATGAACAAGGGCTTTTTTGTATGCGGCGTTGTGTATTAAGATGAAATTCCTAAATCTTGTAACTCCCGAAGAAGTCAAGCAGACAGGAATACCTCTCTTATTTAAATCACATTTGCACACCTCAGCTTTGCATGCTACTGCAGGTATGGTTCGGATCGGGGGCTTCGAGTCCATGAGAAACCAATAAACGATGGCATCAGCCACAGAGATTATACACGACGTTGCCTTCCACGTGTTCGTACCTCACGATGCCGACTACCCGTGGCCAGGTATGGTGTTCGTTCTAACAATATGTCTATGAATGCCTGGTGCACAGATCAGGTACAATAATGCTGTGTTGCGATGTGGTATTAAGTGACACAGCAAGACGGTCCAGTTTATTTAAGGACTTCGTGGGTGTACAGCAACTTTCGCATTCATCCCAGCGTCTTGTATGAGATGCGTATGCTCGAATAAGCAGTGTGTGTTGTACAGAGGTCACTCGCGGCCAAGAATGTGCCTCATGCTAAAGCAGGTATCATGATGGCGGCCTACCTAGAGTTCCTCCCCTTCCTGTTTTTTTTGTCATTCCTGGTATGCTGAGTAGAATCTCTCATACAGGTAAATAACACACCACGGCTTATTCCAGTTGGTTGCATGTCATTCGATCGTAATTAGCCTGCCATTTTATCATGATATGCTTATTCAAGATTATATATTATAATAAAGTTTTCATAACGGGGCAACCTATGCTGTACCCTACTTACCTATTTTCCTGCAGTTTCTTTGCACTGTGATATTTTACGCGTGCGTAATGCAGACAAAGTAGCTTGGGCTGACCGGGACACATGCAACCAGGTATGTCCGAATCTCAAAGAATGAAGTGTAATTGCTTACCCAGAACATGTGCTGAGTCTCTTTCCTATAGGAGAGCGAATTTACAGCGCTAATGTGATGCATCCGGATAAAATAAACAGTGAGGTCTATTTTAAATCGGCATCCATAATTTATATACCGCATGTCTTGTGGCAACCGTTCTCATTGTGTTTATAACTGATGATTATTATAATATTTATTTGTATCTATCACTTCACTGGACATATTCTTCACCACGTCTGAAGGGGGTGATGTTAACGACGCTGCTCTCAGCTCTGATGAGTTCTCTGACGTCATAGTTTAACAGCTAATTAACAGTCTTTACCATGGGCATATGGAAGCGTTGCCGTCCACAAGCCAGGGAGTCATTACACATGGTGGTCAGTCGTATCTGGTCTCCAGTCGGTTTAAATTATTTCACATTTGCGATTAAAGAAAGAACCCACAGGCATACGTACATAAACGTCTCCTAACTCGAACGGATTTTTTTGCCATTGCGTTTTTGATAATTCATTTCACTCTCTCCTTGGCCAAAGATCACGCATCGCATTTGATATATATTTACTCAAGAGCATTCATGGACGAGCGAAGTTTCTTTGATAGCCTAAAAGCACAGCTTTAGTCTGCAGATATCGGAATTGGACCGCACAAGTCACAGTGCTCTTGATTGTTAATGAAAATGCTGCGGTAATAGGTCACCAGGGTTTAGCGACAATAGCGTCCCGCACATGGCGTTATTAATGCATTCTTCTATATTTATGGCTTTGTTCAATCCAATTCATATTTCCAGACGGGACGTGAATCGTCTCGAACGAAAATTGTGACATGTTGAGTGTCATCTGTTAGTACAGGACTAGTTGTCGTCAGTCCCTAGCCAAGAAGTGTCCCGACAAATGGCGAATAATGATTGTTAGTATTTTTTCAGTGGCTTTTTATAAAACAAAAAGAATATTCTGGACGGGACGTGAATCAAAAAGGAAATTTTTGAAGATAGTGCTCATCTGTTCATACGGGACATTCGTTCCTAGCCTCCAATAATAGACAAAGTTGGCAAACGATTTATTGTACGCCTGAATGGGGAGCTGAGTTCCTATCACAGTGGTTTATAAATACCATGATCAATCACCGTGAGGCCAAGGTCATCGTTACATGAATATTTTGAAGATCCATAGTGACTTCCTAATTCATACAAGGACGATTCGCCTAGCCCATTATGATAGACAAAATATCGCAACATTTATTGTACGCCTGAAGGGGCAACCGCATCCTGCAAGTTGTGGTTTATACCATGATCAATCACCGTGAGGCCAAGGTCATCGATACTTGAATATTTTGACATCCATAGTGACTTCCTATGCTTTAAATGTAGAGGCGGCCTCATGATGGTGTCATTGTCATCGCGGCAGCAGCTCTGCGGAAGGTTGCAATTTAGACCCAAGATCTATTAGACGCATACAAGATCGCAGTATTTTCTCCGATTACCTATTGCATGAAATAATGAAGGAAGACTCGAACAAAAATTAAATCGCTCCAGCCAAGCAAATGGTGCATGGCTGCAAAGACAATTAACCTTATAGCTATGCTAGGATGGCTTACTCCGGCAATAAACAGGTCTAAACAGCACATTTACCAAGTCCGTTGAATCCACGGGGTCATCTTCCTCTCTTTGTACCGAGTTAAATATACCGGGTTATTGTGAACAGTTATTTAGTGTGGGATGACAGCGTAAGCGAGAGGATGTATCTAATTAATTCATCCCGATATTTATCTATCGTTCATTTCACAGACCCGATCCCTGGCGGCTACAACATATATGCACGAATGGTAGGCCGTCGCGTCACTTCGAATAATTTAACAGGTTCTATCTTTCATTGTCAACCTGTATGCCATTTGTGTGTAAGCCACAACCATGCAAGTAAAGGATAGGGTAACATTTTGATGGATTTTAGCTGTATTTGCACATGCATTTGTCATTCTTGGAATCACCTATTGTCGTCTGGAATCACCTAGAATGCGTCGTCTATAGATTTATCCGGGCGTCATGAGACATAGCAGCAGTAATCGGTTTGCAGCTGATGCGTCATGTACCCTGTCCCTTGCCAACTTTAACGAGAGACATTTTGCAGCTATCGATCACATTTCTATTGGACATACCCAGCCTGATGGTTCATACGAATTTAGTGTCGCTGATCTCATAGCAGACGGGCTCTTTTTGTGTGTGCAACCTGTCTCTGCTCTAACAAAAACATTGAAACTTCTATACCAAACCTCTAACCTCGCCCAACCATACTGACGCGTGCTTTTGCTTTTGCGCCTTTGCATTTGTAATATAAACTTTAGTAGTCACTCACTGCTTACAGTTGACTTGGCGGAGACCAATAGGCCACATTGAGGTAATTCAAAATATTTGAAATCTCTCTCTGTCTCAAGCTGCCCGTCATTTTCAATAGAATCGTATTATGGCCAATATAGGAGGATATGCTGTGTATTGTTCGCCCAATGCTTAAGAGGTACTGTTCCATACATGTTAGTCTAAGGCCGAGGCATGGTTCGTACTTTACACAACAAGGAAATATCCACGCTACGTTAACAAAGCACACATGTGAAGACTTTGCAAAAGGTGGTCTTCCAACCGTCTTTCATGTGTTTTCCCTTCCCATGGTGGATATAAGATGATCGTATCCGACTTGCGATGGGGACTTTTATTTCCATTCCTCATCAATTACCTGGCTGACAACAACAGCTTCTGATTTTTTTAGCCTGTCCTGTTTTATATCTACATTGGTCATATACGGAGCATATGGTCCACTTGGATATCTTGAGTGATAAGTGATGTTATAATGGTAGAATGTAGTTATAGCTGATACTCATACACAATTAATGTACATACGCAATACGCAATGCGAAAAAACTTTTGAGTAATTCCGTACAACATGCAAAATAAAAAGGGACGCATTAGAGAAAAGCAAGTGATTCATGACATTATTCAATCAAAATATTCCCTAAACCAAGTAAAACAGCCAATCTGAATGTAAATTAAGTCTATTAGTTGATAAATATTAGGTAACATTGATTGACATCTTAGATTAACCTAACTACTCCGATATTGTTTGGACGTTTATATGCTGCTTTAGCTAACTGAGGCACGTACGTATAAACTCATTTCCTCGAATGCTGTTACAATTGCGTAGGCGAAATACAAGAAGCAATGGTTAAGGAATGTATAGACGACAAAATATACGTGAGTAGATCGTGCTGTGATTGGGACAACTAATCATGTGCATATGCTTGCCTAGACAGATCTAATTTGTTTTCCACATACATTGGACAGCATATTTCAAACCTTCGATATACACAATATGGGTAACTTCCGTGCCCACTATCTTGTAAGCTATCGTTCAAGTCTGGTCCGTTTCAGTGGTTTAACAAAGCCCGCATGCGACGAACATAATCCATTTTTCTAGAAATAAAATGGACGCTTTAGAATATGAAATGAGTATATATCATTATAAATCAAATAAATGTGAAATGAGAATATATCATTAAAATCCAATGAATATGAAGTGAGAATAAATCAATAAATAACGAGGTGGTATAAAGACTTGATATGGAACAAGTGTAAGTGTATCATTCCAAAAGTTATTATATATATTACACATGACGTGGTTTTTTTATTACAATGTTAAAAAGCTAGTTTTTTGTAGTATTTTGTAAACTGATCAAAGGCCATGTGAAGTTGCGTTAAGGAAAAAAATAGTAATTTATTTCCTTCTAGAGCTATTGTGGTTTCAGTGCACAGCAACAAACAACCCCTTAATTCATCATTGATTCCCTCAAACTGCAATAAAGCCATGGCATGTACGTTAAGGAACAGTAATTTACTCTGAGTGGATTCAGACATCAGTCCCACCCAAATTGACCGTCCAAATTGACGGTGTCTCGCATATTACATTATTTCAAATCAGTCGAGTTCATCGTGAATATTTCCAGTCATTCTGAATGTTCAATCGGCTGAAATGGCAAAAACACAATCAGTTTTAAATTAGAAAATATTTTATGTATTCATATTAATGCGATTAAGCATAATTGGAACATTTTTGTCAATATTGACTGGGCATTGGGGCTTTCGGCTTATCCTGTTCGGCTGTTTTTGAACGACATTTATCATTCTTATGCCGATTTGATACTGGTTGTGATTGGTTGGATGAAACAAATGACCGGTATATCTTAGTCTTATTGCTAAATATTAGATTTGGCCATATTTGGTTTGGCTGATCTTAACCTCATAGCAAAGGATTAAAATGATGCAACCCGTAGTCAGTGCGACAATTTCCAATAGATTGTTCCTGAGGTTCCTAATGGTCAACGTTCATGAGGCATGACCAAAAGCTTATTTGGTCGACCTGGAAGAAGGCACAAAAGGGGTTTGTTATCACACTCTGGTAAGATTATTGCCTTTGAATCAACTGCTTTGCTCGGTAATGTGCTTCCATTTAATGACAGCCTGCCAATATCAATTTTTAGAATCATTCATATTTATCAACGCCGACAATGCTGGTGCATTAAAGGAGGTGTTCCAGCTGTAGTTTCTTTAGACACCATGCCATGATCTGTGGAATCCTCTCGCAACTGCAATGCCACGTCTCTAGCAGTTGCAATACCTAATAGATAGTTTGTTGGACTCTGCAGATTGGAAGCTTCTAAATGACAATAAGATAAAATAGATAACCTGATGGTTGGTTGGTGTGTAGCACTATTCGAGTATGATGTTTGCCCGGTTGGTAAACTGATGTTCGTTACTTTGACGTTTCTGTCTTAAGTCGATGCAAAATGTTGGAAGACAGAAACTCATCTCACCAAAAAATTATGAGTAGCATAAAATGTTATTCCTTCATTTGGTCGGGACCGCGCTTTCAACGTTATAGTTGCAGCTACGGATGGTAATGTTTCGAATAAAACTTCATCCGAGTGCCTAGCACGACCCAAACAATGACCCAATTAGTGACATAAATATCCTAGCCCTTCATATTGGCCGTCTGTGTGCGTATGCTTAATCAATCATTCTTGTTCCTTATATACTGTACCGGCTTCTGTAGGTAACGTGATTGATTTGTCTGGTATTTCCGACCAATATGTTCACAGACTAAAGGAAAATAAAAGAGGCCACAGGATATCGTTCATTTGATTAATGACGTTGGTGCCCTTGTTGTCTAATTTTGCAGCAGCTAGCTGACAAATATACATGCAGAGGCTCTGGTAAAAAATGCGGTTCTCTAGCCGAAGCTTTGGTGCAGTATCCAGGCAACCCGTTCCTCCCCAGCTAAAAAATCTACGTTGTCAAAACGTAGAGACCCCGTGGCTATCTAGTTGTGTCCCACGTTACGTACGGTGCTACAACGTGATTGTGTCTGGTCCCAGATACGTCTGGTCTCAGATACTTCATGAATAGCTTTTATTAATGCTGATTTAGTTATCAAGCAACACATGGAATTAATTATGAAGTTTATTGAACCAAAACAGGAAATAAATTCCGAACTGAAAAATCCTCTTGCTATCAGAATCCGATTGTGGTATGCACGGTGTCTTGTTTATTTCAATGTTGATTCTTGAAACACAACCTCGTCTCTTAGGTCTGTTTCAAAGTTTTTGCAACCTCTACTTCTGCCTCCACATCTATCGTGCATTTGCCAGGAAGAGATACCTCTTATACCTGACATAATGATTATTAAATCGGATTGCTTCATCATTTCAGTCATGGAACGTGATATTGACATCCACTTTCGAATTGCATCGTACTCACCTCGCGACAACACGTTGTGGTGGGAAATGGATTGCGAATATTATTAACTACAATATTTCTCAATGCGAATAAATTATTGCATCGAGTGCATAAATTCTGATCAATGATAGATGTCTACTTACTTTTCCGATAAATGACCAGAAACCCCTCCAGAACTTAACATGAAGCGTTATGATTATTTCGCGAATCACAACATGAATGCCACATTATATTCAACTGGAAAATCTTTCGAGAATTCTACGTGAATGAAAAGTGGCCTTCACGTGGCATAATATTATTTTTGAAAAATTGTTTAGATATATATCGCGCATTACTTTCAATTATTTAAAGACAGCAAAAGTATTAAATCATAAAAGAAATTCTGATTGCATTTTACACTGCAACGTGCCTGCCACGTGACCACAACATTTATGCACCGTGGCAGTGAGGTGACGTATTTGCTTGGTATAGGCATGTCTAAATAATATTAACTTTAAACAGCCCCTTTGATATATGGCCAATGCAAAAAGTGAAGCACTAATAACGTAATGTTCTAGTTTAAGTATCAATTTGCATCGTTGATTCATAGCCTGATATCCGATTATACTACCAAATATTATATTTCTTGGGTTGTGAGTGATATTACGGGTATTAAGACAAGTCCTGATGATATTTACATTATATCGCAATTGATATATGGCCAATGCAAAGCGTGAAGCAGCTTCAACGTGATATTTCATTTGAAGTATAAATTTTCACCGTTGATACATCGAATGATAACAGATGACCCGCAAGTTGTGCTTTTTCGTAGGTAATGAGATATATTTTGGGCCAATATAGGCATGTGATGATGATCTGATACCACATGTCAACTTTGATGTATATGGTCAATGCATAAAATGGAGCTGGAACAACGTAATATTTTAGATGAAGTTTCAGTTTGCCCCGTTTATGCATTGCAGATGTCAAGATGATATTTCATATATCACTCTTGATATATGGTCAATGCATAATGTGAATCCGATATAACGTACTTTTCAGTTCTAGTATAAATTTCACCGTTAATACATGGCCTAATATCTGCTAAATCTTGTCGAATGTCATCTTTCTGTGACTGCGAGTGTTATTTTTGGGCACTGCGGCGTGTCCAAATGATATTTACATCGTAAATTATTTCTATATATGGTCAATGTATAAAGTGAATCTGGTACAGCATAATATATCTGCTGTAGTAACAATTCATTCGTTGATACATTCCCTGATATAAGAAAATACTGCCAATTATCGTATTGCATATGTTACGAGTGATATTATGGGCACTTCCACGTCATGTCCATACGATATTTACATCATATACCACTGATATTTGGTCAATTCGTAAAGTGAAGCTGGTGTCAATTTTCACCGTGAATACATCGCCTGATATCTACTTAATCCGACCAGATGTCGTCTTTTTGATATTTTCATCATATATTACCTTCGATATATTGTCAATGCATAAGTACAACTGATTCAACTTAATATATAAGTTGTAGCATCAATTTTCACCGATAATGCATCGTCCTGATATCAGTTGATACTGCCAAATGTCGAATTTCGAACTTATGCAGGAGGCGATTGCAGCTAAAGGTCTCAGTTAATGTTTTAGATGAGGTTATTACCCTCCCAAATTCTGATGAGGCTTTGCGACGTGGCGATGATGTTTTAACAATGATGGGTCTTGATAGTGGTTCTATGGCTAACTTCGGGTAGTTACAGGGATGACCGCCACGCCAACTTAGGTATCTTCAACCCACTTAATGTCGATCTCGATAAAGTAAGTACCGCACATAACATGCTTGATGGGGGCCTCTCTATCGTTCTTAACGTTGTGAGCTAAGAGGGTGGCTCTTTTGGTGATATAATAAACACGAACATTGCTTATCCTGTCTTTTATCTTGTGGAAGTGTGCATGAGTTGAAGGTTCTGTTACTGGATAATAAGGGACGAATAGGGAGGGGCGCAGGGCCGAGTTTTGCGTCTGGGGCTATAAAGTAGTGTGAGTGCCGAGCCTCCCCCTCTAGGTGTAACCATTGTTGGTATTCGTATCCAAAACAACAGTTCTAACAAAGCTAAGGAACAAGCGTACAGGTATTCAAATATTTGCCACACCTATCGAGTTTCATACAAATGACCAAATCTTTCCAGACATCTTAGTGAGTAGTTTCACTCTTTGAACTATACGTTTATGAGAACACCAACCGCACCTAGTATCAACCTAGGATTTTCAACTTATGAATCAGGCCAAGAACTACAATATATGCTGAGGTTTCTATGTCTCACTTGTGCGCTAATTCATCCCACAGGTAAGCACATGCGTGGGGCAATTTGTTGATTGTTTCGAAATGACACAAACCCAATTCTGCAGATTTTACCGGACCGCTATGCAGTGCACATTTAATTGTTAAATAATTGAACGCTCGGTCAATAAACAATGTGCCCGATACAATTACTTGGCACATAGATAAAAATAATTGCTATATACGTAGCGGTTGAATGAGATGCTGTAATCTGATATTGCTTATGCGGGTATTTTTAGCGACTTTGTTTTATGTTTGTGTTTGATTTACACTTAAATAACTAGGACGTGGCATTTGTCTGGCTGCTTTAACCTATGACACATTAGCATATCTATACGGTTTGTCATAAATCATAATGGCAATGTCATTTGTCTGTGACCTGAGCGTGGCGCATCTACATCCAGTACATTAGCTTCCTCCAGAAATCAAACGTCAGCGAACAATGCGACTTTATTAAAGTAGCTACTTGCCACAGCGCCACAATCGCCGAGAGAAATTGTATACCCTTTGCAATAAGACCATGACGTTTTCTTTAAAATATATTTCGGGAGCCAGGCAACGAAAATATTTGATAGTTACTGTGCAGTACTATATGCCTCCATATTTTTAGAAGCAATCATAGTTTCGTCAGATTCCATGGAATAGACAACTAGCTTTAACAAAGGGTCCTCTTGAATGATACGTCTACGATGTCGCGAAATGTTTTGTTTGTGCTCTCATTCAACACATGTATCACTTCTAGGAATAAGTTTTTAGGACTGCAGTTACTAATACGGAGCTCAGGCTGAGTATGACACAAATACTTTACATATGTATGTTGAGACTTGCGGAGCAGTTAGTATGCAATATTCCTAATTTGAAACCTATCAGATTACTCATCCCGAGGCTGTTAATCAGCATAAGAAACATTATCTAAATCTTCTGTACATGTGGCCAAATCCATGGATAAACACTACATGATGTTTTTTCACATCAAATAAAATGTGTCTGACTTCTCACTACTGGTCGGTATATCAACCACACACAAAGGTGCCAATATTTAACCATGTACCTTAGTGGGTGAGGTTTACTACCTATTCACCGTTGAAAGGTATCCCAAAAACTGTTACAACACAGGTCGAGAACAAACATCAAGGAGTCATATCAATTATGAGCCATTGTGCAATAGCATAGGCAGAATTTCAAAATTTGCAGTATTTTCAAGCAATACAGTAAATTGCATAGCAACGTCACTGTGTGTCAGGAAGTCAATTTAAAGGTGCAACTGTTATTCATAGTTGATATAAGGGACTCAGCAAGTAACTTTCATCGCTCTCAGGTATATCTCCACTGCAATTAATTCGCGCCAGAACAGTATTTACCAAACCATCTTTGCAACGTGCAACGTGTAACTAATTCCGCAGTGTTATTTTAATGCTCCCCTCTATCAGGGCGTTCTCGTATTATCACTTTTCTATATAAATTATGGTATTGTTTATAACACCCATATCCAACACACTTAATTCTCGCTACCAGCAGCTGATTGTCAATGTTAACCTGGAACTTATGGGTTGGCTGGCAGATTGGAAAGGTTCTGCAGATTATCTTGACCATGCCTTTCCCTACTATAAAATATACCCTCTAATATAAGCCGTCCTTACATCGACGCGATAGAGGCTTTGGCCACATTTTCAATTAATTCAGCTTATTAAGGTATTGTGTGTAGCTTGGTTAGGTATTGTAAATAAATTGTGTGCTAGATCATACTTGTATCATTTTGACGTAGTTGAAAATAACCGACTGCACATGGCTTTTGTACTTTTTCTTCACCTCGTCCCAGATCCACTAGTAGCTGCCAAAGTTACTTTACAAGCATAAAATTGTGGTGATTACAAACTGCAGCGGATCGACATGTATATCACGTCGTACTGTGACAACTAATTGGATGCAGGAAATGCAAAGAAAGTGTTCATAGCGGTGGCAACCACGCATCATACGTTTTGTTAAGCTTGTTCTTAATTTTGTGCATTTCTGTGCAATTTCTGTTAGTATGTATTCTGAATTTTATTGGTATTTCCCCATATTTCGCAATATTCAAAGCATAAGTAACTCTAGTTATATAGATGTATATGTGTACAATGTGTTGCTTTTGTGATATGCTTTTCATTAAACAGGATACATACAATTTTGGCTTCTGTTGCAAGAAAATTGATATTGCCCTTCCAGCTTTGGTTTCGCAACATCAAATCATAATAATACCTAAGATTGTGGATTTGTGATATGTTTTACACAGCTTTCAAGTCTAGCTTTTCTCACAATATCCAAAATTGTCACACATTTCAAGTTTTTGTTGGATTCTGTATTTGATCATTCATCTGCATTTGGCGGTAGTTTATCGGGTATGAACCAATTGGTTTATTAAATCAACTTTCGGTTAACGGTGTTTTTAACTAACCAGCTTGCTATGATGAGTCTATATAGCACGAAGGGTGTGCTGCCTATTCAGCGAAGTTTATCACGGTCAAAGCCTGAAGATACTAAACATGAGACACTGGTAAGTAAATCATCAGATAAATGATGGTCCATAAATGCACAACGATATGCCAAATGAAACCCGGGGGCAATAGCGTAGCTATGGGTGTAGAAGGTTGCTCTAGGGAATATATCACCAGTTAACTGTTTTAATTTAACCATGTCATGCGTTGCTGTTAAATCTCTTTGTTCAACTGCCCATGTGTTATTTTGCTCATGTCGGTCTCAATTACCGTGGCGTCCAATGAATTTAAGGGAATTCTAGGCTAAACAGCGTGCCACGTAGCTTTTCATTTCACTTGAAAGTACACAGACGAAATGTGAGTGGGCAGCAACCTTTGTATTTATGAGAACAGTGTGACTCTCATTGGACATTTTGACGTGATACTCGGCGGCCTGAGGAAGGGTTGATGAGGAATGGTGGTCCGTGGTATACAGACAGGCTCTTTCATCAAGCATCATTGTCCCAATTATTCGGATATGGCTACAGCCAACCCATTACCACGGTCCCAATACCACGGCTACATGTCGCGCGTAATTTAATTTTATTCTCTTTGTCTGCTTACACAACCGTTTACAGGTATGTTGGGCTAATGCTAATGCTGCCGTTGTGAAGAGGAACTTTTCCCAGATTTTATGATTTTAATGTCGCTATGATAAAACATGAACAGCGAAATGTATTTAAATTGTTCAAATCAATGCCCACTAAATTGGTACTGACCATAACAAGCTCATTATAGGCAAATTGCGGACCAATATGTAGCCCCCTGCTCATCATAGATAGCTGTTGGCGCTGCCCTGCAAATATTGCTTAAGGGTGCAAGAGTAATTTTGATCGAAGACAATCTATAGCATTAGGATGGAGAGCCGATTATTCAATATTCGCGCTGTGGCCTGTAACGTTCAAAAACTCAGCTATGTATTTAACATAAACAATCAAATCTTAAAAAGAGTATTCCGTTCCGAGTTTACCAACAATCGACCGATTGAAACCGGCGATAGACAAAATTGTCATGTTGGTGCACAAATTGATCGCAATGTGTTATATATCACACAATTTTATTTCAGTGGCACTACCCTTCTGATAAAGGTTTGATTGCCACGCTAGGCAAAACTTGAAACGAGTGCGGAGCCATGATAAGCGAAGATGAGAGTAGGGCTGGCAGATTGGCCACAATTTGAAAAGCGCTTTGGAGATGCACTGCGGTGTCAGTTAGAGCATTAGAAAACAGGCAACATTACAAATGTTGTACGTAATGACGAGACAAAAGGTCAGAAGGGCCAAATGCTTTAAGAGCAATTTGGATATGAATTTATAAAAGTGCGCATTAAAATGTTCATCTGCAGATAATTAGCAAATGTTTCATTTAATGACTGTACATATTTGTAGGCTTTCACTTGTCATGGTATCGCGTGATCAGCATAATTGTAAGTCTCTATACCGTCCTAATCTTAAAGTTACCGTCACTTGCAAAGTGAAGAGTTTAGAAGCTGAAAATCGTGGATATATGTTTTATCCTACTTGTTGAGTATGCGCATCGTATAATAAACCCTTCAATATTTGTCAAAGTAAAATTTGTGGTCAATTGCCAATCTATGCAGGTATCGGTGATTTTGCTTTCACTCTCCCTTATAACTGTTTTACCATTATTGTCATAACAGACGATCGGGTTTTCGATAATGATAGCTTCCAGAAGGAAGCCATCGGAAAAAAGTGTGTGCGACATTGCAGAAAAACGAGTTATCAATAATGAGCAAAACATCGATTACTTCTGTCTTTAAGATTTTGGGTTTCGTGATACGGTGCAACTGTTTAAGTTCATATCTGATGAGCTCCTATTCTCCTATTCAATATTTAGAAACAATTGTAATCTAGCTTTATCAAATAGTTGCTTTTTTGTGGCAAAAAAACATCAGGTAGCACTGCATGTTAAATGCTTCGCATCTCTAGTTTATACATAAGTTAATATAAAAGGCGGTAATGACGCGCAATTATGTCTGCTCCGTTCCCTTGGCACAGAGGTTGAGTATTATTAGGCAAACCAACATCCGGGACCACAAGAAGTCGACTCTGTGCGAACAGAAGCTGTTGAAGACGTCCTGATACAATAATCACAGAAGACAACTTTTGACAGGTCTAAGTGGTTTTATCAGTCACGTTATGATCCCCAAAAGCCCACAATCCGAGGCACCTCGTGATGTACTAAAATGTGATACAATACATTACATGGGACCGGTTATCACTTATACCAAAGCTCATGATCCAACAATAGTTAAATCAGTTGTTGATGGATAAACAACTACATTCCATTCATCTGTGCAAACATAACCTGTGTATTCACTACTATGACATATTCACTAAGTGGTTAATCTGCCTAGCAATATAAATGTTGAATTGCAAAGACGTTAGATATCTGGCATAATATGAACAGTGGAATGCTGTGGAACGCATTTACATGTTCCAAACAATTCTGAACCGTAGCAATTATTTAGAATCGTCTTCGAGTCGTCGTTTATTTATGTTGTACCAGAAATGTGGTAACGTAAAACGGCCCGAGACGCCTCCAGGTTTATCCAACGCTATACAGAAGGTATGATTAAATTTCCACAAAAAGGGCGCACGTCTGTGACATTTACCAGTGCCACCTGAACAATTCTCGTTGAGCTGCGGGATTATTGTACCTACATCGCCCAATGGACTACCGTTCTTCTGCTGCAGATAATTATTTAGATAAAGTATAGATGTTTTGGCCTCAATATTCAAAGAACTAGACTGCGATGAGGCGAGTGCAGTTTTCCTCCTCCACTGTATTGTTCACAGATAGACTATGCAATTTGAAGAATGTTACTGCTTATATTTTCCCTTTAAAGAACACTAAGGGGGGAGGAGGAGAGCATGTACGTCGCCTTAGAGAAAATGACATTTTATGAACATGCCTATTGCAGGGCTCTGTGTGTCAGTGACTTCCTTGAACGGTATATTTATTTGCCTCACACCAATTTTCTCTTGCTCCCAAACAATATATTCAGACATGGAAATCCATGATATTATTATTATAGCATTCCATGATTAGCGTAGTTAATATGCATCTCCAGTAAAAAGCTGCCAATATCAGACCTGTTTGTGGCTCCTAGAACCATTTCTAGTGATATCAATAAAACCTGATGGATAATATGGGAGATATGCTTGACAGATAGCCCAATTAAGACATCTAAGATAAATCAAGCGTTGAGATAATGGATTTTATAGATTGTCTAAGTCTGTCCCTGATTATACAGGTCATATTACCACGGTCAATCAGATGTACCAAATTAATCATCTAGCCTTTACTAGAACCCCCATTCAATGATCGATGTTGGATCCTATGTACAGTTCTCTTTAGGATAAATAGCTAGCCTGTGTATCACATTGGGACGTGAGCACGTGAGGGATGACAAGTTGACGGTTAGGCCAGTGAGAAAAAGAAACACAGCCAAAAGTGCTGACTTTTTGGGTTTCCCTAATTACTTGACGACATATAAACGCAATCTATTTAGATGCCATGGTAAGGAAGCATGCAATGATCTGTGCCTCTGTAGCTACACCATCAGTTTAATGCCTATGTTACTGTCGCGGGTCATTCATCTGAGACCGAGCACAAAATTTACTATCGAGCTGTGGCCATTAATATGCATTTCAAGTATAATGTTTAGCGAGTCCAACACTGAATGGATATTGTTTTTTGACTAAGTTCTGATAACAGGGGTCACGCTGTGAAACAAATGATGTAAACCATCAACAGCCAAATTGGACAGCTACCATGGAGTAATAAGAAACTAGGAATGTTCGTTAATCAGCCTATCGCGCATTCCCTAAGCATGTAAGTGTTGTTACCGGAACATGTGTGATGCCTTATGGGAGATTCGACTTTAATTAAATTACGCTTTATGTCATACAACACTCAATATCCAGGGTCTGGAATTCGAGAAAATGTTTATGAGTTAAACAAGATGAATGTCACCCAGGCACGCACACAGAGTGTTAGCATGACACAGGATTAGCCAGATAAACCCGGAGCTCACCAGAGATTGCTGCACGAGTAAAGCAGTAGTCGCTTAACACAATGGTGTGTGCAAATTGCTAGTGAAGTAGAGAGTTGATGGAGCTATGTAAAGCGTCAATTTACAGCATTGTACTCTCATGGCGTTTTGGAGGAGAGCATCAGGTATATGTCGCAAACTTTTTTTGCCCTGAATTACGAGACGAGACCTTGTTAGTGTGAACAAATCCGACTTGCCATTTTACAGCGCGATCTTGATCGGACTTGGCCGAGGTTTTATTTGGTGGTAAACAATTCATAAAAGCAACAATCGGATACGATGCGCTTGTTTATACATTTCAAGTGGATTTTTTTTTGCGATATCGTTAAGACGGATAACTCGTCTACCCAATATGAGTCTCAGTGTTATTGTGTTGCAAAAGAAAAGTGCTGGGTTATATTTCCAAAATGCCTTAGATTGCACCTATATATCACAAGCGTCTAAATCCTCAGAACAATTCCTGTCCTGATGGTTAGCTGCATTGCAATATCACAGGCAGTAATAGCCATCCCTATATAAAGCTGATAATTTTTATGCTGCATGTTTCTTGAGGAGTACCATTTGTATGTTTGGACAGATAAATAATTGCGGTGCATACGATAAAGCAAGCAGGTAAAAAATGAGAGCCTGCGTTAATTTATTCTTAAACAAACATTAAACAATTGTACTTGTAGCTCAAGTGCACTGATAACGTTCAGCAACCTAGGTCGAAATTACAATAGTTTTCTGGTGCAAAATGAATTTTATGCACATGCTTGTACTTACTTCTCAATGATTCAACATGAGAAGTTTGAGGCATATTAAAATCAATTATAATTAAATAATATTACGTAAAATACCCACATATGTTACTTTGTTTTGTCGACTGTCATTACGTTATTGGGATGTCGTTTGATTAGTGTCCCGGATATAGTGCGCGTTTTGCTGTATGTGATATCAAAAGAGAAGAACATCAATTAGCTAAACACTGCATGACAGCTCTTAACAGGTGATAACAAGTGTGTGTACCCAGGTCACATGTCTCATCATCAATATCAAGTGTCATTGTCATCCTAGCAAGCTATCGCTTTTAGCAAAGTTGTTTTTGTCGAGCACAGAGTTCGTGTGCGTTATCTCTCAAACCCTGCGTACTTCGCACCTCGAGCTGTGAGTAAGTAACTACACGCACCATATAAAGAATACACGATGGGAACTATGCGATTCCCATTATTCAAGCCATTGTAATTGATTGGAGTCTTCCGTTGATATATGAATACCAAAAGTGGTGTGTTAAAGTATGTTCTATGCGGCAAACATAACGGGCGTCCTTCACATCGTTTTGTGGCCAATCTCTGTATATGCTTGTCGAATGTTTTTTTTAACTTGAAGCTATGTTTGCTACGACGAAATATCATGTTTTATGAGTAATAATTTAAATTCAAATACAGGAAACAATGATACATGGTTAAACACAGTCGGAATATTGACGACACAACCACACCAGTTATTGCAATTCTAAAATGGCTTCCAGATCAGTGTAATGCATAAATTATTTTGATGGCATTCCATTTCATGTTCCAAACATGCATATGAATTCCCGCGGTAGCAATCAAACAATTACATCAGCTTATTATAATGTTTTGTACGTTCTGCCTTTGTACGAGCATATCGCAGTTCAACGAACCTTTCAGTTAATGAGCTTGTTGAACCCAAATCATATTCCTCGGCATTTCTACGTGTCATTGATCTGCAGCCAAGCCTCTGTTGCAAATCATTTCAGCGTTTTTTACGCTTTGTACTCTACCTGCTCCATTTTTCACAGCATTAAAGAGACATTCAAAATAACAGAAATCACCATTTATGTAACTCATTATTGATATATAATTGTGGAGGTTCTAGTTCATCCTGGCAAGACCAAGACACGACCTGTCTGTATATGCACGATAACCCGCCGATTGAGAGCAATACCTGCAAGTGATTAGTACCTAAGGAAACTGACGTATTTCCCACACAAAATGTCTCATTGGCATCTATCAGCCACCAGATGGTGTAAAGAAAGATGGCTCAGCCGTCAACAAAGCAGAGCAGAATTTAATCGAATATGAGGGCTTGCGAAACAGTGAATTGAAATTGTGTTGCCTTTCGGCCTCTGAATTTTCCAAAGACAACGCGTCTGTCTCTCTTTCAGCTTCTCTCTCTCAGTATCTCGTTCATTTTTTTCTCTGTAATTCGCTTTCCCTCTTCTGTTTGCAGTATACAAATCATATCGGATATGTAACCAATGATAAAAAAGAGAGCGAAAATAAGCATAAAGATCATGCAAATGCATTCATCATAAAAAAGCATTGATGATCACTCTTGGTTAAATTATGCATGACATTGATTCAATCCATCAATCAATTAACCCATACATGGCTGAGCGCAGAATCAATTATGAAACACCAGTGGGGGTAATCATCCTATTGTTGCTTAGAATATAGAGTAGTCTGACTTAGTATTTTCTATAGTGCGGTGTGGTGGCCGCCACCGGCAAAGGGACTAACTAATTTATCATTCTGACATTAATCCAACCTTCTTGTCAAAGACAGATATGACCCCCCCCCCCACCTCCCCCCGATCCAATAGTTGTGTTTGTAGTCTCCCCGGGCGCTACACAATGCACTCATATATTAGGTTCTGCCATCGTCGAACGCCTGACCCACAAATCTATATGCATTTTGGATTGATTGAGGCCATAGTCTAACAAATAAATGAGGCAGCACAGTTATCGGACACTATTCCGACAGGTATAGCATATGATAGAATATGCATGTGGCACATGTAGGAAATATGTCACAATTGCCCTACATAAAGTGAAGCGTAAAATGATTTAAACGTGACATTGGCACGATCAACTGTTCATAACGTTTTGATTAGACATCCAGTGCAAACGGGTTTCATCGCGTGCGGTAGTATGATTGTCCTATTCTTGAAGAACCTTAATTTTAATAAAAATGCAACGATTGTGTGCAAGCTTGATTAACCGTGTTCTTTTCAAAAGTAGGGAAAATAGGATCATAATCAAATGACGCTAAAATCCACCGACATATGTGGCTCAACTGTTTCAGTTTAATCGAATTGCGATCATTTACAACGACGACAATGGCTAATTCGACGACCCAACATCACATTGATTTAGCTCATACACAATATGTGTTCAAGCTATCATTACAATTTGGCTAGCGTTCACTGAAATTAACACGTATTTAAATATGAACTAATAGCTCCTTATGCGCCAACACAGCATTTGTATATTGAGCAAATGAGCATTTACACTAAAAACAACCAGTAATCATAAGTAACAATTCCTATTGCAATAGCAATACATGATACTAGCATATCATTTGTCATAATCCATCTATATGACCCAAATCAGGCTTTTTTTGTATGTGAACAAGCTAATTACTGTCAGATTAGGACAGAGCGCAGTGTGTACTTTGTTCACTATCAGCGAATGTAAATAATTCAGCATCGGACAGCTTTTGCAGTGTTTTCATTTGGTAAGAGAAATTAGTTTCGCCGCGACTGCTCTGTAATAGGTCACATCCGTAAATAAATTTAGATTTTATGCGGTCCAGCTTTTTCTAACTGTCAATTTGCATGCCGTTCCTGTACAAACTGCGCTAGCTATTGAGTATGGTAATTGACTAGACGAACGCTACTAAGTTGAACTCTGTATGAATTTAGCTACCAGTGACAAACTTCTTACATTTCTTAAATTTATGATTTTTGCAACACATCAATATCAGCACAAATGGAAAAACACGCTAATGCAAATAAGCCTTTATCGGGCAAAACACAGATATATGCAATTTAGCTCGAGGAAACTGCAGTCGTCCACCAATAGGGGGAAGTGTAAGGTGATGCTAAGGGTGATGCTAAGATGACAGCAAATGACAGGAAATAAACAGGTTCTCTACTTCACTTATTTATTTCACTTAACTAAGGAAGAGCATGCCTGATTCCAATGTGCCTTTTTCATTTTGCGTGTGGTCCCCAAAAGCTCAACTTATTTGTTATACACAATTGCTTTCCTGCGGCATGCACGCACGGAAATCTTTTATTTGTGTTTGGAACGTGTCAGAAGGTATTAAACAACAGAGGGGCTGTGGTCACGGTAAAACTCTTGCACATGATGTTTTATCAAAAAGAAATATTCAACAGACTAGCATTGAATCGTCTTAGGAAAAGCTCAACATATGTGTGAATGACTTTGGGAATACCCGCGTGATCAATAAAAACGGTCTGCTCACAAGAGGTGATGAGGAAAGTGATTGGATTCAGGCAAGCCGACATTCGAGTGCTTATCCATAGACTCGGATCTGCAAAGAGTCAAACGAAATTTATGTACATTGTCCGAGTAATAAGAAGCACCAAAGCAATTGCCGGCGCCGTCAAATCACACGCTTCCGGCGGGAAATGATATGTTGTCGGTGTATGTCTGAGACCACAATTTCTGTGTCTCTTCCGCCATATGTATTGCTTGTTTCTCGGATTTGCTGTGCTTCTTACATTAGGTGACTGCATTTCCATTGACGCTCCTTTGTGGACACATAAGACGACATTATGTAACGACAGGGCTATTTAGCAGTCAGATCAATCAAAGAAAGGTAGGTAAATATCACAGTGATGAAGAGAATTATGTGGAATATTAGACAACAATGACACAATCACGTGTGCAGTACCAATCTTCTATGTTATATATATATATATATATATATATATATATATATATATATATATATATATATATATATATATATATATATATATATATATATATATATATATATATATATATATATATATATATATATATATATATATATATATATATGCATATGGCAAATATGCTGTTGGTCGAGTTAAATAGAAGCAGCAAAGAACATCAAAATGAAACGGTTGACAAATTTTAAAACACCGGTCGCAGCACTGGAAGACTGTGGTCTTTTAGACGTCAGGCCTCGCGATAAACATGCCAAACTATTGGTTACAAAAAGTGAACCCTGTATGGAATATAATTTATCTCATCGTTCCCTCTGTTCGAAGAATACTAAATGCCAACACAATAACACTTTTCCATGCATTGTACGTAACGAGGTCATTTAGAGATGTTGATCGCTGTTTCCTTTTGCCGTGTAGTCACTTTTGTGTCGCAACTGGATTGTCACTGGGCAGTAAAAAAATCATTCACTATTTATTTTTGTCAGCAGCGCCTTAATGTACTTTCGCCGAAAAAAAATATATCGAACTTGCAATGTTCTGCACATTTTTCGTTTATCATTTTTAATTCGCTGCCGGTTTGCCACAAATTACGCTGCTTTTTCAACACTCATGACTCTAGATGATTATTTTGCGATTTCAAACCGTGTATTTGCTCATGATGTTATTGGTGCTGGAATATCAGCTTTAGAGATATTCACACACCGAATACAACACTTGATATAACATCCCACTATATATATCATTTATACGCCTGTTCCACACATAATATGTGACTTTAATCCAAGTTTAATCGTGACAGGCGGATTATGCCACTTCCGATTGTAAGGTCGTTCCAGTGATTTACCAGCCTATTGCAAGACATTCGTCCGACGAAAGGTTCTATCAGGACGTGTCATTCAAACTTACTTGCCGTTCATAAGGGATACGATAACAAAGCAATAATATATCGATTTGTAGTCCAAGCAGCTTTACATTAACGCCTCATATCCCTGGGTGGCTAATGTGTAGAGCAGCTGACCTGGAGAGATGGACATAAACAGGCCAGTATCAATATATTGGGGCACTTTCTTCAATTGAAAGCAGTGACCGAACGGTCATGGACATCATATCCGGCTTTTCGAGGCGCCAAATATTGACTAGTTAGACAATCTCGTTCGCGTCTTATATTTCATTCTGATCCTAGGAGAAGGTATAGCAGTCAGTGAATCGCTATAAAAATAATGAAATTGATAAGCATTAGTTATTTCAAGTTTGTAAGCGGCGGAATTGACAAAACCGCACTTTGCAATATAACACAGCGTCTAGAACAATACTTCACAGTATTGCTACTGGCTGTTTCTGATGGCAACCTTAGTCATATTGATTGTCTGCAGGCGTCATGACAGGCAAAGACAAGCACATCACACCTGGCTGGTCGTTCAATGCATTATATACTGGTAGGTACATGGTTCAGCCTCTGGCCAAACACAAAGCATTTCAATATCCTAATGCTGCTTCTTCTGAGTTTGGGCAATTGTTACTATATCTAGTTTCCACTTACATCCTAAACTTATGTCTTAGTAGGACACGTGTTAATTGATGGTATCTCCCCATCAACTGTTTTGCTATCAAGAACAGTTTCCTGAGCACAAATATATTATTTCTGGCTGGCATGCACATTGATGCATCTACGTTTTCGACTAATATAGGTGCCCCTATGTTTATTGAAATAGTTGGCTCATCGGCTGTGTACGGCATAGCTATAGTCATGTTTGAATGACATGTATTTCCTAAATATAACATATGAATATAAATGTAGCTGTAACGAAATTGTTCACCTAGTTCAATAAATATAACATAGTAACATAGTTGAAACGTTGCGTAAAATGCATTTGATCCGTCCCAATTAGTAGCTGATCATGGGACAGCTTACCTTACGCACTAGATACATGTTCAAACGTACATTGTGTGGTGGGCGTTTTGTGTGTGTTATGGGCTATGTGGATGCTAATCCTACTTGGGTTGATATTTCTGCCTGTGTACACATCATGTAGAGCAAAAAGGAAACACTGTACGTCAGATGTCTACAAACATTAGAGCTGGTGAAATATCGCTGTGCAATAACTATGCCGTTAAATTAGTATGGTCATCTGATTTACAATCCCTATGTATCGCAAGAGAAGAACATGGCCATATTGATAATTTCTAAAATCAACTACTCGGCATGGATCATTTATCCATTCTAGATAAGTCAATATAACTGATTTGCTAAATAGCACTGAGCATGATATATTACATAGGGTTATTTCTGTTATGCCTCCAATCATAAAATGCGTTTCTGCTATCAGTGCTACACCATACCCCAGTATCTTAAATTACGCTGTTGTGGACAGAGGCTGGCGATTATTCACACTACCCTCATAGATTTTTCTTCTAGTTGAGTGAGTTTCCAAAATTTAATTGTCTTTGTTTATGTATTTAATTAGAAATAAAGGGAGGAATGGCATTCGATTTCGATCATGCATTTGAACATTCGGTGGCAAATTTCAAAGATCAATAAACGCAAGGTCATTATCACACTGCAGGGTCAGATGTATGCAGAAGCACAGTGTGCAAACGCATTTTCGGAACCTCTACGGGGCTGTTATGCTAATCTTCGCCATTACCGCCGTCTACGCAGTTATAAGTCATTACGCCAATGAACGATGCATTGCTTTGCTGTGCTATGCAGTACGTTTGTAATTGGTCCCATCGGGGAGTGACTTCTGCGATACGGGCAAGCGCAAATCCAGTTATTCATGAGTTGCCATCACTGCGATCATAACATATCTGAAGGATTATATGATATCATCGTGCTTGAAAGGAGTGGACTTCTAGTATGCAGATTCCATAAATTAGGTCACATCGAAAGAGCTCGACAGTATTCTCGTCGAAGCATCGAATTAAAGCTCGTTAATCAGTCTTGTGCTGCACTAACTGATTTTGTTAATCTGTTGTCGGAGGTTTGACGGTCGTCATTTGGACGGACACAATACAAGCGGCTTTTCTCATTATAGGAGCTTCTATTATGTCCTTCATGGGTAAGCATACATATGATGCATAAGTGAAACGCCGCCGCAATCCTTTTTCTGCAAAATGTCAATTAGATCCAAGGATGAAATAATGGGAGGTTTTGTATGCGGCGTTGTATTAAGATGAAATTCCGAAATCTTGTAAATCCCAAAGAAGTCAAGCAGACAGGAATACTTCTCTAATTTAAATCACGATTCCACAACTCAGCTATGAATGCTACGGCAGATCTGGTTCGTATCGGGGGCTTTGAGTCCATGAGACACGATGGCATCAGCCACAAAGGCCATACACGACGTTGCCTTCCACGTGTTCGTACCCCATGGTGCCGACTACACGTGGCCAGGTATGGTGTTCGGTCTAGCAATATGGCTATAAATGTCTGGTGCACAGATCAGGTACAATAATGCTGTGATGCAATGTGGTATCAAATAACACAGTAAGACCGTCCAGTTTATGTAATGACTTCGTGGGTGTTCAGCAACTTTTGCATTCATCGCAGCGTCTTGTATATAAGCGGCGTATGCTCGAATGGGCCGTGTGTGTTGTATCGACCACATATGTGTACAGAGGTCAATAGCGGTCAGGAACGTACCCCATGCTCAAAAAGAAATCATGATGGCGGCCTCCCTAAAGTTCCTCCCCTTTCTGTTTTTTGTCATTCCTGGTAGGCTAAGTAGAATCTCTCATACAGGCAGATCACGGCTTATTCCAGTTGGTTCCATGCCATTCGATCGTAATTAGCCTGCCAATATATCATGATATGCTTATTCAAGATTATATATTATAATAACGTTTTCATAACGGGGCAACCTATGCTGTACCCTACTTACCTATTTTCCTGCAGTTTCTTTGCACTGTGATATTTTACACGCGTGTAATGTACACAAATTAGCTTGCGCTGACCGAGACACATGCAACCAGGTATGTCAGAATCTCAAAGAATGAAGTGTAATTGCTTACCCAGAACATGTGCTGAGTCTCTTTCCGATAGGAAAGCGAATTTACAGCGCTAATGTGATGCATCCGGATCAAAGAAACCACACTGAGGTCTACTTTTCAATCGGCATCCATAATTTATACACTGCATGTCTTGTAGCTACCGTTATCACTGTGTTTATAACTGATGATCATTATGGTATTTATTTGCATCTATTGCTTCACTGGACATGTTCTTCACCACGTCTGAAGGTGGTGGTTGTTAGCGGCGCTGTCTCAGCTATGATGAGTTCTCTGACGTCATAGTTTAACAGCTCATGAACAGTCTTTACCATGGGCATATGAAAGCGTTGCCGTCAACGAGCCAGGGAGTCAGCACACATGGTGCCCAGTCGTATATGGACTCAAGTAGGTTTAAATTATTTCACATTTGCGATTGTAAAAAGAACCCATAGACAAACGTACATAAAAGTATCCTAACCCGAACGGATTTATTGCTATTGCGTTTTTGCCAATTCCTTTTACTGCCTTCTTGGCCAAAGAATACACATTGGATATTTATTTACCCTAGAGCATTCATGGATAGAAAAGTCTCATTTGATAGCCTAAGCGCACAGTTATGTACTGCAGATATTGGAATTTGACCGCACAAGTCACAGTGCTCTCGATTGTTTGTGAAAACGCTGCCGGATTAGGTCTCCAGCGCTTAATGTATGTACACGTCAGTTCTAGCGACAAAAGCGGCTCGCATATGTCGTGGTTAATTAATTCTTCCCAAAATAAAGCCTTCTTTAGTGGCTTTTGCGCAATCCAATTCCTTATTCTGGCCGGGACGTGAATCATAAAGCAAATCGGGCATGTTGAGTGCTCATCTGTTCTTACGGGACATTGTCGCTACTCCCAATTGCAAGAACGACAGCGACAAACGTTTTGCTCACAATGGTTTATAAAACGAAACAAACTGTTAGTTGGTAGGTTGCTTTGGAATACTTTTGAAGATAATGCATTATTAATTCATACAAGACCGATTCATTCCTAGGCCCATTATAATAGACAAAAATAAGCAAACGATTTATTGTACGTCTGAATGGGGCACCGTAGTCTGCTAGTAGTTTTTTATACTATGATCAATCATCGTGACACTAAAAAACGATCTGCTGAGGCCAAGGTCATCGACACTTGAATAATTTGGCATCTACAGTGACTTCCTATGCCTTTAACGTAGATGCGGCCTTATGATGGTGCCAATGTCATCGCAGCAGCAGCAGTACTGCGGAAGGTTGCAATTTAGACCAAAGATCTGTTAGCCGCAAACAAGAACACAGTATTTCCTCCGATTACCTATTACATGAAATAATGAAAGAAGACTCGAAAAAAATAAAATTGCAGCAGCCAAGCTAAAGGTGTATGACCGCAAAGACCATTAACCTAATAGCTATGCTAGGATGGCTAACTCCGACAATCAACAGGTCTAAACGCCACATTTGAATTTACGGGGTCATCTTCCTCTCTATGTACCGAGTTAAATATGCCGGGTTATTGCGAACCGTAATTTAATGTGGGATGACAGCGTAAGCGAGAGGATGTATCTAATTAATTCATCCCGATATTTATCTATCGTTCATGTCACAGACCAGATCTACAAAGCGTTTTATCATGAACAGTACCGTTTGCAGTCGCCCTGGCGGCTGCATCATATGTGCACAAATGTAGGCCGTCGCGTCACTTAGAATAATTTAACAGGTTCTATCATTGTCAACCTGTATGCCATCTGTGTGTAAGCCACAACCATGCAAGTAAAGGATCGAGTACCATTTTGATGGATATTGGCTGTATTTGCACTAACAGAATGCAGAACGGTTTAGCTAATCATAGAAGCAGCCTATCACATATGCTGCTGATGCGTCATGTACCCTGTCCTTTGCCAACCTTAACGAGAGACATTTTGTCTGACAGTATCGACCACATTTCTATTGGACATACCCAGCCTCTAAGGTTAAATACGAATTTAGTGTCGCTGATCTCATAGCAGACGGGTTCTTGCTTGCAATGTGTGCACCCGTCTCTGCTCTAACGAAATATTGAAACTTCTAACATAGAACAATCCTTTGACCTCGCCCAACCATTCTGACGCGTGGCTGTTGCTTTCGCGCATTTGCAATTAGAACATAAAGTAGTTGTCACTCACTGCTTACAGTTGACTTGGCAGATACCAATAGGCCATATTGAGGTTATTCAAAATAGCATATTGGAATTCTCCCTCTGTCTCAAGCTGCCAGTCATTTTCAAAAGAATCGTATTATGGCCGATATATGAGGATATGCTGTGTATTGAACGCATAATGCTCAAGGGGTACTGTTCCATACTTGCTAGTCTAAAGCCGGGGCATGGATCGTACTTAAAGAGTGAATATCAACACTACGTTAACAAAGCACACATGTGAAGACTTTGCAAAAGGTGGTAATCTAACCATTCTCTGTGTTTTCCCTTCCCATGGTGGATATTAGATGATCGTATCCGACTTGCGATGGGGACTTTTATTTCCATTCCCCATCAATTAACTGGCTGACAACAGCTTCTGATGTTTTAACCTGTCCTGTTTTATATCTACATTGGTCATATACGGACCATATGGTCCACTTGGATATCTTGAGCGATAAGTGATGTAATAATGGTAGAATGTAGTCATAGCCGATACTCATACATAATTTATGCACATACGCAATGCAAAAACTTTGAGTAATTCCGTACAACATGCAAAATGAAAGGAGAGGACGCATTAGAGAAAAGCAAGTGATCCGTGACATTATTCAATCAAACTCTTCCCTAAACCAAGTAAAACAGCCAATCTGAATGTAAATTAAGTCTATTAGTTGATAAATATTAGGTAACATTGATTGACATCTTAGGTTAACCTAACTACTCCGATATTGTGCGGACGTGCTGCTTGAGCCAAATGAGGCACGTACGCATAAACTCATTTCCTCGAATGCTGTTACATTTACGTAGGCGAATGCAAGAAGCAATGGTTAAGGAATGTCTAGACGACGCCTTCACAAAATATTTAGTTGATCGTGCTGTGATTTGGACCACTAATCATTTGCATATGCTTGCCTATACGGATGTAATTTGTTCTCCACGTACATTGGACAACATATTTCAAGCCTTCTATATATATAATATGGGTAACTTTCGTGCCCACTATAAATTCACGATTCGGCTTTTAACAGTCATCTATCCGCTTAGTAGTGTATTGTCATGCACATTAGCGTTTGCGTAGGTTCCGCTTTCCCGGGATTGGGATAATTATCACGCAATGATATCATGCACTTGACAGGATGGAAATTAGAATATATAATTTGATTTGTACATAATTCATAAATGTTGTATGGTAAACGCAGAATTATGCATGTCGAAATAATCCTACATAGCCCTACCATATAGGTTGGATAAGAATCCGTGTTCTGAATAACGGAAACTGATCATTCACACTAACATACTGTGGCTTCATTGGGATAAGTACATCACATCAGCACACATTAAATGCTACGCATATCACTTGAACAAAGGTTTGCAGTTGATCTAAGCAGATTGCGATATTTACGTAATATTATAAAAAATGCGGACAGCAAAACGAGGGTGTTATATTCAAAGTCAGCGGGAGATAACGAAAGCACCAATTATTGCCTTCAATCCAAACAGCAAATTGCAGAACGTGCCAAACACAGCTTGTAACAACCCATCAGCTTAAGCTAGTGACAGGCAAATATTACCACTATGCTGGGTGTAATCTAAATGCCAACTGTTTAGTCGTAGGTAAAATACTATCATTGAACCGCTGCATGATTTATGGATACAACAACCTGTTTCATGATAAGCAAAAAAGTAATTAATAAAAGCCAAGATAAAACCATATTGTTTGTTATAGACTGTACGAAAAGGTGTAGTTTGAAATGCATCATGCATTCACTCGATCTTTACACTAACCTTAGTATGACATAAATGCAACAATGACTATCTGCGAGTAAGAAAGGTTCCACAGAAAACATACATCGAAGGCAGTTAGCAGTCAAACATATGTAAAACTAAACCATGATTTCTTGGCTTTGTAAGTATTTACATTTATAACGAATTTGCGAAATGTTAAATATTACAGGTCCAAAATTTCTTTGTAATTGACAACCTTCTTATGAGTTAACTAATGACAGCGAGTCACATGAGGTGTGAATAGAAGTTTGTTAGTATCATGTAAATCATCAATACATGCATGTTTTTTTTTTTTTTTTTTTTTTTTTTTTTTTTTTTTTTTTTTTTTTTTTTTTTTTTTTTTTTTTTGTTTTTTTTTTTTTTTTTTTTTTTTTTTTTTTTTTTTTTTTTTTTTTTTTTTTTTTTTTTTTTTTTTTTTTTTTTTTTTTTTTTTTTTTTTTTTTTTTTTTTTTTTTTTTTTTTTTTTTTTTTTTTTTTTTTTTTTTTTTTTTTTTTTTTTTTTTTTTTTTTTTTTTTTTTTTTTTTTTTTTTTTTTTTTTTTTTTTTTTTTTTTTTTGGTTTTTTTTTTGTTTGTTTTTTTTTTTTTTTTTTTTTTTTTTTTTTTTTTTTTTTTTTTTTTTTTTTTTTTTTTTTTTTTTTTTTTTTTTTTTTTTTTTTTTTTTTTTTTTTTTTTTTTTTTTTTTTTTTTTTTTTTTTTTTTTTTTTTTTTTTGTTTTTTGTTTTCCACTAATGATATTGCCGCACCAAAAATCGTGTGTGTCAAATTTGCAGTATGTCAAAGAACGTCTAGTCAGCTCTTGTGCCAAGTCTGGTTCGTTTCTGTGGTTAAGCAGAGCCCGCGTGCGACGAACATAATCCATTTTTCGAGAAAAAAATGAAAACACTTGAGAAAATAAAATGAGAATGTATCATTATAAATGACGCTTTATTCATGCCTAAAATAATATTATTATGCACCTGTCGCTCAGAGAGTCAGCAATATTAGTATTGCCATCGCGGCAATCATAATCAAGCTGAATATGTGTAGGTTCTGGCGAATTCGGGAGCGGCACACATAGAGTTCGTGTTTGGTGATATTAAGATTTGACGATTTGGAACAAGTGCATTAGTGCACTAGTTATATATATATATATATATATATATATATATATATATATATATATATATATATATATATATATATATATATATATATATATATATATATATATTACATGACGTGGTTTCTTCCATTTCACAACAGGTTGATTGATACAAACTAGTTTTTTTTTGCTTCAACCAAAGTTATTCATTTTGTAAAACAGTTCTCTACATTTTTGCCTCTAGCTGGCTCCACAGGTATAGTGCATTAAGGTTGTTCTTTTGTTATCATTATGTAAATCGTAGGTTAAGTAGCTGATGATTATTTTAGGAAAAGTTGGCTTTATACATCATTAGTGTTGGCGGGCGTTAGTGGGTGATCAAAATGGTGCACTGCACAAGTAACCCTTTAATTGATGCAACATCAATAGAAAACCACCAAGGTCACGAAGGAGTGCAATAATGGCGAGAATGATTTAATTACAACGTTTTATTTCATGCCAAAAAGCAGTAGCATTGTAACTGATTAATCATATGAGGCGTAAAGTACCAAAACAGTAATTTATTTCCATCTAGAGCAAGTGGATTCAGGCATTCAGATTCCCTCATGCAATAAAACCATTATATGTACACACACATAACTCTGATTTCAGTATAAATTGGTCCCACTGAGTCTCGCATAGCAGATTATTTTCGATCAGTCAATCAATAAAGCAATCAGTTCTAAATTAGAAAATATGCAATGTATTGATATTGCTATAACAGTGCTGCGTTGCTACTTTACGCCTACTTAATTGATTAAGCATAATTGAAACATTTTTGTCAATATTGACTAGGCATTGGGGATTTCGGTTAATCCTATTCAGCTGTGTTTCAACGACATTTATTATTCTTTTGCCGAGTTAATATTGGTTTCGATTAGTTGGATGAAATAAATGACCGGCATATCGTTTTGATGAAGATTATATTTGGCCATATTTGTAGCAAACGATTTAAATGATGCAGTCCCTAGGCAGTGTGACAATTGCCAATAGATTGTTCTTGAGGCTCCAAATGGTCAACTTTCATGGGGTATGACCAAAAGCTTATTTGGTCGACCTGGAAGAAGGCACAAAAGGGGCTTGTTATCAAATTCCGGTCCGATTATTGCCCTTGAATGGACATCAACTGCTTTGCTTGGTAATATGCTTCCATCTAATGACAGCCTACCAATATCAATATCATTATATATTGCTATTCTCATATCAATTCTTAAATCATTCATATTGATCAACGCCGATAATGCTGGTGCAGTACAGGAGGTGTTCCAGCTGTAGCTTCCTTATACTAAATGCCATGTACTGTCGAATCCTCTTGCAACAGCAATGCCATGTCGGTAGCAGCTACAATACCTAATATTTTGTTGGACTCTGAAGGTTGGAAGCTTCTAATTAACAATTTGATGAAATAGATAACCTGATAGTGGGTTTGTGGGCAACTCTATTTGAGTACAATGTTTGCCCGGTTGGTAAAATGATGTTCGTTACTTTCAAGATTCTGACTCAAGTTGATGCAAAATGTTGGCAGACAGAAACTCATCTCACCTACAAATTATGTGTTAGGATTCAATGATCATCTCAATGAGTAGCTTTTATGTTATTCCTCCATTTTGTCGGGCCCGTGCTTTTAGCGTTACAGTTGTAGCTACACATGGTTAAGTTCTGGAAAAAAAAATCATCCGAGTGCCTAGAACGACCCAAACAATGACTCAATTAGTGATATAAATATCCAAGCCCTTCATATCGCCCGCCAGTGTGCGTATGCTTAATCAATGATTATTGTTCCTTGTACATTGTACCGGCGTCTGTAGGTAACGTGATTGATTTGTCTGGTATTTCCGACCAATATGTTCACAGACTAATGGAAAATAAAAGAGGCCACAGGATATCGTTCATTTGATTCATGACGTTGGTGCCCTTGTAGTCTAATTTTGCAGCAGCTAGCTGACAATATACTACAGAGGCTCTGGTAGACATGTGCAGTTCTCTAGCCGAGGCTCTGAACACTCCCAACTTAAGCACGTATATGACATCACGGACTCTCGCGAAATCCTTATGTCTTTTTCACAGCAATCTTTGTAGAAATATTATGATAATTTCGAGAATCACAATATGAATGTCACGTCGCATTCAACTTGAAAATCTTTCGGGAATGCAACTTGGCCTGCACGAGGCATAATATTATTCTTAAAAAATTATTCAGATATATGTTGCGCATTTGATTATTTTAAGACAGCAAAAGTTTTAAATCATAAAAAAGAAATTCTGAATACATTTGACACTATAACATGTCTGCCACGCATTCGCAACATTTATGCGCCGTGGCAGTAAAGTGACGTGTTTGCCTGATATAGGCATGTCTTGATTATATTAACTTTAAACAGCACCTTTGATATATAGCCAACAATATTTTGAGCCCGTGTAGGCATGCGATGATGATCTGATACCACATGTCAACTTTGATGTATATGGTCCATGCATAAAGTGGAGCTGGTACAACGTAATATTTTAGATGAAGTTTCAAGTTGCCCCGTTTATACATTGCAGATGTCAAGAAGATATTTACTATATATATCACCTTTGATATCTTGTCAATGCACAACGTGAATCCGATATAACGTACTTTTCAGTTCTAGTATCAATTTTCACCGTTTATACATCGCCTGATATCTGCTAAATCTTGTCGAATGTCATCTTTCTGGGACTGCGAATAATATTTTGGGCACTGTGGCGTGTCCAAATGATATTTACATCGTAAATCATTTCTATATATGGTCAATGCATAAAGTGAAGCTGGTACAGCGTAATATATCTGCTGTAGAAACAATTCACTCCGTTGATACATTCCCTGAAAATACTGCCAATTATCGTATATCATATGTTACGAGTGATATTATGAGCATTTTAGTCATGTCCATACGATATTTACATCATATACCATTGACATTAGATCCATTCGTAATGTGAAGCTGGTGTCAATTTTCACCGTAAATACATCACCGGATGTCTGCTTAATCCGGCCAGATGTCGTGTTTTTGATATTTTCATCTCATATTAACTTCTATATATTGTCAATGCTTAAGTAAAGCTGATTCAACGAAATATTTAAGTTGTATTATCAATTTTCACGGATCATGCATCGTCCTGATATCAGATGATACTGCCAAATGTCGTATTTCTTAAGAGTGCTGAGCGATATTTTTTGGGCACTTTCGGCATGTCAAAATGATATTTGCTTCATACATTAATAGATCAATAATATAATGGTATATGCTTATGGTCCATGCATTCTTCAACGATATGACATGATGTTTGCAATGTGTAATGACGTTTTCATGGATAAACTCGTCGATGCTGATCATGCTAACGATCACGCGTATTCAGTTTTCTTAGGGCTGTTGGGCTTGTTACACACCTGCGGTTGTTTATGCACCAGCATGGATAAATGGGTGTAATCAATGAGAGTGTGCTTATGTGACGGGATTTCAGTGGTCCCTAACGAGTTTAATTTCGCTCGCAGCGTTCGTATTCCTAAACACCACATAGATTTTATTGATATGATTGTTTTCACCCGTAAATCCCTGACAACTTAATATACTGCCAACATGAACAAGAGACCATCTAATCTCTATCATATTGGCAATTGATGCATTAAATGATCTGTATAAGTAATGTTTTCTGTGAGCAAATGTCCTATTTATGTTTTGTTCTATGATATGTGGATATGCAAACTGCTGTTATTTTCAGGATCAAAGACGGCTATATTATATTTTTCTCATAACATTGGCATCATATATTGCCTTCGTGATAGTTGCTGAATTTTATTCCACTAGTAACTGAACAGATCAGAGAGACGACAAAGTACCTCACATGAGTTTAACATTGCCAAACTGTTGGAATTTCTAGAGGACGTTACTAACATGATAGACACTAGGGACCCTGTAGATGTTATTTGTTGAGACTTTCAAAACGCGTTTAATAAAGTAATCCCCAAACGATTAGTTAGCACACTTTTGGCTCCTGGCATCAGCGGTAGATTAGACGAGGGTCATAAGTGGTGTCCCTCAATGATTTGACGACAGTGCTGTTACATGATAATACACCCACACGCTACCCCCACAAGCGTGGGGGTGTATCTCACACTCCTCTATCATTTACAACAAACTTTGCTGCGTCAAGACAAAAAGAACTATATCTGTAAATCTTGTGGCATAGGGGTACCAAACACCACCTGTCTATGTATAGCATGTGGCTACGATAGGCAGAACCACAAATTGCACTTGACTAAGAAGGCTGTGCATGCGTTGCTGTTACAAATATAACAACACAGTTTCCCATATAAAGATTAGAATCTGTATGGTAAATCATGACAAAACACAGTGAACGCGCGCAGGTGGCCGATGCACTAGCACTCAAACGAACCTGTGTAAAAACCCCATATCCCAGAAGATATACGCTCTGGAAGAGGAGTTATGCATTGCCTAGCAGCCAGTCAAATCGCACAGACAACAGGCACAAGAAGTTCAACAAGCTATTCTTAACGGGACAAAACCACCACACCTGTGGTCATTGGCGGCAGTACAAGCCCTTTAAGTGAGCAGCCTATACCAGCCCCCTATGTGGCTGTATCAAGGGAATGAAAACTGGTGAGTTGATAGCAACCTGATTATTAGCCTGAAACTGCTTGTGGGCGACAAAGGATGTGCCTGTACCTTGTACCCCTGACACAGGTGTGAATAGTGTCGTAAATCTGTTAGACACCTGGAGCTGTGAACCCCTCAGATTTTTCCAGTATATATGTTCTTCAGGCAGTACTTGCGCCCACAGTATATTGACGTGCCACCCTGAAGAACGAGCCCGTTTGTTGTTATCGTAAACACTTAACTTTCTGCTTTGTACGTGTTGGGATCTCCGTAATGAATGATTGGCTGTTCTTCACCTGTTTCAGGGTCAGTGAAGTGAATTCACCAGAGATCTGTTAGTCGACAATAGGTATTATTGGCAACACCGAACTCTTGGCAGATTCAAAGATATAATCAGTGGCTGACTGTGTAGCGTCTTCTAGTAGGGGTATCCTCATTTATTTCAGAGGTGGGGGGGAGCTAGGTTGATACTAGGTGTGTTGGTGTCTTCATAACCGCATGGTCCAACGGAGTGAAACTACTGACTTAGATGCCTGGAAAGATTTGGTCACTTGTTACACCTAGAGGGGGAGGCTCGGCACTCACACTACTTTATAGCCCAAGACGCAAAATTCTGCCCGGCGCCCCTCCCTAGTTGTCCCTTATTATCCAGTAACAGAGCCTTAAACTCATGCACATTTCCACAAGATTAAGACAGAATAAGCGATGTTCATGGTTATTATATCACCGAAAGAGCTTTCCTCTTAGCCCACAACGTCTAGTAGCATAGAGAGGCCCCCATATAGCATACTTACTTTATCCAGATAGACATTAAGTGGGTTGAAGATACCTAAGTTGGTGGGCCGGTCATGTCTGTAACTACCCAAAGTTAGCTATAGGGCTGTTATCAAGACCCAACATTGTTAACACACCATCGGCACATCATAAAGCCCCATCAGGAATTGGGAGATGCAATTCTGGCAGAACCAGGCAAATTTGGTTGAATGGTGTGCAACCTCCGCTATGGTGTTTCCGCGTTGAACCACCTAAACTCTGGAGTCCCACCCGTTTGATGGTGGATAGCCACGAACGGCTTAGACACCTTAGCCTACGGTCACTTAATTAACGTGGTGGAGTCGGGCCCTTTGGGGGTCGGATCAACCGGGACTACCATTGAACATTTCAACGTTATATTCGTCGGCCTGAGAAAATATTGATGAAGTTGGATGAGCTGTGGTTGACATATAGGTTCTTTCATCAAGTCGTGCTAGTCGATAAGTCGTGCGTGGCCACAGGACTCAATCTTACTGCGTCACAAACTCACAATTTGAGGGTGTTATGTAGATACATGGCACCACATAACCATTGATGTAAACCGAGCATAGCTTGCACCGATATATAAGATGCTAAAAACACTGCTTGGTAGATGCTGACAAAGCGTGCACCTGTATTGCCAACCAACCCATGATCACAGTCGCAATACATTGGCTAAATGTGCGTTTCTCTACTCCCAACATATTCGGTAACAAACGCACTCTATCCTCGGGCACCGTGTGTATATTGGAAAAATAACACTGATAAAGCGAGCAAGGTTTGTGGTCATCTGTTGCTTTGGCAGCGAAAATGGTATGGCAGATGATCAATCTTGCAAAGGGTTGTTTTTGAAACGACACAAATACCAATTATGCAGGCTTAACCGTGTCCACAGGCGACACCCATTCAATAATAGCATGAATGATCGTTATGGCCAGGTCTAATTGGTGCCGGTACACTCATTTGGGTATATTTGATATAGAATGCAATCAATGTGATGAAGCACGCCATTGCGAACAAAGCATCAATGTTTTATCTAAGCTCATCATATCTTCAATGATGAATGCCAATATTGCATATGCAGTTATTTAATTGAATATGCTTGATGCTTGGTCCCTAATTTGTGCTGAAATTATTGATAGCCACATATACCTAACAGCGGATCAAGCATAGGCTAATATATAATCTCATGCAATCACTACCGATAGAGACAAACGTGGTTTAATTTGCCCACCACTTGGCACGTAACCATAAACCGAATTAGATGTGGAAAAACCTGTTTAAATGTGCGTATATATCCACTAACTTTATTCTGATGCTCGCGCTCGTTATAGGCTGTCAATCAAAGAAGCGAAATGTTTGCAGTAACAGTGTTACGCTGATAACTTTACAGGGATTTATTTTTGTACCAACGTTTGGTGTATTGCTGTACATGAGATATTTCAATTTGACGGGCTCTTGATCAAGACACTTACATGTATACCCTTTTGGTATTTTATTCAATACTCAGAACGCGTAATCTACACATGTAGTATCTCTAATTTATTCCAGTGCTATTATGAGGATCAGATCGAATACGTTATGTTTTTGCGCAATACAGCCTGATATGTCACCTAATACAGGTTGCTGCTTCAATAACACATTCCTATGGCATCTATGATGTTATTTGAGCGCAAACATATTGCACAAGCAATCGTTTATATATGCATATACATGTATTATTTACCTATATTCATCATTTTGAACCCCGTCAAAATCATACTGGCTCTGCACCAAAACATAAACAACAAAAATAAAACTATGCGGGTCAACCTAGCAGGTCTGATATCATCATGTAACTATGGAAAATTATGCTGTTTGATTCAAAATGACACAAAACCCATTCTGCAGATTTTACCAGACCGCAAAGCAGATAAAAAAACTGCTATGCACATAGCAGTTGTGATTTATCATAACGTTCTGATGAATTAGATGCTGTAATCTGATATTGCATATGCGGGTATTTTATCGACTTTGTTTAATGTTTTGTGGTTGATTTATACTTAAACAACTGGGACGTCGCATTTGCCTGACTGCTTTAACCTATGACAGATGAGCATATCTAAACGGTTTGTCACAAACCATAATGGCAATGCCATTTGTCTGTGACCTGAGCGTGGCGCATCTACATCCAGTAGCTTACACAAGAAAGCGAAAGTCAGCGAATAATGTAACTTCATTAAGGTAGCTACTAACCACAGCACCACAATCGCCGCGATGAATGGTATACCCTGTGCAATACGACCATGACGTTTTCCTTCAAATTAATATTTCGTGAGATGTCAGCCAGGCAACGAAAATATTTGATAGTTACTGTGCAGTGCTATGTGCCTCCATATTTTTAGAAGCAATAATAGTTTTGTCAGATTCCATGGAATAGACAACTAGCTTTAACAAAGGGTCTTCTTGAATGATACGTCTAGGATGTCGCGAAATTTTTTGTTTGTGCTCTCATTCAACACATTTATCACTTCTAGGAATAAGTTTTAGACGGCAGTTAATAATATCGAGCTCAGGCTGAGTATGACACAAATACTTTACCTATGTATGTTGAGACTTGCGGAGCAGTTAGTATGTAATATTCCTAATTCCTAACTTATCCCGAGGCTGTTATTCTGCATAAGAAACATTATCTAAATCTTCTATACATGTGTTCAAAATCCATGTGTAAACACTAAATGATGTGTTTTCACATGTAATAAACGTTGTCTGACATCTCACTACTTGTCGGTATATCAACCACGCTCAAAGGAGCCAACATTTAACAATGTACATTAATAGGTGAGGTTTACTACCTATTCAGCGTTTAAAGGTATCCCAAAAACTGCTACAACACAGGTCGAAAACAAACATCAACGAGTCGTATAAATTATGAGCCATTGTGTAAAAGCATAAGTAGAATTTCATAATTTGCAGTATTTGCAAGCAATACAGTAAATTGCATAGGAACGTCACAGTGTGTCAGGAAGTAAATTTAAGGTGCAACTATTATTCTTAGTTGATATAAGGGACTAGGCGCGTAACTATCATCGCTCTCAGATATATCTCCACTGCAATTAATTCGCGCCAGAACAGTATTTACCAAACCATCATTGCAACGTGCAACGTGCAACTAATTCCGCACTAATATTATAATGCGCCTCTCTATCGGGGCGTTCTCGGATTATCACCTTTCTATATATATACATATTATGGTATTGTTCATTACACCAGCAACTGATTCTCAGTGATAACCTAAAACTGGGTTGGCTGGCAAATTGGAAAGGTCTTGCTGATTATCTTGGCCATGCCTTTCCAATAAATATACCCTCTAATATAAGCGTCCGTACATCGATGCGATGGACGCTTTGGCCACATTTTCAATCAGCCCAGCTTGTTAAGGTATTGTGTGTAGCTTGGTTAGGTATTGTCAAGGAATTGTGTGCTAGATCATACTTGTATCATTTTTAGGCATTTGAAAATTACCGACTGCACATGGCTTTTGTACTTTTTCTTCACCTCGTCCCAGATCAACTAGTAGCTGCCAAAGTTACTTTACAAGCATAACAATGTGGTAATTAAAAACTGCAGCGGATCAACATGTATATCAGGTCGTACTGTGACAATTGATTGTATGCAGGAAATTCAAAGAAAGTGTTTATAGCGATGGCAACCACGCATCATACGTATTGTCAAGCTTGTTCTTAATTCTATGCATTTCTGTTGCAATTTATAATAGTATGTATTCTACTGTTATTGGTATTTCCCCATATTTCGCAACATCAAAGCATGAGTAACTCTAGTTATATAGAGGGTAAAATGTGCGCAATTTTCGATATGTTTATGGATACATTGGCTTCTGCTGGATTGATATTTCCCTTCCAGCTAGATTTCGATCAATCATAATACCTAAGATTGGGATTTGTTTACACATTTTAAGTCTATTAAAAAAATTATTCGGGTTTAGTTTTTGTTGGCAGTAGTTTATCGGGTATGAACCAATTGGTTTATTAAATCAACTTTCGGTTAACAAAGTTTATAACTAACCAACTTGCTATGATGAGTCTAAATATCATGAGGGGTGTGCTGCTTATTCAGTGAAGTACACCACGGTCAAAGCCTGCTTGTACTCAAAAGGAGACACTCGTTAGTAAATCAGTAGATAAATGATGGTTCATTAATTCATAACGATATGCCAGATGAAACCCGGGGGCAATGGTGTAGCTATTGGTGTAGAAGGTTGCTCTAGGGAATATATCACCAGTCAACCGTTTTGAATTTAACCATGTCATGCGTTGCTGTTAAATCTCTTTGTTCAATTTGTTATTCTTCTCATTTCGGTCTCCATTACTGTGGCGTCCAATGAATTTAAGGGAATTCTAGGCTAAACAGCGTGCCACGTAGCTTTTCATTTCACTTGAAAGTACATAGAATAAATGTGAGTGGGTAGCAACCTTTATATTTATGAGAACAGTGTGACTCTCATTGGATATTTTAACGTAATACTTTTGCGGCCTGATGAAAGGTTGATGAGGAAGGATGGTCAGTGGTTGACAGACAGACTCTTTCATCAAGCATCATTGTCCCAATCAGTCGGACATGGCTACAGCCAACCCATGACCACGGTCCCAATTCCACGGCTTCATGTCGCGCTTAATTTCATTTTGTTTGTTTTGACTGCTAACACAACCGTGTACAGGTATGTTGGGCTAATGCTAATGCTGCCGTAACGAAGAAGACCGGGTGATGTGAAATTCATATTATTGCAATAGCGTTGATCATGGTATAAAACGATGTGATGACGTGCTAGTTTATGCACATTAATATCTATTATGCTCAAAACTTATTCGGTAACATGAGCATTCTCATGCTCAACGAGCGGAAAAGGATAGCTCCGATCAAACAAGTTTGGATGTCATCAGTTGCTTTGGCAGAGAAAATGGTATTGCATATGACCAATTATGCAAAAGACTGTTGTGCAATGACACAAAAACAAACTATGCAGGCTTAATCAGGTCGCCAGTACAAATAAGTTTCGGTGCAGTCGTTGAAGCATATGCTTATTCAAATTGGAATCTTTGCGATGAAGCACGTTATTATATCTGAGATGATGAATGCCGATATTGCTTATGGGATTATTTAATCGCATTCGCTTGATGCTTGGTGCCTTATTTGTGCTGATATTATTGATAACGACATATACCTGACTGCTCTATGATGTCTAAGCAAATGTATAAGGCTTCCCATTGATAACAATAGATATGTCAGGTTGGTCGTGCGAAATATATATATATATATATATATATATATATATATATATATATATATATATATATATATATATATATATATATATATATATCTTTCGTATGTTTCATGGTACGTGCCAACTCGACCTACAAAATATGCAATTACAAACTATACATCCAGTTATTCAATCCATAGGTTATATATGTTTTTGACATTTGGTATAATTGTAATCTATCATATTCCCCCAGCGAGTAATTATTTTACTAAACGAATTAAGACTTGATATTGCTGATGTATGCAGTAGTAGCGGCATCCATTATACACATGCTAGCTATAGCATAGCAGTATACAATATGGTGGTTCTGGACGACGTGTGACAGCCCCTCAAGCAAACTCTAACACTTCAAACCCATTTAGTACTCGCCTACCACTCCAAGAACTCGAAGAACTTTAAAGCAATGATATAGTATAGCTATTCTTGGCGACGGTGTCTAAACTCCATGGCATCCCCCTGGTCATCCATCACTTTAGCGACTGGCGACGCAAAAGGCAACCATGTACACATGGCATGACATGTTTTATAAGATAGATAATTGATGACGCTTCAAATAGCTGTCAAATAATTGTTCTGTTTTTGAACGTTATTAACGTAGTTCGACTTCCGACACTGTAGGCCGGTTACATATTTTAGCAATTAACTTTCGGCGTTTTGCACATTTAAACATTTCGCAGATTTTATGGTTTTAATGTCGCTATGATAAAATGTGAACAGCGAAATGTATTTAAATTAATCAAATTAATGTACGCTAAATTGATACTGACCATAGCAAGCTCATTAGAGGCAAATTGCGAACCAATACGTAGCCTCTGCGCATGACATATAGCTGTTGGCGATGCCCTGTAAATATTGCTTAAGGGTGGCGCTGCCATGTAAATATTGCTTAAGGGTGCGAGAGTAATTTTGATCGAACAAAATTAATAGCATTACCATAGAAAGATTGATTATTCCACATTCGCGCTGTGGCCTGTAACGTTCAAATAGTCAGCATTGTATTTAGCATAAATAATCAAATTTTAAAAGGGTATCCCATTCAGGGTTTAACAACAGTCGATCGATTGCAACCGGCGAGAGACAAAATTGTTATATTGGTGCATAAATTGATCGCAATGTGTTATATATCAATTTAATTCCAGTGGCACTACCCTTCTGATAAAGTTTCGATTCTCACGTTGGGCAAAAATTGAAACGAGTGCGCAGACATGATAAGCGAAGATGAGAGTAGGGCTGACAGAGCGGCCACAATTTGAAAAGCGCTTTGGAGATGAACTGCAGTCTGAGGCAGAGCGTTAGACTATTGGCAACATCACCTATGTTGAACGTAATAGAGGAGACGGTCAGAAGGAACAAATACTTTAAGAGCAATTTGGATATGAGTTTATACAAGTACGCAAAAAAATGTTCATCCCAAGATAATTAGAAAAATATTTCATTTCGCGCAATAAAACCCCTGTTCTTGGCGTGGGTTTCAATAGAGTTGCTCTGTGTGTGTGAAGTATTATGGCGCCATCGTCTTTCATAGATCATTGGCCTCCTACCCCTGTCCATTTTGCTATATCTATTTTGGCAATAAAATTCATATTTTGGATGACTGCGTAGAAGACCTCAATCTACTCTCTATGGCGGCTATTGCCGCTTTGTGGCCAATAAATTTCACCCTGTTATTGCTGCGCTGGCAATAAATATGCTCAGCTATTTTGTTGCAAATACAAAAAACACTATATACCATTGCTACAATCTCCAGGTTTTATCTCTGATCTGAGATGTCCATTTGATCTCTTTCTATATAATGAATTACCAATATCTTAGATTTAACAAAATGGCTATGGTTAACTCAGACCGTACAAATAAAGTTGCTACAATTCTACCAGCGGCATCCTTGGAGAGGTTTTTATGCACATCATCCACAAAAGTCCAGCCGCAGCCGACGACCAAGAAATCTTCTTTGCTGGTTTATGGAGAAATCAAAAAAAAATAAATGGCTATGGTTAAACATCTACAACAGCATTCCAATAAATACTTAAGTTGATATATGAGTACCTTAAAGGGCGGTAATGACGCGCAATTATGTCTGCTCTGTTCCCTTGGCATAGAAGGCCAGTTTTGTTAGACGATGACCACAAGTAGTCCGCTCTGTGCAAAAAGTGGCTGTGTAAAATGTCCTGATATAATAATCACAGAAAGCATTTTTTGGACAGGTCCAAGTGGTTGTATCAGTCACATTATGATTCCCAAATGCCCACAATCCGATGCACCTCGTGGCGCACTTGAATGTGATACAATACATAGTGTGCATTACATGGGAACGGTTAACGCTTATACCAAAGCTCATGATCCAACAATTGTTAAATCAGTTGTTGATGGATAAACAACTACATCCTAATTAGCTATTCTAACATAAGCTGTGTATTCACTACTGAGATGAATAGTTTTATAAATGCAGCAACTGGTTAGTTTGCCTAGCGATAGAAATGTTCACATGCAATGACGTCAGCAATGCATGCGTTGATATCATTGACGACATTATTGACGACATTATAGGCTTGACCAAATAGCATTCCAAGCCTTGCAAATTACATTGGTTTATATTGAGTACTTTACAAGACTATTCAAGTGGACATGACATGGCCTCAATTGGATCGAAAATCAAAATGCAACAAATATGTGAGCACCAGCAAGAAACAAATAGCAGACTAGGTTTATTACTGAGGAGGGTTAATGTGTTGATACGAATGTGTATGTGAGAGAATAATATTGATACATATCTACTATCGATAACTTTAATTGCATTTTGTCACAACCATGTGTTTAAGCCGGAAGTGAAATACACAAGTCAATGTCAAATGTTTTTCTCAGAATAAATATCCAATCTGGACAACTCGAAGCAATTGCGATGTTTATGGATTTTATCTGTATTACAAGGAAAACAAGTTTTCCTGTAGCCAGGCATTTACCTTCCCTGAGGTGTCAGATTAGATGATAATCTAACAGTACCAGCAACAGCATCTGATCATATGAAATACACGAACTGCTCCCCCGCCTAGTGCATTTGACGCGATTACCAGTCCAATGCCTCATCATGAAGATCGGACAGCTTGCAGGTAAATATATGATCTTTTGTCTCCTTCAAGTTAAACATTACTGCAGGCTTGGGTGACGATTATAAAAGCGTGAGCTGCTTTGTTCGCATAGAGATTGCGGTCGGTCACTTGTATCATGACATGAGGCTTTTATTTACTACTAATAATGTTTAACTTCTTAATTCAATCATTAAAGTCAGCCGCTACGCAATCTAACATTTGAGTAGATTGATCCATGAATGGCTGCTTATATAGATGCGTTATGAATTGTTAAGTATGTATTTTGTAAGTGGGATTCGGTTTGGTGATTATTCCAATCTCACAGTAAATATACAGTGCCAGTGCAGGTAGATTCGACGAAGCGAATAGCAATGCTGCCATGCATAATCACAGCACATTTAAATGTGCATATTATGCAAACTCGAAGCATGTTGCCTAGGCTTTATAACAGCTTTAAGCAAGTAAGTGGCATACTGATATAAGAAGATCAGTTATTCTAAAACGATCAAACATCTGAGTTGCAATACCTCGCTAAAATTAGTCCGAAGTGTCCACTACATTTTAGTTTCTGATTGTCTACATTGTCAGCAATCGATAAATCTAACAAACGTTTCCATCAGTCAATAAACCTGATGATTACAAATTAATTTGCTCATTATATACCTTGGTATATGCACATATTTTTCTATGTATTATTTATATGTATATACATTATCGATATATATATATATATATATATATATATATATATATATATATATATATATATATATATATATATATATATATATATATATATATATATATATATATATATATATATATATATATATATATATATATATATATATATATATATATATATATATATATATATATATATATATTTGCACGAACGCGACCTTGGGTAGACAAACCGCCAACCATTCGTAGGATTAGGTCAACGAAAGGATATACCGCTATGTCGACATAAAATCAATGCACATTTTCATTCAAAACGTTTGAAAATATTTTTGTTTGACCATTTTGATTTGATAGTCTAGTCTTAGTGACGTACAAAGATAACCTATCACTAATGTCTTCATTGGATTTTAAATATTATAGCAAAACCAAATTTTAGCAACTAACCATTCGTTGACATAACACGAAAACGTAAATATCTTCCCTATAACCAATTATACTTTGACCCAAATGACTATTGATTATGTATACTTGAAGAACTAAGATATTTGATTGATAATAAAATTGTATTACCGAAATTTGTTGTTGTTCTCATTATTCATCTCTCTTAAACGTTGTATATATATATATATATATATATATATATATATATAGATATATATATATATATATATATATATATATATATATATATATATATATATATATATATATATATATAGAGATAGAGTATATATATATATAGATATATATATATATATATATATATATATATATATATATATATATATATATATATATATATATATATATATATATCTATATATATATATATATATATATATATACGGTTATATTCATGCTGTGCATGTAGATGCTTAAACATTCTTCAACCATAACTGATATCATATATTAATTGTTGGATGCTATGGTCACATATATACGCAATTGTCTACGGGGAATCACTACACAGCCTTCCTTGTAATGGGTGACTTACATATTAACATTGTGGCAGGTTGCATTGGGGCGTTATATTTACAATGATGCCAAATAATAAAATGTTACAATTACTTAAGGAACGGACTTAAACTACAATGCATTCACACTTTTGTAATCAACTGCTACTTCAGTTACATTCACACACATGTTAAAAAAACTAATCTGTGACATGAAGTTATGTTCAGAATATAAACACATTCGTATAGGTTTCAGATATGAGTTACGAACAATTGAACCGAGATTCAACATAATACATGAATTGCATAACCAAAGAATTAACGGAAAGTTTACTGAGATCGACCTCTTTTGGGTTGACTACAGCTCTCTACCTAAAAAAGAAACATACACTGACGACAATGCAGAATACACATATTTGTGACCGAGCGCAACGAGTATATGGCTAGTGGACGATTCAATTAAAGGGGAGCTGTGCAGGCAGCGCAACCGTTCTTATCCTTCATTTTAGGGATATCTGCCACTTTTGCTTCATTTGTAGACATTTTTGCTTAATGTATCGCTGATTGTTTGTGCTGCAAATGCAGCGGCATCATTGTAAGTTCGACTCAATATAGATTCAATATTTCACCAGTCTTAATAATGTTTTGTTTACTGTTCAGACCTAAGTCAATCATACTAATGGGTATAGCGTATTCAGTAGCCGTAGTATTGACTGCAATGTATATGCTTTATTTGATATTACATAATATACTCATCCTCATATTAGTCACCCTTCATGCCATTTCATAAAACAGGGCTCACATCTTAATCGGGATTATCACTCTCAAAGCGGTTTTCTTTGAGGCTTGTCGAAAGGTTGATGAGCTACGAGGAGGGACTAGAGTTTGTTATACAATGCCAAAGAAGGAAATATGTGCCCACAGAGGGACCATATTATGTTTTATCACAAGCAATAATGTTCAGGGTAATGACATTTCTGTCCATATGTAAAATAAGGCATTAATCCCATAACTACTTGACTTTGCTATGATGTTTCTGTTAGGTAGTTATAAATATTCGTTGTTCTTTGTGACCGCTTTTCATCTTCAAGCATAGCAGTTTTAATTTGACCTGACATGTCGAGGAGTGACCAAACACATTGAACGGTACTGGGCTTTGCAATTCTAAAACCATTACGAGTGATTCATAAAACAATCCCAGTCAGTGTGCAAAAACAATAAGCTTGTTAGCGCATAAGAATGAATTCATAATGATCTGGCGGTGCAGACTTATCAAAGCTCTAACCTTAATGCGTCTCTTTGTTGGCTCCCACATTAACGTTCTTTGCATTCAAGCCACATAGCTAGCAATGGTCAACACTTATTGTGAAACACGTCATTAACTGGGCGCTTTTTGCATCGCATGGATGATGACACCGTAAGGCCGTGGCATTGATTTGCTCATGCATCACATTAACGACCAGTTGCGCAAAAAGCAAGCATTTTAAATCCTGATGAACGTTTTATGCTTGAGAATATTAATGTTTGTGCCTTTTATTGATGTTATTAATTGTCTCCTGCCTAAAATTGACTACATTTGTAACGATATTCAGAATCAAATCATTGGTTGCGCCAATGAGAAGGAATAACTGCAAAAAAGTAATTAGAGGTGGTGCCGGATTTGCAGGAATTTAAATAATGATTTTACATAACGTATGGTTATCACTTTTCCATCAATGTTCAGAAACAACTGGACGAAAAAGGAAGAAGTCTTCTTTGACAAAGGAAATAAATTCACTATAAGAATAGAAAAAAAGGCTTAACATATTAATCGCTTCTGTAAGGAATTATACATACTGGCTCTAGTGAGTTGAACCCTGATGAAAACGATAGGCAATGCTACATACAGGTTGCGCCAAGAGTTAAACTAAGAGTTATCTCACTTAAATTCAGGGGTTATTGGTATTGTACAGACTGCATATATGCAATAGTATGACAATATTGTACTTATTTATGATAAATCTAATACTTAGCATACTTAGCATTATTGCAGTTATCATTAACAACAACCAATACAACTATTCTGTAGTCCATCGGCGCTATTAACAAACTATTAATGCAAGACGATGCATTTAGATCGGTTTCTCTTTCACCTGAAAATTTCACACCAATGATACTTGCCAGTTTGCAGAACTATGCGGCATTCACTGGGATTGTGACGAGCAGACCTGTTGTCATGCGATACACACAGAAAGTGTTCTTTAGTTGAGAGATTTTGCATTCAATTTCTTCCACAAATTGAAGCGTTTCTTTAACAATGCAAAGGTAGATGTTGCTATTACTACTGACGGACGAAACTTTATATCATCAATACAATATCAATGCACCTTGCAAAGAGCATGGTTACCTGGTTTCTTTGCGGCCATGGACTGGGTACTCATGTATTTAACGGGCGATGCAATTTAAACTCCATGGCAATACTTTGCACATTCATCGATCATGTTTGAGACGACAAATGTAGGTTGTTCATATACCGACATTTCCCGTTATTGATTATCTTCTGTCTTGATTTTATCTCACATATACCATTGTTCAACATCACATGTTCAGGTACGCCTGTCAAATTGCTCCATTCACCTTTAGCAAGATAAAGCAACGAATGACATTTGATAGCGGATTTATGTTAATGGCATCTTTGCAGAAATCTTTATTTCTTTTCGGCAATGCTACTTACATGCATGCACTAATCCCTCCCTTAATGGCGATCATTACGCGGGGACTTTTTGCTTTCGTAACCCAGAATAATTACTGTCCTAATCCAAATAACGACGCTTCGGTACGCAAGTGGCCAATTGCAAACTAGTATCTAAATAGATTACCATATTACTGAGATGAGCTTTGGAGGAAACAATGCACAGGTAGCTTGGTGAGCATATGTTTGTTAGTGTTGTAGCTCACAAATTTCACCAATGTAAACCATAAAACGTTCATTGACCACATGAGAGGTATGAGCATATACTTAATATAGCACCAAACACAGTAGATTAATTTGTGGTCGTATATGGGCGCAATTGAATCAGTGAGAACGCACGTTTAGATACAAAAAATCATTGGTATCGATACGCTCTCTGCTATTTGGAATGTATGTAAACAGCCGCTGCTCATGTACGCGCGCTCTTCGCTATTTGGAATGTTGCATTAAACAGCAACCGGATCACTGAGCTCGTCTTTATGTTCACGATTAATCATGACTTATGATGATAAACTGTCGACGGTGATAAGCTGCATTCAGTATGGGCCTCATTAAAGCGAGTTGCATATGATCGGCAAAGCTTGCTCACTTCTACATGTTCTATGCTTATAGGCTTTTGAATTCTCGCATTTCGCAAATAAATATTCACTTATATTTCAGTAGAATTATCTTCACATTCCGTAAATAATTTTTCAAAAGGGCAAATCATGTTGCTTTATATTATCTTGATATAGAAAAAACAAGGACCATTGGAAGAACGTTATTGCATATACTAATAGTATGGTCATATTTCTAACATAAAAACATATTAATGTACACGCGCACAGTGAAATTAGAAGTTAGTACCAACCATATTTATATAATTATCGTATGACTCTAAGCAGACTCAAATATTACATATTCAAAATATGTCAATTTATATCTCTGATCTTCTAATCTGCTCTATACTTTGTATAGAATGCGCCTCTTTGAAATCCCATGATATCCAGTATCATCACAAACAAATGTATTTTTGCTCCTTTTATTACACGATCTGTCACCATTTTGATCCCAGCAATCAGATAACCCTTAACCGCATTTACGATATTGTTATATTGAGGAAGTCATTCTCCCATTGATCAGTAAGATAATGTCGCTTTATGTGACGTGCCGCTATTCAGTTTGTGTCTGTCTGCAAAATGGTATTATCAAACACAGACATCCCGTCCTTCAGATTTGATCTCTGTTCATCTCACAAATGTTCCCCAAGTGGATATGCTTCAGTACAAACAAGAGAGGCTGGGGTAGGGTTTTTGATAAGTCAGGTGGCTGCGATGCAAAAGGCTTTATTCGCATACCGTATTATATTAAAACGGCCAAAGGAATGATGCCAAGTAGCAAGCGGCAATGATAGAAGATACATATAGCAATAGTTGTATTCAACAGACGTAGAAATGAAACACTATTGTAATGCTGACCTGAGTTGCTCAACGTAACCAGTTCAGTTGTATGGGGAAACAACCTCACTCCGATCCGATCGAATTCAACGAGATGAATAACTTATTTACCAACGGCGGCCCGTCATTTATTGCGCCGACACGAATAAGCGCTAAATATCCGCCGATAATACGAAGCCATTATCTCGATGCCATTTTGCTTCAGTTGTCCGCTAGGCGGCAGGTTCCTTGACGTCACATTGGCTGCTCTGCCTCAAGGAAAATTCTACATCAGCGGGAGCGAAAATTTGGGAACTAATGGTGATGGCTATATATTTTAGTTGGAATGGAATTATCCAAGTCAGACTCGAAACCGGGAGCTCTGATTCAAGACCCCACTTTGGATGCAGAATCCACAAAAACATCTAGAGGAATGGTCATGCATCACCAAGCATCCTAGTAATCAGGTATATAGCCTACCGCCGGTTAATATTCTTGGTATGGCACAGAATTGGCAAATGAAACCAGCCGGTGCGGTAAAAAAAACTACACGAGAATCATTCCCTGACCCATGATTATCCATGAACCGAGAGGCAAATATACAAGATATCTAGAATGGAGCATAGGTAGCTCATTTGCTCAGGTTGAATGGTCACCTGTGAAGATCCTGTTCAAGTTTGTGGGTACTGGGAGGCAATAGGTGGTGGAACATTCGTTTCCTCTGCAAGGACCTCAGCAAGTCTGGAGCTTGTATATTTTTGCCCGAGCTTAAACACCTCAGTTATGAACTGATGTATGCAGTCTGAATTAAATCAGTGTTATACACATTTTATGATAGTCATGTTATAAATCGGATCTCTTGTATGGCCATATTGAATATAATTAGGTACCAATGTTTGTGCATTTGAAACTTTTCTGGTGTCATCTTTCATTTTAGATTGATGCATATTATTCATACCAAACATAATTGGTACTTTGACACGCTTGACTGGGTCTTTATTTTGCTACGATAGATACCCCCCATTTGGACTGACATCGATGAGTGACGGCTTAAGCTCGGATCTAGTTTTCTTTTAAGAGAATCACTGCCAGGAGCTATCTGGATATACGAAGCAGTTTAATAACTTATAGTGCCAAGTATATAGGTACTGTCACTTTAAATTAAAATTCTACAAATAAGATTACATCTGTCACTACAAAAATATGCAAACCTATCGTACAACCTAAATTCAAATATACTGAACGGAATTGCAAAATATGATATAACATGGCCCCCATGGTAGCAAAGGGGTGGTTATATTTTTCCATCAGATAAGAACCAGTGGTTGCAAACAAAACAATTTTTCCCTTGTACCTTTTCGAACTACAATTCAACATCAATGGCAAACTCGGCATCATCAGTAAAGAAAATCTATAGAAAACGTATACTGCAATGTTTTTTATATCATAGCCTTACTGGATGTCTATGACTATGAAAAGACACATGGTTACATACAACAGAGCGTGTAAGCAAGGCTAGGGGAATCACTGTGAATGCATTTGATCAAATATGATAATACAGTTACCTTGTAACACTTACTTGCACCAAAATGACAAATGAGAGCAATCTCCAGTGTCGGCAGTGCTTGGACGTGGGTGTGACACTTTTGTCTCTGATTCAGTTCCGATGAGTTACCTGTTCCTACACCCGCCAAAACAATTTCAATAACGACCTGCATGGTAGTTTGATTGATATACTGGCAACTTTCATCAAACATATCAATAAATAAAAGACTAGCCTAAATGTTCTGCCAGCTGATCTCATATTTTCTTGGAGGCTCTCCGTCGTTTAGTTCGGCTGCCATTGACTCCATTGTGGCCAAAGAGAGTCGGTATGTGCGATATAGTTTGCAGTCTTTTGGAAACCCGAAAAAACTCACTACCGTCCTCTCATTGTTCCGACAGCGGAACATACAACAATAAAGCAAACTCCTCACCAAGGAACGCACAAAAAGTAAGTCAACGAACCGTGGAGAATGAAGATGGTGACGATTTTTAATCCTCACGACAAATGGCATATGTGACGTCACTGTCCTAAAGTTCCCGAATTTAACAGAGCAATATCTTGACCGACTTGACATGGAAAAGGGGCATTTCTAGATCATTTTTAAAGAGAAAAAAAGCTCGCAGTCACCGTGTGCAGGTTTCGATTCCATTTCAAAACTTTGAATTTAGGACAAATGGAATAAAAAGAAGTGGTGCATTTGAATTTTAAGCTGCTTTTATATTTGATATTTGTATGCATTTTACTATCGATACTTTTGAATTGATTGAAAAATAAGATGCTGGTGGTGAAATACAAGACAACTTCAAGGTATTCTCTACAATAGTGTTCTAAACGCAGCACTACAGCGACCCATAATGTCTTCAAGAGTCACCCTGTTATAGCAACTTGTATAACGAATACATCTCGCCCCCGTTGCAGTAATGCATGATGGATGCGCTTATGTCGTGTCTGTAGCCAAACTGGCATCGTTGGATCCATCAGACTCATTTAATCAACCGAGTTCACGTTTAGAAGTGCGTGATCTGCACAACGCATGTTGTCGGGCTGGAAATGTATTGTTACATGGCAACCACGTGAAAGGTCATTGGTCATGTTTGATCTCGCGCACTATGACTTAGAAGTATGGTACTTGGCTTATGCTTTCGGCTACTGAACGGATGACGCATATGCAAAGGACGACATTCTACACTATATAACCAAGGGAAAAGACTTTTTACGAGGTATAATTGATGGTCTTCTACATACGAACTTAGAGTTATCCCGCCCAATGAAACTAAATATAGAAACGCTTTATCTCCATATCACAAAAGAGGCATCAGGGTTGTGATAAGCGGTTATATACCATGCCATTAATAACAGCCGTGATCATGTTTAACGTTTACACTTTGACAGCGTGAGATCACGTGAGATCACGTATGATCATCGAATGGCGTTGGGTGTATATGCATGCACTGTATCTCTCATTCAGTTTCATAAAACAAATCGTGGAAAATCGATGTAATAGGCACTTTAATATTCATTAAACTCACCTCGAAATCATATTGATTATTTCTTACCGAGACATTGATTAGTTCCAGCGCAGTTGATAACTATGCACATCAATGTAAAGGCCAAGTTCAAATTACACATAATCATACATAAGTCTCATCGCAAGGTCATTACAGCTACACATTTGTTCCTTTCAATGGAAGCCAGTATTAACTTCTTCTTGCTAGATCCGTCCACACGCTTTGGGTTATAACGAAACTAGATAACTAGATTGTCAATGTCATTGCGAATCTTTGTGCATTCAGTTATCATGCTTAGCAAAAGTATCTTGTGAATAAGATTAGAGGCTGTTTTTGCTCGATAACCTTGAGTCCCTGCTGAATACGATGCACAGGCAGGGTGTTTTTAGTGGGGCCGCTGATTTCTACCTAAATATCGTTTCTTCTGAGAAAATAATAATTCTAAACTGGCCTTAGGGACATTGACAAAATTGTGTATGTTTGAAAGTCTGAATCTAATAATTCAACATTTGAAGCTATCCCAAATATATTGATATGAGAGGGACCGTAAAATAATCGGAACGAACCGGTCGATCATAAGTGCACTATGCAGAAGCTTATTATAGCACACTGATTAACCCTAGTCATATTAAGAGACTTTGCCTGTATCGATGGCCGGTCTGAATAAGAGGTGTCACTTTTCAACTTATGTAGTGATGCGGAATACCCAAGCAAGGTCACACAAACACTTGCCTTATGAAGCTATATTTGAGACCCGTTTTATTGATTCTAAGGGAAGCAATTTTCCAATGGATCATTCTACAATTGCATATTGGTGATTTGAGCTTATTTGTTGTGATAGATATGCTAGCCTTGAAGGCATTAATGATTATGTTCTTACAATTTTGTTAAAATTGATATAACTCACCTTGCACCAAGAAATTGATTCTGTTTAACAGATACGCTTACCTTGTAAATTGCATTAAAGGTTAGGTACAATCGCAAATCTCACATCTATTACATCTGAGGAAGTCGAAATTAACACAGTATCCTCTAGTTAGATACGCACACTAACCAGATAAAAGACAGCAGTAAGATGAATAGACCAGCATTTGTAATTTTCATGCCACGATTATCACACACCTCGTGTTAATAGGTTTCAAGCTGCGATTACTCAGTGGCCTTGAACACCGCCTAGCTATAATACAAATGCGTTGTTTCTGCATATTATACCCAATTTGTCGGTTTCTATTTGATGGTCGCTGGTCGTATTTACTTAAATTGTATACGTAAGCTGACCTCTTTTATTCGACCGCAAAATCCTTTTATAAATCAACATAATTGCTGCAAATGATTCTCACATCTCCACCTTGAATTATACAAAACTCAGCCTTACATTTTGTTAAGTCCTGTGACAATATTTATCAACGGCCTTGATTAGAGATGTGATTTGCGATAATGGAGATAAGTCTCTTTGTTTGGTTGGAACAAAGATGGCCAATTTATTTGGCGTTTGTGAAGACAAGGATAATTAAGCATAACCCTCACATGAAGTCGCAAACGTGCATATAATAAAGCTACAAGTGTGTTGCAAATCTAGCTAGTGTAAGCTGATGAGATTCAAAATGAATGATCCCTTTGCGACAATTCATAAACAGGCTATTGTTATCAATGGATAATGCACGACTTCGTTTGCTGAAGTGTACCATTAAATTGTCAGATGAAAATTGACAACCAGCCATATCACTTTGGAAGTGTTCCATATTTGTGAGTAAAGGAACAATGATTGTGTTGAACCTGATATCAGGTCGTGACAGGCAATTATTATTAATTTGCTATCCCTTCAACCGTAGAGACGATAAGTGATATGATATTAAGGAATATTCATCTTGTTATAATTGCAATTTATTAGAAGATTTTTCAAGCATTTATATAGGCATTATATATTTGAAGACAAATATTTTTCCGCACTGCTTTATTTAACAAAGTTAATTACACGTAACCTTTCATATATTATCTATGAAGCATTTTATCACAGAAATGTTTGTGGTTGGTGCTGGTTTGTAAACTAATTTACAATAAATAATTGACTCTTCAAATTACGACTTGCGTCTAAGTAAATTGGACAATTATTCTAAAGCAATTTATCAAATAGGTGTCAGATGATTAAGTACAATAATGTTGCATATTATAGCTTAAATACCCTGTAAATTATATGTACTACACAGTGTGTTCGGGACTTGGAGATAATTTCCCGTATAATAAATGCAATCTCGCCAGCTCGCTTTCCGTAAGAGTCACGTGGCATCCAGGGGACGCAAGATCCCTGTTGTTGCAAGACACCGAGTGAGAGTTTCCAACAACTTTCCAACCCAAATGATGAACCTCATTCGACACAATGTCTGCTTTCAGAGCTGTAACCCTATTATTTATACATGTAGTAGATGGCAATCATGCTAATTTAAGTCACTGTCACAACACAAACGTAGAAATAATAAAGAACGCTGTGGCATATATCATTATCGAAGGTCGCTCTCAAGACTTTGCTGTGATGCATCTAGAAAAATACTTCATACTATTTCTTGCATATCAATAACGTTGCAGTAACATATCATTAGTTTCACGTCTTCGTGTCGGGCATGGAGCTGTGCAACAATTGAACTCAGTGTTGGATAATGACTGTAAACTTGCGTCAAACTGGAGATAGAGTGATAGAGTAACAGTTAAAGTATATGATGGGTTATATAGAACGATAAGAAATTATGATAAATCCAAAAACTTACCAACAGCATTCCCCAGTTTATCGTGCCACACTCCTTTTACAATGAATTCGATGATACAATTTTCGTTGATTCCATAATGTTAAACGTGTATAGGTGAATGCCGGTAGGATGTGCATTCCTGATTAATGACCTAAAAGAAAATTAGAAGACAATGCTTTTACCTACTCATCATGTTGTACCTAGTGCATCTTATCGCAATCCATAATAAGCATGACCCAGAAATATTAATCCAAAATAACCTCAGCAGGAAATAATCAGTCTATGAGGAACCCAAATATAATGCTTTTGATAGAAACATAATTCCTCGCATGCCCACGCACCACTTCATTTCAATAAATTGCATGGGTAATTCTTCCGTTTAGAGGAAGAAGATTGGGAGACGCATCGGCGCCAGCAGTCAGTGGTTTGGTTTGTCGCTTGGAATACATGTCATACCTCTGACATTTAATCCATCACTCATAAATCCGTTTATGCGGGCGTAACATATATACCATCATTCATATAAATGTAATACGCAGCTTGCTTCTTTTGCCAGCGCGAATTGTCGTCTGGCCCAAAATCGATCAATCAAAACAAGATCTTTTTACCACCGGTCAGTTCATTAGATTCACAAAATGAATCGTGACAATGCGACCCGCAAATTCAGGCACCGTCTTCACCAGCATATTTCCCAGTTTGAGGAATCTCACATGTCGAGCACCGAATTCTCCAAACGTATCGATCAGGTTTTATTGACAAACCTACAAACGGTCGAAAAAGTATGAAGTAGGACTTAACTGATGATGCAAATAAACCACCCTCAACAAACCACCCTAATAAACTGCTTGACATATGTAGAGCATTACTTGACAAGTTGAGGTATATAGGAGGCAATTTCATACGATCGCTCAAGAACGATACCCATGACTTGATGAGTTCATGCATTTGCATTCAAGCAACGCACACAAATATAACGATCCTTCGTTTGATGATGCATACACGATACTCACTAATCTCTACGTTGTGATTTTTCTTCTAATTCTAATAATCGCAAGTTCATCCGAGCCTTATCATATTTCCGTTTTCAATGGAATAGAAGCACTTTGCAGCCTTGCAGCCTTGCAGCCTTTTTGTTAGAAATGTGTTGTACCCTGCGGAACAGTTTGTATGTGAGACAGCTCATTTCTACCTATCATATCGCTTCGCCTGAGGTGAGGTTATACATGAGCAAAATGGTCTGCATTTGTCTTCCAACATAATACATGATAGTGTGCCTCAGGTTTATAACAGTACACTTGCAACGACATCCCCTCAATCTTGCTTCACGAAAAACCCTCCCAGTGCAAGTGGAATAGTGGATTGCATCTAGTATTCTCTCTTCGTAAGCACAAATTCGCTGGCTGATTGGATTTTTTTTACCCACCTCCTCCAACGTTTTTTTCATGAGAGGACTTAATTAGCGGTTGTCTATAGTGTGATATTTGTACGTTCGCTGCCTTGTTAAATGTGCAATTACTGGCGAGCAAAGATTTCATTGGCTTAATCTGTCGTAATCGTTCACAGTTTTCTTTTGTACATCTTGTTTGTTACATATACCAAATTCTAAATACCAGAGCATGTAGCATCGTGTAAATGGTGTCTTAGGTATACCGTCGTCATCAAATATGTCGGCGGTATGACATACATTTCAATGAGGGTCATATTCGTCACTATCCCGTAAAGGTTCCGTTTTACCATTACTCGCTGCTTCTATTCAACTCAACAAAGGGCAAATAGGCTATGGTCAGGCCAGTAGAAATAACTAGCATTTGTCGACTATACTTAATTGTTGGCCTTCCCTATCTGCCCTCAGTCATTTGCTTCTCGGAACTCATTAAATGCTTCGAGGTCGAAAGCGTGCCGAATATGCTACCAAGCTTTTGGCTGCAAATTGAGTTGACAGTGAAAAACTTTTTGCATACAGTAGAGTGAAAATTATATGATCGTGATTACTATTGGCTATGAATCATTGGAGGCTGTTGTCATCGCACTAACAGTTAGCGATTAATCTTTACTCGTCATCCTACATCCTTAATTGTTATGAGTGCCGTATATTATTGCTTGTGTAGTTTTACATTCGTGCACAAGTAACCTGCAAGTAATTAATGACTCATTAGAATATGATATATCAATGGTATACAATACTCAAAGTAGCTCGAAAGGTAGAGCGATATATATACAACGATGCCAAATAATAACTTTTCACCAGATGCAAGGCAGCGACTACGTATTCTTAAACAAAATTTAAGAATACGATATGACTGGTTTTAGCCTTGGGAATCGCGATGAAAGATTGTGATTTATTGAATAACCAAGTGGCGGAAGAAGGCAGAAGTAATTGATGGATGCATTGGTACTGATAAACTATGCTTGTACAAAAGCGGCTCAATGTGTAATAGTTGCACTCTTCATGTTGGTTGCAAAACTGATCGATGGCTGCAGACCTGGGGGTTGTTGGATTACTAATTGCATTGATCCATATGTCAATGAGGCAAGACGGAATCGGTGGCAACACACTAATATTATAGTAATACTGATAATGCAGCTGTAGCCTTGAAGTGCCTTGTTGACAAAGACAACCATTGGAAACCCTGCTATATATATCCTGGACAAACATTTCTCCGTTTCGTACAAATAGCTTGGTTGTTTTCAATGATGGCGTTGAGTTTAGCATCAGTGACTAGTGCTGCTTTCCAAAGAAATGAACGATAAATGAATTGACTATTGTGCACTACGAAACTCGAGAATGTTCATGGTTGGATTATTGTTGCTCGATCGAGAACCGTAACGCTACAAATCACCATCACGTGGATAACTCTATATTCGTGCAATTCAACATACAGTATAAGGATTGTGTGTGATGAAAGCAATATTCTCAAAAGGTTCTCGTCAAACATCGCATCCGCTTTTCACCACACAATCTCTTGTAAATAGCCATAGAGAGGCGGCTTGAGGGAATCCATAGGCTATTTGCATACATGGAAGCGAACACAATCATTATACTGTAAGTACTACCGTCATAAGGAAGTCATTCAGTTCAATTCAATTTCGTGTCCAGAAGCGGCTTCGACAGTCCTCTCTGGAAGCAATAATACCATTGTAATAGCTTGTGATTTATGTTGGATATATCCATCATTGACATTGTCAAATGCCCTGAATGTGCTGGTCGATGTTTTATAGAATTTCGGGTTTTACAAAATCTTCATACAAATCAAACAGGCGATCTGTCGACTTGTGGGTTGACATGTAACAAACAAAGAGGATTGCAACGTTCCACCGGGATGAAAAGGAAAACAGGTCATGTCGTATCCAGGCATTTGCCTTCCCTTGAAACGGGAGCACAAACAATGAGAAACCGATAACAGATCTAATTGATAATCAATACCGATTTAACCGCGCTGGCATTATTATGTCCTGAGACATTATCCGATTTGTTGTGTCCTTCCGTTAGCGACAACAGAGTTCTGAAAAATATCTGAATATTATTACCAGCTTAGATGAGGATAATTTATGAATAACGGCCTGTTAAGTTGCGTAGTAATTACTTTCCTCTCCACTGCAAAGTTTAAACATCGAGCGTGAGTTGCGAAATGATAACATTGAGCTTCTCAATTTCTACTTTTTAAGATGACATTAGTTGGTATAAGATTTCGCCAAACGTCGCCTGGTGACATAGATAATTAATCAATACAGTGTTGTAAGTTGTAATTGCTTTATAGTATTCGCGAAAAGAAAAAAGAACACAGTGTGCGTGTTTGTTGAGATATTGTGTGTGAAATATATCGAAGTGGGTCAGTAAATAAGCATATAAGACAGCTGTAAGAGACTGGATTATCGAAAGGGACTAATTATACTGGAATGATAAACAATCTCAGTAGCATCAGCCTGTAAATTAAGGGAGAAATACTCACTTTGATGCACGTGACAAATGTTTACAGTATCCTCGACATTATCTAACTGTTGACGTAGTTCGTATTAAATTTCGTGATCTTGAATTAGGTTAGCAGAAACAAACCCCAGCAATGCTATAAATTTGCATTCATTGATGCATACATAACTTTTCATATTTGCGGTTACAAGCTGTATATAATGCAAATTGCGGACGTCCATGATGGGTTACTAAATTGATGCCAAATATGTGTTAGAAGGAAACTCCATCTAGGCATAAACCACATATCAGCGTAGCATGAGAGCGGGAGTTTTATTCAAATGACCTCAAAACCCGCAGCATATATCGAGCTAAATATTATAAAGAGCAAGTTCATTTAAATGACAAACTCATACCAATCGGAGCCAGCAAGCTCCATGTCAAGTATACAAACCGAGCAGATAAAAATCAGATTGTTGAGGCCAACAACCATCTTATACTGCAAATAATCTACATGTCGTTGTCGTTAATGCATTGCTTAGGTCAACACCCGGCATGTTTCAAGAGACAGATTACAGAATACTATTATGTTATTGGGTACAATTGTGTGACAAAATTTGCCTTTCGTCCTATGCAATGTTAGTCGACTTAGAAAGACATTCTCTGACTACTGAGGTAAGATGCCATGACTAATGTTCTACTATTATCGCACAATATTCTACTCGCTTGTTTTTCCTTTGCATGGCCTGAATGAATATATCGACATACCATGTTAATATCATACATAGGGCACTATTGTCTAATAATGTGGTTTAGATGCCAGATATGGTACAGAGGGGGCGGGGCGGGATTACTATTGATAAAATCTGGACAGCTCGATCGGACATTCTTTTGTCCAAATGACCTCAAAACCCGCAGAATATATCGATTATAAAGAGCAAGTACATTCAAATGACAAACTCAAACCACTCGGAGCCAGCAAGCTCCAGTATACAAACCGAGCAGATCAGAATCAGATACTTGAGAACAACAACCATCTCAGATGACAGCTAATCGTCGTGATGTGAAATTGTCGGTAACACATTACCGAGGTCAGCACCAGGCGTTTAGCGTGAGTAAGATTATCGAGCACAGGCATGTCTTTGGTACAATTGTGCGTTCTACTATGCACTCTTCGTCGAAAGGAATCGTTTGGTATCAGTTGTCTCCCATATTTTGCATCAGTTAAGGAGCATGTCATGTGAGCAACACCACAATCCCTGTGGTACAATTACGCCCCTTACTTGTACAGTGAGAGACAGACAGTAATTTGCTACTAGTCGCTGCTAAGAACTGAGGTAAGATGTCATAGCTAATGTCCTTTCATCATCGCCGGAAATTGAACTAGCTTGGATTAAATTGGCATGAACTGGATAAATATATCGAATATCTAGGCATACCATGTGAATGTCATGCATTGAACATTATTGTATGATGCTGTGGTGTAGATGCCATCTATGGTGAAACAGAAAAATACTATTGATAAAATATGGACATAACAATCAAACATTAATTTATTCAAATGAACTTATAGCCAACAGCACATCTGTAGCTAGATGTTATAAAGAGCTAGAAAGGAACTGCCTCGGAGAATAAGTATAGTCCCAAATCCTTGTCAATTGAGGTCAGTAGCGACAAAGGCAACTCACCTTCCCTAAAGAAGCATTGTAGTATTATCATTCCCAACCACATTGGATGTTAGAATAAATAATGTACTTTGTGTGATATTTAATGGATCAAAATCAACGGCATATATCGATGAGAAGTAAGGCTGACGATTTTATTGGTATAATATGTAATACGAGCTATAAGTAATATGCATATGTGGGCAATGGAATGCCGAGAATGAATTAGGGTCACATTAATTTGTATATATTTGCTTGATTAAAGTAGGAATAATTGGAAAGCTGAACTTTTGTCTGAGACTGAATGTATATTCAGAAACCATCTTATTTAGCCAATTTCGCATTAATCAGGGAAAGTGAAGAGGTATAAAACGATGATATAACTTACTAAAATGGAATTTAGTGAATAGCTGAAGATTATTCCACAACTCTATTTCTATCGCTGATAGATTGGAGGAAAAGGTTTGGGGCTAGCGGGCCAAAAACTGCGTTTTCATGCTGTGTGGTTTTCAAAACTATAGAAACTATTCTATAATTATACTGACAATAATTTCAGATGATGGTATCACAACCGTGTTCTAGGCATGTTTGTCAAATCTAAGCATCCAATTGTCTGACGGGCAATCGCGCTTATTTTTTTTAATGATATAACCGTTCTCTTCTGCTATGTTAACTGTCATTGTTTTTATTGAGTTATTGTTTTACTAATGTAAACTGCTAAAATAGAAAATGTCAACAAAGTGTGAGAAACGCGGACACGATTTGCCTCAATATTTGCAATGGTAATCTATGATTCACCCGAAGGTCGCGAAATAAGATAACGGTTCTGTGAGCTAATTAATAATAAGGCTTGTTGAAGTGTGATAAACATACCGCAGTTGCACCCTGATCCTTGGTAAAGCTATCATTAACAATATGATGAGTAGCAATTAAAAATAAACATTTTCTCTGAGAGTGGGTTGTTAACTGAGTGTAATAATCCGCAGATGAAGCAATGCACGCAGAAAATGCCATAGAGAAACGTAAATGTTATACAACCAATGATGTCGTGTACATAACTGACAATGTTTGTAAGTTATTTTATCATCTTTGCTTCACATATTCGTTCGACAATACAGCCCAAAAAAGAATATTACTAAAAGGATCCTCGAGCATTTCTATTGCACACAGTCTACCTCCAACCTACCTATCCCTTTTTTCTTGCGCCCCATATTTCCACCGGTATTATAGGGTGGATAATAAAATCGAATGAACTTCCAAAATATTATACATCCATAGGCGAATTGTCAATTGCCAGCCTCTTGGATTGATTCCACTTCGCGGGGAAAAGTATACCATAAAAACACCAAGACTTACCTTAAGATCGACAGTTCGGGGCATCTTATGGCTCATTAATTGGCAAACCAAAAGACAACTGACGTTCAAATATGCACATAATTGTGGCTCTGGGTAGCTGTTATCTGTCTAATGGGTGATATCTGTGCGAGTGATGCAGATAATATCGGTTCTTTAGTATGGAACATGTTACAATACATATATTCCAGCGCAATAGAACGCCACTCTGAACAACACGATATATAAAATGCTTGAGAAGGATCGAAAAAGTTATACCAAGAATCGTCACCAGTCAAACTACGTCAAAGTATCTTGCTCCTGATCTGATTATACCGATCTGTCACGAATTCCACATGAGAAATTGATTAACCCGTGTTTGTCGAGAAGTAGGTCCCCATCCAGTGAAGTGTTAAATGAAGGCGGTCATTCCCATATTTATTGACATGACCATGGTGTAGGTTAGAATAATCAAGCTACTGAGGTCATTACTTTATTGCTACTTCGGGAATCCATGTGCAAATTGCCTTTATGGAAGCGAACACAGCCAAATAGATAAGGCGATAGTCTGAACGGAAAAACGTTGTGTCATGGTTGTCTGAAAACGCGATATTGTGTTCCGAGTTGAAATATACCAGAATGGCATATAATACGGACATACGTTGTACCTAACGATGCCAATGACGTGGGAATAGTACATCCATAATGTCCTTGCACGCAGTATGTAGTAGGTAAATGCCACTTATTGAATAATATAATGTTGAACAACTAGTGCAAAGGGGCTGTCATAGTGGTCGCCTGAATCTCTACATTCATCAACACTGTTACATTATGATTGGCAGTTGCATTCACATGTCAGCTACAGGCGTTCCCTTATTCATATCACATGTGGCAACACGCGCACTCGGGCACAATTCTAACAACAGAAAAATACTTTATAGAAAAAACAATTGGATTGCAACTGAACTGATGTACATTGAAAGGGTTGTAATTTACCTCGATTTATGTACGAATAACCTTGCTTTAAGCAGCGTGAGGAGTACACCACAAGCTTTTGTGATCGTGTGGTATAGATTTGTTGTTGGGGTGCATTTGCATAGACCAGCTGCGTAGAATCAACCAACCTCATGGTTATTTATTTTGAAATATCCATGATCTGAAAAGTCAGTCATATTTAATCCCATGCAGTTGGCACCTATATCTCATAACTTAGCTATGGGAGAGTGTGGAAGTGTAATATTTTGGAATTACTTCTCCCGCATATGGAATTATATGGAATTAAACAGCACACATTATGCTTCATTGCTGCTATAAACCAAGGAAAGCGAAATCGTATTTATAGCTTTACAATCGAGACTGTAGGACAGCCATAAGCAATAGTATTGCTTCACGGTTGAATCTCAATTCCATGGCATCCTTCTGTGCATCAATCACATTATCTACCAACAGCGCCTAACGCAACCAATGTAACCCGGTATAACTTGGCATTTTGTTCCCAAAGGTTAATGCAGGTTGCTCGCATTCTGGCATTTCTTTGTCGATGGTGATTCGTAACATAAATCATATTGCTTCGTACAGTTTATTTTTGGCAAAAACATAGATGCAAATTTAGGGATGATTCAACTGGATGGTGGTAATGGTTTCTTCTCGACAAGGAAATACATGCAAATTGAGGGATGATTCGAATTGTTGGTTGTGATTACTTTGCAAAATCCATCATGCGATGTGTATTTCGCTGTTTTATCTAACGAAACTTTTTACAACCCAAACATATTATTAATGAGTAGTCATGCCAGGTCGCAATTGACAACGGACTATACACATTTACTCATTTCCAATATCGTTGATATTTATACAACTGACATCGTAATCGCATTCCGTTTTTTCTTATCTGTGTAACGTGAACTTTCCTAATGAGGTCAAAATTAACTTGGTGTCCTTCTTGTCAGATGCGCATTCATAGATTAGCATATCTAATGGTTGATCATTCATTTTACCCACATATTACAAGCCTCTAGTAAATAGGTTTCCGGCTGATATTACCTAGTAGCCTTCACATCAAGATTACTGTTCCACAAATGCTTTGTATTCTTATTTTGTTCCTCAAGTGAGGCCGCTTTTTTTCTACCCACGTTAAAGCATTGACTCTCCTACAACGACCTTATAAAAGGACAGGCGAAGATTACCATAAAGACGATGTGGACATCCGCAATTATGAACACCTGTGCTTTTTTCATGGTCTGATTGTTCGCAAAATGCCACCAAGCAACTCATTTATTGATATTACTTCGTTGAGTAATGATCTTGACCTTCATAATGCGTATGGTGTCATTTGATACATAATTCATGCGTCAATTATTCAATCCGAGTGTTATGGCGTTACACTGTCGCTGCATCACCACCAAACATATGAATAAATTACATATATAGCTATAGCAACCACTTCATATCGCTTTCATTGTCGTCATGCACGGTACCGGTTCTATCCCAGCGAATAATTGCCCCACATAAGTCTGCATAATATGTCACAATTAACCAACACAAGTCTTCACAATATGTCACCTTGATGGCGTGGAATCAATGACGTCATCTGTTTATATATTGTATTAACTGCCATTCCGGCAAATTTTAACCGTGTTTTTAGTATAGCGTATACGAAACACAAAATCTTTTTATTACTCCTGGGCCGATCAATTTTGTTTACTGTCCTAAAGTCGGCTGCGCCATTAGGAATATTTTAGCCGGTTCTGTTATCCTTACATTGCTACCCCTATTCAGTATGCATTCGTTATAATCTGGCATATAAAAGGCGCATCACGGTCACCTGGAAGCATTCTGATAAAAATGGCATTTGAAAAATGGCAAATATTCCGGCGTTATTTTCAAGGGTGCCATAAAATATTCGCGTTGTTAAACTTAGGAATAGAGCATATCATATATATACAAATATTAGATTTGTATAAGGAGCATTATACTAACGAAAACTTATCCTTTAATTATGTTCCTTGTGCGAACTTAGACCTGATAATAGCCACGCAGCATGTCGGGTTGCTTGAAAACGTTCTCTATTGAAAGAACAGCCAATCGATCTCCCATTTGTTTACAACCCAGGCTGAATCATAAATTCTATGGAATAAATTGAATGACCGAAAATATATTTTGTTTCCCGCCAAGGGTTAGCTAGCAAACTTATGACCCATGGCATCAGCGGTAGTATATGGAATAGATAAATGAAAGGCTCATTATTAGTGGGCAGAGAGTGTTGATAAATAGCATTAAGTCAGACTTGACGAGGATAATTAGTGGCGTCCCTCAGGTATCGGTCCTGGGAAAAGTTCCTTTCATAATCTACATAAATGTTCTAGACAGTGCTATTGAATTAATGTTAAAACAATTTGCAAATGACACCAAACTTTACTCCAGAGTTAAGTCCAATAACAAGGCATATGACATATAACAACGGGGGGAAATGATTGGTAAACACCTTGAAATCTAACAACATGCAGGTAACTGCATAAAGGTCGGGAAATTGAGACGTTTGAATACCGAATGGACGATTCTACTCAAGATAATTAAACAGAGGAAAGGGATTTAGGTGTCATAATTTATCAGTCATTTATATCCAGTAAACAATGCAGTTGAGCAGCTGTAAAGACTAACAGAGTTCTCCGGATGATCAAACGAACGTTAAAAGGAAATTTATATCAAGCTTTATTAGGCACCTGTCAGGCCTCATTGGATATACAATACAGGCGTGGTCACCATTACTTCAACGTGACCTAGATATATTACAGTTCAAAGGAGTGCTACTAAGCTTGAACCCGGTATATCTAAGTTAGGTATTAAACGAATATTGCTCTTGTTAGGACTGACAGCTCATAAAACACGGCGTATCTATTGGGACCTCATAAGGGTGTACAATGTGTTCAATGTATTAGATAATGTCAGTGCTGATTGATTTGTCAGCTTTGCAGTGCTTAGAAGTCAAGACTTCGGGGATATTCGTACACCTTTACCCCACTATTAGCACATTACGCGGGACCTCATAAAACATACATTATTTAGTCCCACTCTTGTAACCATCTCCAGTTTTAATTAGATGTTTTCCTTGAGGTCATTAAGATAAGCCACAGTTTTGGTTTGAGCGAAGATTATCACCTTATTAGGCACTACTGGGGACACGAAATAATTACTATAATACTCATATGTAAAATTCAACGATCTTATGTGCAAATGTTTTCCATGTCAAGTAAACTGAAGCCAATTAGGACAAACATGTAAAATAATGTCTGATTTGACGACAATGCATGAAGGGGATGGTGACATAGATGGGCAATGCTTGTCTTTTTTGCTTTAGAGTACGAAACCATTTTCAGGGCAAATCCAACAACCAGCTTAAACATGAATCCACATGACGATAGTAGGAGGCATTTCTGTCCATAGCTCAAATATAGGCGTTCTGTACAAGGATTACCGCTGAAAAGGTCTATTTCTTATTGCTGTCAATCATCCGAAGCTCATATGTGTATCTGTCAGTTGTTATCAGACACAAACTAGCCATACCCTCAACCGTGGAATTATTAGTGAACTATTATATGAATAAACACTTTTACTGGCCAGATATTTGCCGATTTCTGGTGTTCTGCGAAATAATTTTTAGAAAATGCCCTTGAAAAAAATAATTTTGCAGCTATCATTTTGAGACATACTAGTTTTTCATCGTAATATAATGACAAAGATCGTCTTCGCAGCCTTGCTTTATGAGAAACCGACCCTTGCTTTTCATAACTAGGCCTACTAAATTGAGAAGCAAAGCTTTCATCTGGTCTCTGCTTTCGATAACCGATAGTTTGGCATCTTGACAGCTTGTTTGACACAATTCCTGTCTGTGGTCTTGCTCAGCCTTGAATGCCAGAGCTGGAATATCTTAAGTAAGACTGCTATGCACGATTCTATGTTGAATTATACATACCTGTTTTCATTGATTTCTTGATAAGAGTTAGACCTACTCATACGAGTTCATGCAGTCGTAGTGCACACGAAAACAGTGCATTAAATATTCTCCGTACAAAACACGACAACGACACTAAGCTCTAACAACCTCAACTGACAATACTCATTTTATTATTGATCTTACAATGCTGACCTGGAATCATAACATTTGGAATATACTTAATGTGTTTTCTGCCCGCCAACCATAACATTTCAATAAAGGTCGTAAACACTGCATCAAGTTATTGGTAGAAAATAAGAAGAACAGCTGGGGTCGGCACTTAAACTATGGTCATGTTGCTTAGCGTGTTTGCCTTACCGCAAATCTATACATACACACAAAACATGTATTACACCGCATATAGCGAAATCTTCGTGGGATATATTACCGATGATTTAGGGCCTGTTCTCGGTAACGTCGGGTAATATATTATGCAAGATAGGAATAAGGATTAGATCAGATATCTAACACTGAATTTAGCAATATAACAGACATATCTCCACGTATTTCACTGACATTCCAACGACGGGTCCATGGAGCAAAGGTGCTAAGCTTATGTCGACTCGAATTTTTTCGTAAATGCAGATCATATTAAAGATAACCCATCATCAAAGAATCCTGGTATTATGTCCCAAATATCTAACCATTATTGCTTCATATCCCTGGAGGGAAACAATAAAATTCATTACGGAGACGATATATCCGATGGCTGGGATGGGGTGCGTCTCGGTGGATGTATATTCATTTGGCTTGCTTTGTGTGAATCAGCATTGTCATGATGAGTGCTGCTCAATGTCGAATATGGGTAGAGCCTCAATATGCAATGAATGGAGATAGGTGTCGTTGAATAATCGGATCGTTTTGTTAATAGTGGTAACGGAATACTGCTCATCATCGCCTGTGGAGGTCCAGATGACGATACGTATTTTGGGTCTGGATTAGTACCTGATATTTACGCCGCATCCCTCAGCATAAAGGAATCTGTTGTAGGGCAAAATATCATACTAGATTTAGTAACTTTATATGAGTAATGCATATTTGTTTTGTTACTGAGGCAAAATCGAATGTCATAAGAGTAATTTTTTAATGTGTATGTTTTTTTTGCTACTGCTGCAATATCAAAGAATGATTTATTAGCGTGAATTTCGATAAAGGATAGCATAAGCTGTAGGTTCATCTAACAATTAAAATGGAAAGCAGTATTCATAGTTTATTGTTTAGGTATACCATTAGGAATAATGTTGCTAATAAGGACTGAACAGATGAACGGTTATCGTCAGGGCCTGACAATCAGAATCTCGGGGGAAATAAGAGAGGGAATGCGAGAAAATATTCGCTGTGTCGGCTTTGTTAAGTCAATATATTTTGTAGATTAGTCGCAAAGATCTGGATCGCAATCTCGTTATGTTCTCAAATGATACATCCATTTTTGCAATGTTGTCATTACCAGTCTTTTATACATGGTTTTCATGGTGGTAAGGCATACATTACTATCCCCTTTCAGGGTTATTGTACCCAACGGCCAAACCATTGGAATAATTAGATTGCCTGTTAGCATAAAAAAAACGTGTTAATAATTACTTTTCTTTTGTGAAACGAAAGTGCGTGTATTTCACACATGACATGAACGCAATAAAAGGATTTGGACTTTCAGATACGGTTAAACACATGATGCGAATTTGCTTATGGTAACGAATTTGCTCATGTTCGGTATCGTGCAAAGAATTCGGTGATAAACCAGGCTTATGTATTGCTTTGCCTACTGAGTTCATTTGGAAGTCCAAACAATATGGAAACAGTAAGGTGAGATCGATGACTATAATGATGTAAAAGCAACTGCAAAGGAGCTATACGCGCATTATCTGGGGAATTAAAGCGACAATAGGCGCTAGGGTGAAGCCATTGTTGTTCTTCTATCATACATTTGTATTTCATGGATGTACAGATGGGAATCGGGCTGCCGCACGTCTAAATCTGCCGCCCACATCAACCCAAGCTTTGCTGTAATTGTTGGCATATCACGAATCTGAAAGATTCGATGACGCAAATACAGAACCAATTTAATTGAAAACTATTGCGTCAAATCCGCTAGTTTTCAATGATGACAATAACCTCTGAAGCTCACAATGTGACTGTAACCAGGAGATCACGCGCGCAAATTCTTCGCCTTTGCAATGGTCCACAAATGCACAATTTCATATAATAGGACACTGACGCAAGTGCGATCGTATGATAAGCTGTCTAGACAGTAGTCTTTAGGCATATATCATTGTGTCTGGATCAGGTTTTGGCTGATAAACCATAAGGGGAAATAGGCTGTGCTGTGGGTTGAGTAGCTTTACATTTCTCCTAAAAAGAATGGCAATAATTCGGTTACAAAAATGGCCTGTCAACCGGTCTTGCATGTTTTATTTGATCTCACTTACAAATATTCATGAATAGGTCAAAAATATAGAAGCGACGCGTGCGGGATGCATCCTTCGTATCGGGGACAATTCCTCTGTGTTTGGATTGTGATACCTATTGACCATTTCAACGTTTGTTTTGGGGGTATGGGTAAAGGTTTATTACACTGATATTAAAAACCGGAAGATAAAGACCACATTATATTTTGTAGTGCAAAACCCAAGTACATTTACCCACAATTATTGTGATATGCATCGGAGCACATACATCAATAGTCGAGCAAGTTATGAAACTATTTGAAAAGTGGTGCGGTCACATCCGGTTATCGTACGGTCGATGTACCTACAAAAACTGACCAGACCGTTCCCAAATTTAATTTTGTCATCTAAGTTAACATGTTATGGATATCACAATATGTTTGACTGAGGTACTTCAATGGTAAAACGGTTGAAGCATGTATCCCACCGGTTCCCTTGTTAAACGGTCCAGTTTTTTATGCGTTAACCATGGATGGCCACAGCCCCATGACATCATCAGCGACATACAAAACCAATTGATTGATTGTTCTAAAGCGACGTAAAATCAGATTATGAATGCACCCTGGACCACAATGTTAGTGACATTTAATAGCGGTGTGACTGACCGTTATGGCAAGACTGAATTTATGTCGATACTATCAATGCAATAAAGAGCACTGCTGCAGACAAAGCATTATGTTTATTCTAGTTTTTTATGGTCCTGATAATGAATGCTGAATTGCCTATGCGGGTATTTAATCGGCCTTGTTTTATGCTGCGTACCCCATGTGCAAGATGATGTTTATAAGCTTCATTTGTTTGGTTGCTTTGCTCCTTTGTTGTTGTTGATTGATTTTAAGGGCGCTGTCATTTCCATTCCTGGTTGTCATGTTGCCATAATGTTGCATCAAGTGCAATAATAACCAATCTCGATCACAAGTTAGCGACTGATGCTGCTCAGATAATCAAATCAAGCACCATATTGTGACTTACAGGTGAATACTACTTCGAGAAGCATAAACCAGGAATACGGTTTTTGTCACGCAAGCATGATGGAACAATAAAGGAACATTGATATATTCATCAATGCCACCACCGTTCAAGTTAAGCAGTCCATGTAACAAAACGGTGTTCAGTAATACTGTCACTTGTTTCAATCCCATGATCATATAGATATTACCTGGTTGCATGTTATTACGCGGCTGTAGATCTGTCAATCATTTTCATTATAATTTTGCATTTAATTAAAATATTTATATTCCAAACGTCAACAAATCCATGCACGATTATTTATCAAACGACTCCCGCTATGTGTGTTTTTCTTCCATCCGGACATTTTTTTTATCGACATACCTGAGCTTCTGATATCGTCATAATGGTCCACGCCATGGATATCATAATGCCCAGCAGACGTTCTCCTATCTGAAGCAAGCTGATAGATAGAGCAGTGACGGACAAGTTACGCCGTAAATGGTCAAGGTTAAACATTGTTAGCATTATAAACAACCATACGACCAGGCAACAGTGTGTGTTTTACCCCTGGGTGTTTGCTCCGTTACACAGGCCTTATGTAACAGTGTCTACACGGTGGATACAGCATGGGACTATATTGCGTCATTGGCCCTGTAGTAGTGTAGCAATCGCCCGCTTAAGAGCAATTTGTAAGAGCGCGCACAAATGTCCTACAAGGAATGCTGTTTATTAGGCAAATGTGATTATTCAACCGTATTCCCTACCCCCTACCGCGCACAAAACACAAACACACACACAAACACACACACAGTCGTACATACACATCATTTCTGTCGGACCAAAATCCACATTTTGGTAATGTTGAATCATACAAAACAAGCCTTAATAATAATCCACTGATGCTGATAATTGTCATCTGGACCCAGTAGTTGGATCTGACTGTTGCTCCCCTGGGAAATAAGGCAAACACAATGATTTGTGTTCTTTCCCGGGATGAAGCTGTTATGGTATCGGCCTATTGAGGAATGAACATTGATATCATCAATAATGTAAGGCACAATGCAGTTTATCAGTTTGTCGTGGACATTGATATGTATAATAAGAATAAAATCTGATGTCCGTTATGGTATCGGCCTATTGAGGAATGAACATTGATATCATTAATAATGTAAGGCACAATGCAGTTTATCAGTTTGTCGTGGACATTGATATGTATAATAAAAATAAAATCTGAGGTCTGATGATAATTGCTAAGTGTTTGTTCGCGTTATATCCAAACAATGTATTACGACTATTGCATTTAATATCGATTAACTTCGTAGACATGATAAATGTACTCTGGTCAATAAAAACTAATATAACCGCAATAATCAAACTATCGTGCAGATCAAACGACCATTAATTCTTTTGTACAACTGACCCCGGTTTATTGTGGGAGTATTCCCTCAACACAAAATGATGTTAAAAGTCATGATGTTGACGGCTGAAGTTAAATACAGGCATATTTTCCTGAGGACGTGTTTGCAGATATAAATGTGTATTTTGCTAACTGGCAGCTTTGCTCCATTAATAGATGGAATGGGAACTGTATCACATTGTAAACAGATCTATAACTTAGTATATGGTTAAAGTGACTTGCCTCACATATGAAACTATATTCAAAGGGACAGTGATATTGGCAAACCATACATTGTAAATGGTTTATTCCCGCTTTGTATAGGTTTAAAAACATATATCGCCTCCCATGTATTGCAGCACCGTTCCCAACCACGTTTTTAAAGCTGGTGAAGGTCGGTTTGTTGCATTCGATTGTCATAACTCTTACCATATAAACCTCTCCATAGATGGTACAATCGTTCTTATGGTATTGACATCACCTGTTAACACGCGTAACAACTAAGACCTTATTGAACTTGATTGACATGCAAGCATTTGAACTTCGAAGGAAGTAGATGCCGGTAGGTTGAATATTTTATAACAGTTTGATATGTGTAATTCGCAGATTTCTGCTCGACCACCTAGCTCTATAGACATTTCAGTTTCTTAATACACGCCATATGATTGGATAATGAGAAGCCATGTACAAATTGCTTCAAATGAAGTATACGATAGCCATTAGATCAAAACATTCTTCGATATCAATTGTTCTACGTCCATTGTCATTACAGCTAACGTTTATTACTAATACTTACAAAGACTGTTCAAGACAACTGGCATTTATCCTGCAAAGGTTTCGATAAATCAATCACTAATTAAGCTTACAAAAAATCACATAAAGATGTACAATTGTATCTCCTCCATTTCTCCATGATAAGTATATTATGATGCCAGAGTCTGCATTATACACACAGCAAGTCTCTTGTATTGTAAAATAACATCACAATCGTTCTTTGCGATTACATTTTATTGCGATGACGCACAAAGGTCCGACGAGAATGATGTTCGTTGACCTTTGACAAATTGTTAATCGCACATTCTGGGTGGAGTATCTTCTGTTTCTGTCAGAGACGAGCACTTACTATTACAATGTTTAATCGTGCAAAACACTCCAAGAAGCAGCACATGAAATGAACAGCAATTAACCTTTGGCAGTCATGTCTCGGAAATCGGATTTGACTGCTTCTCTCCCGGGAAATAAAGCTAACGACTTGGTTTATGATCCGGTGAGGGGCTTTTGTGGTAATCGCTTAGAGACGATCAAACATATATCCTTTTAATAACACGAATCGACAATGTTATCTAACGAAGAACTGTACAACAGTCCACAATCTATCAATTCATGCAAACTAATCCCCTCTCATCGCCACCCTCTCTCTCTCTATCTCTCTTTCTCTACCTCTCGATCTCGCTCTCTCGCTCTCACTCTTGCTCTCTCTCTCTGTATCTCTCTGTCTGTCTCTCTCTCACTCTCTCTCTTTGTCGTTCTCTATATATCTATCTCTCTCCCTCTGTCTCTCTCTATATATCTATCTCTCTCCCTCTTTCTCGCTCTATCTCTCTCTGTACATAGATTTATATATTCATGCATATATTTATATATATATATATATATATATATATATATATATATATATATATACACGGTATACATATATATATATAAATATGTACATATGTATATATATATATATGTATATATATATAGTTACATATATATATATTTATATATGTATATACATATGTATATATATATATATATGCATGAGCATATATATAAATGTATGTATATAAATATATCTATATATATGTATATATACATCTATTCATATATATGTATATATATATATTTGTGTGTATATATATAGGTATATATATATAAATGATATATAGGAATATGTAAATATATATATATATAATATATATATATGTACATGTATATATGCATATATATATATATACATATATATATAATCACATACACACATATATATATATACACATTTATATATATATGTATTTATATATGTATATATATACATATATATATATATAAATATATATAAATTTATGTATATATATATATTTATATATATATTCATATATATATATGTTTAAAGTACCTATCGCACGAAAAATCATGTCATTTTTTTCGACAGATAACAGAAATATAACCCAGAAGTACCTATTCTATGTGTCAATTGTCAAAGTGCGCGCTTTCTGATCGAAATTCTACCTTAAAGATGAATTCGGCGTATCGAGCCGACCAGCTCATGAATAATTCATCGCCTCCGCGTGACGTCAGGTCCGGGAATGTTTTTGTTGCGAGGCGCAATCTGCACTACGATTAGCGAGAAATGGCTGCTGGAAATTTCGTTATTTCATCACTTCAGGAGAGCAACGAAGAGACATGGTATGGCACAGGTCATTCGCAAACTATCGTTGCTTCGGCAGAGCAAGTTTTGTCCTACAGATTCGATCCAGAAATGAGCGAATCCGACGTCTCCGATGAGAGAAAAAAGACACTGGCGATGTCACTGCTGGGTCTGGGTCTCACGCGGGTCATCCTGCCCAAGACATAGGGCTGCTACAGAACAATGCTTGGTAAGCTATGTCTGATTCTGCTTGTGCACCAGTTCATCGTATATGTGTTGGCGTGTAACGAAGTTAATCCATAAATTTCACCAACAAAATATGTAAGCTCTTTTCATAACAGTAGAATATACAACAGAGCTTTGCAGCAAATAATTCTTCCATATCAGACAGCAGACATGAGATACCACAAAGTTTTTATCAAATCAAGTGGTTGCAAGTGTTCATGTTTACAAAGTAAATGCTCATTCACACGAATTGCAAACAAACTAATTTTGGACTGCTGTTAATAAATAGAGATCCTCTTTTTTTTAAAGTAGGCCTTATCAAAGGCTGATTACAATATTTTTAAAAGTTGATGTAGATTGATTCTGAGGAAGAATATATATAGGAGAGCAAGTACCACAGCTGTTTTCTCATAGGATTGTCAGTTATCCCATAAATGAATGTATAATTGGACTTTAGGAGGTGAAGATTATGGTATTATATTATCATCTTGGTCAGTGTTACATCAGAGTTTCTATGAATGCAGAGGATAAAACATATTTGCCATACAATATGTCATCCTTTATTACATACATTCGTATTCCCATCATTACATCATGTTACAGGTGATTGTGTGGAAGAATCTGTGTGCTGTGTGGAAATTCCTTGAGTCATGACCTCAATAGAGAACAGCCCCATTCCCATTGGTGGCATAACCCTGCATCCTGGTTTCAGCCCAATCTGTTTGAACCCTTGGGCCTTGCAAGTGGGATATTTCTCCTACAGACAACAGCACAGGCACATGTCAGATAATGATGTACAAAGGTGACAATGTTTTCTATTATTTACACAAATCTGTACGAAGGCTAGCAGTCATTATTTGCGATTTAATTATAATTATTGATACTGGTATGACAACAAATATTTAAGCATGGTTAAATCAACAATGTCACATGGTTATTCTACAAGCGTTACAGGTATACTGCATACAGGCAGTTTGTTCGCTGGTGCTGGGGACATCTTGGACAAAAGATAGAGTTCCATTATCAGTCTGCGCTGTTACAACAATACGAGATAACTTCCCAGCACCAGACTATCAAGGATTCCTCTATTCTCCACTCACCTAGGACTTGTCTTGATACATGCAGAACCTACTCTGGTGTGCCTCAATGGCTTGTCGTGGATCTGGTCTCATCGCATCTGCACACATTGGAGGTGGTGCTTCTGTCTTGGGCAGGGTTGGCTCATAGCAAACCAGCCAGAACTCAGCCATCAGGCACTCGACATACTTTGAAACATAACAGGAATCAAGTCACAGCTTGCACATCAGACTGTTGCTTATAACCTTATACCTCCATGGTAATTGAATTTGTTGTTGTTTACATACTATATATCAGTAAAAATATTCACCAAATGTTGCCTTTGTTGCTACTTAAGTGACAATATGCCCCTGCTTAAACTTGTGGTATCTTAGCTTGAAGACTGGATCCCCAGCTTCTGTTGTCGCTTGTTCTCTGATATCTGTGATACAATGAACCAATAATACGTGACCTACATATATTTGGCATATCAGCACATGTAAACAAATTTAATGACTCGCAAATTTAAAAACAAACACCGCAATGAAGGAGCACTGTAAAAAGCAAAATATTATATCATAAGAATGATACTTGCCTGGCAACCATACCATCAACTTAACAAGATAATGGACTATTTATTCAATACTAATACAACATCAAATTTCACCCTGTGCTTCTTTCTCTTGATAAAGGCAGGTCTGCTTTTCTTCGGCTGGGGTGGGAGGGGTTCACTTGCCTCACCATCCTTTCTTGATTGCTTGACAGCAGAGGCCTTCGCAAAAAGAGTAGGCACAGCAGCTTCCTTCATAACCCGCTTACATCGTGGTATCCAACCAAGCTCTTCTTTGAGCTTCGGTGCCTCCTCAAAACATTCCTCGGTGAAATGAACCGAGCACACAAACGAGTATTTGCCCGAGCCCGGCCATTTGTCTCGCGATCGTAGTACCTGGCCAATCCATTGTTTTTTTTAAATCGTCCTTACCAGGAATTCTGAACAAGCTCACGCCGTCCCGACTGGTACCCGAGCAGCCCCTAACACAACAACCATTAACCATCGCGTTCAGGCGGTCACAAGATGGCTAAAAACGATCCAAAATCCCAAAAACGAGAGACAAACTCTGACAATGTAAACAACGGGGAACTCCGTGCGTCTCTGAGAACGGCCTCCCTTACCTGACGTCACACGCATGGTTGACCTAGATAATGGCTGCCGCAACGTTTTGTCGGGCGCGCTAATTTGAACTGACATTTTATCAAATTTTGGCCTTAACTGATCAGATGCTACGGTTATTGGACCGGTTTGAGTTTATTGATCACATTATGAATTGATTTCAGCGAAGTACCTATAACCGTGCGATAGGCACTTTAAATACAGATATACATTTATATATATATATATATATATATATATATATATATATATATATATATATATATATATATATATATATATATATATTTATATATATATACATATATATATATATATATTACTCTCTTTTTATCCATATATATATATATATATATATATATATATATATATATATATATATATATATATATATATATATATATATATATATATATATATATATATATATATATATATATATATACATATATATATTCTTTTTCTCCATTTACTAATCGAGCGATGCACTGATGGAAGGGTTGTTCATAATACTTGTTTCCTTATCATTAACATTATTACAATATACCTACCTATTGTGAGGATAGTTCGCCAGTCACCACTTGAGGAAGGCTGTTTCCCGACCTGTGTAATGCGCTGTTGTACCACATGGCTGCGCGATCATTTTCTCATTCATCACATTAACGAGTGATGCCAAACTCAACCATGGTGTTGCCCATGCAAATTATTGGGTATTTTACAGTAAAAAATGTCTACAATCAGGCTTTGGTTTAAGTTTAATTTCTCTCTATGCTTAACTTCGCAAAATTTATTAAACAGGTCCAATGGCAGATCGAAATTGATTTAAGGCGGTCGAAGTGTTGCTAAAACGTTATATACGATATTTTGAGATGTCATATTACAATCCCATTATTACAATCCAGACGATCGACGGAAAGGAAATTATATTAGTCACTCGTCCAAGCTGATTCGTTCATATTGATATGTAAGCTTAGAAGTTAATACAACGTAGTTCTTTTAATATTGCTCAGCTATATGTAACTTGCACGCCATGCATTATTGATGCTTAGCACATAAGCTAACCCGGTGTATTTCTGTAATGGTAACTTCCGGTTATGCGTCACATATACAAGACTCATCATTGCAAGTTGATTCCAACCATATAGTACTACCTTTTGTTGGATTATGAAAGCAAGGTTATTGGTACGTGCTAGATGGAAGTAGGCAACCAGATAGCTCGATCGTCGATATTATGACAAATTCAATTTTTTCCCTTTCATTTAACAGGCGTATCACACGCCTCTTGCAAATAGGTTTCAGGGTGCAGTTACCCAACAGCCTTTAGCCCTGGCTTTCCATAACACGAAGGCTTTATATATTCCTATCATACACCCAGGGGCGTGAGGCCGCTCCTTTCTACCTGTCATAATGGGGTAGAATGGCAACAACTTCCTAACATCTTTCAATAACATTGAACCAACAACGTGCATGATACCCGCGTGTGCTGATTGCCACCTAAACGTTTCCAAATGTATTGGTGAACGCAAATACTTGTATTGCATACATGAGGTAAGTGCATTTAAGGGATTTGGACTTTCAGATAAGGCTTTACACAAGATGCGAATTCGCTTATGACAGCGAATTTGCTCATGTTAGGTACAGAGCACAGAATTTGGTTATAAACCAGGCATATTTCTTGCCCTGTCTTCCAAGTTTCAATATGGAAGTCCCATAATTATGGAAAGAGTTTGGTACTATAGATAACTTATATCGTACTGCCAAAATGTTTATCATAATAAAACGGCAGCTGCAAAGGAGCTGTACAAGTTCTCTCAGAGGCATAATAGCTACTATAGACGCTTGGGTTAGACCATTGTTGCATTACATTGTTGGACATTTCCTCTGCGATTTAAGTTGGGGCACATATGTGTGACAACATAGAGACGACCGTCAGGTGGTTATTACATGGCTTGAATTCAATTACGTTTACATATAAAGCTTGTGTCGGCTTTTCTTGCATTCACAGCAGTTACTACGCCGCGTAATGACTGTCATATGTAGTATCACAGTCGTGTTGTCGTGTACAATATTGCTCAAAACCCTTTTTCATATATATTTTTAGCATTATTTACCAGTTGCTTTTAGGCCTCGCGCGGACATTTTTGCCTCACACATAAATAGTTTATCCACGGGCGATTGTTACTCTGACTCGCAAGAGACACAACCGATGCCTCAAAATAGTCACATGCTGTTTTCATTGTGCAGGCAGTGCCAGCAAAAGGCCGGCATTACATCCCGGAGTAAACAGACTGCTGTGTGATCTTATGGTGGTATGTTATGCTACATACAACAATGTCGAACCTTGGCCGTTTATGGCAAAAATCGTCTGGATTTTCTGCATATAGCTGCTTTCTTCGGACAATAAAGCGTCCGCAGAATATGACGACGGTCTAGGTCGTGGGCAAGTATGAGGATACGGTCTGTAGAGTGAAGACATTCGAAGCGAAAATGCCTAAGTTAGGGACTTGTTTCGCCATACGTTGCCTGCTGAGAAATAAATGCCATTTCTGACCTATCAGTGCATATTTAATGTATGCATCAATAAGTGATGACCTTCGTAGTTATTGTCCCGAGTGAGGTCGAAACGAGATTGGGATGGGCTTATGGCCGAGCAAAGGGTGGGGTCACCGCCGGGATGGAGGAGGGGTTACCACGTTGATAAGGCTGAATTCATACAGGGATTGGAGTTTGGTCATGCCGGAAATTAGGTGTTCCCATGATTAAGTTCCGCGTTACGCCGAGTAGCAGTACTAAAAGTGCCCTCATTAGCATATGTTCAGGGTCATTTAAAGCTATTTTCCAGACAACCTACTTTATATGTTAATGATTTGGCTATAGGGTACAATGAAGCCACTCACAGAGAGGATATCAATGTCTGCCCTAGTGTAACCAATGCCATTAATCGTAGATATTCCTTTCCAATGTACATGGATTATGCGCTACTTATTGATAATACTAAGCCACGAGCACCGTAAATACACAGATTTCGGTTGCACCCTCGATTGATGTATTGTGGTACGACTTTTTGGCACTTTTTGTCTCAGTAGTTAAACATATCGCTGACACAAGTACTGACAACAGAAGCTCCTCCCTATTGTCCATGCTTTATCGACGTCCACATTGAACGCTCACTTGGGATGACGTCATACAACAGACATGTATCACAGAAACAGCAGATTGTCTACCTCGAATTGCCACCTTCAATATATTTATCTGGTTGTAGTTGAGTATAAACCGAAATGCACATTCATTGCAGCGCATAATGTTAACATCAATACGAGGATGATCGGTAGCCTGCCACAGCATGTTTGTTTCTTTGTAACTGCATCTTCCAGTGACATTGGCGCTCACAGAATCAACTGCGGGGAGTCAGCAACAATAGTCTTGTCTCCCACCTCCCCTAAAAGCTAATCCCGCCACCCCAAATGTTCATTGATTGTGGCTGCGTTACTGATGTTATGTGTGCATGGCTTTAGACTAGCAAGTATGGAACAGTACCCCTTGAGCATTAGGCGTTCAATACACAGCATATCCTCATATATCGGCCATAATACGATTCTTTTGAAAATGACTGGCAGCTTGAGACAGAGGGAGAATTCCAATATGCTATTTTGAATAACCTCAATATGGCCTATTGGTATCTGCCAAGTCAACTGTAAGCAGTGAGTGACTACTACTTTATATTCTAATCGCAAATGCGCTAAAGCATCAGCCACGCGTCAGAATGGTTGGGCGAGGTCAAAGGATTGTTCTATGTTAGAAGTTTCAATATTAAAAACATAGAATATGAGACCTTGTGCTGTACGGGTGTTCGGTTCGCTTTGCGCCATAGTGGGCATAACAAGAACTGCATGTTGATGCTCAAATGCTACCTGCGCATGTCAGTAATCAAAAACCTACCCTCAACGATTCAAAGCAAGATTATATGTCAACCGACTCCAGCTAGGTTTGTTTTCACTTCATGGATTCGGACGTTACTCTTTGCAACGAACCGCAGCTCGTGATATCGTCATAATGGTCCGCGCCGCGGACGTCATAATGTCTTGCAGACGTTCTCCTGTCCGAGGCAAGCTGATATCTAGAGCAGGCGAGGTACGCCATAAAAAGTCAAGGTTTAACATAGCACAATCAACAATCATACCATCACGCAACAGTGTATGTGTTTTAACTATTGATGTTTGCACCGTTACACGGGCCTTCTGTGTCGGTTTCTGCACATTGACTACAGCATAGAGCTATATTGCGCTTTTGGCCCTGTCTCTCGTGAATACCTGTGACGATCGCCCCATGAGAGGCAATTTGTTAGAGCGCGTACAAATATCCCACAAAGGAATGCTGTTTATTATACTTAGGTAAATTGTTTATCGCCTATGCGATTATTCTAACACATTCCCCGACCACCTCTGCCGGACGCGAACACGCAAACGCATGCACACACACACACACACACACACACACACACACACACACACACACACACACACACACACACACACACACACACACACACACACACACACACACACACACACACACACACACACACACACACACACACACACACACACACACACACATACACACACATACACGCATATATTAGCATCATTTGTGTCGACCCTTGTTCTCACTTTGGCAACGTTGAGTCATGAAAAGTAATCCCAGAGAATAAGCGACGGTTGAGATGCGGACGTAGGTCGTCTGGACTCAGTAATGCGATCTGCCTGTTGCTCCCCTGGGAAATAAGCCAAACTAAATTATTTGTTTTCCCTTCCGTTATGCTGTTATGGTATAGGCCAATTACATAATAAACATTGATATCAGCAAGTCGGTGGTATTGTGAAGTCGGTGGTATTGTGAAGACAAAAAAAGTCCTCCGGGAATGATGCTTGTTGGCCTTCGACAAGTTATCAATCGCCATTGCTGTTATTCTGAGTGGAGCTTCTTCTCTATCTGTCAGAGATGAGCACTCGCTTTGACAATGTTGAACCATACACCCATCATGTATATTACCTTTATTAATAATATCAAAGAATAGTGTTATTTTAAGTCCAATATTCAATCTTGTAATTTAAATCTTAATCAATCAAGTTCTGAAATTGTTTGCTTTGTGCCATAGTTTGCAAACATTAACTGGATATTGATACTCAAACGCTACCGGCGTTACAGAAATTCAATGGTATCCTTGGTTGACTCTCTCTCTCTTCTGATGTAAGTGACAGTTAATGCAGACTTTTATGCATTAAGCACGCTACATGACATCATCAGTTCCCTGGGGTCTTTACCAGAGTCTTAGCCAGGATTTAAAAACTGCCCATCCATCTCTACCCCGACCCCGTCCATCACGTTATGACCAACTGATTATCATAACGTAGTTTGTTGGCCTTCGCCCGAAAGCTGGGGGGGGGGGGGGGGTTAGTGATAGGGGATGACGTGTTTGTTCAAAAGAAATTTAATAACAAATGACATATCCTGCGCTGGCACAAACATACGGGAGAAATTTAAACTTAGTCAAAGACTTTGCGTTGATATTATATTTCACCCAATTGCAATTTGTGAGCTTCATTCCCTAGCCAACAGTGTAGACCAAAAGTTTATTAGATCATGGTAAAAGCGATACCGCGAGGCAGACATTTCAGAATGATGCTCTAATCGACCATGCACAATGTATGCCAGCCTTCTAGTTGTCATTTTTCCTACAATCCTCGAACATATCGTGTATCATTTTAGAGAAGGTATACGATCGACATGGACTGGGCCCTTGTTTTGCTAGGAGGCGAGACTGGCCGTAACTCCATTCACCATCATTAAAGTATTATCAAAGATCTTGTTATAATAAGATACCCGACGCGGCAGCTCGCCCGACAAATTTCGTGACACCGCGTAGGCAGCGCCCCCTACTTTTGCTGCCTACGCTATAAAGAGCAAGTTCATTCAAATGACAAACTCATAGCAATCGGAGCCAGCAAGCTCCATGTCAAGTATACAAACCGAGCAGATAAAAATCAGATTGTTGAGGCCAACAACCATCTTATACTGCAAATAATCTACATGTCGTTGTCGTTAATGCATTGCTTAGGTCAACACCCGGCATGTTTCAAGAGACAGATTACAGAATACTATTATGTTATTGGGTACAATTGTGTGACAAAATTTGCCTTTCGTCCTATGCAATGTTAGTCGACTTAGAAAGACATTCTCTGACTACTGAGGTAAGATGCCGTGACTAATGTTCTACTATTATCGCACAATATTCTACTCGCTTGTTTTTCCTTTGCATGGCCTGAATGAATATATCGACATACCATGTTAATATCATACATAGGGCACTATTGTCTAATAATGTGGTTTAGATGCCAGATATGGTACAGAGGGGGCGGGGCGGGATTACTTTTGATAAAATATGGACAGATCGATCGGACATTCTTTTATTCAAATGACCTCAAAACCCGCAGAATATATCGATTATAAAGAGCAAGTACATTCAAATGACAAACTCAAACCAATCGGAGCCAGCAAGCTCCAGTATACAAACCGAGCAGATCAGAATCAGATACTTGAGAACAACAACCATCTCATATGACAGCTAATCGTCGTGATGTGAAATTGTCGGTAACACATTACCGAGGTCAGCACCAGGCGTTTAGCGAGAGTAAGATTATCGAACACAGGCATGTCTTTGGTACAATTGTGCGTTCTACTATGCACTCTTCGTCGAAAGGAATCGTTTGGTATCAGTTGTCTCCCATATTTTGCATCAGTTAAGGAGCATGTCATGTGAGCAACACCACAATCCCTGTGTTACAATTACGCCCCTTACTTGTACAGTGAGAGAAAAGACAGTAATTTGCTACTAGTCGCTGCTAAGAACTGAGGTAAGATGTCATAGCTAATGTCCTTTCATCATCGCCGGAAATTGAACTAGCTTGGACTAAAATGGCATGAACTGGATAAATATATCGAATATCGAGGCATACCATGTGAATGTCATGCATTGAACATTATTGTATGAAGCTGTGGTTTAGATGCCATGTATGGTGAAACAGAAAAATACTATTGATAAAATATGGACATAACAATCAAACATTAATTTATTCAAATGAACTTATAGCCAACAGCACATCTGTAGCTAGATGTTATAAAGAGCTAGAAAGGAACTGCCTCGGAGAATAAGTATAGTCCCAAATCCTTGTCAATTGAGGTCAGTAGCGACAAAGGCAACTCACCTTCCCTAAAGAAGCATTGTAGTATTATCATTCCCAACCACATTGGATGTTAGAATAAATAATGTACTTTGTGTGATATTTAATGGATCAAAATCAACGGCATATATCGATGAGAAGTAAGGCTGACGATTTTATTGGTATAATATGTAATACGAGCTATAAGTAATATGCATATGTGGGCAATGGAATGCCGAGAATGAATTAGGGTCACATTAATTTGTATATATTTGCTTGATTAAAGTAGGAATAATTGGAATGCTGAACTTTTGTCTGAGACTGAATGTATATTCAGGAACCATCTTATTTAGCCAATTTCGCATTAATCAGGGAAAGTGAAGAGGTATAAAACGATGATATAATTTACTAAAATGGAATTTAGTGAATAGCTGAAGATTATTCCACAACTCTATTTCTATCGCTGATAGATTGGAGGAAAAGGCTTGGAGCTAGCGGGCCAAAAACTGCGTTTTCATGCTGTGTGGTTTTCAAAACTATAGAAACTATTCTATAATTATACTGACAATAATTTCAGATGATGGTATCACAACCGTGTTCTAGGCATGTTTGTCAAATCTAAGCATCCAATTGTCTGACGGGCAATCGCGCTTATTTTTTTTAATGATATAACCGTTCTCTTCTGCTATGTTAACTGTCATTGTTTTTATTGAGTTATTGTTTTACTAATGTAAACTGCTAAAATAGAAAATGTCAACAAAGTGTGAGATACGCGGACACGATTTGCCTCAATATTTGCAATGGTAATCTATGATTCACCCAAAGGTCGCGAAATAAGATAACGGTTCTGTGCACCCTGATCCTTGGTAAAGCTATCATTAACAATATGATGAGTAGTTATTAAAAACAAACATTTTCTCTGAGAGTGGGTTGTTAACTGAGTGTAATAATCCGCAGATGAAGCAATGCACGCAGAAAATGCCATAGAGAAACGTAAATGTTATACAACCAATGATGTCGTGTACATAACTGACAATGTTTGTAAGTTATTTTATCATCTTTGCTTCACATATTCGTTCGACAATACAGCCCAAAACAGAATATTACTAAAGGGATCCTCGAGCATTTCTATTGCACACAGTCTACCTCCAACCTACTATCCCTTTTTTCTTGCGCCCCATATTTCCACCGGTATTATAGGGTGGATAATAAAATCGAATGAACTTCCAAAATATTATACATCCATAGGCGAATTGTCAATTGCCAGCCTCTTGGATTGATTCCACTTCGCGGGGAAAAAGTATACCATAAAAACACCAAGACTTACCTTAAGATCGACAGTTCGGGGCATCTTATGGCTCATTAATTGGCAAACCAAAAGACAACTGACGTTCAAATATGCACATAATTGTGGCTCTGGGTAGCTGTTATCTGTCTAATGGGTGATATCTGTGCGAGTGATGCAGATAATATCGGTTCTTTAGTATGGAACATGTTACAATACATATATTCCAGCGCAATAGAACGCCACTCTGAACAACACGATATATAAAATGCTTGAGAAGGATCGAAAAAGTTATACCAAGAATCGTCACCAGTCAAACTACGTCAAAGTATCTTGCTCCTGATCTGATTATACCGATCTGTCACGAATTCCACATGAGAAATTGATTAACCCGTGTTTGTCGAGAAGTAGGTCCCCATCCAGTGAAGTGTTAAATGAAGGCGGTCATTCCCATATTTATTGACATGACCATGGTGTAGGTTAGAATAATCAAGCTACTGAGGTCATTACTTTATTGCTACTTCGGGAATCCATGTGCAAATTGCCTTTATGGAAGCGAACACAGCCAAATAGATAAGGCGATAGTCTGAACGGAAAACGTTGTGTCATGGTTGTCTGAAAACGCGATATTGTGTTCCGAGTTGAAATATACCAGAATGGCATATAATACGGACATACGTTGTACCTAACGATGCCAATGACGTGGGAATAGTACATCCATAATGTCCTTGCACGCAGTATGTAGTAGGTAAATGCCACTTATTGAATAATATAATGTTGAACAACTAGTGCAAAGGGGCTGTCATAGTGGTCGCCTGAATCTCTACATTCATCAACTCTGTTTCATTATGATTGGCAGTTGCATTCACATGTCAGCTACAGGCGTTCCCTTATTCATATCACATGTGGCAACACGCGCACTCGGGCACAATTCTAACAACAGAAAAATACTTTATAGAAAAAACAATTGGATTGCAACTGAACTGATGTACATTGAAAGGGTTGTAATTTACCTCGATTATGTACGAGAAAATGAATGTGAGTACATTACCTCGATTTATGTACGAATAACCTTGCTTTAAGCAGCGTGAGGAGTACACCACAAGCTTTTGTGATCGTGTGGTATAGATTTGTTGTTGGGGTGCATTTGCATAGACCAGCTGCGTAGAATCAACCAACCTCATGGTTATTTATTTTGAAATATCCATGATCTGAAAAGTCAGTCATATTTAATCCCATGCAGTTGGCACCTATATCTCATAACTTAGCTGTGGGAGGGTGTGGAAGTGTAATATTTTGGAATTACTTCTCCCGCATATGGAATTATATGGAATTAAACAGCACACATTATGCTTCATTGCTGCTATAAACCAAGGAAAGCGAAATCGTATTTATAGCTTTACAATCGAGACTGTAGGACAGCCATCAGCAATAGTATTGCTTCACGGTTGAACCTCAATTCCATGGCATCCTTCTGTGCATCAATCACATTATCTACCAACAGCGCCTAACGCAACCAATGTAACCCGGTATAACTTGGCATTTTGTTCCCAAAGGTTAATGCAGGTTGCTCGCATTCTGGCATTTCATTGTCGATGGTGATTCGTAACATAAATCATATTGCTTCGTACAGTTTATTTTTGGCAAAAACATAGATGCAAATTTAGGGATGATTCAACTGGATGGTGGTAATGGTTTCTTCTCGACAAGGAAATACATGCAAATTGAGGGATGATTCGAATTGTTGGTTGTGATGGCTTTGCAAAATCCATCATGCGATGTGTATTTCGCTGTTTTATCTAACGAAACTTTTTACAACCCAAACATATTATTAATGAGTAGTCATGCCAGGTCGCAATTGACAACGGACTATACACATTTACTCATTTCCAATATCGTTGATATTTATACAACTGACATCGTAATCGCATTCCGTTTTTTCTTATCTGTGTAACGCGAACTTTCCTAATGAGGCCAAAATTAACTTGGTGTCCTTCTTGTCAGATGCGCATTCATAGATTAGCATATCTAATGGTTGATCATTCATTTTACCCACATATTACAAGCCTCTAGTAAATAGGTTTCCGGCTGATATTACCTAGTAGCCTTCACATCAAGATTACTGTTCCACAAATGCTTTGTATTCTTATTTTGTTCCTCAAGTGAGGCCGCTTTTTTCTACCTACGTTAAAGCATTGACTCTCCTACAACGACCTTATAAAAGGACAGGCGAAGATTACCATAAAGACGATGTGGACATCCGCAATTATGAACACCTGTGCTTTTTTCATGGTCTGATTGTTCGCAAAATGCCACCAAGCAACTCATTTATTGATATTCCTTCGTTGAGTAATGATCTTGACCTTCATAATGCGTATGGTGTCATTTGATACATAATTCATGCGTCAATTATTCAATCCGAGTGTTATGGCGTTACACTGTCGCTGCATCACCACCAAACATATGAATAAATTACATATATAGCTATAGCAACCACTTCATATCGCTTTCATTGTCGTCATGCACGGTACCGGTTCTATCCCAGCGAATAATTGACCCACATAAGTCTGCATAATATGTCACAATTAACCAACACAAGTCTTCACAATATGTCACCTTGATGGCGTGGAATCAATGACGTCATCTGTTTATATATTGTATTAACTGCCATTCCGGCAAATTTTAACCGTGTTTTTAGTATAGCGTATACGAAACACAAAATCTTTTTATTACTCCTGGGCCGATCAATTTTGTTTACTGTCCTAAAGTCGGCTGCGCCATTAGGAATATTTTAGCAGGTTCTGTTATCCTTACATTGCTACCCCGCTATTCTGTATGCATTCGTCATAATCTGGCATATAAAAGGCGCATCACGGTCACCTGGAAGCATTCTGATAAAAATGGCATATGAAAAATGGCAAATATTCCGGCGTTATTTGCAAGGGTGCCATAAAATATTCGCGTTGTTAAACTTAGGAATAGAGCATATCATATATATACAAATATTAGATTTGTATAAGGAGCATTATACTAACGAAAACTTATCCTTTAATTATGTTCCTTGTGCGAACTTAGACCTGATAATAGCCACGCAGCATGTCGGGTTGCTTGAAAACGTTCTCTATTGAAAGAACAGCCAATCGATCTCCCATTTGTTTACAACCCAGGCTGAATCATATATTCTATGGAATAAATTGAATGACCGCCAAGGGTTAGCTAGCAAACTTATGACCCATGGCATCAGCGGTAGTATATGGAATAGATAAATGAACGGCTCATTATTAGTGGGCAGAGAGTGTTGATAAATGGCATTAAGTCAGACTTGACGAGGGTAATTAGTGGCGTCCCTCAGGTATCGGTCCTGGGAACAGTTCCTTTCATAATCTACATAAATGTTCTAGACAGTGCTATTGAATTAATGTTAAAACAATTTGCAAATGACACCAAACTTTACTCCAGAGTTAAGACCAATAACAAGGCATATGACATATAACAACGGGGGGAAATGATTGGTAAACACCTTGAAATTTGAATACCGAATGGACGATTTTACTCAAGATAATTAAACAGAGGAAAGGGATTCAGGTGTCATAATTTATCAGTCATTTATATCCAGTAAACAATGCAGTTGAGCAGCTATAAAGACTAACAGAGTTCTCCGGATGATCAAACGAACGTTCAAAGGAAATTTATATCAAGCTTTATTAGGCACCTGTCAGGCCCCATTGGATATACAATACAGGCGTGGTCACCATTACTTCAACGTGACCTAGATATATTACAGTTCAAAGGAGTGCTACTAAGCTTGAACCCGGTATGTCTAAGTTAGGTATTAAACGAATATTGCTCTTGTTAGGACTGACAGCTCATAAAACACGGCGTATCTATTGGGACCTCATAAGGGTGTACAATGTGTTCAATGTATTAGATAATGTCAGTGCTGATTGATTTTTCAGCTTTGCAGTGCTTAGAAGTCAAGACTTCGGGGATATTCGTACACCTTTACCCCACAAAGACTAGGACAGAATCAAGAAGAAATAGCTAACCAGCCAACTTAATTTATATTTTAAGGATCTTGACAGGCGATGTCCGTTTGTCACGTGATAAATACTCGTGTACATTGAATATCCGCCAATTTATGTAAGCTTCATATATTCCGGGTTTCGTCATCGTCAAGTTGCATCAGGTGCATGTAAACCTTTGGTTTGCAATTTAGTATGAATTTTGGTCATTTAGCCAAAGTACAACTGGTCGTCCCGCAGCAAGTTGACACTAAGAATAATTCTCTTGGAAACTGAATGGCACGTTAGTTCACCAATTAAGCTGACTATGGCAGTGTATGTATATACCTTAAGTGGAAAATAACCTTTATATGCCTTTGATTATGGGTGCAGATATTTTGGATTAAGGCATTACATAAGTGTTTTGTATGTTTTCCATCTGATATACATTGTAATTCATTCTGCAGTCTCGTGACTTGTAAGTCTTTACACAAGAAACGCTTTCATATCACTGTTCTTAGCAACGGCCGATATGTCATACTATTTCATAAAAGAGATAATTACCCAATTAAAACCTATCAGTTGCGACTACTGCTGCCTTCTAAAGAAAAAAAAACAATCCTTTTTTAAAATTGTACACCATTACCAGCTTCAAGTTGATCACTTGAATTAGCGCATGCTTCACATGTTTGGTTACTTGGCCGTGTCCGATATATGCGTTAAAACGAGCACATTGATTAACTTGTTCATTGTAGGTATTTTATAACTGTAATATGCGATAGCTTATAATGCGTAGGTAATATTCATTTTGCTGATATCGTCAGTGATCAATTGACGACAATGACGTATATTCAAGATCACGAATGATGATAAAAATAATCATGGCAGCATATGTTTTCTGTCTATTTGTGATGCTCTGCGGCGAATTACACTAGAAAGCCCCCTCCAGATTATCTACATCAAGCTTCCTTCATTAGAACAACAAACGACGTGGTCAATGTATGATGCTGAACGCTGTTCACTACAAAATTCAAGAATGTGCGTTACTGGATCTCTAACAAGAACATTGCAAATGACAACCAAATAACTGTTGTCAGCTACACCCTCGCGTGTGTGCCTATTCATTACGATTTGGTGCTATCGATACATATTTGCCCGAAGCGACACAAAATCCAATTTTGCAGGCTTTCCAGCCTGTAATGTTACTGTCATTATTCAGCTATGTGACTGACAGTTATGGCAAGACGGAATTTGCGTCGATACTATCAATGCAATAAAGTGCAATGCTGCAGATAAACATTCATATTTATCATAGATGTTTATGTCCCTGATGGTTAACACAGAATTGCCTATGCGAGTATTTAATCGGTTTTATTTTATGTTATCCCATGTGCACGATTATGCTGTATAAGCTACATATGCTTGGCTGCTTTGCTCCATGAAACACCAAAATATTTATATGTTATTTTTGTTGATTGATTATAATGGCGCTGACATTTGTTCCTGGGGGTTATGTTGCCAAAATATTACATCAAGTACAATAATAACCGATCTAGATCATGCGTTAGCAACCAATGCTGTCCTGCGTACTAATAGCCATCGCCGTTTTGCGTTTTTAAAGACCAAAATATTACAGATGAACCCTACCTCAAGTATTAGAAATACGGTTTTAGTGAGGCGAGCATGGTGAAATTCTCAGGCAAAGTCTGAAACGCGTTTGGCAAAGCAAGCGCACGTTTTAAGAGCGTTATTTTTATTTAGATGTCCACCATCTGATTAATTTTATATTTGATCGCAAGTTATATGGCTAAGGATAATAATAGTCGTTTAGTATAACCTTCCACTATTGTCTCTGCATAAAATATACATTATTCCATGCGGTTTCCATAAGCATGGAAAGAAGCATCGTATTTTTGTCAATAAACTTTTTAGGACAATGATAAGGCTGTGCTTGAGATCCATCAACTTAACACAGCCTATGCTTTTCTGGAATAACTTGGTTTGATGTTTAAGAAGTGTCAGGGAGGTCGATCATATATGCGCGTTACATTGCCGCTGTTGATCGCATTCTTGCTGCTATTATCATGGCACCTGTCATATAGCTCAGATCTATTTAACCTAAACGAAAGTTATTTGTTTTGCTATTTCTCACCTAGTAAGACCCCCACTACGAACGCTGCATACACATTGACCTACTTAATAGTGTTGATTATCTTAATCTCTTCGTCTCGCGTACCATGAAATCGAGATAAGATGCAATTATACATCACACATCAATGAAATCCTATATGTCCTCTCGTTAGACACGCCTGCATGCTAGATGGGAGAACGAATTAACATCACAGTCCTCCTATGAATATGTTTCAGACTGCAATTATCCAATAGCCTTGCGACCTAAATTACTGAGACACAAATAGTTTGAATCTTAACGTTGGAGGTTACGTGGCGATTTGCAGGCGCTTCCCTTATTTCTGATGATTGTGCTCGAACGACCTTGCAAATGGACAGATGGGGGGTATAATTTTATGAAAGCAATATAAGTGATGGCGAAAGATCCTCGTGAACTGAAGAGTGTTTTCTAATTTTAAACGCTTTCCGACCTATAATATAATATCGTTTATTGCTTGCATTGATATAGGCCGAGCACACGGGTCTCATCTTTACCTATCATAGATAAGAAACTATATTGCGAAAGTTTCCCGGTCAGACGACCTGCAAAGTCTATTGGCATTGCTAGGTGGAGTACTGCTAACGCTTCTTAGCACTGCAGGTTCCTGCATGCACTTAATATAATCGTAAAGTAGGTAAATCATAGATTCATAATAATTGGTCACTTCCCTAATGTGTAATTTTTTCTGTTATTGGCGTTTTACTAAACCGGTCTTCCATGTCTTTGGTAACATTTTAAATAATCCACAGAACCTGCAATGTTAATTGGCATAAGAAGGTATACCACATGGTACGATAAGATGACCTGCAAAATCTAATGGCATTGCTAGGAGGAGACCTTAACACGCTATTTGCACATTACGCGGGACCTCATAAAACATACATCATTTAGTCCCACTCTTGTATCCATCTCCAGTTTTAATTAGATGTTTTCCTTGAGGTCATTAAGGACACGAAATAATTACAATAATACTCATATGTAAAATTCAACGAGCTTATGTGCAAATGTTTTCCATGTCCAGTAAACTGAAGCCAATTAGGACAAACATGTAAAATAATGTCTGATTTGACGACAATGGATGAAGGGGATAATGACATGGATGGGCAATGCTTGTCTTTTTTGCTTTAGAGTACGAAACCATTTTCAGGGCAAATCCAACAACCAGCTTAAACATGCATCAACATGACGATAGTAGGAGGCATCTGTCCATAGCTCAAATATCGGCGTTCTGTACAAGGATTACCGCTGAAAAGGTCTATTTCTTATTGCTATCAATCATCCGCAGCTCATATGTGTATCTGTCAGTTATTATCAGACACAAACTAGCCATACCCTCAACCGTGGAATTATTAGTGAACTATTATATGAATAAAAACTTTTACTGGCCAGATATTTGCCGATTTCTGGTGTTCTGCGAAATAATTTTTAGATAGTGCCCTTGAAGAAAATAATTTTGCAGCTATCATTTTGAGACATTCTAGTTTTTCATCGTAATATAATGACAAAGATCGTCCTCGCAGCCTTGCTTTATGAGAAAACGACCCTTGCTTTTTATCACTAGGCCTACTAAATTGAGAAGCAAAGCTTTCATCTGGTCTCTGCTTTCGATAACCGATAGTTTGGCATCTTGACAGCTTGTTTGACACAATTCCTGTCTGTGGTCTTGCTCAGCCTGAATGCCAGAGCTGGAATATCTTGTTAAGTAAGACTGCTATGCACGGTTCTATGTTGAATTATACATACGAGTTCATGCAATCGTAGTGCGCACGAAAACAGTGCATTAAATATTCTCCGTACAATACACGACAACGACACTAAGCTCTAACAACCTCAACTGACAATACTCATTTTATTATTGATCTTATAATGCTGACCTGGAATCATAACATTTGGATTATACTTAATGTGTTTTCTGCCCGCCAACGATAACATTTCAATACAGGTCGTAAACACTGCATCAAGTTATTGGTAGAAAATAAGAAGAACAACTGGGGTCAGCACTTAAACTATGGTCATGTTGCTTAGCGTGTTTGCCTTACCGCAAATCTATACATACACACAAAACATGTATTACACCGCATATCGCGAAATCTTCGTGGGATATATTACCGATGATTTAGGGCCTGTTCTCGGTAACGTCGGGTAATATATTATGCAAGATAGGAATAAGGATTAGATCAGATATCTAACACTGAATTTAGCAATATAACAGACATATCTCCACGTATTTCACTGACATTCCCACGACGGGTCCATGGAGCAAAGGAGCTAAGCTTATGTCGACTCGAATTTTTTCGTAAATGCAGATCAAATTAAAGATAACCCATCCTCAAAGAATCCTGGTATTATGTCCCGAATATCTAACCATGATTGCTTCATATCCCTGGAGGGAAACAATAAAATTCAATTACGGAGACGATATATCCGATGGCTGGGATGGGGTGCGTCTCGGTGGATGTATATTCATTTGGCTTGCTTTGTGTGAATCAGCATTGTCATAGTGAGTGCTGTTCAATGTCGAATATGGGTAGAGCCTCAATATGCAATGAATGGAGATAGGTGTCGTTGAATAATCGGACCGTTTTGTTAATAGTGGTAACGGAATACTGCTTATCATCGCCTGTGGAGGTCCAGATGACGATACGTATTTTGGGTCTGGATTAGTACCTGATATTTACGCCGCATCCCTCAGCATAAAGGAATCTGTTGTAGGGCAAAATATCATACTAGATTTAGTAACTTTATATGAGTAATGCATATTTGTTTTGTTACTGAGGCAATATCGAATGTCATAAGAGTAACTTTTTAATGTGTATGTTTTTTTGCTACTGCTGCAATATCAAAGAATAATTGATTAGCGTGAATTTCGATAAAGGATAGCATAAGCTGTAGGTTCATTTAACAATTAATATGGAAAGCAGTATTCATAGTTTATTGTTTAGGTATACCATTAGGAATAATGTTGCTAATAAGGACTGAACAGATGAACGGTTATCGTCAGGGCCTGAACATCAGAATCTCGGGGGAAATAAGGGAGGGAATGCGAGAAAATATTCGCTGTGTCGGCTTTGTTAAGTCAATATATTTTGTAGATTAGTCGCAAAGATCTGGATCGCAATCTCGTTATGTTCTCAAATGATACATCCATTTTTGCAAAGGGCTCTGTCCTAAATGTTGTCATTACCAGTCTTTTATACATGGTTTTCATGGTGGTAAGGCATACATTACTATCCCCTTTCAGGGTTATTGTACCCAACGGCCAAACCATTGGAATAATTAGATTGCCTGTTAGCATAAAAAAAAACGTGTTAATAATTACTTTTCTTTTGGGAAACGAAAGTACGTGTATTTCACACATGACATGAACGCAATAAAAGGATTTGGACTTTCAGATACGGTTTAACACATGATGCGAATTTGCTTATGGTAACGAATTTGCTCATGTTCGGTATCGTGCAAAGAATTCGGTAATAAACCAGGCTTATGTATTGCTTTGCCTACTGAGTTCATTTGGAAGTCCAAACAATATGGAAACAGTAAGGTGATATCGATGACTATAATGATGTAAGAGCAACTGCGAAGGAGCTATACGCGCATTATCTGGGGAATTAAAGCGACAATAGGCGCTAGGGTGAAGCCATTGTTGTTCTTCTATCATACATTTGTATTTCATGGATGTACAGATGGGAATCGGGCTGCCGCACGTCTAAATCTGCCGCCCACATCAACCCAAGCTTTGCTGTAATTGTTGGCATATCACGACTCTGAAAGATTCGAGGACGCAAATACAGAACCAATTGAATTGAAAACTATTGCGTCAAATCCGCTAGTTTTCAATGATGACAATAACCTCTGAAGCTCACAATGTGACTGTAACCAGGAGATCAAAGCCCATATTGTCACGCGCGCAAATTCTTCGCCATTTGCAATGGTCCACAAATGCACAATTTCATATAATAGGACACTGACGCAAGTGCGATCGTATGATAAGCTGTCTAGACAGTAGTCTTTAGGCATATATCATTGTGTCTGGATCAGGTTTTGGCTGATAAACCATAAGGGGAAATAGGCTGTGCTGTGGGTTGAGTAGCTTTGCATTTCTCCTAAAAAGAATGGCAATAATTCGGTTACAAAAATGGCCTGTCAACCGGTCTTGCATGTTTTATTTGATCTTACTTACAAATATTCATGAATAGGTTAAAAATATAGGAGCGACGCGTGCAGGATGCATCCTTCGTATCGGGGACAATTCCTCTGTGTCTGGATTGTGATTCCTATTGACCATTTCAACGTTTGTTTTGGCGGTATGGGTAAAGGTTTATTACACTGATATTAAAAAGTTAAGCTTAACCGGCAGATAAAGACCACATTATATTTTTCAGTGCAAAAACCCAAATACATTTACCCACAATTATTGTGATATGCATCGGAGCACATACATCAATAGTCGAGGAAATTATGAAACTATTTGCCGTTATCGTACGGTCGATGTACCTACAAAAACTGACCAGACCGTTCCCAAATATAATTTTGTCATCTTTGTTAACATGTTATGGATATCACAATATGTTTGACTGAATGAGGAGGTACTTCAAAGGTAAAACGGTCGAAGCATGTATCCCACCGGTTCCCTCGTTAAACGGTCCAGTTTTGTATGCATTAACTATGGATGGCCACAGCCCATGACATCATCAGCGACATACAAACACTGCAGGGAAGCATTTAACTCAGTTATATAATACCACAGATAGCATGTGATATTAGCCTATAGAGGAGTGTTGGGACAATTTGGAAGTGGCTTTGCAACTGATACGTAACGGAGAGGAAAATTAGTTAACTTTTGCAAGCAAATCCTTCGCGTGTGTGCTTACTTGTGCTTTGGTGCTATCGATACACATTTGCCGAACAATTGATTGATTGTTCTAAAGCGACGCAAAATCAGATTATGAATGCACCCTGGACCGCAATGTTAGTGACATTTAATAGCGGTGTGACTGACCGTTATGGCAAGACTGAATTTATGTCGATACTATCAATGCAATAAAGAGCACTGCTGCAGACAAAGCATTATGTTTATTCTAGTTTTTTATGGTCCTGATAATGAATGCTGAATTGCCTATGCGGGTATTTAATCGGGCTTGTTTTATGCTGCGTACCCCATGTGCACGATGATGCCTTATAAGCTTTATTTGTTGGTTGCTTTGCTCCTTTGTTGTTGTTGATTGATTTTAATGGCGCTGTCATTTCCATTCCTGGTTGTCATGTTGCCATAATGTTGCATCAAGTGCAATAATAACCAATCTAGATCACAAGTTAGCGACTGATGCCAAATCAAGCACCATATTGTGACTTACAGATGAACACTACTTCGAGAAGCATAAACGAGGAATACGGTTTTTGTCACGCAAGCATGATGGATTCCATCAGGTTCAGTCTATCAATCACGTACATATAAGAGAAACGCATTTGACAAAGCAAGTGCATGTTTTAGGTAATCTATTGTTGAATGTCCAGTATCTGAAATATTAGACATGTTTGATCCCAAGTATGATGGCTTGTGACTTAGATCTTCCACAAATATATTAAAACGACATTGACAAAGATAAGTTGACACAATTTATACTCGCATTTTCCCCTTTTTGCTATGGATATCCTGTAGCTCAGGTTTCGAGGAATACTGTCCGTCTTTTTCGTCTGTTTTGTTAACAACAAACTTCTTAGTAATCCAATAATGTATATGCACTTATTAAGCAAAAAAGCATATTACAAACAATGCGCCTTATATCCAATTAGAAAATTGACGAAACAATAAAGAAACATTCATATATCCATCAGTGCCACCACCGTTAAAGTTAAGCAGTCCATGTAACAAAACGGTGTTCAGTAATACTGTCACTTGTTTCAATCCCATGATCATATAGATATTACCTGGTTGCATGTTATTACGCGGCTGTAGATCTGTCAATCATTTTCATTATAATTTTGCATTTAATGAAAATATTCAAATTCCAAACGTCAACAAATCCATGCACGTTTATATATCTAACGACTCCCGCTATGTGTTTTTTTCCTTCATCCGGACATCTTTTTTATCGACATACCTGAGCTTCTGATATCGTCATAATGGTCCACGCCATAGATATCATAATGCCCAGCAGACGTTCTCCTATCCGAAGCAAGCTGATAGATAGAACAGAGACGGGCAAGTTACGCCATAAATGGTCAAGGTTAAACATTGTTAGCATTATAAACAACCATACGACCAGGCAACAGTGTGTGTTTTACCCCTGGGTGTTTGCTCCGTTACACAGGCCTTCTGTAACAGTGTCTACACGGTGGTTACAGCATGGGACTATATTGCGTCATTGGCCCTGTAGTAGTGTAGCAATCGTGCCCTCAAGAGCAATTTGTAAGAGCGCGCACAAATGTCCTACAAGGAATGCTGTTTATTAGGCAAATGTGATTATTCAACCGTATTCCCCACCCCTACCGCGCACAAAACACAAACACACACAAAACACACACACAGTCGTACATACACATCATTTCTGTCGGACCAAAATCCTCATTTTGGTAATGTTGAATCATACAAAACAAGCCTTAATAATAATCCACTGATGCTGATAATTGTCATCTGGACCCAGTAGTTGGATCTGACTGTTGCTCCCCTGGGAAATAAGGCAAACACAATGATTTGTGTTCTTTCCCGGGATGAAGCTGTTATGGTATCGGCCTATTGAGGAATGAACATTGATATCATCAATAATGTAAGGCACAATGCAGTTTATCAGTTTGTCGTGGACATTGATATGTATAATAAAATAATTCTTTCGTACAACTGACCCCGGTTTATTGTGGGAGTATTCCCTCAACACAAAATGATGTAAAAAGTCATGATGTTGACGGCTGAAGTTAAATACAGGCATATTTTCCTGAGGACGTGTTTGCAGATATAAATGTGTATTTTGCTAACTGGCAGCTTTGCTCCATAAATAGGTGGAATGGGAACTGTATTACATTGTAAACAGATCTATAAGTTAGTATATGGTTAAAGTGACTTGCCTCAAATATGAAACTATATTCAAAGGGATATTTATATTGGCACAACACAACAAGTCTCTTGTATTGTGAAATAACATCACAGTCGTTCTTTGAGATTACAATTTATTTCGATGACGCACAAAGGTTTGACGTGAATGAGGTTCGTTGACCTCTGACAGATTGTTAATCGCACATTCTTAGCGGTCGGTCTCGTCTCTATCGATTTCAGAGACGAGCACTTATTATTACAATGTTTAATCGTTGAAAAACACTCCAAGAAGCAGCACATGAAATGAACAGCGATTAACCTTTGGCAGTCATGTCTCGGTAATCGGATTTGATTGCTTCTTCCCAGGAAATTAAGCTAACGACTTAGTTTATGATCCGGTGAGGGGCTCTTGTGGTAATCGCTTAGAGACGATCAAACATATATCCTCTTAATAACACGAAGATACAATGTTGTTTAACGATTGCTATTTCAATACAATAATGATAACTGTACAACAGACCACAATCTATCAATTCATGCAAACTAATCCACTCTATCGCCACCCTCTATCGAGACTCTCTCTATCTCTCTATCTCGCTAATCTCGCTTTCACTGATTCTCTCTAATGTATCTCTCTGCCTCTCCATGTAACTCTCTCTCTGTCGTTCTCTCTATAATCTATCTCTCGATAGTCTCTCTCTATATATCTATCTCTCTCCTTCATTCTTTCGATATCTCCCTCTGTTCTAATTTATATATTCATTATATATATATATATATATATATATGCATATTAATACTTACACAAGATATATTCATATATATATACTTTATATATATCCTGCATTTATAATGTACATTTTTCGATATATATATATATATCATATATATATATATATATATATATATATTATATATATATGTATATAATGTGTATATTTATATGTATGTATCACATGTAAGATACATATATTTATATATATATATACAATTGTATCTTTAAATAAATATCTATATATATATGTAATATATATATGTATATATTATCTATATATATATATATCCAGAGTCTGCATATATATATATATATATATATATATATGCATATATGTCGCTATTCTTCTTTTCTTCATTTACTAATCGAGCGATGCACTGAATGGAAGGGTTGTTCATTATACTTGTTTCCTTATCATTAACATTATTACTATATACCTATTGTGAGGATAGTTCGCGTACATTCACCACTTGAGGCAGGCTGTTTCCCGACCTGTGCAATGCACTGTTATACCACATCGCTGCGCGACCATTTTCTCATCCATCACATTGACGAGTGATGCCAAACTCAACCATAGCGTTGCTCATGCAAATTGTTGGGTATTTTGCAGTAAAAATTGTCTGCAACCAGGCTTTGGTTTCAGTTTAATTTCTCTCGATGCTTAACATCGCAAAATTTATTAAACAGGTTTAATTGAAGATCGAAATTGATTTAAGGGGTTTGAAGTGTTTGCTAAAACGTTATATACGATATTTTAAGATGTATTATTACAATCCAATTATTACAATACAGACGATCGACGGAAAGGAAAGGTAAACCCATAATAGTCACTCGTACAAGCTGATTAGTTCATATTGATATCTTAGCTTAGAAGTCAATACAACGAAGATCTTGCAATAATGCTCATCTATATGTAACTTGCGTCGCCATACATTATTTATGCTTAGCACATACGCTGACCCGATGAGAGTAACTTCCGGTTATGCGTCACATATACAAGACTCATCATCGCAAGTTGATTCCAACCACTTAGTACTTCTTTTTGTTGGATCATGAAAGCACGTTATTGGTAGTAGCATAGTATTTTTTCCGTCTACGAGCTAAAAGGAAGTTGTCAACAAGATAGCTCGATCGTCGATATTATGACAATTCCAGTTTTTATCCTTTCATTTAACAGGCGTATCACACGCCTCTTGCAAACAGGTTTCAGGGTGCAGTTATCCAACAGCCTTGTGTCCTGGTTTTCCATTACACGAAGGCTTTATATATTCTTATATATACACCGAGGCCGTGATGCCTCTCATTTCTACCTGTCATAATGTGGTAGAATGGTATTCAACTTCCTATCATCTTTCCATGACATTGAACAAACTACGTGCATCATGATATCCTCGTGTGCTGACTGCCACCTTAACGTTTCAAAATGTTTTTTGGAACTCAAATACGTGTATTGCATACATGAGATATACGCAATAAAGGGATTTGTACTATTATATACGGCTTTACACACGATGGGAATTCGCTTATGGCAGCGAATTTGCTCATTTTAGGTTACAAAACATAATTTGGTTACAAAACAGGCGTATTTCTTGTCCTGTCTTCCAAGTTTTAATATGGAAGTCCCAAAAATAGGGAAACAGTTTGGTGCTATAGATGACTTATTCGTACTTAGTGATCAGTAATTCTAAGCAGATGTTATAACGTTTGAATATCAGCCTTGTGTCGGATTTGCTTATAGATATTTTCAGCATTATTCAGAAATTACTTTTAGGCCTCAGATTCAATTAGATTTTTTTTATGTCCACGGTAGTAGATGGTTTTTCCACTTCGAAGATCGTTATAATAAGTTTGGATATTGCATTTGGTAGATTACTGTTAAATTCCATTGTCCATTATATCAGAAGCATAATAATCGTTGGTTATTTTATTGTTTTGACCAAAGCACCCGCAACTGAGAACTGAAAACATAATTTAACTTTTATAAGAAAGATATAAATGGCCAATGGCTATGTGTGTTTGTGGGTTTGCGGAGGAGATGGATTAACATAATTCCATTAGCTGACATTATTGCGTCACTCATAAATAGCTATCTAAACGGGCGATTGTTACTCTGACTCACAACTGACACAACCGATAGCCTCAAAATAGTCACATGCTGTTTTACGGTGCAGACAGTGCCAGCAAAAGGCCGGTATTGCATAGTAAACATCCGGGGCAAAACACAGACTGCTGTGTGATCTTATGGTGGTATGTTATGCTACATACAACAATGTCGAACCTTGACCGTCTATGGCGAAAATCGACAAGATTTTTGCTGCTGCTTTATCGGAGCAAGCTTCTTCAGATAATGAGACGTTCTAGGTCGTGGGCAGAATGAGGATACGGTCTGTAGTGTGAAGACATTCGAAGCGAAAATGCTTGTTTCGCCATGCGTCGCCAGTCGTTGCCTGCTGAGTAACAAATGCCAACTCTGGCCTAACTGTGCATATTTAATGTATGCATCAAGAAGTGATGACCTTCGTCGTTATTGTCCCGCCAGAATGAAACGAGATTGGGGGTTACCACGTCGATAAGGCGGGGTTACCAATAAGGCTGAATGCAGGGATTGGGAATTGGTCATGCCGGAAATTAGGTGTTCCCATGATCAAGTACCGCGTTAAGAGTAGCAGTGTTTAAAGTGCCCTCATTAGCAACTGCTCGGGGTCATTTAAAGCCATTTTCCAGACAACCTACTGGTATATGTTAATGATTTAGCTGTAGGGTACAATGGAGCTACTCACATAGAGGATATTAATGTCTGCCCTGCTGTATCCAATCCCATTCATCGTAGATATTCCTTTCCAATGTACATGGATTATGCGCTACTTATTGATAATAATAAGCCACGAGCACCGTAAATACACAGATTTCAGTTGCACCCTCGATTGATGTATTGTGGTACGACTTTTTGGCACTATTTGTGTCAGTAGTTATACATATCGCTGACACTAGTACTGACAACAGAAGCTCCCCCCTATTGTTCCATGCTTTAATCAACGTCCACACTGAACGCTCACTTGGGATGACGTCATACAACAGACATGTATCACAGAAACAGCAGATTGTCTACCTCGAATTGCCACCTTCAATATATTTATCTGCTTGTAGTTGAGTATAAACCGAAATGCACATTCATTGCAGCGCATAATGTTAACATCAATACGAGGATGATCAGTAGCCTGCCACAGCATGTTTGTTTCTCTGTAACTGCATCTTCCAGTGACATTGGCGCTCACAGAATCGACCGTCGGGAGTCAGCAACAATAGTCTTGCCTCCCACCTCCCGAAAAAGCTAATCCCGCCACCCCCAAATGTTCATTGATTGCGGCTGCGTTACTGGTGTTATGTGTGCATGGGTTGTGAACCCACGTAGAAACCGACAGTGATTAAATGGACCGTTTTTGCAGACGCTCCTACTATTTAATCTTCCTTATCCTTTCATTTAGAATAGGCGTTGCACGGATAAATTGCACAGAACACATTGCGTGTTGAATGCGTTCTGTTGGTGCAGTCTATTGTGTGTCTTATATGGGCACAATGGCTTTGCCCTTGATATTATGTTCAATATGTATTATATACGCTGGTGATACAATACATGGATGTCATGGTCAACTTGCCCATGAATTTCTTATACAAATGAGCATTCGGTTGAAATATAACCTCCAAACGATGTCGACATACGGTGTACACTGGAGCACTATTTAGGTGCTGAAAGCCACAGTTTTCATGAAAGAAGATACCTCACTTGAATCAATATTGAAAAGTGTTTATTTATTACCAGGTGATTCACGGACGTAAGGCGTATCTTCCAAACGATGCGGCATACTCGAATGTTATCCTTTTTTCTCCACATGGATATCCTATAGCAGAGGTATCGGGGATTGCTGCTCGTCATTTAGTCCCTATTATTAACAACAGTATTCCTAACTGATCAAATCTAATATATTCCCATCTATAGAATAACAGCATATTTACAAACAATGCACTCAATATCCAATTAGTAATTTCCGTGTCAAATTGACGAAACAATCAAGAAAATTCCTAACACTATCCAAGTAACCACTGCAAAGCAGTCCATTTTGTACAATATTACTGTCAAGCTCATCATAATAGAGATATTACTTCGTTGCATATTCGTTTGAGTTTTGATATCTTTGACAGTATTAAACTACCAAACGTCAACAAATCAAAGCGACTCCCACTAGGTTTGTTTTCACTTCACGCATCTGAACATTTCTCTTGTCGACACGCCATAGCTTCTGATAATGGCACACGCCGTGGACGCCGTGGAAGTCATAATGTCCTGCAGACCTTCTCCCATCCGAAGCAAGCTGATTTATACAGCAGAGACAAGCGACTTAAGAATACGTACCAGTGTATCTTTTACCCCTGGTACACAGGCCTTCTGTATCGTTTCAGTGCAGTGGATACAGCATAGGACTAGATTTCGTCATTTGGCTCTCTCTCTTATAAGCAAGTGTAACAATTTGTTAGAGCGCACACATATGTCCGGTAATGAGTGCTGTTAATTAACTTTAGGCAAATTGCGAACACACAAACATACACACACTAGTACACACACACACATCATTTTTGTCGAACCATTGTTCTAATGACATTTTCCGATTCTAAATGCATGTAATATGATTGGATGATGATAAGCCATATGTATATATATACATAAATATATATATATATATATACATATATTTACTTATACGATGTTTTTTGGTGCTAGAATATCGGCTTTACAGACATTTATACACGGAATACAACACCTGATGTCATACCCCACTGTAGATCTCATTAAAACGCCTGATCCACACATAATATATGGCTTTAATCGAAGTTTAATCTTGACAAACGGATTAAGCCACTTCAGATTGTTAGGTAGTTTCAGTGATTCACAAGCCTATAACAAAACATTCGTCCGACGAAAGGTTCTCTCAGGACGTGTCATTCAAGCTTACTTACCGTTGATAAGGGCGGCGAAAACAAAATAATAGTATATCGATTTATAGTCCAAGCAGCTTTACATAAACGGCTCATTATCCTGAGTGTCTATTCCGTAGAGAAGCTGACCTAAAGAGATAGGCATAAACAGGCCAATATCAATATATTGGGGCACTTTATTCTATTGAAAATAGTGACCGAATTGTCATGGATATCATATCCGGCTTTCCCAAGGCGCCAAATATTGACTGGCCAGACATTCGAGCTCTCGTCTTATATTTCTTTCTCATCCGTGGAGTAGAGATAGCATCAATGTAGAAATAATGGAATCGATCAGCATTAGTTATTTCAAGTTTGTAAGCAGTGGAATTGACAAAACCGCACTTTTCAATATAACACAATTTCTAGAACAATATTTCACCGTATTGCTCCTGGCTGTTTCTGATGGTAATCATAGTCATATTGTCTGCAGGAGTCATGTCTGGCAAAAACAAGCACCTCGCAGGGATACCCCCAGGCTGGTCGCTCAATGCATTGGATACTGGTAGGTACATTGTTCAGCTTCTGTCCAAACACAAAGCATTTCAATATGCTAATGCTGCTTCTTCTGAGTTTGGGCAATTCTTAATATATGTAGTTTCTACCTACATCCTAAAATTATGTCTTAGTATGACACGTGTTAATTGATGTTATCTTGTCATCACATGTTTTGCTATCAAGAACAGTTTCCTGGGCACAAATATTTTATTTCTGGCTGGCATGCACATTGAAGCATCTACGTTTTCGACTAACATAGGTGCCCCTACGTTTATTGGAATAGTTGACTCATCGGCTGTTTCCGGCATAGCTATAGTCATGTTTGAATGGCATGTGAGTATTTCCTTAATAAAACATATGAATATAAATGTAGCGGTAAAGAAGTTGTTTACCTAGTTCAATAAATATAACGTAGTTTCATAGTTGAAACGTTGGGTAAAATGCATTTGATCCGTCCCAATAAAAAGCTGATCATGGGACAGCTTACCTTACGCACTAGATGCATGTTTAAACGTACATTGTTTGGTGAGCGTTTTGTGCGTGTCATAGGCTATGCAGAGCAAAAAGGAAACACTGTACGTCAGATGTCTACAATAATTAGAGCCGCTAAAATATTGCTGTGCAATAGCTACGCCGTTAAATTAGCATGTTCATCTGATTTACAATCCCTATGTGTCGCAAGAGAAGAACATATATTGATAATTTCTAAAATCAACTACTCGGCATGGAGCATTTATTCATTCTAGCTAAGTCAATATAACAAATTTGCTAAATAGCACTGAGCATGATATATTTCGTGGTGTTATTTCTGTTATACCTTCAGTCGTAAAATACGTATCTGCTATCAGTGCTACATCATACCCCAGTATCTTAAATTGCGCTGTAGTGGACAGAGGCTTGTGATTATTCACACTATCCTCACAGCTATTTCTTCTATTTGAGTTTCCAAAATTCAATTGTCTTTGTTTATGTTTTTGATTAGAAATAAAGGGAGGGATGGCATTAGATTTCGATCATGCATTTGAACATTCAGTGGCAAATCCCAAAGATCAATTAACCAGATATATACTTCAGGATCCTACGCAAGATCATTATCACACTGCAGGGTCAGATGTATGCAGTAGCACAGTTTGCACAACGCATTTTCGGAACCTCTACGCGGCTGTTATGTTAATCATCGCAATCGCCGCCGTCTACACAGTCATCAGTAACGCTGATGAACGATACATTGCTTTGCTGTGCTACGCAGTACGTTTGTAATTTGTCTTCTGCTATATGGGCAAGCGCAAATCCATTTATGGCCAGCACTGCGATCATAGTTGTTTCTGTGCTTTGCCCAGTAATAATTCATTTATCTTTATACTACTTGTGTCATCATGTAATCAGTTACTTCTCAATGTCCTACCTCGATATAATCATAACGCAAACTTAAAACTAACCGGTAGGCTTCACAGTTCGCGCCTGCGGTGAAAACCGAAGGGTGTTGTTTCGTACACTTTACACAAGTTTGGACTTCTTATGCCTTTTAAAGGAGTATCCCCGCCAAAGAGGTATTTATTTAGCATCTTCACTGTGTTAAGACCCGAAATACTTACATGTCAAATGTTATTCTTTTGTGTAAGACTAAATTTCTGTCGGGTTTCTAACCAGTAGTATGTCAACTGTATTATCGCCCATGGCTAAATTTATATGCTAAGTCATTGTTGTAATTTGAATATCTGATTTGTCTACTATGTGTTTTTTCAGTTTTACGTACTTTTAGTGGCTACAAGTGTGGAGCCGAAGAATAAAGAATCCATTTTAAAGTCAACGTGTCTTCGTCTCTACATAATTTAATGAGTGTCGCTACAATAGTAATCCTCGTAACATATCTGAGTGATTATATGATATCATCTAGTATGCGGATTCCATAAATTAGGTCACATCGAGAGAGCTCGACAGTTATGTCGTCGACGCATCGGATTCAAGCTCATAAATCGATCTTGTGCTGCACTTACTGATGTTGTACAATCTGTTGCTGTGCGTTTGACAGTCTGGTTTTGATACAAGATTTGACATTTTAAGCAGCAAACTTGATAAAATCGGTGCCAACGAATTTGTTTACTTTTTTTATATAGTCCCTGGCTAACAAACACCCTACGTCCATTGTTTTAGTCTTTTATATATGCTCTGCTGACTTATTGTCGTAGGTTTGACGGCCGTCATTTTGACGGACACAATACAAGCGGCTTTTCTCATTATAGGAGCTTATATTATGTCCATCATGGGTAAGCATACATATGATACATTAGTAAACCGACAAAGCAATCTCTTCTGCAAAATGTCAATTAGATCCCAGGATGAAATAATGGGGGGTTTTGTATCCGGCGTTGTGTATTAAGATGACATTCCTAAATCTTGTAACTCCCAAAGAAGTCAAGCAGACAGCAATACCTCTCTTATTTAAATCACATTTGCACACCTCAGCTATGCATGCTACTGCAGGTCTGGTTCGGATCGGGGGCTTCGAGTCCATGAGAAACCAATAAACGATGGCATCAGCCACAGAGATTATACACGACGTTGCCTTCCACGTGTTCGTACCTCATGATGCCGACTATCCGTGGCCAGGTATGGTGTTCGTTCTAACAATATGTCTATGAATGCCTGGTGCACAGATCAGGTACAATAATGCTGTGTTGCAATGTGTTATTAAGTGACACAGCAAGACGGTCCAGTTTATTTAAGGACTCCGTGGGTGTACAGCAACTTTCGCATTCATCCCAGCGTCTTGTATAAGATGCGTATGCTCGAATAAGCAGTGTGTGTTGTACAGAGGTCACTCACGGCCAAGAATGTGCCTCATGCTAAAGCAGGCATCATGATGGCGGCCTACCTAGAGTTCCTCCCCTTCCTGTTTTTTGTGTCATTCCTGGTATGCTGAGTAGAATCTCTCATACAGGTAAATAGCACACGTTGGCTGCATGCCATTCGATCGTAATTAGCCTGCCATTTTATCATGATATGCTTATTCAAGATTATATATTATAATAATGTTTTCATAACGGGGCAACCTATGCTGTACCCTACTTACCTATTTCCTGCAGTTTCTTTGCACTGTGATATTTTACGCGTGTGTAATGCAGACAAAGTAGCTTAGGCTGACCGGGACACATGCAACCAGGTATGTCAGAATCTCAAAGAATGAAGTGTAATTGCTTACCCAGAACATGTGCTGAGTCTCTTTCCGATAGGAAAGCGAATTTACAGCGCTAATGTGATGCATCCGGATAAAATAAACTACAGTGAGGTCTATTTTAAATCGGCATCCATAAATTATACACCGCATGTCTTGTGGCAACCGTTCTCATTGTGTTTATAACTGATGATTATTATAATATTTATTTGTATCTGTTACTTCACTGGACATATTCTTCACAACGTCTGAAGGGGGTGATGTTAACGACGCTGCTCACAGCTCTGATGAGTTCACTGACGTCATAGTTTAACAGCTAATTAACAGTCTTTACCATGGGCATATGGAAGCGTTGCCGTCCACAAGCCAGGGAGTCATTACACATGGTGGTTTGTCGTATTTGGACTCAAGTGGGTTTAAATTATTTCACATTTGCGATTAAAGAAAGAACCCACAGGCATACGTACATAAACGTCTCCTAACTCGAACGGATTTTGTTGCCATTGCGTTTGATAATTCATTTCACTCTCTCCTTGGCCAAAGATCACGCATTGCATTTGATATATACTTACTCAAGAGCATTCATGGACAAGCGAAGTTTCATTTGATAGCCTACACGCACAGCTTTAGTCTGCAGATATCGGAATTGGACCGCACAAGTCACAGTGATCCTGATTGTTAATGAGAACGCTGCGGTAATAGGTCACCAGGGTTTAGCGACAATAGCGTCCCGCATATGGCGTTGTTAATGCATTCTTCTATATTTAGTGGCTTTTGTTCAATCCAATTCATATTCTGGAGGGGACGTGAATCATAAAGAAAATTTGGCATGTTGAGTGCTCATCTGTTCTTACGGGACATTGTCGCTACTCCCAATTCCAAGAAAGTTGGCGACAAATACACGAATAATGAGCTGTTAGTGTTTTTATCACGGCAGTTTATAAAACGAAAGAAACTGCTGATTGAGTGGTTACTTCGGAATGCTTTTGAAGATATTGCATTATTAATTCATACAAGGACGATTCGTTTCTAGCCCCATTATAATAGACAAAATAAGCAAACGATTTATTGTACGCCTGAATGGGGCACCGCATCCTGCAAGTTGGGGTTTATACCATGATCAATCAACGTGATTCTTAAAAAACGATCTTCTGAGGCCAAGGTCATCGATACTTGAATATTTGCTTAAAACGTAGAGGCGGCCTCATGATGGTGTCAATGTCATCGCTGTCCGCATTCATCCCAGCGAACTGGAGAATTTGTGTACGCGCACTTAAATCTACCCGAGTAATTCCGTACAACATGCAAAATAAACTTTTCAAAGGAGAGGTCGCATTAGAAAAAAGTAAGTGATCCAGGTCATTATTCAATCAAAATATTACCTAAACCAAGCCAATCTGAATGTTAATTAAGTCTATTAGTTGATAAATATTAGGTAGCATTTATTGACATATTAGATTAACCTAACTACTCCGATTTTGTTTGGACGTTTAAATGCTGCTTTAGCCAACTGAGGCACGTACGTATAAACTCATTTCCTCGAATGCTGTTACATTTGCATAGGCGAAATACAAGAAGCAATGGTTAAGGAATGTATAGACGACGTTTTCACAAAATATACGTGAGTAGATCGTGCTGTGATTGGGACAACTAATTATGTGCATATGCTTGCCTAGACAGATCTAATTTGTTTTCCACATACATTGGACAGCATATTTCAAGCCTTCGATATACACAATATGGGTAACTTCCGTGCCCACTATCTTGTAAGCTATCGTTCAAGTCTGGTCCGTTTCAGTGGTTTAACAAAGCCCGCATGCGACGAACATAATCCATTTTCCTAGAAATAAAATGGACGCTTTAGAATATGAAATGAGTATAAATCATTATAAATCAAATAAATGTGAAATGAGAATATATCATTAAAATCCAATGAATATGAAGTGAGAATAAATCATTATAAATAACAGAGTTTGTGTTTGGTGGTATAAAGACTTGATAGTTTGGAACAAGTGTAAGTGTATCAGTACAAAAGTTATATATATATTACATTTCACAACAAGTTGATTAATACAAGCTAGTTTTTGCTTCAATCAAAGTTATTCACTTTGTAAACAGTTCTCTACATTTTTGCTTCTAGCTGACTTCACAGGCCTAGTGCATTAAGTAAGTTGTAATCATTTTGTAAATTATAGGTTAAGTAGCAGATGATTGTGTCAGGAATGGTTGGATTTATACATCATTGGTATAAGGTGATCATGACGGAAGCAAAATCAAATTATAAGGAGGTACCGTGATAGTGCACAGCAACAAACAACCCCTTAATTCATGCAGCATTGATAAAATACCACAAAGGTCACAAACGAGTGCAGTAATGGCGAGAATGATTTAATTACAACGTTTTATTACATGTAAAAAAGCTGTAGTATTGTAACCGATAAATCATGTGATAAAGCCACACATATCACTCTGATTTCCGTCCAAATTGACCCCACGGTGTCTCGCATATTAAATTATTTCAAATCAGTCGAGTTCATCGTGAATATTTCCAGTCATTCTGAATGTTCAATCGGCTGAAATGGCAAAAACACAATCAGTTTTAAATTAGAAAATATGTTATGTATTCATATTAATGCGATTAAGCATAATTGAAACATTTTTGTCAATATTGACTGTGCATTGGGGCTTTCGGCTAATCCTATTCGGCTGTTTTTGAACGACATTTATCATTCTTATGCCGATTGGATACTGGTTTTGATTGGTTGGATGAAATAAATGACCGGTTTATCTTAGTCTTATTGCTAAATATTAGATTTGGCCATATTTGGTTTGGCTGATCTTAACCTTATAGCAAAGGATTAAAATGATTCAACCCGTAGTCAGTGCGACAATTTCCAATAGATTGTTCATGAGGTTCCTAATGGTCAACGTTCATGAGGCATGACCAAAAGCTTATTTGGTCGACCTGGAAGAAGGCACAAAAGGGGTTTGTTATCACACTCCGGTCAGATTATTGCCTTTGAATCAACTGCTTTGCTCGGTAATGTGCTTCCATTTAATGACAGCCTGTCAATATCAATTTTTAAATCCTTCATTTTTATCAACGCCGACAATGCTGGTGCATTAAAGGAGGTGTTCCAGCTGTAGTTTCTTTAGACACCATGCCATGATCTGTGGAATCCTCTCGCAATTGCAATGCCACGTCTCTAGCAGTAGCAATACCTAATAGATAGTTTGTTGGACTCTGCAGATTGGAAGCTTCTAATTGACAATTAGATAAAATAGATAACCTGATGGTTGGTGGGTGTGTAGCACTATTCGAGTACGATGTTTGCCCGGTTGGTAAACTGATGTTCGTTACTTTCACGTTTCTGTCTTAAGTCGATGCAAAATGTTGGAAGACAGAAACTCATCTCACCTACAAATTATGAGTAGCATAAAATGTTATTCCTTCATTTGGTCGGGACCGTGATTTCAACATTATAGTTGCAGCTACGGATGGTAATGTTCCGAATAAAACTTCATCCGAGTGCCCAGCAGGACCCAAACAATGACCCAATTGGTGACATAAATATCCTAGCCCTTCATATTGGCCGCCTGTGTGCGTATGCTTAATCAATCATTCTTGTTCCTTATATATTGTACCGGCGTCTGTAGGTAACGTGATTAATTTGTCTGGTATTTCCGACCAATATGTTCACAGAATAAAGGAAAGTGAAATGAGGCCACAGGATATCGTTCATTTGATTCATGAAATTGGTGCCCTTGTTGTCTAATTTTGCAGCAGCTAACTGACAAATATACATGCAGAGGCTCTCGTAGACATGTGCGGTTCTCTAGCCGAAGCTTTGGTGCAGTATCCAGGCAACCGAGTTCCTCCCCAGCTAAAAAATCTACGTTGTCAAAACGTAGAGACCCCGTGGCTATCTAGTTGTGACCACGTTACATTTCTACGGTGCTGCAACGTGATTGTGTCTGGTCCCACGTGACATTTCTACGTTTTAGTTGCACTTTTCATCACCTTAGTACCACCACAGATTGACTTCATGAATAGCTTTTATTAATGCTGATTTTGTTATCAAGCAACGCATGGAATTAATTATGAAGTTTATTGTATCAAAAAAGGAAATAAATTCTGAACTGAAAAATCCTCTGGCTATCAGAATCCGATAGTGGTATGCACGGTGTCTTGTTTATTTCAATGTTGATTCTTGAAACACAACCTCGTCTCTTAGGTCTGTTTCAAAGTTTTTGCAACCTCTACTTCTGCCTCCACATCTATCGTGCATTTGCCAGGAAGGGATACTTCTTATACCTGACATAATGATTATTAAATCGGATTGCATCATCATTTCAGTCATGGAACGTGATATTGACCTACTTTCGAATTGCATCGTACTCACCTCACGACAAACACGTTGTGGTGGGAAATGGATTGCGAATATCATTAACTTAACTGATAATCATTAACTACAATATTTCTCAATGCGAATAAGTTATTGCATCGAGTTCATAAATTCTGATCAATGATAGATGTCTACTTAAATTTCCGAAAAATGACCAGAAACCCCTCCAGAACTTAACATGAAGCGTCATGATTATTTCGCGAATCACAACATGAATGCCATGTTATATTCAACTGGAAAATCTTTCGAAAATTCTACGTGAATGAAAAGTGGCTTTCACGTGGCATAATATTATTTTTGAAAAATTGTTTAGATATATATCGCGCATTACTTTCAATTATTAAAAGACAGCAAAAGTATTAAATCATAAAAAGAAATTCTGATTGCATTTTACACTGCAACGTGCCTGCCACGTGACCACAACATTTATGCACCGTGGCAGTGAGGTGACGTATTTGCTTGGTATAGGCATGTCTAAATAATATTAACTTTAAACAGCCCCTTTGATATATGGCCAATGCATAAAGTGAAGCACTAATAATGTAATGATCTAGTTTAAGTATCAATTTTCATCGTTGATTCATAGCCTGATATCCGATTATACTACCAAATATTATATTTCTTGGGTTATGAGTGATATTACGGGTATTAAGACAAGTCCTGATGATATTTACATTATATCGCAATTGATATATGGCCAATGCAAAGTGTGAAGCAGCTTCAACGTGATATTTCATCTGAAGTATAAATTTTCACCGTTGATACATCGAATGATAACAGATGACACCGCAAGTTGTGCTTTTTCGTAGGTAATGAGATATATTTTGGGCCAATATAGGCATGTGATGATGATCTGATACCACATGTCAACTTTGATGTATATGGTCAATGCATAAAATGGAGCTGGTACAACGTAATATTTTAGATGAAGTTTGCCCCGTTTATGCATTGCAGATGTTAAGATGATATTTCATATATCACTCTTGATATATGGTCAATGCATAATGTGAATCCGATATAACGTACTTTTCAGTTCTAGTATAAATTTCACCGTTAATACACGGCCTAATATCTGCTAAATCTTGTCGAATGCCATCTTTCTGTAACTGCGAGTGTTATTTTGGGCACTGCGGCGTGTCCAAATGATATTTACATCGTAAATTATTTCCATATATGGTCAATGTATAAAGTGAAGCTGGTACAGCGTAATATATCTGATGTAGTAACAATTCATTCCGTTGATACATTCCCTGATATAAGAAAATACTGCCAATTATCGTATTTCATATGTTACATTAGTGATATTATGGGCACTTCCACGTCATGTCCATACGATATTTACATCATATACCACTGATATTTGGTCAATTCGTAAAGTGAAGCTGGTGTCAATTTTCACCGTGAATACATCGCCTGATATCTACTTAATCCGACCAGATGTCGTCTTTTTGACATTTTCATCATATATTACCTTCGATATATTGTCAATGCATAAGTAAAACTGATTCAACGTAATATATAAGTTGTAGTATCAATTTTCACCGATCATGCATCGTCCTGATATCAGTTGATACTGCCAAATGTCGAATTCCGAACTTATGCAGGAGGCGATTGCAGCTATAGGTCTCAGTTGATGTTTTAGATGGAGTTATTACCCTCCCAAATTCTGATGAGGCTTTGCGACGTGGCGATGATGTGTTAACAATGATGGGTCTTGATAGTGGTTCTATGGCTAACTTCGGGTAGTTACAGAGATGACCGGCATGCCAACTTAGGTATCTTCAACCCACTTAATGTCGATCTCGATAAAGTAAGTACCGCACATAACATGCTTGATGGGGGCCTCTCTGTCGTTTTTAACGTTGTGAGCTAAGAGGGTGGCTCTTTCGGTGATATAATAAACACGAACATTGCTTATCCTGTCTTTTTTCTTGTGGAAGTGTGCATGAGTTGAAGGTTCTGTTACTGGATAATAAGGGACGAATAGGGAGGGGTGCCGGGCCGAGTTTTGCGTCTGGGGCTATAAAGTAGTGTGAGTGCCGAGCCTCCCCCTCTAGGTGTAACCATTGTTGTTAATCGTGTCCAACAAAACAGTTGTAACAAAGCTTAGGAACAAGCGTACAGGCATCCAAATATTTGCCACACCTATCGAGTTTGATACAAGTGACCAAATCTTTCCAGACATCTTAGTGAGTAGTTTCACTCTTTGAACTATATGTTTATGAGAACACCAACCGCACCTAGTATCAACCTAGGATTTTCAACTTATGAATTAGGCCAAGAACTACAATATATGCTGAGGTTTCTATGTCTCACTTGTGCGCTAATTCATCCCACAGGTAAGCACATGCGTGGGGCAATTTGTTGATTGTTTCGAAATGACACAAACCCAATTCTTCAGATTTTACCGGACCGCAATGCAGTGCACATTTAATTGTTATATAATTGAACGCTCGATCAATAACCAATGTGCACGATACAATTACTTGGCACATAGATAAAAATAATTGCTATATACATAGCGGTTGAATGAGATGCTGTAATCTGATATTGCTTATGCGGGTATTTTAGCGACTTTGTTTTATGTTTTGTGTTTGATTTATACTTAAATAACTGGGACGTCGCATTTGCCTGGCTGCTTTAACCTATGACACATTAGCATATCTATACGGTTTGTCATAAATCATAATGGCAATGCGTGGCGCATCTACATCCAGTACATTAGCTTCCTCCAGAAAGCAAACGTCAGCGAACAATGCGCCTTTATTAAAGTAGCTACTTGCCACAGCGCCACAATCGCCGAGAGAAATTGTATACCCTTTGCAATAAGACCATGACGTTTTCTTTAAAATATATTTCGGGAGCCAGGCAACGAAAATATTTGATAGTTACTGTGCAGTACTATGTGCCTCCATATTTTTAGACGCAATCATAGTTTCATCTGATTCCATGGAATAGACAACTTGCTTTAACAAAGGATCCTCTTGAATGATACGTCTACGATGTCGCGAAATGTTTTGTTTGTGCTCTCATTCAAGTTTTTAGGACTGCAGTTACTAATACGGAGCTCAGGTTGAGTATGACACAAATACTTTACATATGTATGTTGAGACTTGCGGAGCAGTTAGTATGTTATATTCCTAATTTGAAACCTATCAGATTACTCATCCCGAGGCTGTTAATCAGCATAAGAAACATTATCTAAATCTTCTGTACATGTGGCCAAATCCATGGGTAAACACTACATGATGTTTTTTCATATCTAATAAACTGTGTCTGACTTCTCACTACTGGTCGGTATATCAACCACTCACAAAGGTGCCAATATTTAACAATGTACCTTAATGGGTGAGGTTTACTACCTATTCACCGTTGAAAGGTATCCCAAAAACTGTTACAACACAGGTCGAGAACAAACATCAAGGAGTCATATCAATTATGAGCCATTGTGCAATAGCATAGGCAGAATTTCAAAATTTGCAGTATTTGCAAGCAATATAGTGAATTGCATAGCAATGTCACAGTGTGTCAGGAAATCAATTTAAAGATGCAACTATTATTCATAGTTGATATAAGGGACTCAGCAAGTAACTTTCATCGCTCTCAGGTATATCTCCACTGCAATTAATTCGCGCCAGAACAGTATTTACCAAACCATCTTTGCAACGTGCAACGTGTAACTAATTCCGCAGTATTATTTTAATGCTCCCCTCTATCAGGGCGTTCTCGTATTATTACTTTTCTATATAAATTATGGTATTGTTTATGACACCTATATTCAACACACTTAATTCTCGCTACCAGCATCTGATTGTCAATGTTAACCTGGAACTTATGGGTTGGCTGGCAGATTGGAAAGGTTCTGCAGATTATCTTGATCATGCCTTTCCCTACTTTAAAATATACCCTCTAATATAAGCCGTCCTTACATCGACGCGATAGAGGCTTTGGCCACATTTTCAATCAATTCAGCTTATTAAGGTATTGTGTGTAGCTTTGTTAGGTATTGTAAATAAATTATGTGCTAGATCACACTTGTATCATTTTGACGTAGTTGAAAATATCCGACTGCACATGGCTTTTGTACTTTTTTTTCACCTCGTCCCAGATCCACTAGTAGCCGCCAAAGTTACTTTACAAGCATAACATTGTGGTGATTACAATCTGCAGCGGATCGACATGTATATCACGTCGTACTGTGACAGCTAATTGGATGCAGGAAATGCAAAGAAAGTGTTCATAGCGGTGGCAACCACGCATCATACGTTTTGTTAAGCTTGTTCTTAATTTTGTGCATTTCTGTTGCAATTTCTGTTAGTATGTATTCTAATTTTATTGGTATTTCCCCATATTTCGCAACATAAAAGCATAAGTAATTCTAGTTATATAGAGTGTATAATGTGTGCATTTGTGATATGTTTATGGATACTTTGGCTTCTGCTGGATTGGTATTGCCCTTCCAGCTTTGGTTTCGATCAATCATAATACCTAAGATTGGGATATATTTACACAGTTCAAGTTAGTTTTTGTTGGATTCTGTATTTGATCATTCATCTGCATTTGGCGGTAGTTTATCGGGTATGAACTAATTGGTTTATTAAATCAACTTTCGCTTAACAATGTTTTTAAATAACCAGCTTGCTATGATGAGTCTAAATAGCACGAAGGGTGTGATGCCTATTCAGCCAAGTTTATCACGGTCAAAGTCTGAAGATACTAAACATGAGACACTGGTAAGTAAATCAGCAGATAAATGATGGTCCATAAATGCACAACGAAATGCCAAATGAAACCCGGGGGCAATGGCGTAGCTATGGGTGTAGAAAGTTGCTCTAGGGAATATATCACCAGTTAACCGTTTTAATTTAACCATGTTATGCGTTGCTGTTAAATCTCTTTGTTCAACTGCCCATGTGTTATTTTGCTCATGTCGGTCTCAATTACCGTGGCGTCCAATGAGTTTAAGGGAATTCTAGGCTAAACAGCGTGCCACGTAGCTTTTCATTTCACTTGAAAGTACACAGACGAAATGTGAGTGGGCAGCAACCTTTGTATTTATGAGAACAGTGTGACTCTCATTGGACATTTTGACGTGATACTCAGCGGCCTGAGGAAGGGTTGATGAGGAATGGTGGTCCGTGGTATACAGACAGGCTCTTTCATCAAGCATCATTGTCCCAAGTAGTCGGACATGGCTACAGCCAACCCATTACCACGGTCCCAATACCACGGCTACATGTCGCGCGTAATTTTATTTTATTCTCTTTGACTGCTAACACAACCGTTTACAGGTATGTTGGGCTAATGCTAATGCTGCCGTTGTGAAGAGGAACTTTTCCCAGATTTTATTATTTTAATGTCGCTATGATAAAACATGAACAGCGAAATGTATTTAAATTGTTCAAATCAATGCCTACTAAATTGGTACTGACCATAACAAGCTCTTTATAGGCAAATTGCGGACCAATATGTAGCCCCCTGCTCATCAAAGATAGCTGTTGTCTCTGCCCTGCAAATATTGCTTAAGGGTGCGAGAGTAATTTTGATCGAACAAAATCTATAGCATTAGGATGGAGAGCCGATTATTCAATATTCGAGTTGTGGCCTGTAAAGTTCAAAAACTCAGCTATGTATTTAACATAAACAATCAAATCTTAAAAATGGTAGTCCGTTCCGAGTTTACCAACAGTCGACCGATTGAAACCGGCGATAGACAAAATTGTCATGTTGGTGCACAAATTGATCGCAACGTGTTATATATCACACAATTTTATACCAGTGGCACTACCCTTCTGATAAAGGTTTGATTGCCACGTTAGGCAAAACTTGAAACGAGTGCGGAGCCATGATAAGCGAAGATGAGAGTAGTGCTGGCAGATTGGCCACATTTTGAAAAGCGTTATGGAGATGCACTGCTGTGTGAGTTAGAGCATTAGACAACAGGCAACATTACAAATGTTGTGCGTAATGACGAGACGAAAGGTCAGAAGGGCCAAATGCTTTAAGAGCAATTTGGATATGAATTTATAAAAGTGCGCATTAAAATGTTCATCTGCAGATAATTAGCAAATGTTTCATTTAATGACTGTACATATTTGTAGGCTTTCATTTGCCATGGTATCGCGTGATCAGCATAATTGTAAGTCTCTATACCGTCCTAATCTTAAAGTTACAGTCACTTGCAAAGTGAAGAGTTTTGAAGCTGAAAATCGTGGATATATGTTTTATCCTACTGGTTGAGTACGCGCATCGTATGATAAACCCTTCAATATTTGTCAAAGTAAAATTTGTGGTCAATTGCCAATCTATGCAGGTCTCGGTGATTTTGCTTTCACTCTCCCTTATAACTGTTTTACCATTATTGTCATAACAGACGATCGGGTTTTCGATAATGATAGCTTCCAGAAAGTAGCCATCGGAAAACAGTGTGTGCGACATTGCAGAAAAACGAGTTATCAATAATATCAATTAGAACAGGGCAGTGTCGTGCGCAAAATATGATCACTTCTGTCTTTAAGATTTTGGGCTTCGTGATACGGTGCAACTGTTTAAGTTCATATCTGATGAGCTCCTATTCTCCTATTCAATAATTAGAAACAATTGTAATCTAGCTTTATCAAATAGTTGCTTATTTGTGGCAAAAAACATCAGGTAGCACTGCATGTTAAATGCTTCGCATCTCTAGTTTATACATAAGTTAATATAAAAGGCGGTAATGACGCGCAATTATGTCTGCTCCGTTCCCTTGGCACAGAGGGCCATTATTGTTAGGCAAACCAACATCCGGGACCACAAGTAGTCGACGCTGTGCGAACAGAAGCTGTGGAAGATGTCCTGATACAATAATCACAGAAGACAATTTTTGACAGGTCTAAGTGGTTTTATCAGTCACGTTATGATCCCCAAAAGCCCACAGTCCGAGGCACCTCGTGATGTACTAAATGGGATACAATACATTACATGGGACAGGTTAACACATATACCAAAGCTCATGATCTAACAATAGCTAAATCGGTTGTTGATGGATAAACAACTACATTCCATTTATCTGTGCAAACATGAGCTGTGTATACACTACTATGATATATTCACTAAGTGGTTAATCTGCCTAGCAAAAAAAATGCAAAAACGTTAGATATCTGGCATAATATGAATAGTGGAATGCTGTGGAACGCATTTACATGTTCCAAACAATTCTGAACCGTAGCAATTATTTAAAATCGTCCTCGAGTCGTCGTTTATTTATGTTGTACCAGAAATGTGATAACACAAAACGGCCCGAGACGCCTCTAGGTTTATCCAACGCAAGGAATAATTAAATTTCCACAAAAAGGGCACATGTCTGTTCAATTTACCAGTGCCACCTGAACAATTCTCGTTGAGCTGCGGGATTATTGTACCTACATCGCCCAATGGACTACCGTTCTTCTGCAGATAATAATTTAGATAAAGCATAGATGTTTAGGCCTCAATATTCAGAGAAATAGACTGCGATGAGGCGAGTGCAATTTTCCTCCTCCACTGTATTGTTCACAGATAGACTATGCAATTTGAAGAATGTTACTGCTTATATTTTCCCTTTAAAGAACACTAAGGGGGGAGAAGGAGAGCATGTACGTCGCATTACAGAAAATGACATTTTATGAACATGCCTATTGCAGGGGCTCTGTGTGTCAGTGACTTCCTTGAACGGTATATTTATTTGCCTCACACCAATTTTCTCTTGCTCCAAAACAATATATTCAGACATGGAAATCCATGATTTTATTATTATAGCATTCCATGATTAGCGTAGTTAATATGCATCTCCAGTAAAAAGCTGCCAATATCAGACCTGTTTGTGGCTCCTAGAACCATTTCTAGTGATATCAATAAAACCTGATGGATAATATGGGAGATATGCTTGACACATAGCCCAATTAAGACATCTAAGATAAATCAAGCGGTGAGATAATGGATTTTATAGATTGTCTAAGTCTGTCCCTGATTATACAGGTCATATTGCCAAGGTCAATCAGATGTACCAAATTAATCATCTAGCCTTTACTAGAATCCCCATTCAATGATCGATGTTGGATCCTATGTACAGTTCTCTTCAGGATAAATAGCTAGCCTGTGTATCACATTGGGACTTGAGCACGTGAGGGATGACAAGTTGATGGTTAGGCCAGTGAGAAAAAGAAACACAGCCAAAAAGTGCTGACTTTTTTGGTTTCCCTAATTACTTGACGACATATAAACGCAATCTATTTAGATGCCATGGTAAGGAAGCATGCAATGATCTGTGCCTCTGTAGCAACACCATCAGTTTAATGCCTATGTTACTGTCGCGGGTCATTCATCTGAGACCGAGCACAAAATTTACTATCGAGCTGAGTCCATTAATATGCATTTCAAGTATAATGTTTAGCGAGTCCAACACTGAATGGATATTGTTTTTTGACTAAGTTCTGATAATAGGGGTCACGCTGTGAAACAAATGATGTAAACCATCCACAGCCAAATTGGACAGCTACCTCGGAGTAATAAGAAACTAGGAATGTTCGTTAATCAGCCGATCGCGCATTCGCTGAAGCATGTAAGTGTTTGTTACCGGAACATATGTGATGTCTTATGGGAGATTCGACATTAATTAAATTACGCTTTATGTCACACAACACTCAATATCCAGGGTCTGGAATTCGAGAAAATGTTTATGAGTTAAACAAGATGAATGTCAACCAGGCACGCACACAGAGTGTTAGCATGACACAGGATTGGCCAGATAAACTGTGAGCTCACCAGAGATTGCTGCACGAGTAAAGCAGTAGTCGCTTAACACAATGGTGTGTGCAAATTGTTAGAGAAGTAGAGAGTTGATGGAGCTATGTAAAGCGTCAATTTACAGCATTGTACTCTCATGGCGTTTTTGAGGAGAGCATCAGGTATATGTCGCAAATTTCTTTTGCCCTGAATTACGAGACGAGTTCCCTACCTTGTTAGTGTGAACAAATCCGATTTGCCATTTTACAGCGCGATCTTGATCGGACTTGACCGAGGACTTATTTGGTGGTAAACAATTCATAAAAGCAACAATCGGATAAGATGCGCTTGTTTATACATTTCGTGTGGATTTTTTTTATGCGATATCGTTAAGACAGATAACTCGTCTACCCAATATGAGTCTCAGTGTTATTGTGTTACAAACGAAAAGTCCTGGGTTATATTTCCAAAATGCCTTAGATTGCACCTATGTATCACAAGCGTCTAAATCCTCAGAACAATTCCTGTCCTGATGGTTTGCTGCTTTGCAATATCACAGGCAGTTATAGCCATCCCTACATGAAGCTGATCATTTTTATGCAGCATGTTTCTTGAGGAGTACCATTTTGTATGTTTGGACAGATAAATAATTGCGGTGCATACGATAAAGCAAGCAGGTAAAAAATGAGAGCCTGCGTTAATTTATTCTTAAACAAACATTAAACAATTGTACTTGTAGCTCAAGTGCACTGATAACGTTCAGCAACCTAGGTCGAAATTACAATAGTTTTCTGGTGCAAAATGAATTTTATGCACATGCTTGTAGTTACTTCTCAATGATTCAACATGAGAATTTTGAGGCATATTAAAATCAATTATAATTAAATAATATTACGTAAAATACCCACATATGTTACTTTGTTTTGTCGACTGTCATTAAGTTATTGGGATGTCGTTTGTTTAGTGTCCCGGATTTAGTGCGCGTTTTGCTGTATGTGATATCAAAAGAGAAGAACATCAATTAGCTAAACACTGCATGACAGCTCTTAACAGGTGATAACAAGTGTGTGTACCCAGGTAACATGTCTCATCATCAATATCAAGTGTCATTGTCATCCTAGCAAGCTATCGCTTTTAGCAAAGTTGTTTTTGTCGAGCACAGAGTTCGTGTGCGTTATCTCTCAAACCCTGCGTACTTCGCACCTCGAGCTGTGAGTAAGTTACTACACGCACCATATAAAGAATGCACGATGGGAACTATGCGATTCCCATTATTCAAGCCATTGTAATTGATTGGAGTCTTCCGTTGATATATGAATACCAAAAGTAATAGGGATTGCAGAATAAAAATAAGCACGGTTTTATTAGAAATTGCTATTGGTGTGTTAAAGTATGTTCTATGCGGCAAACATAACGGGCGTCCTTCACATCGTTTTGTGGCCAATCTCTGTATATGCTTGTCGAATGTTTTTTTTAACTTGAAGCTATGTTTGCTACGACGAAATATCATGTTTTATGAGTAATAAGTTAAATTCAAATACAGGAAACAATGATACATGGTTAAACACAGTCAGAATATTGACGACACAACAACACCGGTTATTGCAATGCTAAAATGGCTTCCAGATCAGTGTAATCCATAAATTATTTTGATGGCATTCCATTTCATGTTCCAAACATGCATATGAATTCCCGCGGTAGCAATCAAACAATTACATCAGCTTATTATAATGTTTTGTACGTTCTGCCTTTGTACGAGCATATCGCAGTTCAACGAACCTTTCAGTTAATGAGCTTGTTGAACCCAAATCATATTCCTCGGCATTTCTACGTGTCATTGATCTGCAGCCAAGCCTCTGTTGCAAATCCTTTCAGAGTTTTTTACGCTTTGTACTCTACCTGCTCCATTTTTCACAGCATTAAAGGGACATTCAAAATAATAGAAATCACCATTTATGTAACTCATTATTGATATATAATTGTGGAGGTTCTAGATCATCCTGGCAAGACCAAGACACGACCTGTCTGTTTATACACGATAACCCGCCGATTGAGAGCAATACCTGCAAGTGATTAGTACCTAAGGAAACTGACGTATTTTCCCACACAAAATGTCTCATTGGCATCTATCAGCCACCAGATGGTGTAAATAAAGACGGCTCAGCCGTCAACAAAGCAGAGCAGAATTTTATCGAATATGAGGGCTTGCAAAACAGTGAATTGAAATTGTGTTGCCTTTCGGCCTCTGAATTTTCCAAAGACAACGCGTCTGTCTCTCTTTCAGCTTCTCTCTCTCAGTATCTCGTTCATTTTTTTCTCTGTAATTCGCTTTCCCTCTTCTGTTTGCAGTATACAAATCATATCGGATATGTAACCAATGATAAAAAAGAGAGCGAAAATAAGCATAAAGATCATGCAAATGCATTCATCATAAAAAAGCATTGATGATCACTCTTGGTTAAATTATGCATGACATTGATTCAATCCATCAATCAATTAACCCATACATGGCTGAGCGCAGAATCAATTATGAAACACCAGTGGGGGTAATCATCCTATTGTTGCTTAGAATATAGAATAGTCTGACTTAGTATTTTCTATAGTGCGGTGTGGTGGCCGCCACAGGCAAAGGGACTAACTAATTTATCATCTGACATTAATCCAACCTTCATGTCAAAGACAGATATGACACCCCTGATCCAATAGTTGTGTTTGTAGTCTCCCCGGGCGCTACACAATGCACTCATATATTAGGTTCTGCCATCGTCGAACGCCTGACCCACAAATCTATATGCATTTTGGATTGATTGAGGCCATAGTCTAACAAATAAATGAGGCAGCACAGTTATCGGACACTATTCAGACAGGTATAGCATAGGATAAAATATGCATGAGGCGCATGTAGGAAATATATCACAATTGCCCTACATAAAGTGAAGCGTAAAATGATTTAAACGTGACATTGGCACGATCAACTGTTCATAACGTTTTGATTTGACATCCAGTGCAAACGGGTCTCATCGCGTGCGGTAGTATGATTGTCCTATCCTTAGAGATCATTACTTTTAGTAATAATGCAACGATTGTGTGCAAGCTTGATTAACCGTGTTCTTTTCAAAAGTAGGGAAAAATAGGATCATAATCAAATGACGCTAAAACCCACCGACAAATGTGGCTCAACTGTTTCAGTTTAATCGAATTGCGATCATTTACAACGACGACAATGGCTAATTCGACGACCCAACATCACATTGATTTAGCTCATACACAATATGTGTTCAAGCTATCATTACAATTTGGCTAGCGTTCACTGAAATTAACACGTATTTAAATATGAACTAATAGCTCCTTATGCGCCAACACAGCATTTGTATATTGAGCAAATGAGCATTTACACTAAAAAACAACCAGTAATCATAAGTAACAATTCCTATTGCAATAGCAATACAAGATACTAGCATATCATTTGTTATAATCCATCTATATGACCCAAATCAGGCTTTTTTTTGTATGTGAACAAGCTAATTACAGTCAGATTAGGACAGAGCGCAGTGTGTACTTTGTTCACTATCAGCGAATGTAAATAATTCAGCATCGGACAGCTTTTGCAGTGTTTTCATTTGGTAAGAGAAATTAGTTTCGCCACGACTGCTCTGTAATAGGTCACATCCGTAAATAAATTTAGATTTTATGTGGTCCAGCTTTTTCTAACTGTCAATTTGCATGCCGTTCCTGTACAAACTGCGCTAGCTATTGAGTATGGTAATTGACTAGACGAACGCTACTAAGTTGAACTCTGTATGAATTTAGCTACCAGTGACAAACTTCTTACATTTCTTGAATTTATGATTTTTTGCAACACATCAATATCAGCACAAATGGAAAAACACGCTAATGCAAATAAGCCTTTATCGGGCAAAACACAGATATATGCAATTTAGCTCGAGGAAACTGCAGTCGTCCACCAATAGGGGGAAGTGCAAGGTGATGCTAAGGGTAATGCTAAGATGACAGCAAATGACAGGAAATAAACAGGTTCTCTACTACACTTATTTATTTCACTTAACTAAGGAAGAGCATGCCTGATTCCAATGTGCCTTTTTCATTTTGCGTGTGGTCCCCAAAAGCTCAACTTATTTGTTATACACAATTGCTTTCCTGCGGCATGCACGCACGAAAATCTTTTATTTGTGTTTGGAACGTGTCAGAAGGTAGTAAACAACAGAGGGGCTGTGGTCACGGTGAAACTCTTGCACATGATGTTTCATCAAAAAGAAATATTCAACAGACTTGCATTGAATCGTCTGAGGAAAAGCTCAACATATGTGTGAATGACTTTGGGAAGACCCGCGTGATCAATAAAAACGGTCTGCTCGCAAGAGGTGATGAGGAATGTGATTGGATTCAGGCAAGCCGACATTCGAGCGCTTACCCATAGACACGGATCTGCAAAGAGTCATGAGACACCGGTAAGTAAATCAGCAGATAAATGATGGTTCATTAATGCTTAACGATATGCCAAATGAAACCCGGGGGCAATAGCGTAGCTATGGGTGTAGAAGGTTGCTCTAGGGAATATATCACCAGTCAACCGTTTTAATTTAACCACGTCATGCGTTGCTGTTAAATCTCTTTGTTCAACTGCCCATGTGTTATTTTGCTCATGTCGGTCTCAATTACCGTGGCGTCCAATGAATTAAAGGGAATTCTAGGCTAAACAGCGTGCCACGTAGCTTTTCATTTCACTTGAAATTACACAGACGAAATGTGAGTGGGCAGCAACCTTTGTATTTATGAGAACAGCGTGCCTCTCATTGGACATTTTGACGTGATACTCGGCGGCCTGAGGAAGGGTTGATGAGGAATGGTGGTCCGTGGTATACAGACAGGCTCTTTCATCAAGCATCATTGTCCCAATTAGTCGGACATGGCTACAGCCAACCCATTACCACGGTCCCAATACCACGGCTACATGTCGCGCGTAATGTAATTTTATTCTCTTTGACTGCTAACACAACCGTTTACAGGTATGTTGGGCTAATGCTAATGCTGCCGTTGTGAAGAGGAACTTTTCCCAGATTTTATGATTTTAATGTCGCTATGATAAAACATGAACAGCGAAATGTATTTAAATTGTTCAAATCAATGCCTACTAAATTGGTACTGACCATAACAAGCTCTTTATAGGCAAATTGCGGACCAATATGTAGCCCCTTGCTCATCAAAGATAGCTGTTGTCGCTGCCCTGCAAATATTGCTTAAGGGTGCGAGAGTAATTTTGATCGAACAAAATCTATAGCATTAGGATGGAGAGCCGATTATTCAATATTCGCGCTGTGGCCTGTAAAGTTCAAAAACTCAGCTATGTATTTAACATAAACAATCAAATCTTAAAAATGGTATTCCGTTCCGAGTTTACCAACAGTCGACCGATTGAAACCGGCGATAGACAAAATTGTCATGTTGGTGCACAAATTGATCGCAATGTGTTATATATCACACAATTTTATTCCAGTGGCACTACCCTTCTGATAAAGGTTAGATTGCCACGTTAGGCAAAACTTGAAATGAGTGCGGAGGCATGATAAGCGAAGATGAGAGTAGGGCTGGCAGATTGGCCACAATTTGAAAAGCGTTATGGAGATGCACTGCTGTGTGAGTTAGAGCATTAGACAACAAGCAACATTACAAATGTTGTACGTAATGACGAGACGAAAGGTCAAAAGAGCCAAATGCTTTAAGAGCAATTTGGATATGAATTTATAAAAGTGCGCATTAAAATGTTCATCTGCAGATAATTAGCAAATGTTTCATTGAATGACTGTACATATGTGTAGGCTTTCACTTGTCATGGTATCGCGTGATCAGCATAATTGTAAGTCTCTATACCGTCCTTATCTTAAAGTTACCGTCACTTGCAAAGTGAAGAGTTTAGAAGCTGAAAATCATGGATATATTTTATATCCTACTGGTTGAGTATGCGCATCGTATAATAAACCCTTCAATATTTGTCAAAGTAAAATTTGTGGTCAATTGCCAATCTATGCAGGTTTTGGTGATTTTGCTTTCACTCTCCCTTATAACTGTTTTACCATTATTGTCATAACAGACGATCGGGTTTTCGATAATGATAGCTTCCAGAAAGTAGCCATCAGAAAACAGTGCGTGCGACATTGCAGAAAAACGAGTTATCAATAATATCAATTAGAACGGGCAGTGTCGTGCGCAAAATATGATTACTTCTGTCTTTAAGATTTTGGGTTTCGTGATACGGTGCAACTGTTTAAGTTCACATTCGATGAGCTCCTATTCTTCTATTCAATATTTAGAAACAATTGTAATCTAGCTTTATCAAATAGTTGCTTATTTGTGGCAAAAAAACATCAGGTAGCACTGCATGTTAAATGCTTCGCATCTCTAGTTTATACATAAGTTAATATAAAAGGCGGTAATGACGCGCAGTTATGTCTGCTCCGTTCCCTTGGCACAGAGGGCCAGTATTGTTAGGCAAACCAACATCCGGGACCACAAGTAGTCGACTCTGTGCGAACAGAAGCTGTGGAAGACGTCCTGATACAATAATCACAGAAGACAATTTTTGACAGGTCTAAGTGGTTTTATCAGTCACGTTATGATCCCCAAAAGCCCACAGTCCGAGGCACCTCGTGATGTACTAAAATGGAATACAATACATTACATGGGACCAGTTAACACTTATACCAAAGCTCATGATCCAACAATAGTTAAATCAGTTGTTGATGGATAAACAACTATATTCCATTCATCTGTCCAAACATAAGCTGTGTATTCACTACTATGACATATTCACTAACATCTGCCTAGTAATATAACTGTTGAAATGCAAAAATGTTAGATATCTGGCACAATATGAATAGTGGAATGCTGTGGAACGTATTTACATGTTCCAAACAATTCTGAACCGTAGCAATTATTTAGAATCGTCCTTGAGTCGTCGTTTATTTATGTTGTACCAGAAATGTGGTAACACAAAACGGCCCGAGACGCCTCCAGGTTTATCCAACGCTATACAGAAGGTATGACTAAATTTCCACAAAAAGGGCGCACGTCTGTGAAATTTACCAGTGCCACATGAACAATTCTCGTTGAGCTGCGGGATTATTGTACCTACATCGCCCAATGGACTACCATTCTTCTGCAGATAATAATTTAGATAAAGCATAGATGTTTAGGCCTCAATATTCAGAGAAATAGACTGCGATGAGGCGAGTGCAGTTTTCCTCCTCCACTGTATTGTTCACAGATAGACTATGCAATTTGAAGAATGTTACTGCTTATATTTTCCCTTTAAAGAACACTAAGCGGGGAGGAGGAGAGCATGTGCGTCGCATTACAGAAAATGACATTTTATGAACATGCCTATTGCAGGGGCTCTGTGTGTCAGTGACTTCCTTGAACGGTATATTTATTTGCCTCACACCAATTTTCTCTTGCTCCCAAACAATATATTCAGACATGGAAATCCATGATATTATTATTATAGCATTCCATGATTAGCGTAGTTAATATGCATCTCCAGTAAAAAGCTGCCAATATCAGACCTGTTTGTGGCTCCTAGAACCATTTCTAGTGATATCAATAAAACCTGATGGATAATATGGGAGATATGCTTGACACATAGCCCAATTAAGACATCTAAGATAAATCAAGCGTTGAGATAATGGATTTTATAGATTGTCTAAGTCTGTCCCTGATTATACAGGTCATATTACCACGGTCAATCAGATGTACCAAATTAATCATCTAGCCTTTACTAGAACCCCCATTCAATGATCGATGTTGGATCCTATGTACAGTTCTCTTCAGGATAAATAGCTAGCCTGTGTATCACATTGGGACGTGAGCACGTGAGGGATGACAAGTTGACGGTTAGGCCAGTGAGAAAAAGAAACACAGCCAAAAAGTGCTGACTTTTTTGGTTTCCCTAATTACTTGACGACATACAAACGCAATCTATTTAGATGCCATGGTAAGGAAGCATGCAATGATCTGTGCCTCTGTAGCTACACCATCAGTTTAATGCCTATGTTACTGTCGCGGGTCATTCATCTGAGACCGAGCACAAAATTTACTATCGAGCTGCGGCCATTAATATGCATTTCAAGTATAATGTTTAGCGAGTCCAACACTGATTGGATATTGTTTTTTGACTAAGTTCTGATAACAGGGGTCACGCTGTGAAACAAATGATGTAAACCATTAACAGCCAAATTGGACAGCTACCTCGGAGTAATAAGGAACTAGGAATGTTCGTTAATCATCCTATCGCGCATTCCCTAAGCATGTAAGTGTTATTACCGGAACATGTGTGATGCCTTATGGGAGATTCGACTGTAATAAAATTACGCTTTATGTCATACAACACTCAATATACAGGGTCTGGAATTCGAGAAAATGTTTATGAGTTAAACAAGATGAATGTCAACCAGGAACGCACACAGAGTGTTAGCATGACACAGGATTGACCAGATAAACCGTGAGCTCACCAGAGATTGCTGCACGAGTAAATCAGTAGTCGCTTAACACAATGGTGTGTGCAAATTGTTAGTGAAGAAGAGAATTGATGGAGCTATGTCAAGCGTCAATTTACAGCATTGTACTCTCATGGCGTTTTGGAGGAGAGCATCAGGTATATGTCGCAAATTTCTTTTGCCCTGAATTACGAGACGAGACCTTGTTAGTGTGAACAAATCCGACTTGCCATTTTACACCGCGATCTTGATCGGACTTGACCGAGGACTTATTTGGTGGTAAACAATTCATAAAAGCAAAAATCGGATACAATGCGCTTGTTTATACATTTCAAGTGGATTTTTTATGCGATATCGTTAAGACGGATAACTCGTCTACCCAATATGAGTCTCAGTGTTATTGTGTTGCAAAAGAAAAGTGCTGGGTTATATTTCCAAAATGCCTTAGATTGCACCTATATATCACAAGCGTCTAAATCCTCAGAACAATTCCTGTCCTGATGGTTAGCTGCATTGCGATATCACAGGCAGTTATAGCCATCCCGATATAAAGCTGATCATTTTTATGCAGCATGTTTCTTGAGGAGTACCATTTTGTATGTTTGGACAGATAAATAATCGCGGTCCATACGATAAAGCAAGCAGGTAAAAAATGAGAGCCTGCGTTAATTTATTCTTAAACAAACATAAAAAAAATTTACTTGTAGCTCAAGTGCACTGATAACGTTCAGCAACCTAGGTCGAAATTACAATAGTTTTCTGGTGCAAAATGAATTTTATGCACATGCTTGTACTTACTTCTCAATGATTCAACATGAGAAGTTTGAGGCATATTAAAATCAATTATAATTAAATAATATTACGTAAAATACCCACATATGTTACTTTGTTTTGTAGACTGTCATTAAGTTATTGGGATGTCGTTTGTTTAGTGTCCCGGATATAGTGCGCGTTTTGCTGTATGTGATATCAAAAGAGAAGAACATCAATTAGCTAAACACTGCATGACAGCTCTTAACAGGTGATAACAAGTGTGTGTACCCAGGTCACATGTCTCATCATCAATATCAAGTGTCATTGTCATCCTAGCAAGCTATCGCTTTTAGCAAAGTTGTTTTTGTCGAGCACAGAGTTCGTGTGCGTTATCTCTCAAACCCTGCGTACTTCGCACCTCGAGCTGTGAGTAAGTTACTACACGCACCATGGGAACTATGCGATTCCCATTATTCAAGCCATTGTAATTGATTGGAGTCTTCCGTTGATATATGAATACCAAAAGTAATAGGGATTGCAGAATAAAAATAAGCACGGTTTTATTAGAAATTGCTATTGGTGTGTTAAAGTATGTTCTATGCGGCAAACATAACGGGCGTCCTTCACATCGTTTTGTGGCCAATCTCTGTATATGCTTGTCGAATGTTTTTTTTAACTTGAAGCTATGTTTGCTACGACGAAATATCATGTTTTATGAGTAATAAGTTAAATTCAAATACAGGAAACAATGATACATGGTTAAACACAGTCAGAATATTGACGACACAACAACACCGGTTATTGCAATGCTAAAATGGCTTCCAGATCAGTGTAATCCATAAATTATTTTGATGGCATTCCATTTCATGTTCCAAACATGCATATGAATTCCCGCGGTAGCAATCAAACAATTACATCAGCTTATTATAATGTTTTGTACGTTCTGCCTTTGTACGAGCATATCGCAGTTCAACGAACCTTTCAGTTAATGAGCTTGTTGAACCCCAATCATATTCCTCGCATTTCTACGTGTCATTGATCTGCAGCCAAGCCTCTACCTGCTCCATTTTTCACAGCATTAAAGGGACATTCAAAATAATAGAAATCACCATTTATGTAACTCATTATTGATATATAATTGTGGAGGTTCTAGATCATCCTGGCAAGACCAAGACACGACCTGTCTGTTTATGCACGATAACCCGCCGATTGAGAGCAATACCTGCAAGTGATTAGTACCTAAGGAAACTGACGTATTTCCCACACAAAATGTCTCATTGGCATCTATCAGCCACCAGATGGTGTAAATAAAGACGGCTCAGCCGTCAACAAAGCAGAGCAGAATTTTATCGAATATGAGGGCTTGCAAAACAGTGAATTGAAATTGTGTTGCCTTTCGGCCTCTGAATTTTCCAAAGACAACGCGTCTGTCTCTCTTTCAGCTTCTCTCTCTCAGTATCTCGTTCATTTTTTTCTCTGTAATTCGCTTTCCCTCTTCTGTTTGCAGTATACAAATCATATCGGATATGTAACCAATGATAAAAAAGAGAGCGAAAATAAGCATAAAGATCATGCAAATGCATTCATCATAAAAAAGCATTGATGATCACTCTTGGTTAAATTATGCATGACATTGATTCAATCCATCAATCAATTAACCCATACATGGCTGAGCGCAGAATCAATTATGAAACACCAGTGGGGGTAATCATCCTATTGTTGCTTAGAATATAGAATAGTCTGACTTAGTATTTTCTATAGTGCGGTGTGGTGGCCGCCACAGGCAAAGGGACTAACTAATTTATCATCTGACATTAATCCAACCTTCATGTCAAAGACAGATATGACACCCCTGATCCAATAGTTGTGTTTGTAGTCTCCCCGGGCGCTACACAATGCACTCATATATTAGGTTCTGCCATCGTCGAACGCCTGACCCACAAATCTATATGCATTTTGGATTGATTGAGGCCATAGTCTAACAAATAAATGAGGCAGCACAGTTATCGGACACTATTCAGACAGGTATAGCATAGGATAGAATATGCATGAGGCGCATGTAGGAAATATATCACAATTGCCCTACATAAAGTGAAGCGTAAAATGATTTAAACGTGACATTGGCACGATCAACTGTCCATAACGTTTTGATTTGACATCCAGCATAAACGAGTCTCATCGCGTGCGGTAGTTTGATTGGCCTATTCTTGAAGAACCTTAATTATAATAAAAACGCAACGATTGTGTGCAAGCTTGATTAACCGTGTTCTTTTCAAAAGTAGGGAAAAATAGGATCATAATCAAATGACGCTAAAATCCACCGACAAATGTGGCTCAACTGTTTCAGTTTAATCGAATTGCGATCATTTACAACGACGACAATGGCTAATTCGACGACCCAACATCACATTGATTTAGCTCATACACAATATGTGTTCAAGCTATCATTACAATTTGGCTAGCGTTCACTGAAATTAACACGTATTTAAATATGAACTAATAGCTCCTTATGCGCCAACACAGCATTTGTATATTGAGCAAATGAGCATTTACACTAAAAACAACCAGTAATCATAAGTAACAATTCCTATTGCAATAGCAATACAAGATACTAGCATATCATTTGTTATAATCCATCTATATGACCCAAATCAGGCTTTTTTTGTATGTGAACAAGCTAATTACAGTCAGATTAGGACAGAGCGCAGTGTGTACTTTGTTCACTATCAGCGAATGTAAATAATTCAGCATCGGACAGCTTTTGCAGTGTTTTCATTTGGTAAGAGAAATTAGTTTCGCCACGACTGCTCTGTAATAGGTCACATCCGTAAATAAATTTAGATTTTATGTGGTCCAGCTTTTTCTAACTGTCAATTTGCATGCCGTTCCTGTACAAACTGCGCTAGCTATTGAGTATGGTAATTGACTAGACGAACGCTACTAAGTTGAACTCTGTATGAATTTAGCTACCAGTGACAAACTTCTTACATTTCTTGAATTTATGATTTTTGCAACACATCAATATCAGCACAAATGGAAAAACACGCTAATGCAAATAAGCCTTTATCGGGCAAAACACAGATATATGCAATTTAGCTCGAGGAAACTGCAGTCGTCCACCAATAGGGGGAAGTGTAAGGTGATGCTAAGGGTGATGCTAAGATGACAGCAAATGACAGGAAATAAACAGGTTCTCTACTACACTTATTTATTTCACTTAACTAAGGAAGAGCATGCCTGATTCCAATGTGCCTTTTTCATTTTGCGTGTGGTCCCCAAAAGCTCAACTTATTTGTTATACACAATTGCTTTCCTGCGGCATGCACGCACGAAAATCTTTTATTTGTGTTTGGAACGTGTCAGAAGGTAGTAAACAACAGAGGGGCTGTGGTCACGGTGAAACTCTTGCACATGATGTTTCATCAAAAAGAAATATTCAACAGACTTGCATTGAATCGTCTGAGGAAAAGCTCAACATATGTGTGAATGACTTTGGGAAGACCCGCGTGATCAATAAAAACGGTCTGCTCGCAAGAGGTGATGAGGAATGTGATTGGATTCAGGCAAGCCGACATTCGAGCGCTTACCCATAGACACGGATCTGCAAAGAGTCAAACGAAATTTATGTACATTGTCCGAGTAATAAGAAGCACCAAAGCAATTGCCGGCTCCGTCAAATCACACGCTTCCGGCGGGAAATGATATGTTGTCGGTGTATGTCTGAGACCACAATTTCTGTGTCTCTTCCGCCATATATATTGCTTGTTTCTCGGATTTGCTGTGCTTCTTACATTAGGTGACTGCATTTCCATTGACGCTCCTTTGTGGACACATAAGACGACATTATGTAACGACAGGGCTATTTAGCAGTCAGATCAATCAAAGAAAGGTAGGTAAATATCACAGTGATGAAGGGAATTATGTGGAATATTAGACAACAATGACACAATCACGTGTGCAGTACCAATCTTCTATGTATATATATATATATATGTTATATATATATATATATATATATATATATATATATATATATATATATATATATATATATATATATATATATATATATATCTATATATCTCTATATATATATATATATATATATGTATATATATATATATATATATATATATATATATATATATATATGCATATGGCAAATATGCCGTTGGTCGAGTTAAATAGAAGCAGCAACGAACATCAAAATGAAACGGTTGACAAATGTTAAAACAGCAGTCGCAGCACTGGAAGACTGTGGTCTTTTAGAGGTCAGGCCTCGCGATAAACATGCCAAACTATTGGTTACAAAAGTGAACCCTGTATGGAATATAATTTATCTCATCGTTCCCTCTGTTCGAAGAATACCAAATGCCAACACAATAACACTTTTCCATGCATTGTACGTAACAAGATCGCTGTTTCCTTCTGCCGTGTAGTCACTTTTGTGTCGCAACTGGATTGTCACTGGGCAGTAAAAAAATCATTCACTATTTATTTTTGTCAGCAGCGCCTTAATGTACTTTCGCCGAAAAAAAATATATCGAACTTGCAATGTTCTGTACATTTTTCGTTTATCATTTTTAATTCGCTGCCGGTTTGCCACAAATTACGCTGCTTTTTCAACACTCTCGACTCCAGATGATTATTTTGCGATTTCAAACCGTGTATTTGCTCATGATGTTATTGGTGCTGGAATATCAGCTTTAGAGATATTCACACACCGAATACAACACTTGATATAACATCCCACTATATATATCATTTATACGCCTGTTCCACACATAATATGTGACTTTAATCCAAGTTTAATCGTGACAGGCGGATTATGCCACTTCCAATTGTAAGGTCGTTCCTGTGATTTACCAGCCTATTGCAAGACATTCGTCCGACGAAAGGTTCTATCAGGACGTGTCATTCAAACTTACTTGCCGTTCATAAGGGATACGATAACAAAGCAATAATATATCGATTTATAGTCCAAGCAGCTTTACAGTAACGCCTCATATCCCTGGGTGGCTAATGTGTAGAGCAGCTGACCTGGAGAGATGGGCATAAACAGGCCAGTATCAATACATTGGGGCACTTTCTTCAATACTGTCATGGACATCATACCCGGCTTTTCGAGGCGCCAAATATAGACTAGTTAGACAATCTCTTTCGCGTCTTATATTTCATTCTGATCCTAGGAGAAAGGATAGCAGTCAGTGAATCGCTATAAAAATAATGAAATTGATAAGCATTAGTTATTTCAAGTTTGTAAGCGGCGGAATTGACAAAACCGCACTTTGCAATATAACACAGCGTCTAGAACAATATTTCACAGTATTGCTACTGGCTGTTTCTGATGGCAACCTTAGTCATATTGATTGTCTGCAGGCGTCATGTCAGGCAAAGACAAGCACATCACACCTGGCTGGTCGTTCAATGCATTATATACTGGTAGGTACATGGTTCAGCCTCTGGCCAAACACAAAGCATTTCAATATCCTAATGCTGCTTCTTCTGAGTTTGGGCAATTGTTTATATATCTAGTTTCCACTTACATCCTAAACTTACATCCTAAACTATGAATGCTACGACAGGTCTGGTTCGGATCGGGGGCTTTGAGTCCATGAGACACGATAGCATCAGCCACAAAGGTCCTACACGACGTTGCCTTCCACGTGTTCGTACCTCATGATGCCGACTACACGTGGCCAGGTATGGTGTTCGGTCTAGCAATATGGCTATAAATGCCTGGTGCACAGATCAGGTACAATAATGCTGTAATGAAATGTGGTATAAAATGACACAGTAAGACCGTCCAGTTTATACAACGACTTCGTGGGTGTTCAGCAACTTTTGCATTCATCGCAGCGTCTTGTATATAAGCGGCGTATGCTCGAATGGGCCGTGTGTGTTGTATCGACCACATATGTGTACAGAGGTCAATAGCGGTCAGGAACGTGCCCCATGCTCAAGCAGAAATCATGATGGCGGCCTACCTAAAGTTCCTCCCCTTTCTGTTTTTTGTCATTCCTGGTGGCTAAGTAGAATCTCTCATACAGGCATATCACGGCTTATTCCAGTAGGTTCCATGCCATTCGATCGTAATAAGCCTGCCAATTCATCATGATTTGCTTATGCCCTACTTATCTATTTTCCTGCAGTTTCTTACATATTTTACATGTGTGTAATGCAGACAAAGTAGCTTGCGCTGACCGGGACACATGCAACCAGGTATGTCAGAATCTCAAAGAATGAAGTGTTAGTGCTTACCCAGAACATGTGCTGAGTGTCTTTCCGACAGGAAAGCGAATTTACAGCGCTAATGTGATGCATCCGGATCAAAGAAACCACACTGTGGTCTACTTTTCCATCGGCATCCATAATTTATACACTGTATGTCTTGTAGCAACCGTTAACACTGTGTTTATAACTGATGACCATTACAAATATTTTTTGCATATATTGCTTCACTGGATATGTTCTCTACCACGTGTGAAGGGGGTGACGTTAGCGGCGCTGCTCTCAGCTCTGAGGAGTTCTCTGACGTCATAGTTTAGCAGATCATTAACAGTCTTTATCATGGACATATGGAAGAGTTGCCGTCCACGAGCTAGGAAGTCAGAACACATGATGGTCAGTCGTATCTGGACTCAAGTGGGTTTAAATTATTTCACATTTGCGATTAAAGAAAGAACCAATAGACAAACGTACATAAAAGTCTCCTTACCGAACGGATTTACTGCTATTGCGTTTTTGCCAATTCATTTTACTGCCTCCTTGGCCAAAAATCACACATTGCGTTTGATATGTATTTACTCAAGAGCATTCATGGATGAGCAAAGTTTCATTTGATAGCCTAAGCTCACAGTTATAGACTGCAGATATTGGTATTTGACCGCATAAGTCACAGTGTTTTCGATTGTTTTTGAAAACGGTAAGGTAATAGGTCACCAGAGCTTAGGAAAAGTTACTGCTCAGGTTAACAGTGTATGCCATCCTGAATCGAAAACAGCTAATTTTATATATTGCAGTCTGCCCGTTGATGTAATTCCGGTTTTCTCTTTTTGTGGGAATGCCATGTTGTTGAGAATGGTTGCCCAACTATCGTCGTGTAGATTTGAAGGGCTGTATTGTTCGCCAGTGCAAGTAAAATCACAGATTTGTCCGGGAAGCCATCTCGTTTTCATTAATTTGATCAGTTTGTATGGAATAAAGAAGCATAATTCGTCGTATGCGTTATCGCTGTGAAAAATCTCATATGGACCGAAAAGGTATGTCATTTCGTATATATTCCACATAATTCAAATGTTATTTCTTTGGTGTTAGTTGGCTTATCGATAGCATGGTTGCCCATTTTCTACGAAATTAAGGAACTACATGCAATCAATCAGTTAATTTAAAGTGTCTCCAATTGAAGTCGTATTGCTAATGGTTAATTTTTCGACCAGAGGTACTAAGCAGGTTAGTTGTATGTCACAGTTTCGTTTTGGTAAGACGTCGCTGATAAACTTTGCATCTCGTATAATATTATCCGAATTCCGAATATCTATATAGAATATATATATAATATATATATATATATATATATATATATATATATATATATATATATATATATATATATATATATATATATATATATATATACATGGTTATATCAACTATGCATATATATATATATATATATATATGTATGGATAAATATATATGTATGGATAAATGTGTGTGTATATATATATATGTGTACATATGTGTATGTGTGTATGTACACGTCATTTCTAGCGACAGTTCTAGCGAAAAGCGGCCCGCATATGTCGTTGTTAATTAATTCTTCTTAAGTGGCTTTTGCGCAATCCAATTCCTTATTCTGGCCGGGACGTGAATCATAAAGCAAATATGGCATGTTGAGAGCTCATCTGTTCTTACGGGACATTGTCGCTACTCCCAATTGCAAGAAAGACGGCGACAAACGTTTTGCTCACAATGGTTTATAAAACGAAACAAACTGTTGGTTGGTAGGTTGCTTTGGAATACTTTTGAAGATAATGCATTATTAATTCATACAAGACCGATTCATTCCTAGGCCCATTATAATAGACAAAAATTAGCAAACGATTTATTGTACGTCTGAATGGGGAATTGTAGTCTGCTAGTAGTTTTTTATACTATGATCAATCATCGTGACACTAAAAAACGATCTGCTGAGGCCAAGGTCATCGACACTTGAATAATTTGGCATCTACAGTAACTTCCTATGCCTTTAACGTAGATGCGGCCTCATGATGGTGCCAATGTCATCGCAGCAACAGCACTGCGGAAGGTTGCAATTTAGACCAAAGATCTGTTAGCCGCAAACAAGAACACAGTATTTCCTCCCATTACCTATTGCATGAAATAATGAAAGCAGACTCGAACAAAAATAAAATTGCAGCAGCCAAACAAAAGGTGTATGACCGCAAAGACCATTATCCTAATAGCTGTGCTAGGATGGCTAACTCCAACAATCAACAGGTCTAAACGCCACATTTACCAAGTCCGTTGAATCCACGGGGCCATCTTCCTCTCTATGTACCGAGTTAAATATACCGGGTTATTGTGAACCGTTATTTAGTGTGGGATGACAGCGTAAGCGAGAGGATGTATCTAATTAATTCATCCCGATATTTATCTATCGTTCATGTCACAGACCAGATCTACAAAGCGTTTTATCATGAACAGTACCGTTTGCAGTCGCCCTGGCGGCTACAACATATGTGCACAAATGTAGGCCGTCGAGTCACTTAGAATAATTTAGCAGGTTCTATCATTGTCAACCTGTATGCCATTTGTGTGTAAGCCTCAACCATGCGAGTAAAGGATCGAGTACCATTTTGATGGATATTGGCTGTATTTGCACTAACAGAATGCAGAACGGTTTAGCTAATCATAGAAGCAGCTTATCACATATGCTGTTGCAGCTGATGCGTCATGTACCCTGTCCCTTGCCAACCTTAACGAGAGACATTTTGTCTGACAGTATCGACCACATTTCTATTGGACATACCCAGCCTCTAAGGTTAAATACGAATTTAGTGTCGCTGATCTCATAGCAGACGGGTTCTTGCTTGCAATGTGTGCACCCGTCTCTGCTCTAACGAAATATTGAAACTTCTAACATAGAACAATCCTTTGACCTCGCCCAACCATTCTGACGCGTGGCTGTTGCTTTTGCGTATTTGCAGTTAGAATATAAAGTAAGGGTCACTCACTGCTTACAGTTGACTTTGCAGATAGGCCATATCCAACCATTCTCTGTGTTTTCCCTTCCCATGGTGGATATTAGATGATCGTATCCGACTTGCGATGGGGACTTTTATTTCCATTCCCCATCAATTACCTGGCTGACAACAGCTTCTGATGTTTTAACCAGTCCTGTTTTATATCTACATTGGCCATACACGGACCATATGGTCCACTTAGATATCTTGAGCTATAAGTGATGTAATAATGGTAGAATGTAGTCATAGCCGATACTCATACACAATTTATGCACATACGCAATGCAATGTAATTCCGTACAACATGCAAAATGAAAGGAGAGGACTCATTAGAGAAAAGCAAGTGATCTGTGACATTATTCAATCAAACTCTTCCCTAAACCAAGTAAAACAGCCAATCTGAATGTAAATTAAGTCTATTAGTTGATAAATATTAGGTAACATTGATTGACATCTTAGGTTAACCTAACTACTCCGATATTGTGCGGACGTGCTGCTTGAGCCAAATGAGGCACGTACGCATAAACTCATTTCCTCGAATGCTGTTACATTTACGTAGGCGAATGCAAGAAGCAGGGGTTAAGGAATGTCTAGACGACGCCTTCACAAAATATTTAGTTGATCGTGCTGTGATTTGGACCACTAATCATTTGCATATGCTTGCCTATACGGATGTAATTTGTTCTCCACGTACATTGGACAACATATTTCAAGCCTTCGATATATATAATATGGGTAACTTTCGTGCCCACTATAAATTCACGATTCGGCTTTTAACAGTCATCTATCCGCTTAGTAGTGTATTGTCATGCACATTAGCGTTTGCGTAGGTTCCACTTTCCCGGGATTGGGATAATTATCACGCAATGATATCATGCACTTGACAGGATGGAAATTAGAATATATAATTTGATTTGTACATAATTCATAAATGTTGTATGGTAAACGCAGAATTACGTATGTCGAAATGATCCTACATAGCCCTACCATATAGGTTGGATAAGAATCCGTGTTCTGAATAACGGAAACTGATCATTCACACTAACATACTGTGGCTTCATTGGGATAAGTACATCACATCAGCACACATTAAATGCTACGCATATCACTTGAACAAAGGTTTGCAGTTGATCTAAGCAGATTGCGATATTTACGTAATATTATAAAAAAATGCGGACAGCAAAACGAGGGTGTTATATTCAAAGTCAGCGGGAGATAACAAAAGCACCAATTATTGCCAGAACGTGCCAAACACAGCTTGTAACAACCCATCAGCTTCAGCTAATGACAGGCAAATATTACCACTAGGCGTTACCGATGAAGTGCATTACACACAAACGACTAACATTCCGTTGTCGACTATGCTGCTGATATCGCCTGACCTGACATGAACATGGATAATCTAAATACCAACTGTTTAGTCGTAGGTAAAATACAATCATTGAACCGCTGCATGATTTATGGATACAACAACCTGTTTTATGATAAGCAAAAAAATAATTAATAAAAGCCAAGATTAATCCATATTGTTTGTTATAGACTGTACGAAAAGGTGTAGTTTGAAATGCATCATGCATTCACTCGATCTTTACACTAACCCTAGTATGACATAAATGCAACAATGACTATCTGCGATTAAGAAAGGTTCCGCAGAAAACATACATCGATGGCAGTTAGCAGTCAAACATATGTAAAACTAAACCATGATTTCTTGGCTTTGTAAGTATTTACATTTATAACGAATTTGCGAAATGTTAAATATTACAGGTCCAAAATTTCTTTGTAATTGACAACCTTCTTATGAGTTAACTAATGACAGCGAGTCACATGAGGTGTGAATAGAAGTTTGTTAGTATCATGTAAATCATCAATACATGCATGCGAATTCTTACCCACGTGTTGTCCACTAGTGATGTGTCTGATTAGGAGGCGTCTGCCTGTTGCCGCTGCGGCTGCTGCTTTGATGCTTATTGATGTACGATGTTTCATGGAGGAGACCATAACACAGGTCAAACCAACCGCTGACAAAAATATTTTTTGGACAAAAGCTCCACTGTTCTATAATTAACCTAGCTTGCATCCCCTCTTGCACGGCGGTTATCTTTCACGTTTGTATTGCTTCGTACGAAACTGTTGTGGAGGGACTTACTCAGCACAAGGGTGCAATCGCGGAATGTTTATTGACCACTTTGGCGATATTGCAATTTTGTGGCCCTTTCCACTAATGATATTGCCGCACCAAATCGTGTGTGTCAAATTTGCAGTATGTCAAAGAACGTCTAGTCAGCTCTTGTGCCAAGTCTGGATCGTTTCTGTGGTTAAGCAGAGCCCGCGTGCGACGAACATAATCCATTTTTCAAGAAAAAAATGAAAACACTTGAGAAAATAAAATGAGAATGTATCATTATAAATGACGCTTTATTCATGCCTAAAATAATATTATTATGCACCTGTCGCTCAGAGAGTCAGCAATATTAGTATTGCCATCGCGGCAATCATAATCAAGCTGAATATGTGTAGGTTCGGGCGAATTCGGGAGCGGCACACATAGAGTTCGTGTTTGGTGATATTAAGATTTGACGATTTGGAACAAGTGCAAGTGCATTAGTGCACTAGTTATATATATATATTACATGACGTGGTTTCTTCCATTTCACAACAGGTTGATTGATACAAACTAGTTTTTGCTTCAACCAAAGTTATTCATTTTGTAAACAGTTCTCTACATTTTTGCCTCTAGCTGGCTCCACAGGTATAGTGCATTAAGGTTGTTCTTTTGTTATCATTATGTAAATCGTAGGTTAAGTAGCTGATGATTATTTTAGGAAAAGTTGGCTTTATACATCATTAGTGTTGGCGGGCGTTAGTGGGTGATCAAAATGGTGCACTGCACAAGTAACCCTTTAATTGATGCAACATCAATAGAAAACCACCAAGGTCACGAAGGAGTGCAATAATGGCGAGAATGATTTAATTACAACGTTTTATTTCATGCCAAAAAGCAGTAGCATTGTAACTGATTAATCATATGAGGCGTAAAGTACCAAAACAGTAATTTATTTCCATCTAGAGCAAGTGGATTCAGGCATCAGATTCCCTCATGCAATAAAACCATTATATGTACACACACATAACTCTGATTTCAGTATAAATTGGTCCCACTGAGTCTCGCATAGCAGATTATTTTCGATCAGTCAATCAATAAAGCAATCAGTTCTAAATTAGAAAATATGCAATGTATTGATATTGCTTATAACAGTGCTGCGTTGCTACTTTACGCCTACTTAATTGATTAAGCATAATTGAAACATTTTTGTCAATATTGACTAGGCATTGGGGATTTCGGTTAATCCTATTCAGCTGTGTTTCAACGACATTTATTATTCTTTTGCCGAGTTAATATTGGTTTCGATTAGTTGGATGAAATAAATGACCGGCATATCGTTTTGATGAAGATTATATTTGGCCATATTTGTAGCAAACGATTTAAATGATGCAGTCCCTAGGCAGTGTGACAATTGCCAATAGATTGTTCTTGAGGCTCCAAATGGTCAACTTTCATGGGGTATGACCAAAAGCTTATTTGGTCGACCTGGAAGAAGGCACAAAAGGGGCTTGTTATCAAATTCCGGTCCGATTATTGCCCTTGAATGGACATCAACTGCTTTGCTTGGTAATATGCTTCCATCTAATGACAGCCTACCAATATCAATATCATTATATATTGCTATTCTCATATCAATTCTTAAATCATTCATATTGATCAACGCCGATAATGCTGGTGCAGTACAGGAGGTGTTCCAGCTGTAGCTTCCTTATACTACATGCCATGTACTGTCGAATCCTCTTGCAACAGCAATGCCATGTCGGTAGCAGCTACAATACCTAATATTTTGTTGGACTCTGAAGGTTGGAAGCTTCTAATTAACAATTTGATGAAATAGATAACCTGATAGTGGGTTGGTGGGCAACTGTTTGCCGGTTGGTAAAATGATGTTCGTTACTTTCAAGATTCTGACTCAAGTCGATGCAAAATGTTGGCAGACAGAAACTCATCTCACCTACAAATTATGTGTTAGGATTCAATGATCATCTCAATGAGTAGCATTAATGTTATTCCTTCATTTGTCGGGCCCGTGCTTTTAGCGTTACAGTTGTAGCTACACATGGTTAAGTTCTGGAAAAAAACTTCATCCGAGTGCCTAGAACGACCCGTACAATGACCCAATTAGTGATATCAATATACAAGCCCTTCATATCGCCCGCCAGTGTGCGTATGCTTAATCAATGATTATTGTTCCTTGTACATTGTACCGGCGTCTGTAGGTAACGTGATTGATTTGTCTGGTATTTCCGACCAATATGTTCACAGACTAATGGAAAATAAAAGAGGCCACAGGATATCGTTCATTTGATTCATGATGTTGGTGCCCTTGTAATCTAATTTTGCAGTAGCTAGCTGACAAAATATACTACAGAGGCTCTGGTAGACATGTGCAGTTCTCTAGCCGAGGCTCTGAACACTCCCACCTTAAGCACGGATATGACATCACGGACTCGCGAAATCCTTATGTCTTTTTCACAGCAATCTTTGTAGAAATATTATGATAATTTCGAGAATCACAATATGAATGTCACGTCGCATTCAACTTGAAAATCTTTCGGGAATGCAACTTGTCCTGCACGAGGCATAATATTATTCTTAAAGAATTATTCAGATATATGTTGCGCATTTGATTATTTTAAGACAGCAAAAGTTTTAAATCATAAAAAAGAAATTCTGAATACATTTGACACTATAACATGTCTGCCACGTATTCGCAACATTTATGCACCGTGGCAGTAAAGTGACGTGTTTGCCTGATATGGGCATGTCTTGATTATATTAACTTTAAACAGCACCTTTGATATATAGCCAATGATATTTTGAGCCCGTGTAGGCATGCGATGATGATCTGATACCACATGTCAACTTTGATGTATATGGTCCATGCATAAAGTGGAGCTGGTACAACGTAATATTTTAGATGAAGTTTCAAGTTGCCCCGTTTATACATTGCAGATGTCAAGAAGATATTTACTATATATATCACCTTTGATATCTTGTCAATGCACAACGTGAATCCGATATAACGTACTTTTCAGTTCTAGTATCAATTTTCACCGTTTATACATCGCCTGATATCTGCTAAATCTTGTCGAATGTCATCTTTCTGGGACTGCGAATAATATTTTGGGCACTGTGGCGTGTCCAAATGATATTTACATCGTAAATCATTTCTATATATGGTCAATGCATAAAGTGAAGCTGGTACAGTGTAATATATCTGCTGTAGTAACAATTCACTCCATTGATCCATTCCCTGAAAATACTGCCAATTATCGTATTTCATATGTTACGAGCGATATTATGAGCATTTTAGTCATGTCCATACGATATTTACATCATATACCATTGACATTTGATCCATTCGTAATGTGAAGCTGGTGTCAATTTTCACCGTAAATACATCGCCTGATATCTGCTTAATCGGGCCAGATGTCGTCTTTTTGATATTTTCATCTTATATTAACTTCGATATATTGTCAATGCTTAAGTAAAGCTGATTCAACGAAATATTTAAGTTGTAGTATCAATTTTCACGAATCATGCATTGTCCTGATATCAGATGATACTGCCAAATGTCGTATTTCTTAAGAGTGCTTAGCGATATTTTTTGGGCACTTTCGGCATGTCAAAATGATATTTGCTTCATACATTAATAGATCAAAAATATAATGGTATATGCTTATGGTCCATGCATTCTTCAACGATATGACATGATGTTTGCAACGTGTAATGACGTATTCATGGATAAACTCGTCGATGCTGATCATGCTAACGATCACGCGTATTCAGTTTTCTTAGGGCTGTTGGGCTTGTTACACACCTGCGGTTGTTTATGCACCAGCATGGATAAATGGGTGTAATCAATGAGAGTGTGCTTATGTGACGGGATTTCAGTGGTCCCTAACGAGTTTAATTTCGCTCGCAGCGTTCGTATTCCTAAACACCACATAGATTTTATTGATATCATTGTTTTCACCCGTAAATCCCTGACAACTTAATATACTGCCAACATGAACAAGAGACCATCTAATCTCTATCATATTGGCAATTGATGCATTAAATGATCTGTATAAGTAATGTTTTCTGTGAGCAAATGTCCTATTTATGTTTTGTTCTATGATATGTGGATATGCAAACTGCTGTTATTTTCAGGATCAAAGACGGCTATATTATATTTTTCTCATAACATTGGCATCATATATTGCCTTCGTGATAGTTGCTGAATTTTATTCCACTAGTGACTGAACAGATCAGAGAGACGACAAAGTACCTCACATGAGTTTAACATAGCCAAACTGTTGGAATTTCTAGAGGACGTTACTAACATGGTAGACACTAGGGAACCTGTAGATGTTATTTGTTGAGACTTTCAAAACGCGTTTTATAAAGTAACCCCCCAACGGTTAGTTAGCACACTTTTGGCTCCTGGCATCAGCGGTAGATTAGACGAGGGTCATAAGTGGTGTCCCTCAATGATTTGACGACAGTGCTGTTACATGATAATACACCCACACGCTACCCCCACAAGCGTGGGGGTGTATCTCACACTCCTCTATCATTTGCAACAAACTTTGCTGCGTCAAGACAAAAAGAACTATATCTGTAAATCTTGTGGCATAGGGGTACCAAACACCACCTGTCTATGTATAGCATGTGGCTACGATAGGCAGAACCACAAATTGCACATGACTAAGAAGGTTGTGTATGCATTGCTGTTACAAATATAACAACACAGTTTCCCATATAGAGATTAGAATCTGTATGGTAAATCATGACCAAACACAGTGAACGCTCGCAGGTGGCCGATGCACTAGCACTCAAACGAACCTGTGTAAAAACCCCATATCCCAGAAGATATACGCTCTGGGAGAGGAGTTAGGCATTGCCTAGCAGCCAGTCAAATCGCACAGACAACAGGCACAAGAAGTTCAACAAGCTATTCTTAACGGGACAAAACCACCACACCTGTGGTCATTGGCAGGCTTTAGGTGGCAGCCTATACAGCCCCCTTTAAGTGCAAAGCACACCAATATATACCTTCCAGCCCCCTATGTGTGGCTGTGTCAAAGCCTCCTCCATTAAAGGGTGCAATAGCAAAACAGTGTTGGTGAGCTTATTCGCGATGATAGCAATCTCATGTCTGATTATTAGTTCAAAAAACACATAATCCCTTTTAACGAAAGCGTTCTGCAGATGAAAGTTGTGGGCGACATTAAGGACTGCTTGTGTGCCTGTACCTTGTACCCCTGACACAGGTGTGAATAGTGTCGTAAATCTGTTAGACACCTGGAGCTGTGAACCCCTCAGATTTTTCCAGTATATATGTTCTTCAGGCAGTACTTGCACCCACAGTATATTGCTTTACATAATCAAATTTGACGTGCCACCCTGAAGAACGAGCCCGTTTGTTGTTATCGTAAACACTTAACTTTCTGCTTTGTACGTGTTGGGATCTCCGTAATGAATGATTGGCTGTTCTTCACCCGTTTCAGGGTCAGTGAAGTGAATTCACCAGAGATCTGTTAGTCGACAAGAGGTATTATTGGCAACACCAAACTCTTGGCAGATTCAAAGATATAATCAGTGGCTGACTATGTAGCGTCTTCTAGTAGGGGTATCCTCATTTATTTCAGAGGTGGGGGGGGAGCTAGGTTGATACTAGGTGTGTTGGTGTCTTCATAACCGCATGGTCCAACGGAGTGAAACTACTGACTTAGATGCCTGGAAAGATTTGGTCATTTGTATGAAACTCGATAGGTGTGGCAAATATTTGAATACCTGTACGCTTGTTCCTTAGCTTTGTTACAACTGTTGTTTTGGATACGAATACCAACAATGGTTACACCTAGAGGGGGAGGCTCGGCACTCACACTACTTTATAGCCCCAGACGCAAAACTCGGCCCGGCGCCCCTCCCTAGTTGTCCCTTATTATCCAGTAACAGAGCCTTAAACTCATCCACATTTCCACAAGATTAAGACAGAATAAGCGATGTTCGTGGTTATTATATCACCGAAAGAGATTTCCTCTTAGCCCACAACGTCTAGTAGCATAGAGAGGCCCCCATATAGCATACTTACTTTATCCAGATCGACATTAAGTGGGTTGAAGATACCTATGTTGGTGGGCCGGTCATGTCTGTAACTACCCAAAGTTAGCTATAGGGCTGTTATAGACCCAACATTGCAAATTTGCCCCATTGAATGGTGCGCAATTCCTCCAGGCTGAATGGTGCGCAACCTCCGGCTATGGTGTTTCCGCATTGACCACCTAAACTCGGGAGTCCCACCCGTTTGATGGTGGATAGCCACGAACGGCTTAGACACCTTAGCCTACGGTCACTTAATTAACGTGGTGGAGTCGGGCCCTTTGGGGTCGGATCAACCGGGACTCCCATTGAACATTTCAACGTTATATTCGTCGGCCTGAGAAAATATTGATGAAGTTGGATGAGCTGTGGTTGACATATAGGTTCTTTCATCAAGTCGTGCTAGTCGATAAGTCGTGCGTGGCCACAAGACTCAATGTTACTGCGTGACAAACTCACAACTTGAGGGTGTTATGTAGATACATGGCACCACATAACCATTGATGTAAACCGAGCAAAGCTTCCACCGACATATAAGATGCTAAAAACACTGCTTGGAAGATGCTGACAAAGCGTGCACCTGTATTGCCAACCAACCCATGATCACAGTCGCAATACATTGGCTAAATGTGCGTTTCTCCACTCCCAACATATTCGGTAACAAACGCACTCTATCCTCGGGCACCGCGTGTATATTGGAAAAATAACACTGATAAAGCGAGCAAGGTTTGTGGTCATCTGTTGCTTTGGCAGAGAAAATGGTATGGCAGATGATCAATCTTGCAAAGGGTTGTTTTTGAAACGACACAAATACCAATTATGCAGGCTTAACCATGTCGACAGGCGACACCCATTCAATAATAGCATGATTGATCGTTATGGCCAGGTCTAATTGGTGCCGATACACTCATTTGGGTATATATGATGTAAAATGCAATCAATGTGATGAAGCACGCCATTGCGAACAAAGCATCAATGTTTTATCTAAGCTCATCATATCTTCAATGATGAATGCCAATATTGCATATGCAGTTATTTAATTGAATATGCTTGAAGCTTGGTCCCTAATTTGTGCTGAAATTATTGATAGCCACATATACATAACAGTGGATCAGGCATAGGCTAATATATAAGCCTACGTTACGTCGTTTGATCCCATGCAATGACTACCGATAGAGACAAACGTGGTTTATTTTGCACACCACATGGCACGTCACCATAAACCAAATTAGTTGCGGAATGTCCTGTTTAAATGTGAGTATATATCCACTTACTTTATTCTGATGCTCGCACTCGTTATAGGCTGTCAATCAAACAAGCGAAATGTTTGCAGTAAGTGTTACGCTGATAACTTTACAGGGATTTATTTTTGTTCCAACGTTTGGTGTATTGCTGTACATGAGATAATTTAATTTGACGGGCTATTGATCAAGACACTTACATGTATATTCTTTTGGTAATTTATTCAACACTCACAACGCGTAATATACACGTGTAGTAGCTCTAATTTATTCGATTGTTAATATGAGGATCATATCGAATACATTATGTTTTGCACAATACAGCCTGATATGTCACCTAACACAGGGTGCTGCTTTAATAGCACATTCCTAAGGCATATATGATGTTATTTGAGCGCAAACATTTTGCACAAGTCTAACCAGGTAATGAAAAGTGATCTCACCTGCGAGTGCTATCGACCATACGACCGGTCGTGCAAGGTTACGATGGACATAAAGGAATATTGTAAGTGCAGGTTATGATTTATAAATATTTACATAGTGGATATATATATATATTGATATATGAGACAAAATATAGAGAGATATACCAGATATATATATATAAAACTGCTATACATATATATAGATTCTGAGAGATATCTATATATATATATTATGATATGTATTGATATTGCATATATATATTTTATCGACTTTGTTTGATATATAGAGTTGATATATACTTATATAGATGGGATACTTCTATTTATCTGACTTCTTTATTTATATCTCATATATATATCTATATATATATCATATATATATATATATATAATATATATATCTATGACCTATATCGTGGCACATCTATGCATGTATTATACACCCATCTACATGTGTTATCATTTTGAACCTCGTCAACATAAAGCTGGCACAGCACCAAAACATAAACAACGGAATAAAACTACGTGGGTCAACCCAGCAGGTCTGATAACATCATGTAACGAAAATATTTGATAGTTACTGTGCAGTACTATGTGCCTCCATATTTTTAGAAGCAATCATAGTTTCGTCAGATTCCATGGAATATACAACTAGCTTTAACAAAGGGTCTTTTTGAATCATATGTCTACGATATCGCGAAATATTTTGTTTGTGCTCTCATTCAACACATGTATCTCTTCTAGGAATAAGTTTTAGCCGGCAGTTAATAATATCGACATCAGGCTAAGTATGACACAAATACTTTATCTATGTATGTTGAGACTTGCGGAGCAGTAAGTATGTTATATTCCTAATTTGAAACATATCGGATCACTTATCTCGAGGCTGTTATTCAGCATAAGAAACATTATCTAAATCTTCTATAAATGTGGCCAAATCCATGGGTAAACACAAATTATGTGTTTTCACGTTTAATAAACGGTGTCTGACTTCTCACTACTGTTCGGTATATCAACCATGCACAAAGGTGCCAATATTTAAGAATATACATTAATGGGTGATGTTTACTACCTATTCACCGTTTAAAGGTATCCCAAACATTGTTACAACACAGGTCGAGAACAAACATCAACGAGTCATATCAATTATGAGCCATTGTGCAAAAGCATAAGTAGAATTTCATAATTTGCATTATTGCAAGCAATACAGTAAATTGCATAGGAAAGTCACAGTGTGTCAGGAAGTCAATTAAAGGTGCAACTATTATTCCTAGTTGATATAATGGACTGGGCGCGTAACTATCATCGCTCTCAGATATATCTCCACTGCAATTAATTCGCGCCAGAACATTATTAATCAAGCCATCATTGCAACGTGCAACGTTCAACTTATTTAGCACTAATATTATAATTCTCCCCTCTATCAGGGCGTTCTCGGATCATCACCTGCCTATGTATATTATGGTATTGTTTATGACACCCATTTCCAACACACTTAATTCTCGCCACCAGCAACTGATTCTCAGTGTTAACCTGAAACTGGGTTGGCTGGCAAATTGGAAAGGTCTTGCTGATTGTTTGGCCATGCCTTTCCTTACAATAAATATAACCTCTAATATAAGTCGTCCTTACATCGATGCGATGGAGGCTTTGGCCACATTTTCAATCAACTCAGCTTGTAAAGGTATTGTGTGTAGCTTGGTTAAGTATTGTCAATGAATTGTGTGCTAGATCATACTTGTATCATTTTGAGGCATTTGAAAATTACCGACTGCACATGGCTTTTGTACTTTTTCTTCGCCTCGTCCTAGATCACCTAGTTGCTTCCAAAGTTACTTTACAAGAATAACATTGTTTTAATTAAAAAATGCAATGGATCAACATGTATATCACGTCGTAGTGTGACAATTGATTGGATGCAGGAAATTCAAAGAAAGTGTTCATATCGATGGCAACCATGCATCATACGTTTTGTCAAGCTTGTTCTTCATTTTATGCATTTTGCAATTTATAATAGTATGAATTCTACTTTTATTGGTATTTCCCCATATTTCGCAACATCAAAGCATGAGTAACTCTAGTTATATAGAGGGTACAATGTGCGCAACTTTTGATATGTTTATGGATACCTTGGCTTCTGCTGGATTGATATTTTCCTTCCAGCTTAAGTTTCGATCAATCATAATACCTAAGATTGGGATTTATTTACACATTTTAAGTCTATTAAAACAATTATTCGGGTTCAGTTTTTGTTGCATTCTGTAGTTGATCATTCATCTGCATTTGCCGGTAGTTTATCGGGTATGAACCAATTGGTTTATTTAATCAACTTTCGGTTAACAAAGTTTATAACTAACCAACTTGCTATGATGAGTCTAAATATCATGAGGGGTGTGCTGCTTATTCAGTGAAGTACACCACGTTCAAAGCCTGCTTATATTCAAAAGGAGACACTCGTTAGTAAATCAGTAGATAAATGATGGTTCATTAATGCATAACGATATGCCAGATGAAACCCGGGGGCAATAGCAAAGCCATGGGTGTAGAACGTTGCTCTAGGGAATATATCACCAGTTAACCGTTTTAATTTAACCAAGTCATGCGTTGCTGTTAAATCTGGTTGTTCAACTGCCCATTTGTTATTCTTCTCATTTCGGTCTCCATTACTGTGGCGTCCAATGAATTTAAGGGAATTCTAGGCTAAACAGCGTGCCACGTAGCCTTTCATTTCACTTGAAAGTACATAGAATAAATGTGAGTGGGTAGCAACCTTTATATTTATGAGAACAGTGTGACTCTCATTGGATATTTTAACGTAATACTTTTGCGGCCTGATGAAAGGTTGATGAGGAAGGATGGTCAGTGGTTGACAGACAGATTCTTTCATCAAGCATCATTGTCCCAATTAGTCAGACATGGCTACAGCCAACCCATGACCACGGTCCCAATTCCAAGGCTTCATGTCGCGCTTAATTTCATTTTATTTGTTTTGACTGCTAACACAACCGTGTACAGGTATGTTGGGCTAATGCTAATGCTGCCACGAAGAAGACCGGGTGATGTGAAATTCATATTATTGCAATAGCGTTGATCAAGGTATAAAACGATGTGATGAAGTGCTAGTTTATGCACATTAATATCTATTATGCTCAAAACATATTCGGTAACATGAGCACTCTATTCTCATGCGATGAAGCACGTTATTATATCTGAGATGATGAATGCCGATATTGCTTATGGGATTATTTAATCGCATTCGCTTGATGCTTGGTGCCTTATTTGTGCTGATATTATTGATAACGACATATACCTAACTGCTCTATGATGTCTAAGCAAATGTATAAGGCTTCCCATTGATAACAATAGATATGTCAGGTTGGTCTTGCGAAAGATATATATATATATATATATGATTGTTGATTGTTGCGCACGACGGACGTGCTGCACTTCTGCTCCGCGTATCTTTCGTGGATTTTGGATATTTATATTTTGTTTTACTAGTTTAAAATATAACTAACTTTGTTTGGATTATATAGAGAGCTGATTGTGGATTTTACAAGAAGAAATCGTTTTATTTTGGCAGTGGAATTACTCAATTTTTTTTTGTTTTTACCTACATATCTTTTAAGTTTTGGAAATACGTTTCCATAGAAACAAAACAAAGAAACCTACAATACGCGATTTTGAATTTGTTTTCTTTGAAGCAAATATATGACAGAAAAAAAGCGACAGAAGATAAAGACGCAAGTTTGGCCGAACTGGTCAACGGTAGGGGATGAAAGGAGGGTAGGGCTTTTGACAACACCATCAGTCACATCTGTGCGACCTCACCAACATCACAATCGCCACAAATAACCCCCCTGCAAGGAAAATGGAGACCGTTATGAAATCCTCTGACGACGTGAACCTCGTTGTCTTCGACGATATTCAAGAGAGTTACGCTTCATGCGAGGATATCGAGGTGAATTATCAAGTAGCCAAGAATAACTTCCATCCATCAACCTGTAATTGGATCGGTATTTATCTGGACAACTGGGTGAGTGCCAAAGATTACATAGCCTGCAAATGGACGACAAAAAAATCTAAGAAGAACAGCAACCCGTCTTTGAAAAAGAAAGTCATTTTCCTTGCGGATGTAAACCAGTTAACCAGCAGCCCATCACACAGCTACCAATTCTTGTATATTACCAAGAGGAAGAAGGTGGTTGGCATGAGCAAGCCTTTCCGAATCCTAGATGCTGCTCCTTGCACCACCCACCAGATGGCGCTACAAAATCGATGTCAGAAGCACAGAAAGCCCCTCGGGGGAGTTGGCAACATTCACAAGCTCCCCCTGTGATCCCTCCTTACCATACTTCTCATCAATCCCTCTCGAACAAGACTGGAGTCCTCATAACCTGGTCAAACTCTGGACAGGAAGATCTCCAGCCAAGACTCCACCACCAGTGGTCAACGATCACGTGACATTAATGGCGCCATTGAAGTGAAAGCACATATGTGCTTTTAACCTGTGATATATCAAATTATATGAACGTGCAATCGATAAATTCGCCGTAGCCTATTATTGCTTAACACTTTTATCATTTCTAGTCTTATATTGTATTATTCATTATTGTTGATTGTTATAACTTGTACAGCCTGTTGAGATGTATATGGAATGGGCTTTAAATAAATAATCATTATCATTATTATATATATATATATATATATATATATATATAATATATATATATATATATATATATCTTTCGTATGTTACATGGTACGTGCCAACTCGACCTAGCATTAATCACAAAATATGCAATAACGAACTATACATCCTGTTACTCAATCCATAGGTTATATATGTTAGACCCATTTGCCATAATTGTAATCTATCATATTCCCCCCCGAGCTCGCTCCTCGATAGTAATTACTTTACTAAACGAATTAAGACTTGATATTGTTGATGTATGCTGTAGTAGCGGCATCCATTATACACATGTTAGCTATAGCATAGCAGTATACAATATGGTGGTTCTGGACGACGTGTCACAGCCCCTCAAGCAAACTCTAACACCTCAAACCCATTTAGTACTCGCCTACCATTCCAAGAACTCGAAGAACTTTAAAGCAATGATATACGATAGCTATTCTTGGCGACGGTGTCTAAACTCCATGGCATCCCCCTGGTCATCCATCACTTTAGCTACTGGCGACGCAAAAAAGGCAACCATGTACACATGGCATGACAGGTTTTATAAGATATATAATTGTTGACGCTTCAAATAGCTGTCAAATAATCTTTCTGTTTTTGAACGTTATTAACTTTGTTCGACTTCCGACACTGTTGGCCGGTTACATATTTTAGCAATAAACTTTTGCACATTTACACATTTAGCAGATTTCATGGTTTTAATGTCGCTATGATAAAATGTGAACAGCGAAATGTATTTAGATTAATCAAATTAATGCACGCTAAATTGATACTGACCATAGCAAGCTCATTAGAGGCAAATTGCGGACCAATACGTAGCCTCTGCGCATCACATATAGCTGCGCATCCACATTCGCACTGTGGCCTGTAACGTTCAAATAGTCAGCATTGTATTAAGCATAGCATAAAATCAAATCTTAAAAAGGGTATCCCGTTCAGAGTTTACCAACAGTCGATCGATTGAAACCGGCGATAGACAAAATTGTCATATTGGTGCATAAATTGATCGCAATGTGTTATATATCACTACCCTTCTGATAAAGTTTCGATTCTCACGTTAGCCAAAAAATTGAAACGAGTGCGCAGACATGATAAGCGAAGATGAGAGTAGGGCTGACAGAGCGGCCACAATTTGAAAAGCGCTTTGGAGATGAACTGCAGTCTGAGGCAGAGCGTTAGACTATTGGCAACATCACATATGTTGAACGTAATAGAGGAGACGGTCAGAAGGAACAAATACTTTAAGAGCCATTTGGATATGAGTTTATACAAGTACGCAAAAAAATGTTCATCCCAAGATAATTAGAAAATGTTTCATTTCGCGCAATAAAACCCCTGTTCGTGGCGTGGGTTTCAATAGAGTTGCTGTGTGTGTGAAGTATTATGGCGCCATCGTCTTTCATAGATCATTGGTCTCCTACCCCTGTCCATTTTGTTATATCTATTTTGGCAATAAAATTCATATTTTGGATGACTGCTTAGAAGACCTCAATCTACTCTCTATGGCGGCTATTGCCGCTTTGTGGCCAATAAATTTCACCCTGTTATTGCTGCGCTGGCAATAAATATGCTCAGCTATTTTGTGGCTAATACAAAAAAACACTATATACCATTGCTACAATCTCCAGGTTTTATCTCTTATCTGAGATGTCCATTTGATCTCTTTCTATATAATAAATTACCAATATCTTAGATTTAACAAAATGGCTATGGTTAACTCAGACCGTACAAATAAAGTTGCAACTATTCTACCAGCGGCATCCTTGGAGAGGTTTTTATGCACATCATCCACAAAGGTCCAGCCGCAGCCGACGACCAAGAAATCATCTTTTCTGGTTTATGGAGAGATCTCAAAAAAATAAATTGCAATGGTTAAACATTTACAAGAACATTCAATAAATATATAATACATAAGTTGATATATGAGTACCTTAAAGGGCGGTAATGACGCGCAATTATGTCTGCTCTGTTCCCTTGGCATAGAAGGCCAGTTTTGTTAGACCATGACCACAAGTAGTCGGCTCTGTGCAAAAAGAAGCTGTGTAAAATGTCCTGATATAGTAATCACAGAAGGCATTTTTTGGACAGGTCTAAGTGGTTGTATCAGTCACATTATGATTCCCAAATGCCCACAATCCGATGCACCTCGTGGTGCACTTGAATGTGATACAATACATAGTGCGCATTACATGGGAACGGTTAACGCTTATACCAAAGCTCATGATCCAACAATTGTTAAATCAGTTGTTGATGGATAAACAACTACATCCTAATTAGCTATTCTAACATAAGCTGTGTATTCACTACTGAGATGAATAGTTTTATAAATGCAGCAACTGGTTAGTTTGCCTAGCGATAGAAATGTTCACATGCAATGACGTCATATATATATATATATATTGATATATATCTACGTATATATATATATATATGATATATATATAGCATATCAAGCCTTGCATAATTACATATTTATATATACTATATATATATATATATATATATATGGATATGGCTTAGGTCAACGATTGGATATACCGCTATGTCGACATGAAATCAATGCACATTTTCATTCAAAACGTTTGAAAATATTTTTGTTTGACCATTTTGATTTGATAGTCTAGTCTTAGTGACGCACAAAGATAACATATCACTAATGTTTTCATTGGATTTTAAATATTATAGCAAAACCAAATTTTAGCAACTAACCATTCGTTGACATAACACGAAAACGTTAATATCTTCCCTATAACGAATTATACTTTGACCCAAAAGGTCGAAATAATGTTTAAACATGACTATTGATTATGTATATTTGAAGAACTAAGATATTTGATTGATTATAAAATTGTATTACCGAAAATTGTTGTTTTTACTCAAGTCAATCTCTTAAACTTTGTGTATATATATATATAATAATATATATATATATATATATATATATATATAATATATATATATATATATATATAATATATATATATATATATATATATATATATATATATATATATGTACGGTTATATTTATGCTGTGCATGTACATGCTTAAACATTATTCAACCATAACTGAAATCATATATTAAGTGTTGGATGCTATGGTCACATATATACGCAATTGTCTACGGGGAATCACTACACAGCCTTCATTGTAATGGGTGACTTACATATTAACATTGTGGCAGGGTGCATTGGGGCGTTATATTTACAATGATGCCAAATAATAAAATGTTACAATTACTTAAGGAACGGACTTTAACTACAATACATTCACACTTTTTGTAATCAAACTGCTACTTCAGTTACATTCACACACATGTTAAAAAAACTAATCTGTGACATGAAGTTATGTTCAGAATATAAACACATTCGTATAGGTTTCAGATATGAGTTACGAACAATTGAACCGAGATTCAACATAATACATGAATTGCACAACCAATAGAACTAACGAAAGGTTTACTGACCTCTTTTGGGTTCACTCACTACCTGAAAAAGAAACATACACTGGCGACAACGCAGAATACACATATTTGTGACCGAGCGCAACGAGTATATGGCTAGTGGACGATTCAATTAAAGGTGAGCTGTGCAGGCAGCGCAACCGTTCTTATCCTTCATTTTAGGGATATCTGCCACTTTTGCTTCATTTGTAGACATTTTTGCTTAATGTATCGCTGATTGTTTGTGCTGCAAATGCAGCGGCATCATTGTAAGTTCGACTCAATATAGATTCAATATTTCACCAGTCTTAATAATGTTTTGTTTACTGTTCAGACCTAAGTCAATCATACTAATGGGGTATAGCGTTTAGTAGCCGTAGTATTGACTGCAATGTATATGCTTTATTTGATATTACATAATAAACTCATCCTCATATTAGTCACCCTTCATGCCATTTCATAAAACATGGCTCACATCTTAATAGGGATTATCACTCTCAAAGCGGTTTTCTTTGATGCTTGTCGAAAGGTTGATGAGCTACGAGGAGGGACTAGAGTTTTAATGCCAAAGAAGGCAATGTGCCCAAGAGGAACCATAGTATGTTTTATCACAAGCAATAATTTTCAGGGTAATGACATTTCTGTCCATGTGTAAAATAAGGCATTAATCCCATAACTACTTGACTTTGCTATGATGTGTCTGTTAGGTAGTTATAAATATTCGTTGTTCTTTGAGACCGCTTTTCATCTTCAAGCATAGCAGTTTTAATTTGACCTGACATGTCGAGGAGTGACCAAACACATTGAACGGTACTGGGCTTTGCAATTCTAAAACCATTACGAGTGATTCATAAAACAATCCCAGTCAGTGTGCAAAAACAGTAGATACGTATGAGCTAGCTTGTTAGCACATAAGAATGAATTCATAATGATCTGGCGGTGCAGACTTATCAAAGCTCTTACCTTAATGCGTCTCTTTGTTGGCTCCCACATTAACGTTCTTTGCATTCAAGCCACATAGCTAGCAATGGTCAACACTTATTGTGAAACACGTCATTAACTGGGCGCTTTTTGCATCGCATGGATGATGACACCGTAAGGCAGTGGCATTGATTTGCTCATGCATCACATTAACGACCAGTTGCGCAAAAAGCAAGCATTTTAAATCCTGATGAACGTTTTATGCTTGAGAATATTAATGTTTGTGCCTTTTATTGATGTTATTAATTGTCTCCTGCCTAAGTTTGACTACATTTGTAACGATATTCAGAATCAAATCATTGGTTGCGCCAATGAGAAGGAATAACTGCAAAAAAGTAATTAGAGGTGGTGCCGGATTTGCAGGAATTTAAATAATGATTTTACATAACGTATGGTTATCGCTTTTCCATCAATGTTCAGAAACAACTGGACGAAAAAGGAAGAAGTCTTCTTTAACACAGGAAATAAATTCACTATAAGAATAGAAAAAAAGGCTTAACATATTAATCGCTCCTGTAAGGAATTATACATACTGGCTCTAGTGAGTTGAACCCTGATGAAAACGATAGGCAATGCTACATACAGGTTGCGCCAAGAGTTAAACTAAGAGTTATCTCACTTAAATTCAGGGGTTATTGGTATTGTACAGACTGCATATATGCAATAGTATGACAATATTGTACTTATTTATGATAAATCTAATACTTAGCATACTTAGCATTATTGCAGTTATCATTAACAACAACCAATACAACTATTCTGTAGTCCATCGGCGCTATTAACAAACTATTAATGCAAGACAATGCATTTAGATCGGTTTCTCTTTCACCTGAAAATTTCAAACCAATGATACTTGCCAGTTTGCAGAACTATGCGGCATTCACTGGGATTGTGACGAGCAGACCTGTTGTCGTGCGATACACACAGAAAGTGTTCTTTAGTTGAGAGATGTTGCATTCAATTTCTTCCACAAATTGAAGCGTTTCTTTAACAATGCAAAGGTAGATGTTGCTATTACTACTGACGGACGAAACTTTATATCATCAATACAATATCAATGCACCTTGCAAAGAGCATGGTTACCTGGTATCTTTGCGGCCATGGACTGGGTACTCATGTATTTAACGGGCGATGCAATTTAAACTCCATGGCAATACTTTGCTCATTCATCGATCATGTTTGAGACGACAGATGTAGGTTGTTCATATACCGACATTTCCCGTTATTGATTATCTTCTGTCTTGATTTTATCTCACATATACCATTGTTCAACATCACATGTTCAAGTACGCCTGTCAAATTGCTCCATTCAACTTTAGCAAGATAAAGCAACGAATGACATTTAATAGCGGATTTATGTTAATGGCATCTTTGCAGAAATCTTCATTTCTTTTCGGCAATGCTACGCACATGCATGCACTAATCCCTCCCTTAATGGCGATCATTACGCGGGGTTTTTTGCTTTCGTAACCCAGAATAATTACTGTCCTAATCCAAATAACGACGCTTCGGTACGCAAGTGGCCAATTGCAAACTAGTATCTAAATAGATTACCATATTACTGAAATGAGCTTTGGAGGAAACAATGCACAGGTGGCTTGGTGAGCATATGTTTGTTAATGTTGTAGCTCACAAATTTCACCAATGTAAATCATAAAACGTTCATTGACCACATGAGAGGTATGAGCATATACTTAATATAGCATCAAACACAGTAGATTGATTTGTGGTCGTATATGGGCGTAATTGAATCAGTGAGAACGCACGTTTAGATACAAAATCATTAATCGATACATGAGTTGGTATGTACAGCCGCTGTTCATGTACGCGCGCTCTTCGCTATTTGGAATGTTGCATTAAACAGCAACCGGATCACTGAGCTCGTCTTTTTGTTCACGATTAATCATGACTTATGATGATAAACTGTCGACGGTGATAAGCGTAATTGCATCATCTGAATAATGTCTTTAGCATAACATCACTTATATTTCGCGGCTTTAATATAACAATAGTGTGACCATTACTACATTTACGTACATTGGCTCGACGGACATCAACGAACATCTTGTCGCTCACTCTTTTTACAACAGGAAGACATACTGTTTATCGTGCAGCCTCTTATTATAAATATAGCTACCGCCACATCCTTCAGATGGAATACGTGCACGAATAATTGATAGCATATATCCAAACAAGCTGCATTTAGTATGGGCCTCATTAAAGCGAGTTGCATATGATCGGCAAAGCTTGCTCACTTCTACATGTTCTATGCTTATAGGCTTTTGAATTCAGAATGATATTTCTCGCATTTCGCAAATAAATATTCACTTATATTTCAGTAGAATTATCTTCACATTCCGTAAATAATTTTTCAAAATGGCAAATCATGTTGCTTTATATTATCTTGATATAGAAAAAACAAGGACCATTGGAAGAACGTAATTGCATATACTAATAGTATGGTCATATTTCTAACATAAAAACATATTAATGTACACGCGCACAGTGAAATTAGAAGTTAGTACCAACCATATTTATATAATTATCGTATGACTCTAAGCAGACTCAAATATTACATATTCAAAATATGTCAATTTATATCTCTGATCTTCTAATCTGCTCTATACTTTGTATAGAATGCGCCTCTTTGAAATCCCATGATATCCAGTATCATCACAAACAAATGTATTTTTGCTCCTTTTATTACACGATCTGTCACCATTTTGATCCCAGCAATCAGATAACCCTTAACCGCATTTACGATATTGTTATATTGAGGAAGTCATTCTCCCATTGATCAGTAAGATAATGTCGCTTTATGTGACGTGCCGCTATTCAGTTTGTGTCTGCAAAATGGTTTTATCAAACACAGACATCCCGTCCTTCAGATTTGATCTCTGTTCATCTCACAAATGTTCCCCAAGTGGATATGTTTCAGTACAAACAAGAGAGGCTGGGGTAGGGTTTTTGATAAGTCAGGTGGCTGCGATGCAAAAGGCTTTATTCGCATACCGTATTATATTAAAACGGCCAAAGGAATGATGCCAAGTAGCAAGCGGCAATGATAGAAGATATATATAGCAATAGTTGTATTCAACAGACGTAGAAATGAAACGCTGACCTGAGTTGCTCAACGTAACCAGTTCAGTTGTATGGGGAAACAACCTCACTCCGATCCGATCGAATTCAACGAGATGAATAACTTATTTACCAACGGCGGCCCGTCATTCATTGCGCCGACACGAATAAGCGCTAAATATCCGCCGATTATACGAAGCCATTATCTCGATGCCATTTTGCTTCAGTTGTCCGCTAGGCGGCAGGTTCCTTGACGTCACATTGGCTGCTCTGCCTCAAGGAAAATTCTACATCAGCGGGAGCGAAAAGCGAGTTATTAGTTTTTAGATGACACCACATAACATCAAACCATATCGTCTTCTGGTAAGATTACGACGCCCCATTACATATCATTTGGGAACTAATGGTGATGGCTATATATTTTAGCTAATACGAGTTGGAATGGAATTATCCAAGTCAGACTCGAAACCGGGAGCTCTGATTCAAGACCCCACTTTGGATGCAGAATCCACAAAAACATCTAGAGGAATGGTCATGCATCACCAAGCATCCTAGTAATCAGGTATCTAGCCTACCGCCGGTTAATATTCTTGGTATGGCACAGAATTGGCAAATGAAACCAGCCGGTGCGGTAAAAACTACACGAGAATCATTCCCTGACCCATGATTATCCATGAACCGAGAGGCAAATATACAAGATATCTAGAATGGAGCATAGGAAGCTCATTTGCTCAGGTTGAATGGTCACCTGTGAAGATCCTGTTCAAGTTTGTGGGTACTGGGAGGCAATAGGTGGTGGAACATTCGTTTCCTCTGCAAGGACCTCAGCAAGTCTGGAGCTTGTATATTTTTGCCCGAGCTTAAACACCTCAGTTATGAACTGATGTATGCAGTCTGAATTAAATCAGTGTTATACACATTTTATGATAGTCATGTTATAAATCGGATCTCTTGTATGGCCATATTGAATATAATTAGGTACCAATGTTTGTGCATTTGAAACTTTTCTGGTGTCATCTTTCATTTTAGATTGATGCATATTCATACCAAACATAATTGGTACTTTGACACGCTTGACTGGGTCTTTATTTTGCTACGATAGGATACCCCCCATTTGGACTGACATCGATGAGTGACGGCTTAAGCTCGGATCTAGTTTTCTTTTAAGAGAATCACTGCCAGGAGCTATCTGGATATACGAAGCAGTTTAATAACTTATAGTGCCAAGTATATAGGTACTGTCACTTTAAATTAAAATTCTACAAATAAGATTACATCTGTCACTACAAAAATATGCAAACCTATCGTACAACCTAAATTCAAATATACTGAACGGAATTGCAAAATATGATATAACATGGCCCCCATGGTAGCAAAGGGGTGGTTATATTTTTCCATCAAATAAGAACCAATGGTTGCAAACAAAACAATGTTTCCCTTGTACCTTTTCAAACTACAATTCAACATCAATGGCAAACTCGGCATCATCAGTAAAGACAGAATAAGGGCCAGTTTCCATCTTGGGTACCTCTGGAATAGCTATATTTTCCAGGAAAGATAGACCATTTATGTTATCTATAGAAAACGTATACTGCAATGTTTTTAATATCATAGCCTTACTGGATGTCTATGACTATGAAAAGACACATGGTTACATACAACAGAGCGTGTAAGCAAGGCTAGGGGAATCACTGTGAATGCATTTGATCAAATATGATAATACAGTTACCTTGTAACACTTACTTGCACCAAAATGACAAATGAGAGCAATCTCCAGTGTCGGCAGTGCTTGGACGTGGGTGTGACACTTTTGTCTCTGATTCAGTTCCGATGAGTTACCTGTTCCTACACCCGCCAAAACAATTTCAATAACGACCTGCATGGTAGTTTGATTGATATACTGGCAACTTTCATCAAACATATCAATAAATAAAAGACTAGCCTAAATGTTCTGCCAGCTGATCTCATATTTTCTTGGAGGCTCTCCGTCGTTTAGTTCGGCTGCCATTGACTCCATTGTGGCCAAAGAGAGTCGGTATGTGCGATATAGTTTGCAGTCTTTTGGAAACCGAAAAAACTCACTACCGTCCTCTCATTGTTCCGACAGCGGAACGTACAACAATAAAGCAAACTCCTCACCAAGGAACGCACAAAAAGTAAGTCAACGAACCGTGGAGAATGAAGATGGTGACGATTTTTAATCCTCACGACAAATGGCATATGTGACGTCACTGTCCTAAAGTTCCCGAATTTAACAGAGCAATATCTTGACCGACTTGACATGGAAAAGGGCATTTCTAGATCATTTGTAAAGAGAAAAAAAGCTCGCAGTCACCGTGTGCAGGTTTCGATTCCATTTCAAAACTTTGAATTTAGGACAAATGGAATAAAAAGAAGTGGTGCATTTGAATTTCAAGCAGCTTTTATATTTGATATTTGTATGCATTTAACTATCGATACTTTTGAATTGATTGAAAAATAAGATGCTGGTGGTGAAATACAAGACAACTTCAAGGTATTCTCTACAATAGTGTTCTAAACGCAGCACTACAGCGACCCATAATGTCTTCAAGAGTCACCCTGTTATAGCAACTTGTATAACGAATACATCTCGCCCCGTTGCAGTAATGCATGATGGATGCGCTTATGTCGTGTCTGTAGCCAAACTGGCATCGTTGGATCCATCAGACTCATTTAATCAACCGAGTTCACGTTTAGAAGTGCGTGATCTGCACAACGCATGTTGTCGGGCTGGAAATGTATTGTTACATGGCAACCACGTGAAAGGTCATTGGTCATGTTTGATCTCGCGCACTATGACTTAGAAGTATGGTACTTGGCTTATGCTTTCGGCTACTGAACGGATGATGCATATGCAAAGGACGACATTCTACACTATATAACCAAGGGAAAAGACTTTTTACGAGGTATAATTGATGGTCTTCTACATACGAACTTAGAGTTATCCCGCCCAATGAAACTAAATATAGAAACGCTTTATCTCCATATCACAAAAGAGGCATCAGGGTTGTGATAAGCGGTTATATACCATGCCATTAATAACAGCCGTGATCATGTTAAACGTTTGCACTTTGACAGCATGAGATCACGTGAGATCACGTATGATCATCGAATGGCGTTGGGTGTATATGCATGCACTGTATCTCTCATTCGCTTTCATAAAACAAATCGTGGAAAATCGATGTAATAGGCACTTTAATATTCATTAAACTCACTTTGAAATCATATTGATTATTTCTTACCGAGACATTGATTAGTTCCAGCGCAGTTGATAACTATGCACATCAATGTAAAGGCCAAGTTCAAATTACACATAATCATACATAAGTCTCATCGCAAGGTCATTACAGCTACACATTTGTTCCTTTCAATGGAAGCCAGTATTAACTTCTTCTTGCTAGATCCGTCCACACGCTTTGGGTAATAACGAAACTAGATAACTAGATTGTCAATGTCATTGCAAATCTTTGTGCATTCAGTTATCATGCTTAGCAAAAGTATCTTGTGAATAAGATTAGAGGCTGTTTTTGCTCGATAACCTTGAGTCCCTGCTGAATACGATGCACAGGCAGGGTGTTTTAGTTGGGCCGCTGATTTCTACCTAAAGATCGTTTCTTCTGAGAAAATGATAATTCTAAACTGGCCTTAGGGACATTGACAAAATTGTGTATGTTTGATAGTCTGAATCTAATAATAAAGTAAAATAATCGGAACGAACCGGTCGATCATAAGTGCACTATGCAGAAGCTTATTATAGCACACTGATTAACCCTAGTCATATTAAGAGACTTTGCCTGTATCGATGGCCGGTCTGAATAAGAGGTGTCACTTTTCAACTTATGTAGTGATGCGGAATACCCAAGCAAGGTCACACAAACATTTGCCTTATGAAGCTATACTTGAGACCCGTTTAATTGATTCTAAGGGAAGCAATTTTCCAATGGATCATTCTACAATTGCATATTGGTGATTTGAGCGTATTTGTTGTGATAGATATGCTAGCCTTGAAGGCATTAATGATTATGTTCTTACAATTTTGTTAAAATTGATATAACTCACCTTGCACCAAGAAATTGATTCTGTTTAACAGATACGCTTACCTTGTAAATTACATTAAAAGTTAGGTATAATAGCAAATCTCACATCTATTACATCTGAGGATGTCGAAATTAACACAGTATCCTCTAGTTAGATACGCACACTAACCAGATAAAAGACAGCAGTAAGATGAATAGACCAGCATTTGTAATTTTCATGCCACGATTATCACACACCTCGTGTTAATAGGTTTCAAGCTGCGATTACTCAGTGGCCTTGAACACCGCCTAGCTATAATACAAATGCGTTGTTTCTGCATATTATACCCAATTTGTCGGTTTCTATTTGATGGTCGCTGGTCGTATTTACTTAAATTGTATACGTAAGCTGACCTCTTTTATTCGACCGCAAAATCCTTTTATAAATCAACATAATTGCTGCAAATGATTCTCACATCTCCACCTTGAATTATACAAAACTCAGCCTTACATTTGTTAAAGTCCTGTGACAATATTTATCAACGGCCTTGATTAGAGATGTGATTTGCGATAATGGAGATAAGTCTCTTTGTTTGGTTGGAACAAAGATGGCCAATTTATTTGGCGTTTGTGAAGACAAGGATAATTAAGCATAACCCTCACATGAAGTCGCAAACGTTCATATAATAAAGCTACAAGTGTGTTGCAAATCTAGCTAGTGTAAGCTGATGAGATTCAAAATGAATGATCCCTTTGCGACAATTCATAAACAGGCTATTGTTATCAATGGATAATGCACGACTTCGTTTGCTGAAGTGTACCATTAAATTGTCAGATGAAAATTGACAACCAGCCATATCACTTTGGAAGTGTTCCATATTTGTGAGTAAAGGAACAATGATTGTGTTGAACCTGATATCAGGTCGTGACAGGCAATTATTATTAATTTGCTATCACTTCAACCGTAGAGACGATAAGTGATATGATATTAAGGAATATTCATCTTGTTATAATAGCAATTTATTAGAAGATTTTTCAAGCATTTATATAGGCATTATATATTTGAAGACAAATATTTTTCCGCACTGCTTTATTTGACGAAGTTAATTACACGTAACCTTTCATATATTATCTATGAAGCATTTTATCACAGAAATGTTTGTGGTTGGTGCTGGTTTGTAAACTAATTTACAAGAAATAATTGACTCTTCAAATTACGACTTGCGTCTAAGTAAATTGGACAATTATGGCAACTTGGAACCAATTTTATCATTATTCTAAAGCAATTTATCAAATAGGTGTCAGATGATAAGTACAATAATGTTGCATAATATAGCTTAAATACCCTGTAAATTATATGTACTACACAGTGTGTTCGGGACTTGGAGATAATTTCCCGTATAATAAATGCAATCTCGCCAGCTCGCTTTCCGTAAGAGTCACGTGGCATCCAGGGGACGCAAGATCCCTGTTGTTGCAAGACACCGAGTGAGAGTTTCCAACCCAAATGATGAACCTCATTCGACACAATGTCTGCTTTCAGAGCTGTAACCCTATTATTTATACATGTAGTAGATTGCAATCATGCTAATTTAAGTCACCGTCACAACACAAACGTAGAAATAATAAAGAACGCTGTGGCATATATCATTATCGAAGGTCGCTCTCAAGACTTTGCTGTGATGCATCTAGAAAAATACTTCATACTATTACTCGCATATCAATAACGTTGCAGTAACATATCATTAGTTTCACGTCTTCGTGTCGGGCATGGAGCTGTGCAACAATTGAACTCAGCGTTGGATAATGACTGTAAACTTGCGTCAAACTGGAGATAGAGTGATAGAGTAACAGTTAAAGTATATCATGGGTTATATAGAACGATAAGAAATTATGATAAATCCAAAAACTTACCAACAGCATTCCCCAGTTTATCGTGCCATAATCCTTTTACAATGAATTCGATGATACAATTTTCGTTGATTCCATAATGTTAAACGTGTATAGGTGAATGCCGGTAGGATGTGCATTCCTGATTAATGACCTAAAAGAAAATTAGAAGACAATGCTTTTACCTACTCATCATGTTGTACCTAGTGCATCTTATCGCAATCCATAATAAGCATGACCCAGAAATATTAATCCACAATAACCTCAGCTGGAAATAATCAGTCTATGAGGAACCCAAATATAATGCTTTTGATAGAAACATAATTCCACGCATGCCCACGCACCACTTCATTTCAATAAATTGCATGGGTAATTCTTCCGTTTAGAGGAAGAAGATTGGGAGACGCATCGGCGCCAGCAGTCAGTGGTTTGGTTTGTCGCTTGGAATACCTCTGACATTTAATCCATCACTCATAAATCCGTTTATGCGGGCGTAACATATATACCATCATTCATATGAATGTAATACGCAGCGTGCTTCTTTTGCCAGCGCGAATTGTCGTCTGGCCCAAAATCGATCAATCAAAACAAGATCTTTTTACCACCGGTCAGTTCATTAGATTCACAAAATGAATCGTGACAATGCGACCCGCAAATTCAGGCACCGTCTTCACCAGCATATTTCCCAGTTTGAGGAATCTCACATGTCGAGCACCGAATTCTCCAAACGTATCGATCAGGTTTTATTGACAAACCTACAAACGGTCGAAAAAGTATGAAGTAGGACTTAACTGATGATGCAAATAA